>JAKFHU010001057.1:2317500-2917500 GCA_023783475.1 Daubentonia madagascariensis | reverse complement strand
CTTCTGGCTCCCCACAAAATTATCACAAATATTGTTATTTTTCTTAGAAGAAATGTGGGAGATTGACCATATGCTGTGGCACCCAGAAAACAAAAATGAGCTTAAAAGTTTAGAAAGATATTAACAAAGTTATGCCCTTGGAAATAATTTTGATTTATGCAAAAGTATTGTCACTTTAACACAAAGATACAATACGTTTGGCTCACATTGTAAAAGTTTGAAATCTTGTTTAGGTCTTGTTATCCAGAATAGAAGATATGCACGAAAGGATTCTGATGAATTTGGTGGATATGGGAAATCATGTCTCTGTATCAAACATGGAAAAACTCTTACTGGAATTAAATTCCATGAATGTGTTAAACCCAGTAGCACTAAATCACAGCTCCATGAGCATCAAAAAATGTATACAGGAGAGAAACTACACAAATGCAGTGAGTGCAGGAAAGCCTTCTCCAAGAATGCACGGCTCGTCAGACATCAGAGAACTCACACAGGAGAGAAACCGCATGGATGCAATGAATGTGGGAAAACATTCGTGAGGAAGATTCAGCTCACTGAGCATCGGAGGACTCACACAGGAGAGAAACCCCATGAATGTAATGAATGTGGGAAAGCCTTCTCCAGAAAGTCACAGCTCATGGTACATCAAAGAACTCACACAGGAGAGAAACCCTATGGATGTAACGAATGTGGAAAAGCCTTCAGCCGGAAGTGCCGGCTCAATAGGCATTGGCGATCTCATACTGGAGAGAAACTCCATGGATGCAGTGTGTGTGGGAAAGCCTTTTCTCAGAAAGCTTACCTCATTGCACACCAGAGACTTCACACAGGAGAGAAGCCTTATGCATGCAGTGAATGTGGAAGAAGCTTCTATTTTAAGTCAGACCTGACCAAACATCAGAGAATTCATACAGGAGAGAAACCTTATGAATGTAGTGCATGTGAAAAAGCCTTTAGGAGCAAGTCAAAGCTCATTCAGCATCAGCGAACTCACACTGGAGAGAGACCGTATTCATGCAGTGAATGTGGCAAAGCCTTTGCCCACATGTCAGTCCTCATTAAACATAAGAAAACTCATACAAGAGAGAAGGCTGTAAATTCACTGAAGGTGCAGAAACCTTCATCAGGGAGTCATGCCTCTTTATATATGAGTGAACTCACACAAGAACAAAACTCTGTGAACACAATACCTGCAGAAACGCCTTCCTCAGGAGCCCAGCCCTTATTAAACATCAGTGAGTTCCTAGTTGGTAGAAACGTAGTGATTGTGGAACAACCTTTTCCAAGAAGTCAAGCCTTATTAGTTAATCAGGAATTTGAACAGGGACTAAGCTTTGCAAATGAAGTGAATGTGACACCTTCAGTAATAAATTATGTCTTATATGTTACAGATATTGTATAAGAAAAAATTCTCTGATACTAGAAAAGTGGAAAAGTCTTTAGCAAGAGTCCTCCAATCATGTGTCAGCATATATTCTATGCTCATTTAGGGTAGAAACTCTATGGATGCAGTGGTTGTGGAGGACATTTCTGTGAGAAGTTAGACTTATTAAGCATCAGTGAAATCATATTGGGTAGAAAGGCAGCTATTATGGGGAAGCCTTTGCCTGGAGGTGAACCTCAACTGGTATCAAAGAATTCTTACAGATGTATTTAGGACAGATTGTGATGGTGTTTCCAGTGCTAAATTGTACCTCGTCATGTGTCAGAGAAATATAGAAAGAAAACTGTAGACAGTGGATGTGGAAAACATTTTCAGTAAAATATAGGAGAATTTATGAAAAAGGAAGCCCCTGAAAGCAAGAAACGATGGCAGTTCACCAGATTCACTCATGTATCACACTTTTATACTTTGGGAGTCTTGGAAAGACTTCTCTAACAAATGAGATCTTGAACACTAGGAATTGTACTATGTAATGAAAACCTATGAATGTAATGAATGTGGAAGTATCACTGTGTTAGTTTTTTTATGGCTGCCACACCAAACTACCACAAATTTTATGGCTTAAAAGAACACAAAGTTATTATCTTACAGTTCTGGAGACCTGAAGTCCAAAATGTATCTCACTGGGCTAAATCAAGCTGTTGGCAGGCCTGCATTTCTTTTTGGAGGCTCTAGGGGAGAATCTGCTTCCTTGCCCTTCCAGCTTCTAGAAGCTACCCAAATTCTGTGGTCTGTGGCTTCCTTCCATTGTCAAAACCAGCAATGGCCATTCAGCTCTTTCATCACTCTAGCACTGGTTCTTCTGCCTCCCCCTTTCATGTTTCAGGACCCTTGTGGTTATATTGGGACTACCAGATAAATCAGGATAATCTCCCTATCTTAAAATCATCTGATTAGAAGCCTTAACTCCATCTGCTACCTTAATTCGTCTTTGCCACGCAATTTAACACATTCACGGGTTCTGGGGATTAGGACATGGACATCTTTGGGAGGCCATTTTTCTGCCTACCACAGTGATACTAGATATCAGAAAATCCACACCATGATAAATTCCCACCTAGCCATTAAATAAATTTGGAAAAGCATATTCCTAGAGAAGTAATTAACTATAATAATTATAATCCAAGTATATTAACATTTTATTCTATAATCAGAGAAGCTTGTGATTGTTATATGTGAACATCATGAAATGCTCTTGAAATATTTATATCAAGTCATTGGCACTGGAAAAGAACTCTTAAATGTCCTAAAAGAACATGAGATTTATGCTCCTTGAAATATTGCCAAACAAATTTGTATCTATTCTGAAATTGTATAAATTAACATATCCTATTCTGAGTATGGAATGCATATGACATAAAGCATCTAATGCTAACCAAATCTTTCATAGCCAATTCCAATAATCCCTTTTTCTTTAACAGTGTCTAATGGATATACCATCCCACTTTGAATATCTAAAAAAATTACACAAAATATATGAATGAACTTCATTAGACATTGGGGAGTTCAGGACAGCTTTTCCTGACAGAAAAGAAGCAAGTGAAATGAGCCTTACGATTGCCCTGGCTTACTAACTGGACAAAGTTTCCAGTCTGCAGCATAGGGAGGAGAAACCCAAACAGATCCCAGCCATCTCTCTAAATTGAGCCAGAGTTTAGAGTTTGGGGAATTTTAGATGGCCCAAATTCATAGGTCAGAGTACTGGACATGGAGCTGCACTCAGAGAGTGAGAGCATTCCAGAGTTCTGTAGGGAGTTTCCTCGCAATCCTTTAAGTCATAATCAGCACGTGTCTGTAAGGAAACTCTCTGGGCTGGAGAAAGAACCACTGGAAATGAACAGGCAGAAAAATCCTTGGAGCTCACACAAAGTTGGGAATAATTTTTGTTTCCACCAGCTGGAATGGAAACACCTAACATTTGGAGAATCACAGTGGATCTTCAGAAGAGTGTTGCCTCCGTAGATGGCTTAACTTAACTCTAGACTGAAGGCTGGTTTGAACATACCTCACAAATTATAAATGCAAGCCACTAAAGGACCAAACTTTCCAAATAATTTAACAGCTTCTCAGAAAAGAGCCCAGTAATTGAATAAAAAGCAGTCCATCAACCAATAATGTACAATTTACAATGTCTGGCATCTAACCAAAACTTACCCAGGTATGTAAAGAAGCAGAAAAATATGACCCATAACCTGAAGAAAAGTCAATGTAAAGAAACCCAAAAGTGGCACGCGTGATAGAATTAGCAGAAAATGATGTTGAAAACAGCTGTTTTAAGTATTCCATATGCTCAAAAAGGCTGTATAAAGTAGATTATAAAAATTATTTACTGTGGGGTTTCCTCTGCCTGAACAACAGGAGGCTCAGTCTGGGCGTTGGAGCCTGTGTGCCTAGAATGTTGGGCCTGCCAGGGAGGGGCTAGAAGGAAGCAATGGCCAGCAATGGGGACCAGGTTCCCTGAGGAGGAGAACCAAGCTCCGCTGAATTTGGGGATGGTAGTCTACCCTGTATCTAGTCCCTCTTTGCCTTTATTGGGAACCGAAGCCCCTGTGTAGGGCTGCTGAGCTTTCTGGGAAGTGTAGTTTGGCCAAGGGTGGAAACCGAGACACCTGTGCTGGGCTGCTGAGGTTTCTAGGAAGTACAGTTTGGAGGCCTAATAACTGTCTATAGTTAGGGATTGGTGTGTCTTGACTGTTTATCCCCTAGCCAGGAGTTTCTGGCTCATACAGTTTATCTGCCTTTGGATGTTTTTCTCCATGTCAGTGGATGCTACCTGGGTGTTTGCAGCAGTTGAAGAAGGTACCAGCCAGAACCCTAAGTAGTAGCTGCTGCGGCTTCTGTAGGCAGCGTGTGAGGGAATTGATCTTGGGTGAGTCAATCCTGAGCCTGTCTGGCAGTTCTGCTCTGGCCGGAGCAGACTCTCGTGGGTCAAGTCCAGTTGGTTCTTGGTGGGTCTGCCCTGCTGTGTGGCTAGGGTGGGAAGCAGCTCCACAGAATCCCACTGGTGTGCAGGATACATTTGTCCTGGTTTCTCTTGCTCTAGTGGGCCGGATGGATCCCTCGGTGGGGTCTTGGGAGGAGACTTTGGGTGTGGGTCCTATTGAACCTGACTCTGCTGAGCCTTTCTTCCTTGGCCCCCCCCCTCCAGGAAGCTTCTTTAGGTGTCTGTGTGTCCAATGTGGTGACCAGACCTGGCCTATTACCAACTGCATCACCATTAGCAGAAAACTTCTAGAACAACGTCTGCCATACAGTGCCTTGAGGACTGACTAAGCAAGCAACTTTTAAATAGTACTGTTGTTACAAATGGGAAGATGATTTAGGCATAAAGAATTTTGATTTATACACTTAAGAACCTGCAACACATGGTGGGCTTACAGATTCCGCTTATTTTGTCTTGATTTCCAGTCTAGAATTTGGACCTCTAGATTCTAGAATCTGCCAGACCTCAAAGTAGAAGTCTAGTGTCAGCCACCCTGTTGGAAGTGGCCTAGCTTTGATCCTGTACAGGGAAGAAGGTAGTCCAGGTTCCATTGCCTTTCTCTGTGTCTGTTTAGGGATAGGGGTAGGGGTAGAGGACTAGAATTTTTTTGGTATATGTGCAGACTAGTTTGATCTCTGAGGGCTCCTTTTCCCCACCCTAGCCTTGTGTTTTCAAAAATTTGTTGTTCACCAAGAGAGGGAAATTGAGTAATTATCACAATTATAAAAGCTAGACCCCTGTCTGAAATGTCGCTACCTTTGATCAGAGATCTCCTGTCAGATGTTCCAAATCAGAAAAGACGACAGCATAGGTCACACCGTAGAAATGCTGGCCTTTTCCTAAGAACAGAAGAAAATGATCAAGTCCCTGGGAAGGTTTTGTTTCTCACTTTTGCCTTCTTTCCTTATGGGTTAATAAAAATAGCTATTAAATGGAAATATACACATTGCTAAATTAGAAATTTGAGGAAAAATAAACACAAACCACAAAATTAAGATTCAGACAAAGCTGGAATGAGGAAATGTAGGCTATAGGGTTCATGCAAAGTGCATTAAGTTTGAATACAGGTGAATAAATATGGAAGAGTATATGGTGTACTTAATTTGAGTTACAAATTTTTTCTAATGTTTCTGGTGTTAATAATGTGTTAATTTTCTGTTGGTGCCAAAACAAATTCTCACAAACATTTAGCAGCTTAAAACAATGCAAATTTATTATCTCACAGTTCTTTAGGTCAGAAGTCTGAGTTGGCTTGGCTGGTTTCTCTGCTCTGGATTTCATAGGACTGATTTCATGGTGTGGGCCAACTGGGCTCTTACTGGAAGGCTCTGGGAAGAACCCACTTCCGAGCTTATTCAGGCTGTTGATAGACTGTAAACTGAGAGCCCTGTTTCTTTGCTGGGCATCAGCAGGGTCAATCTTAGAGGCTCATCATGGCTGCCTGTATTCCTTGTGATGCTTTCCATGTGGTCCCTCTCCAGCGATAGTGGACTGAGTTCCTTTCATGTTTCAGAACTCTCCTTCTGCCTTTTCTGTCTCATCTCCCTGAATGACTCTTCTGCCTTCCTCTTCTGCTAAATGGCTTATGCGATTACACTGGGCTCAACCAGGTAGTTCAGGGTCGTCTCCCTCTCTTAAGGTCAGCTGATGAGTAACCTTAATGACATATGCAGGGTTCTCTCACAACAGTACCTTACGTTTGATTAACAACTAAGGGATAGGAATCTTGAGGGGACACCTTCAGTATTCTGCTTAACACAGATAGTAACATGAGGAACACTAGAAGTTGCATGATATGTATTGTTCATAAGGAGAAATGAGACTAGCGCTTTAGGGGAAGTAATTATTTCCTGGCGCTTAAGTGTATGGAGTGGGATAGGCATTGAAGTTTCTGTTTTCCCATATGGATATCCAGGTGTTCCAGAGACATAGTGATTAAAGATATTTTACCCAGTGGACTCACTTATTACATTTATATAAAAATCAATTGAATGTACTAATATAGATTTAGTTCTGCACATTTTTATCTCTTTTATTTACCTGTATGTCTGCCTTTACGTCAATACATTTGTCTTGATTCTCATAGCTTTAAAGTCTTGAAATTAGATAATTAAGTTCTCCAACTTTCTTCTTATATTTCAATATTGTTTTGGCTTTTCTATGTTCTTATCCATATATATGTGAGAATCAGTTTATTTCTTTTAAAAATGCCTTCTGTAATTTTGATAGCAATCACATTAAATCTAGTTAAATAGAAAGGACAGTTAAAACAGTCCTTCATATTGTGTCTTTTTATGCTGCGTTTTGAGGGGTTTCTTTAGATCTCTATTCCATTATACTAATTCTTCAGCTGTGTCTATTTAGCTGTTAATTTGTCAGTTGGGTCTCTAATTTTGATTACTATGTACAGTTGATTCTTGTTATTCACCTGGTTACATTCTATAGAGTCACCACAAACACCAAATTAGCAAATATGGAACCATTGCTCCTAGATGAAATTCTGGGTTATGGTTTTTTGAGCCCCTGTTTACAAGATTTTTGTCATTCATTCCATTTGTAACCTTGTTTTATGTGTTTCTATTTAAAAGGCCTTATTTAATGTATATTGTTGGTTCATTAACAGTGAACTCGCTGAATGAAACTTGTCTAACACCTTTTTTCTAATGTATATAGCAGCCTTTTTGCATTTAGGAGCACTAGACGGCACTTTAGCACTGTGCTTGGGGGCATTTTAAATGCCAAAATCACTAATAGAAAGCCCCAAAATGTGAAAAATGTGGCACAGAAAGGATACTTATCTGTAGTATGACAGCTGAAATTAGAAGGCAGAGCATTGCCGTGTTCATACTCAGCTGAGAATATATATTTTGGGTGACTCAAATTTTCACTGCTATGCAAATGTCTACAAATGATCATGAATGCACTTTTATTGATTTGGGAGTTATAAATAAATGTTAGCAATTAGGTGAATTCACAAACAAAATCTGAATAATAAGGATTGGCTGTACTCTTTTAAAATTTTCTGCTGGCACATGTACATCTAGTCATTTTAATATTTTGTTCTTTACCTGTATATTTGGTATCTTATTTCTGAATGCATTAAGTATTCATATAAGTAAGATAATTCCTGAGTGGATAGTCATTTCATGTCTGATTATATTGTTTGTTCTTTCTGTTGAAACATCAAGACAAAAGCTCCTTGAGGACAGATATGTGCTACATTTATATGATATATCAGCACTTAGTTCTCTAACTTTTAAACAGATGTTAAAAATGTTTTCCAGAGATTTTGACTTTAGAGATATTTTACTTATAAGATTTAATGAATACACCTTTCAACAACTTCTAATTTGTTAAATTTATTGCTAATTAAATGTACAATGACAAAATATGTTTAATGGCATTTTATTTCTTTCCATAATGAGTAGTGAGTAATGAAAACTATTACACAGAGATACAGCCTTTGTAACTTATGCTTAAAAACAAGCAGAACTTATATCTTTAGGTAACGATCACCTCAAATTGAAGAAGAATGTGTTATTACAGGGATTAACACTGGTCCTGCCCAGAAGAACTTCTGCTAGGATGTGATGTTGGAGAATGATAGCAACCTTATGAAGCTTGGTAAGCATGGTTGCCCTGTGTCGTTCAGAGTCTGCACAACCAATTGCCTTTCCTTTTTCAGTTGCTATGGCTTCCAAGGAGCTTCATGCTATACTGGATTTGAGTTTATAGGGAATAGATTTTTAGTCCCTTTTCTGTTCCCAAATAAAACTTAACATGCTCTCACCTTCCAAATGATAGATCTTTAATCTGCCAAGACAAGAGTGTGTCAGTTCCTGAAATATTCTGTGTGCTTCACAGACACCCTCCGTCAAGTGCAATTAATTATAAGTGTCCACGTCTTTGTCATTTCCCGTGAACAGGCTATCAAGCTACCAAACCAGATACGATCCTTAATTTCAAACGTGGAGAAGAGTCGTGGAGAGTAGAGGATGAAAGGCAAGTTCGGTACTTTTCAGGTGAGTGAGCAACTGAGAAGCAGCAAGACAGGAGACTTGGAAAGTAAAGTAGCCGGCTATAAGGGGTGGACGCCTTCCAAATGTGTTTAACAAGGCTAAAACATTGAAGTACAAATACCTAAATCATTGATGGGGCTCTCTTTTGCTTGGCATTTCAAAGAAAATGTACCTTTTCGTGTCTTCGATTAATTCAGTGTTCAGTAGAATGTTTCCTTTGCGTCATTCCCCAGCCTTCCTTCTCCTGCTGCCTCTCTTGCAGTCTCACGTCCTGTTTTCTCTACATTTTTTCACCCGGATCAAAAAATGAACAATTTTCACATAAACACAGCACTATATTTTATCCTGGGGCCCACTGCCTGGTTTTTATATTCCAGATAGACCTTAGTGGATCATGTGAGAATGTATCAAAGCAAGATAGAAGGTGAGAATGTTCACAACAGTGGTATTCCTGGAAATACGGTATTCGAAAGCTTTGGAAAGGTTCATTGTCTACTGCATGCAGAATTAATTAAAGAAGAAAGAATCAGTAAGACAGGATAACTGCACTTACTTTTACGTGAGGAGCTGAGGATCCTTCATTCTAACCTGACTCCCCAAGATATTTGTTCCTTAGGCTTAAATTAGCATCTTTTCTTGGTAGTCATTGTTTGCAGCTGATGGGTGGACTTTTCCCATTCTTTTGCATAATCAGAATACAGTTATCAAAATCAGAATATTGACATTAATACAGTGCTATTATCTAATCTACAGAGCTTGAATTTAACTGATTGTCTCGCTAATGTTTTTCCAGTAAATGAAAAAAAAAAAGCCTTTTTGTCTGAACATGTTCTTGTTAACTAGCTTATTCTGTTGTGGGTCCACTACCTTTAATCCAGAAGTCAGAGCTCACTAATTATGACCCAGCTCTTTTAGGAAAGAAATCATATGGATGCAATGAATGTGCAGTGAATGCTTGTAAACTACTCATGACCATGCCTCAGAGAACTTATGCAGGAAAGAAATCCCGTGAGTGCCGTGATAGTAGGAGAACACCTGCCAGTGAGGTAAAGCTCATTACTCATCAGCAACATCACTCAGGAGTCTGTGGATGCAATAAATGTCAAAAAGCCTTCATTACAAAGTCAGGGCTTGTCTACCATCAGAAAACTCGTCACAGAGAAGGGAAAATCTATACTTGCTGTAAATGTGGGAAGGTTTTCCCTTGGAAGTCAGAGCTCATTTTACATCAGAGAAATCATTCAGGAGAGAGACCATTCGAATGCAAAGTATGTGATAAAGCATTCATTATTAGAAAACATCTCACTGTACATCAGAGAACTCACACAGGAGAGAAACCATACGCTTGCTCGGATTGTGAAAAAGCCTTCTCAAAAAAAGCTCTGCTCATGATTCATCAGCGAATTCACACAGGAGAGAGACCCTATGGATGCAGTCAGTGTCAAACAACTTTCAAGACCAGGTCTGAGCTCATTTATCATCAGAAAATTCTTCATAGAAAAGGAAGATTCTATGGATGCAGTAAAGGTGCAAAAGCTTTTCCATGGAAGTCAAACCTCATTTTATGTCTTAGAACTCATTCGGGAGAGAGACCTTCCAGATGCAAAGTATGTCATAAAGCCTTTGTGGTTAGGACACAGCTCACTGTACAACTGAGAACACACATAGGAGAGAAACCATATGCTTGCTCAGATTGTGAGAAAGCCTTCTCAAAAAAGGGTCAGCTCATGAAGCATGAGCGAATTCATACAGGAGAGAGAACTTATGCATGCAGTGAATGTCAAGAAGCTTTCATCCAGAAGTCAGATCTCACCAATCATAAGAAAACTCATCATGCAGTAAGGAAATTCCATGAATGCAATGAATGTGGGAAGGTTTTGTCCTCTAAGAAAAATTTCATTATATATCAGAGAACCCATACAGGTGAGAAGCCTTTCAAATACAATGTGTATAATGAAGCCTTCACATCAAAGGGAAATCTCATTGTACATCAGAGGACTCATACAGGAAAGAAACCATATGAATGCTTGAACTGTGATAGAGCCTTCTCCAGTAAGGTGTATGCCATGACTCATCAGCAAATTCACACAGGAGAGCAACCCTATGGATGCAGTGAATGTCAACAAGCTTTCATCCAGAAGTCAGATCTCACTAAACGTTGTAAAACATGGCATGCAAGAATGAAATCTTATGGTATGGATGCAGTGAATGTGGGAAGGTTTTGTCCTCTAAGTCAACTCTCATTATACATCAGAGAACCCATACAGGTGAGAAACCCTTTAAATGTAGTATGTGTGGTAAAGCCTTCATAGCCAAATCCTGTCTCACTGTACCTCAGAGAATTCATACAGGAGAGAAACCATATAAATGCTGCAGTTGTAAAAAAGCATTCACTACTTTGTCAACTCATTGGTCACCAGAGAATTCATACAGGAAAGAGGCTCTATGGATGCAGTGAATGTCAAAAAGCCTTTACTCAGAAGCCAGCTCTTACTAATCATCAGAAAACTCAGCGTAAAGGAGGAAAATGCTCCATGCAATGACTGGTAGTGAGAAAGCTTTTGTGATTGGTCACATCTGCTCAGAGAGCTTATGCGTAATAGACATGCCATGAATGCTGATTGCAGCAGGCCCTTCTGGAACTCCTATGGGAAAGAAACCTTATAGATGCAATGAAAGTTTTAAGCCTACGTTTTTGAAGACATCCCTCGTTATACCATAGGCATCTGGCCAAGAGAAAAACCTCATGAATGCAGTGATTGTCAAAAGACTGTATTAGAAAGTCAGAGGCTATGCATTTAGGAGGCAGCACCTGTGGATGTCATGAAAATGAGAAATCACTCTCTTTCAAATCTTATTTGTTGTACATGAAGGTATTCATTCAGGAGAGGGACCCTACAGATGCAGTGAATGCAGGAAAGCCACGAACAGTCATATTTCATTTTATATAAAAATAAAAATCTCATGAATGTTGTGATAATGAGAGCCTTCACCAGAAAGTCAAAGCTTTTTGAACCTCTTGTGTAGGAGAGAAATTTTAAAGATGCAATGAATGTGATAAAGTCTTCCCAATTAGTGAGTATCTTATGTTAGCAAACTCATACAGGAGGAAACCCCTATTAATGCAGTAAATGTGGTAAAGCCTTCATGTAGATGTCAGAGATCACTAATCATATCAGTGAACTCATTTGGTTGATAAGTCCTTTTGAAATGGGATGTGGAAAGCTTTTGAAAGTGACAAACATCAGGTACTTAATTTGGAGGAGAAGCCAGCGGTTGCAGTTAAAGTCTGCCATTGGCCACAAAACCCATTGAACAGCAAGCAGGAAAGAATTGCAGTGATTGCCTAAATTACTTTATTTACAACTCAGCGCTCCTGAATTGCCCCCTGACTGACACAGTAGAAACACCCTCTTCTCAGACAAGGCAATAATATTTAAGTTCAGTGGAGGCATACAATTATTAAGGAATCATATTTATTCTGCTTCAGTAGACTCAGACATTTATAAAAGTGCTATGGTTATAGTCACAGAAAATGCTTTCTGTGGAGGATTAGATAGCATGAAGCATCATAAGCTCTTAAAAATAGGAACAGAATTTGCTCCACAGATTGTATGAATATAGTGAAAGTGGCAAAGGCATCAGTATTAAATTATATTTTATTTTTTATTTCATGGATTCATTTCTTCACATCCTACCGTATCTTAAATTTTGATGCATATTACAGTTGATGGAGTGTCATAGTTTGTCAGGGTTTTTAAAAAATATGTATGTATTTGATGGCAGTTTAAATTTGAGTAATTAAGTAAACTTGGAAACATATAGAAAGAAATAATTTTATAAGGGGTTTGCATAATTGTTATACAAAGAATTCCAGAGAATATTCTACTACAAATATTAGACATTTCACTGTTTGAATCTAATTTCTTTTAAATGTATTAAAAATCAGGACATAGTAAGGATTAATTGAAGAGTGACAAAAGCTTTTAGGGGTTATGTTATGAACTGTACTACACAACGTGGGCTTTATGTATTTAACTTTATTATTAATTTGGAATTACATGAAGGAACTTAATTTTCAGGGTTAAATTCTCAGCATAGACAGAAAATTGAGTAATGTAATCTAGCATAAATAGAAATGTTTTACTTTCTTATGAATCCAAATCTCTTATAATGTGTAATTTGACTAGTTAAAAAGAAATCTAAAGAATCATACCATGTAAGTATGCATTCCTTATTTTTACTGCCATTTGTAGTATTTTGCCAACTGTGATGATCTATCACAAATAGAAGTTTACAGTTTTCTACCGCCTTATGACTCTGAAACATCCAAAGGTTATAAAAGATTTGCATAAAATCCTCAGAAACCAGCAACACATGAGACTAAAGGGGGAAAAAACTTGGGGTTACATGAAGTGAATTTATGGCTATAAATTTCAAGTTTGTGCCACACAGGAACTTTGGATTTGTTATGATAATATGCCATTGGGCATTATGCACATTTCCTCTCTCCTTATCATTTCCTTAAGTGCTTGATATGGCTGGTATTTTACTGATATTGAAAATAACATCACAGAAATTGAAACTCTTGGACATTGTTAGAATGTTCAGTCACTAACATAGAATTATGATATGACCCAGGAATTCCACTCCTAGGTATATGCCCAAGATAATTGAAAACAGGTACTTAAACAGATACTTTTACATGAATGTTCATAGCAGCACTATTCACAATAGCCAAAATAGTATTTGATTGAAACCACCCAAACTCCCAGTAAAGGATGAATGGATAAACTAAATGTGGTACACACACCTACGTGTATGTATATAAAGGAATTATTACTCAGCTATAAAAATTAATTAAGTACTGATAGCATGTTGCATGGGTGAACCTCAAAATCATTATACTAAGGAATTAAGCCAAATGCAAAGGCCACATTTTGTATTTCCATTTATATGAAATACTCAGAATAGGCAAATTCGTACAGACATAAAGCAAATTGATGATTATCAAGGCCTGGAAGAAGGGAAAATGGGGACTGGCTGCCTAATGTGTATGGGGATTACTTTTAGAATGATGAAAATGTTTTTGAACTAGATGGAGGTGGTGGTTGCCTAACATTGTGAATGTACTAAATTTCACCAAATGGTACACTTCAACTTGTTAATTTTATATAATGTAGATTTTTACATCAATAAACATATGAAAAAGAAAAATATTGCATGAACTTTGGCACTCAAATGTATACTATTTTTTACAGATTGAGACTTGCTTGATTACATTTTCTATAAAACTTCTAGTGAATATTCTTATTATTAAAAATCAAGGTTTTTATTACCGCAATGTTTGACATAACTGACTTCTTTTGGTTATCAGTGAAACCTATTGTTTTGCAAGGAATTCTGTTCTGTAAAAATGCCCCAGCAAAATCTTGCTTATTTTTTTCTGAACTTTTGCCCCTTCCACATTTTGCTTGACAATATCAAGAAACTTTTTGTTTCTTCACCATTTTGCTATGGAAATCCTAAGACATAATTATAAGTTTAAGGAATACTACGGTAAACTCTCATCTGAATTTACCCATTGCAGCATTTGTTTGTATGTGTGTATTGTGTGTTCTGATAATCTCCTATTCACCTTGTTTGATCCCCTGCCCTGAATAATATGAGATGGCTGAACACATGACACCCAACACTGGATAGATGAAGTTGACACCAGTCTTTTAGTCACATTTACTTAAAGCCAGGGAGAGGAGGTCACTGCATGCTACATAGTAAGGACTACACAGGAATTGCACTCAGCAATAGAGTGAACAAGCAGAGGCTGTGGGAAATAGGCTTTGTGGTAACAAGAGCGTAAGATGCCCCTGGTTATGGAATAATGTAATAGGTTCATGTAATTCCATTGGCTACATATAGACTGAGGACCATGTTGGATGCAGCTCATGCAGCTGATGGGTGAGCTAGCAGGGTGCAGGCCTTTCCTGTTTTGTGGGAGCATATCTGGTGAGAGCAGAGGGACTCATAGGTAGGCCTTCAGTTCCCTGTAGGGCTCAAAGAGGTCAAAGCAGCACATGAGCTATTAAGTTCTTACAGTGCAATGTGTGTGTGTGTGTATGCATGTGCATTTGTACAAGCACATAAGTATATGTATATTCCTGGTGAGAAACCTGAAAGCCATGATCTCTACTAAGCATAGCATTTCACTCTTAAATACTTACGCATGTATCTCTTCAAAGTAAGGACTGCTTCCTACATAAGCATAATATTACTATTGAATAATAATAAAACTAATTAAAACAGTGCTGTATTGGTGCATGAACAAGTCAGATTGCAACTAAATAACTAAACAGTTATTTAGAAAATAGACTCAAGTACTTTTGGAAATATTTGATAAAGGTGGCATCTCAAGTCAGTGGAGGAAAGATGGACTTTTAATAAATAGAGTTGAAACAACTGGATAGTCTTCTGGGAAAAGGCAAAATTGTATCAACATCTCACGCAGAAATAAGTCCTAATAGATTAGAGAGCTAATGTAAAAGCTGTATAAGTAATAGAACATGGATAAAGTCCTGTATAACTGCAAATGAAGAAAGCCTTTCTAACCTGATTCAGTATCTGCACCAATAAAAGAAAACATTCACTAAATCATAAAAAATTATTTTGCATCACCATTAACCTAGAAGGAAAGTAAAAGGAAATATGACAAGCTGAAATTTATACAAGAAAGGGCTAATATTTTAATATGAAGAACTTTTACAATTTGAGAAGGAAAAAACCCAAAATTTAAATATTGGGCAAAATATATCAACAGACTATTCAAAGTAAAAGGAAACTGTTTCTTCAACATATGAGAAGTTGCATAACTTTACCAACAGCAAAAAAAATGTTAACTATAGCTATATGTCTTACCTGTCAGGTAGAAATCCAAATTTATATTAGAGAACTATTTTGGCAAATCAATCATACATAGCCAGTGGGATGGTCAGCTCTAATGCAGAGGAATTTGACAATATTGTGCATTTACCTTTTGCACCAGAAATCTCGTATGTAGCCATTTGTCACTTCCACAAATAGGAACATGTACACAATGGTATTAGTTATAGCATCATTTTTAATAGCAAAAGACTGGAATGTTTCTTATTCATCATTAGGGGACTAGTGGAACAAACTGAAACATCCCACAATCACAGTTAACAGCCCACAATCACAGTTAAAACTAGCAGCCTGGCAGCTACTAGAGGGAGAACAGGGTTAGAACTCTTTCAAATACCCAGAGAATTGTCAGTGTTTGAACTACCTGTTCATTCTCTGGAAGACCACTTGGATGGCTGTCTTTATTTGGTCTGCCTTGGAGTTCACCCAAGTGAGCTGTGGGAGCAATCTTTTCTTAGGTGGTGTTTGTTGAAACCAATCAGAGGTAATGTTTAACATCGCAGCTGCCTGAGAGAGTGGAAAACAGTTGGAACAAACAGTTGGCTAACCAAAAAGCTTAAAAGGAAAAACTGGGGGAATGATGTGCCCGTAGGTGGCTTTGATAAGCTCCAACATATTCCTGGGAATCTTGAAGGCCATGCACATGTGTAGGACTGTGTGCATTCTCAGGAAAGTTCTAAGAAGGCTCTAAGCTTTTATTTTGGGTAACCTGGAGGCCCTGCAAAAGGAAATGAGGGGCTAAGATGGAGTTGTAAACTGCCTAGTTAAGTAGTAAAGGCATTCGCCCAAACACAGAACCCCTTGGCAAAGATTGGGACATTTAATGGTTTCAGGCATTTAAGAGAGAATTTCTGTCCAATTGTGAACTAACAACTAAGCCAAATGAGGAGGGACTTAAGTGGCCACACACAACAAAGAATACAGACTTTACAGAACTAGTTCAGAAAAATCTCGATGTAAAATTGACAACAGCAAACCCTGGGGAGAGTGAGAGTTGTCAAACCCAGAGTTAATATTATTTAAACTGTCCAGTTTTCAACAAACTGAGAAACATGTAACAAAACAAAAAGTATGGCCCATACACAGAGGAGAAAAAAGCGGTCAATAACAATTGCCCCCGAGGAAGCCCTGACATTGGACTTAATAAGCAAATACTTTAAATCAGTGATTTTAAATATATTTTTAAAAATCAAGGAAATCACATATAAAGAAGTAAAGGGACATATGAGAGTGATGTCTCATCATGACCTATCAATGACGAAAAAGGATGTCGGTAAGATATATAAGTGTGTGTGTGTGTGTGTGTGTGTGTGTGTATCTCCAAACAAATTCTGGAGTTGAAAAGTCCAATAACTGAAGTGAAAAATTCACTAGAGGGGTTCAACATATTTTATTAGGTTATTAAGTATGAAATGTCTGATTTCCTTAAGTACTAAGTTTGACAGTTGATCTCTCTGACATTTCACTTTGACACTTCTTGGTTTTTTTTTTATTATGAAGATACATCATCATCCTTTCAAATGCACATTTTGGCTTGTGATTATCTTTCAAAAAAATTTTTAGAGCAATTTTGTGAAACCATGGGTAAGTCAAAAATTCATGTTATTTTTGAATATGAGTTCCGTCGTGGAACCAATGCAGTGCAGACAGTTGGAAATATCAATGAAGCATTTGGGAAGGATATGGCTGATGAACACACAGTATGTCAATGGTTTGAGAAGTTTCATTCTGGTGATTTTAATCGTGAAAATGAGCCATGTGGGTGGCCCGAGACCAAGTGGATAATGATGAACTGAAAGCTGTAGTGGAAGCGAATCCATCTCAACCTAGGCATGAATTAGCAGCAAGGTTTGACATTACTATTCCAACAATATTGGACCATTTGAAACAAACGGGCAAGGTAAAGAAGCTGGATAGATGGGTACTGCATGAATTAAACGAGCATCAGAAAAGAAATCATCTTGAAGCTTGCCTTTCTTTGCTGTCATGACATAAAGGCAAACACTTTCTACACTGTATTGTTACAATGTAATGAAAAATGGATACTTTTTGAGAATTGCAGGCATTCAGCACAATGGTTGGATAATGATGAAGTGCCGAAACACAGTCCAAAACCGAATATTCATCAAAAAAAGCTAATGGTGTCTGTTTGGTGGTCCAGCACTGGTATTATCTACTACAGCTTCATGAAACCTGGTCAATTGATTACAGCGGATGTCTACTGCAACCAGTTGGACAAAATGATGAGGATGCTCGCAATTAAGCAGCCGAGATTGGTCAATAGAGACAGGCCAATTCTCTTGCAAGACCACATGTTGCAAAATACAGTGCTGCTCAAACTACATAAGCTAGGCTTGGAAACTCTCTGTCATCCACCATACTCAATAGACCTTGCACCAACTGACTACCACCTCTTCCAGGCTTTGGACCACTTCTCTTAAGGAAAAATATTCAATTCTCAACAAGCTGTGGAAAACACCTTTCACGATTTCATCGCCACTCACTCTCTAGGCTTCTTCACTGCTGATGTAAGCAAGCTGTGTTGATAGTTTAGGCACATACTTTGATTAATTGTACTGCTTGTTTGAGGTATAGTGAACCAAACTTATGATTCAAAATCAGATCTTTCATATTTAATGACCTAATAGTTGTCAGAAAAAGAATTAGCAAGCTTTAAGATAGGTCAATTGAGGTTAACCAGTCTGGAGAAAGAAAAAGATGAAGGAAAATGTATGGAGCCTCACAGACCTGTGGAAGACATTCAAGCTTACCAACATGTGCATAATGGGCAGAGAGGAGAGAGAGAAAGGGGCAGAAACAATATTTGAAGAAATGATGGCCAACACTTCCCAAATTTGATGAAAAAAAAAACTATGAATTCAAGAATCTCACCAAACTCCAAGTAGAATAAACTCAAAGAAATATACAACTAGGCACATCATAATCAAATTGTTGAAGACAAAAGACAGAGTCTTGAAAGAAGCAAGACAGAAACAATTCATCATATATAAGGGATTGTCAATAAGGTTAAAAGCTGACTCCTAATCAGAAACTCATAGAAGCGAGAAGGCAATGGGATGACATATTCAAAGTGCTGAAGGAAAAAGAGTGTCAACCAAGAATTGTATATCCAACAAAACTACTCTTCAAAAATGGAGGAGAAATTAAGACATTCCAAGATACACAAAAACACAGGATTGATCCAGTAGCAGACCTGCCCTACAAGAAATTCTAAAGGTATCTGTTAGGCTGAAATGAAAGAACTAGTGTTCTTTTGACAGTAAGTTCAATTCATATAAAGAAAGAAAGTGCATTGCTAAAGTTAACAACATAGGTAAATATAAAACAGAACAAATGTGTATTTTGTTTTTTAACTCCTTTCTTCACCTATTTGATATAAAAGACAACTGCATAAAATAATAATTTTAGTTTTGTGTTGATAGACCTAAAGTATATAAAGAGGTAATTTGAATGGCAATTAATATCACAAAGTTGGGAGGCGAGAATGAAGCTATATAGGAACAAAGGTTTTGTGTACTATTGAAATTAAGTTAGTATTAATTTGACCTAGATTGTTTTAAGTTGTTATTTGAAATCCTGAGGGCAACCATTAAGAAAATAACAAGATGTATGATAAAACGAACAGCAAGGGAATTCCAGTGGTACCCTAGAATGTGTTTATTTCAAACAAAAGAAGGCAATAATGGAGGAATTGAGGAACCAAAAGACATATAAGACATAGAAAACCAATAATAAAATGGCATATTTACATTGTACATCATCAATACTTAAACTACATTGAACACTTTATTTAGAAGGCAGAGATAGAATGGATTTTTAAAAAATTATCCAACTACAGTTGGTCCTTTGGATCCATGGGTTCTGCATCCGTGTATTCAGCCAACCATGGATTGAAAATAAAAAATAATCCAAATGTCCAACAACAGATGAGTGTATAAACAAAATATGTTACATATTCCATTGTGTGTATAAACTCATGTTCAGCTATCAAATAGAATACAATACTGACCCATCCTACATGCTGTATGAACCTTGAAAACATTATGCTAAGTGAAAGAAGCCAGACACAAAAGACAACTTATTGTATGATTCCATTTATGTGAAATGTCCAGAATAGGCAAATCAAAAGGGACAGGGTAGAGTAGGGATTGTCAGGGATTTGGGGGAATGGAGAATAGGGAGTGACTGCTAAGGGGTACAGGGCTTCTTTTTGGAGTGATGAAAATGTTCTGGAATTAGATAGTGGTGATGGTTACAGAACTTTGTGAATACACTAAAAACCTCTGAATTGCACCCATAATAAGGGTGAATTTTATGGTATGGAAACTATATCTCAGTTTTTAAAATGAGAATAATTTTTGTAAAAGATTAAACCCTTTAAAAGCAACTGAAATAAATTTATATATCAAACTAGAAAATCAGAAAATAGAAATATTTAGGTGATTTTTGAAAACAGTAATCTGTTTAACTGGTTATTTTTAGTGGATTATTTCCTAAAGACAGTAATAACTGTTGGCAAGGAAAAGGAGATGTGACGCCTGACCTCAGGAAGTTTGCGGTCTGATGGGAGAAAAAACCTGAATTGAATCAATCAACATTGCTTCTGAAGTTGGTGCCACTAAGTAATGGGCACATGGCTTTGAGAGGCCATATAGAAAATTGCTTGGCCTAGTTAGGGAAAGCTTCCCTAAAGAGGTGATGATTGTAATGATACCTCAAGGATAGAAAGGAGAGAAGCACTTGACAATGAGGAAAAAATGGATTCAGGCAAAGGAAAAATGCGTGAATGCATGCCCAAAGTTTAGAAGTGAGAGGAAGCACGTCACATAGTATTAAAGGACGCCACAGGAGCTGGAGACCTGGGAGCCAGGAGGCAGAGAGAGAGAGAGAGAGAAGGAAAATTTGCATTTATCCAAACTAAGAGTGATGGGAAGTTATGAAGGTTTTAAAGCAAAGATTTCATAGTCATTATTAATTAAGCTTGTGTTACTGGAGATAAAGATGCAGACTTCATTGGTTGAAACATATAATGATTTGGATGCAGGACTTTGTAGTTAGGGTCAGGGCAGTAATGGAGGATGCATACTCTACAGTTTGTGTACCTTTCATTGAAATGTAAGAAATGCCACTTATGTATGATCCAGTTAATTAAACTCCAACTCCATGAGGCTGGGGCTTTTAAAATGTTGTTTACTGCCTTATCACCAATACCTAGAAGGTTGGTAGTAGAAAGTAAGTCCTCCATGTATTTATATTGTGGATGAACTAAAAAACACAATTAATGGCTTACCTGTTATAGGATTCTTTAATGTAAAATTATGAGCATTTTCAGGAAAGTCCCCATCTTTCAATTTCCCGTCACACTGCTCCACGTTGATGGATATAGCTTCAACACTCATCAGTCTAGCACTTGGGTGTTGAAAATGAAGTAAACAATCCAAAATTTAATAGGGTTTATGCTTTTCCATACCTGGTAAAAGTGCCTTCCAGTTTTTCCTCAATATAAATTCCTGACACCAGGGGAAGCTGAGCATTATTATGTTGGAACCATCCCCTCATTCCATTTGTTTAGAAGTTTTTAGTCCTTAATGCATTTTTCAGAGTAGAATGAATTATAATTAGAAAGGGCTTTCCAGAATTTATGCTATTCAGAAGATGCTGTGGCCACCCTGAAGAGGCAGTATGGAGCCCTAGATAAAATTTCATTTACATGTCACTACTGATAAATACATACACACACACACCCCCAAGAAGTTATGAAAAAGTTTCTCACTCACATAATGAAGTTTTCTGGGAAAAGCAGGGGTGGACTTACTTATCTAGCCCAAAATGGCGTGAGAGAGTTAGGAAACGAGACTGTCTTGGGGTTTTCATGGTGTTTAGGGGTGGGATAGGAGTGAGGGGTCCCAAGAATGGTTTGAATTTCCCACCAGCACCAAAGGAGGGAGCACCCATGTTTTCTCATCAGCATTATGAGATATGGGGCAGATGGGGAAGAGGGATTGTTAAGGCTTAAAGTTGCCAGCAGTCAAACATCCAAAAATGTAATCAGTCTATTACAGGAGATTTTTCCTCAGTTTAAATTATTTAATTTCTCGTGACTGTGATTTTCAGAAAGTCCATATTTCTTTTAGGCATAATGTTTCATTACCATGTGAAATCCATTAGATTTAATAAGATTTGGCATTTCTCATACATACAGGTAGGAGTGTGAAAAAAAATACTTGGGGAAAATTATTTGGCAGTTTCTCATAAAATTAAATGCATACTCAAGAATTAGCAATACCAGTTTGGGGCATATATCCAAGAAAAATAAGTATATATGTCCACAATAAAGATTTGTTCAAAAATGTTCATAGCAGCTGGGTGCAGTGGCTTGCGCCTGTAGCCCCAGCTACTTGGGAGGATATGGCGGGAGGATTGCTTGAGGCCAGGAGTTTGAGATCAGTGTGGGCAACACAGCAAGACTCTGTCTCTAAAAAAATTTTTTTTTAAATTAGTTGGGCTTGGTGGTGTGCACTTGTAGTTCCAGTTACTTGGGAGACTGAGGCAGGAGGATCACTTGAGCCCAGGAATTTGAGACCAGCCTGGGAAATACACAAGACCCCATCTCAAAAAATATTCATAGCAAATTTATTCATAATTGCCTGTATCTGGAAACTACCCTAATGTCTATCAACAAGAGAATGAATAAATCAAGTTTAGTATGTTCATAAAATGGAATACACCTCAACAATAAAGAAGGAACTATTGATAACATGCAACAACAGAAATGAATTTCAGAAGCATTCTATTGAGGGAAAGAAATCAGACACAAAGGAAATTAATATTATACCATCTATATAAGGTTGAAAGCCAAACAAAACTAATATGTGGTGATAGATATCAAGAGTATTTCCCACTTGTGATGGAATGTTGGCCGGGAAGGGGCATGAGGGTCCTTTCTGTGGTGATGGAAATTAACTATATCTTGATATAATAGGTGGTTACATAGGTGTATACGTATGTGAAAATTCATCAAACTGTTTGTATAAAATTTGTGCATTTTAATAGTGTGTGAATTATACAATAACAATGTAAATGAGGTAAAAACACAACTGTGTTGTCTAGGAATGCATACAGAAATGTCAAAACAATTAATATAAAGAAAAGAAGGAAGCTATTACTACAAATACGATAGCGGTTGTCTTTAGGAGGGATGGAAGGAAATATAATTGAGAAAGGACATACATGTGCTTTCAGAGTGTCAGCAACATTCTATTTCTGGGCCTGGGTTGTGGTTGCGTTACATAGATGTTCAATTTGTAGATATTCGTTACACTGTACTTTTGTATGTTCTACTTTAAAATGTTTTTTTAAATTTTTAGTTTAATTTAATTTTTAATTGACAAATAATACTGCTACATATTCATGGGGTACATAGTATTGTTTCAATACATAAAATGTATGCTGATCAGATCAGTGTAATTAGTATATCCATCATCTCAAACATTTATCATTTCTTTGTGTTAGGAACATTCAATATCCTCCATCTAGTTATTTGACACTATATAGTATATTACTGTTAGTTATAGTCATCTTACAATGCTATAGAACACTAGAATTTATTCCTTTTATCTAGGCATAATTTTGTATCCTTTAACAAATCTCTCCCTATCTCTCCCTTCCTCCTACCCTTCCCATCCTCTAATATTCTCTGTTCTACTTTTTACTTCTATGAGATCAGCTTTTTTTAGCTTCCACATATGAGTGAGAACATACGGTGTTTAACGTTCTGATCCTGGCTTATTTCATTTAACATAATGTTCTCCAGTTTCATCCATGTTGCTGTGAATGACAGGATTTCATTCTCTTTTTATGGCTGAATAGTAGTCCATGGGGTATATATACATTTTCTTTATCCATTCACCTGCTGTTGGACACCGAGGTTGATTAGGTTGATTCTATATCTTGGCTTTTCTGAATAGTGCTGCAGTAAACATGGGGGCACAGATGTCTCTCCAATGTGATGATTTCCTTTCCTTTGCATAAATTCCCAGTAGTGGGGTTGCTAGATCAAAAATGTTTGTTGTTGAAAAACAAATAAACAAAAAAACATGAGTAAAGGGAGTGTTTTGTAATTGAGTAAAGCTGGATTGTGAAGCTCTCTTTTTTATCATGGAAAAAAAAAGTTTTTTTTTTTTTTTAAATGAAAGTCATTGTTAATACAACTCATTAAAAGAAACTTAAAGAAAAAAAAATCCCATAATCATCTAGAAAGACCAGAAAAACCCTTTTTATAAAAATAAAAAGTTATTTATGAAAAAAATGCTTAAATCTTCTTTAACTTAATAGATGTTAGCTACCAGAACTTTACATCTAATATCATGTTTAATGATAAAACTTTAAAGATGTTGCCTAGTTGTTCAGCAATGAAGTATACACATCTGTTGTCTCTATTTCTGCTAAACACTCTGCTAGATGTCCTAAGCAGCACAGTACAACAATAATAAAACATAATGAGTTTAAAAATTGGAAATGAAGAAACAAAATTATCATTTGCAGATGATATGTTTCTCTCCATGGAAAGGCAGAAGAATCCACAGACAAGTGTGTAGAATAATATGAGTCTGGTAGGATTGCTGGATACATGATCAATATATAACTTCAATTGAGTGCTGGGCACGAGCAATAAACAGAATAATTTTCAAAAATACTCTTTGCACAACAAAAATTATCACAAGGGAATTTGAGAGACTTATGCCACTTTATTAAAAGATCTTTAAGGTGACCAAAATAAAGGAAGGGGTAGATCGGTTATTGAACAAGAAGGCTCGATATTACAGTGATGTTCACCTCCAATGAGTCTAAGTATCAACATGCAAACAAACACCTCTGAACATGCAAGAACTGAGGGACTATAATTCCTGTGAACTTCTTGAAGAAATTGCTGGAACATGATCTTACCCATAAGAGATAAACAGGTAAGTAACGACAAAAGAACTGAGTTTAAGCATCAAATCTCTTTAACCATAAACATAAGCCTTTAGTCAATTACTGGAGTTCTAGTTCCAGAGCCTAATGGAAGTGCTGAAACAATGACAATGTAGAAATTATAAAACTGAATACATTTGGAGAGAAATGGGGAAGGAAGGTAAAAGCTTAAGAACGTAGTTCCCGTCACTGTGATCTACACAAGGAGGCAAATATCTAACCTGACTCATCACGAAGAACAGAAGAGTACGTACACATAAAGTACACAAAGAAACATCATGAAAGGTCTACTAATCCTGGGCGGTAGAAGGAAAGAAAGAAGAAGTGGAACCATATGAATTTCATCATTACTCGTAGCAAGGACTCAAGAATTAGGGTAGAAGCACTTTCAGAAATGGCAAATGGAGTCATTTTTGGTGTCTATGCTGCCTTGTCTCCGGGACAGTTCAAAAAGACGAATTTGGGAATGGCTTGAGGGATACGTGGGACTGGCAGGGATTCCCAGGGCTCCTGCAAGGATATGAGAATAGCGTTGTGTCAGAGCTGTTCCAATATCTAGGTCACCCAGCACCCCAGGGAGAGGTTGTATCCTTAACAGTGAAACACCAGAGCTCAGGGTCAAGCATGAATATGACAGATGTCATCACTGTGACCCTGAGCAGGAGCAGAACTTGGAGATGAGAATCCATTTTGCAGCCCCTGGTGGGACCATCGCAGCGCAGCGCTGAGAATGTCTTGTCTACCCTCTTCACCCACCTTGGACACAGAGTTCACTGCAGTGGCCTTGGGAAAATTTTCCTCCCAGCTGCACCTGATGTTAATTAGTTCATGTTGTAATAATCCCCAGGACCTGCTGACTTGTCCTGGAACAAACATTTACAACTTCTTAGCAGGTGTGCCACGGTCCCTTTGCAGAAGTGCCTCGCAGGTGACATGGTAATTGCAGCTCCAGGGGGAGATGAAGTGAGGGAATTGCAAGACCTGTAACTGCTTTGGCTCCAGATGGCTGGTGTCTACTGATGGCCACTGATGCTGCCAGTTCCAGCAACGAGGTCGGCCTTGGCGAGTGTTTTGTTGTGGCTCCGACTCCAGACATTCAGAAGGCAGGTGAGAAGCTGGGCAGGACAGAGATTTTCCCTCGGGCCTCAGCACAGTTTCACGTAAGCCTTGGACTGCTTCTGGGCTGAGAGAGTGATGGGACAGTGTGATGATGGAGACCCCACAGCAGGTAGGGAATGCTCATGGGTACTTGGCTTGAGAGGGGGTGGACACTGCCGAGGCTGGGGCCAGCCTGGGATCGAGGGTCCTGTGCTCTCACCTGCTCTTTCCCCTTGGGGTATGTGCTGTCCATCAGCCTGGACTCCTGAGAACTGGACTCGGAGAAGTTGAGACATTTTGGTATTTAGAGTTCAGGGTAAATGTTCAGGCTTTTTAGCTGTGTGTGGTCCCTGTTCCCTGCACACATGTGGGCACACAAACATGGACTGCCCTGGCATGACCCTCACAGGTGGGTTTCAGAATTTGGATGGCACTTGAGAAATTGGATGTGTGGGGGTCATCATGGGGTTGTAATAGCATATGCTTTTCTTTACCACTGAAAGGTTTGACTTAAAAGCAACACTGAGTAAGAGTCCAGCTTTTGGAGCCAGGAACAGTTTTTTACAATTTTACAAACTGAGGGGTTGAGAGCTCCTGACCATGTGTTTTGGCCTCCCAACCTCTGAATATTAAATAGGATGGCATTGCCCACACACAGCTAGCCTCTAGCAAATAGTAGTCACAGTGGTCTTTTCTGCGTGATTCCAGAGCCAGTACTTTGGAGCAAGATAGACATGCAGCTGGCAGCAACTGTCATCAATTTTTACCTCATCTCTGTGTGACCCTATTGATTTCCCTCTTCTATCTGGTATTGTTTTGGAGGTTCTGTGGAATGGATCTGAATTGTGTGTGTGTGTGTGTGTGTGTGTGTGTGTGTGAGAGAGAGAGAGAGAGAGAGAGAGAGAGAGAGAGAGAGAGGGGCTGTATCTAGCCTACACCCATGCTTACCAGTGAATATCATATTGTAGGAAAAAACAAACTGCTTCTTCTCTATACTCTTTTTTTTTGAGACAGTCTTGCTCTGTTGCCCTGGGTAGAGTGCAGTGACGTCATCGTAGCTCACTGCAACCTCCATCTCCTGGGCTCAAGCGATCCTCCTGCCTCAGCCTCCCAAGTAGCTGGGACTACAGGCGTGTGGCATGACGCCTGGCTAATTTTTCTATTTTTAGTAGAGACTAATATTTCTATTTTTAGTAGAGATGGGGTCTCACTCTTGCTCTTGTCTCGAACTCCTGAGCTCAAGCGATCCTCCCGCCTCGACCTCCCAGAGTGCTGGGATCACAGGCGTGAGCCACCGCACCCGGCCTCCTTCTTTGTACTCTCACACTCAACACAGATCACTTCTATGGCCAGACGTACGGGAGGTTTTTCTCACACACCAAGCAGTTCTCCAGTGGACACCAACTGGGTACCCTATACTTTAATTCTGATGCTATCTGTCTGGAGTTAGAGTCAGATCCCACAGGTTAAAGGTTGAGTCCCCAGGGCTGCCACCCATTTCAGATGCTAATCACAAGTAGTAGATGGTCACCTGTCCTTCTGATTGATGGACTATAAATCAGAGTTCTCACCATCGCCCCCGGGGTTCGCTTAATTTGCTAGGATGGCTAGGACAGAACTCAAGGAAACATTTATGTTTACTGGTTTATTATAAAGGATATTACATACTTGAGAGGCTAAGGTGAGAGGATTTCTTGAGATCAGGATTTTGAGACTGTAGGACACTGTGATCATGCCTGTGAATAGCCACTGTACTCCAGCCTGGGCAACATGGAGAGACCCCCATCTCAAAACAAATTAAATGAAGGATGTAACAAGGGATACAGATGAACAGCCAGGTAGAAGAGATGCATAGGGCAAGTTATGTGGAAAGGGGTGCGGATCTGCCATGCTCTCTCTAGATGCAACACCCTCCTTGCACCTCCATGTGTTCAGCAGCCTAGAAGCTCTCTAAACCCTGTCCTGTGGGGTTTTATGGAGGCTTCATTATGTAGGCATGATTGTCTTACGATTGATAAAATCACTGGCCTTTGGTGATCAACTCAACCTTGAGCCACCCTCCCCTCCTCAGAGGTTGGGGTGTGGGGCTGAAAGTTCCAACCCTCTAATCACATGGTTGGCTCCCCTGGCAACCAGCCCTCATCTTGAGGCCATCCAAGGAGTCCTCCAAGAGTCACCTCATTAGAACAAAAGATGCTCCTATCACCCAGGAAATTCCAAGGGATTTAGGAGCTCTGTGTCAAATGCTTGTATCACTCAGGCAATCGCAAAAGTCTTAGGATCTCTGTGTCAGGAATGGGGTCAGAGGCCAAATTGTAGAACAAAAGATTCTCCTAGTGCTTTTGTTTATAAGGGTTTCAATAGCTCTGTCAGGGACTGGGAGGAGATATACCAGAAGCAGAAACTGTCCTTTCTCACTGTGTTTTGGCTATATATATCACAATATCCCACAAGTATAGACATTCTTACAGTTTCTGACTGTTTCTAGATGTTTTCTAGTTCCTGTAAGTGATTTTTAAAAATGTTTTATCCAATTTTTTATCTGTGGGAAGCCTATTTATTTCCTTTAGGCTTTTTGGTTTTGTCTCCCAGATGCCTTCTGCTCTGATTTCTGTCTTTTTTCTCTGAGATTGTTAACTTCTATTGATCTGTCTTCAAGTCTGATGATTCTTCTGTCACATTCAGTGAATTTTTTATTTTGAATGTTATATTTTTCAGTTCTAGAATTTTCATTTGGTTTCCTATGTAATTACAATTTCTCTTCATTTATTTTCTTTATCCGCTTTATCACAGATACAAAATCTGCTTTAAAATCATTGTCTGCTAATTCTAACATCTGGGTTATCTTGGGTTTCGTCTCCTCTGATTATTTTTTTGCCTTGAATATGGGTTACTTTCCTGCTTGTTTATTTAGTAATTTTGAATTGTATCCTCATACATTGTAGAGACTGGGTTCTGTTAGGTTTTCATAACAGAAACATAAGAACATAGATTATTTTTCCTTCAGCAGACAGTTAATTTGGCTAAACACAAACTCCACATTCTGAAATCTCGATCAGTTATTTTAGGCTTAAATGCATATGCAGGCATCTGCCAGAGACTTGGATAAAGGTCATATCTAAATTTGTGGTACCACCTTTGTGGCTGTCTGTTTTGCACAGCTTTCATCTTACTTTGTAGCCTCTGCAGTTATCCTGAACTTTTTCCTTTGGTTCTTTTGATGAATGATAGTATGGGGATCTATTTTGGCTTCAGTCACTTTGTGTGGTGCTAGTCACAGCCTGCCCTCAGGATCAGTCATTTAAAAAAATGGAAAACTCACCCTTCTCCCAAGTGTCAACCTCCCTCCAGGATCTGCCTGCTTTTGCTCACTCACTAGTGAACCCTAAAGGTAGTCATTTTTTGTATTTTGTCCAGAGACTATGATTATTATGTGCAGAAAGTTGGTTCAATTGGATTTTCTCAGGTATACTAGAAGAAGAAACTGTCCTTTCTCACTGTGCTTTGGCCATGAAAACTTCTTTTTACTTTTATGTAGTTAACTTTATCAATATTGTATCGCCTTTTGATTTTGAGACATAGTTAGAAAGACTTTCCCTATGTCCAGGTCATAGAGGAATTCACCTGTGTTCTAATACTTATATGGACGGTTTCATTTTAAAAATTTAGATATCTTTCTGCTTGGTTTGTCTGTCTGTGTGCAGGTGTAACCCTGTTTTAATTATAGAGACTTTGAAGTATGTTCTAGTATTTAGTGGAGCTAGCTCTTCTTTTATACTTTTCCTAATATTGCATGCTATTTTCTGTTTAATTTTTAGTGTCAACTTGTCTGGTTCCAGAAAAAAGATTATTGTTATATTTACTTTGTCCACTACATTTTTAGATTAACTTATGGAGGGCTGATTTCTTTATGATGTTTAGATATCTTCCTACCCAAGAATAAGGAATGCCTTCCATTTGACCAGGTCTACTTTGGCATCCTACTGGAGTGTTTAAAACTTTTCCTCATCAAGCTTTTCTATGTTTCTTCTTAAGTTTATTCCTAAAAATTATAACTTTTTGTTGGTTTTGTAAGTAGGATTTTCTATTCCATTATATATCATAACTGACTATTATTTATGTACATGAAGGCTAGTGATTTGTTGGTTTTGTAAATAGGATTTTCTATCCCGTTATGTATCATAACTGACTATTATTTATGTATATGAAGGCTAGTGATTTTTGTATGTGAATTTTATAGCTTGCTACCTTCCTGAATTCTTTTAATTGAGTTAATTTTAACATTGATTCTCTAGGGCAGCGGTCTGGCAGCAGAAAGGACAGTTTCTGCTTCTGGTATAGCTGAGAAAATCCAATTGAACCTTTTTGGCACCAGGGACTGGTTTCATGGAAGACAGTTTTTCCACGGACCGGGAGTGGGGGGCATCACTGCCTCAGCTCCACCTCAGGTTCATCAGGCATTAGATTCTCACAAAGAACACACAGCCTAGATCCCTCACATGCTCATTTTACAGTAAGGTTTATGCTCCTATGAGAATCTAATGTTGCTGCTCCTCGGCTGAGGAGGCAGAGCTCAGGTGGTGATGTAAGCGATGGGGAGTGGGTGTAAATACAGATGAAGCTTCCCTGGCACGCCCTCCGCTCACCTCCTGCTGTGCTGCCCAGTTCCTAACAGACCACAGACTGGTACCAGTCTACAGCCTGGGGATTGGGGACCGCAGCTCTAGGGGTTTCTTACTATACTGTCGTATCATCTACAAATAGTTTTACTTCTTTTTAAATTTTTATGCTAATTTTTTTCTCTTGTATAATTACAGTGACTTACACTTACAGGACAATATTAATTATTAATTGAAATAGGGTTCTCTTTGCTTTGTTATAAAGCAAAGCATAAGTGAAGAGCTACTATATATACACATAATCATGGTAAGGAAATATTCATATACTCCTATATCTTTGAGTGATTTTTAAAAAAACTTACAGTGTTGATTTTTGTCAAAGGCTTTTTTAGCATTAATGAAGATAGTCATATGAATTTTCTTAATATAGTGAATTCTATTAATAGATTTTATAATTTTGAACTGTCCTTGCCTTCCTGTTACAAGTCTCACATAGTCATGATATATTATTTTCTTAATGCCATGTTTCCAGTATAATTTTTTTCTTTAGCCTGAGTTATGAGGAAGAATGCTTTAAATTTCTAAACATAAGCAGAAAATTCTATCCTATATTTATTATTGATTGCTGAAACACACACACACATTTTGTAAGAATGTGAAGAAAATTGTGGAAGAATGCACACCTAAGAAATATGGTCATCTCAAAGAAGAGGAGTAGGATTATAAATGAGGGATGGGAGCACAGATTAACTCTTTTCTCTGTATGTCTTTGTATTATTTTACTACTTGTGATATATACATATTAATTTGCTAATTTGGGAGAATAATTTACTAAATTAATAAAAATAATAAAAATTCTATCTATTACCATAGAATCACTAAGTGCTACAGTCCCTGATAAATGTTTCCATAATACCACTTATATCCATCATTCATGGCATGATTTACATTTTATTGTTACCATATTTTATATATGTGTCTCCCACACTAGGCTCTGAGCCCTTAGGAACAGTGACCCAGGTCAATTAATCTTTGTATATCTGAGGACTGACAACCTGGCATATAGTAGATATTTCAGAAACATTTTTGATATGACAGATAAAACTTTACCTTGTTGATTATGTCCTGGACATGCACACTGAAGGATTTGGTAAATAGACTAAGTAATGAACCACCTTGCGTGGCTGTATGAGTATAAAAAGAAACATGCCAGGCTGGCTACTCTGAGTGGCAGTTCTGAGCTCACTGGCGTGGAGTCCCCTCCCCATAAGTGTAACTGCTGTCCTCAGAAAGGAGGAGTTAGTGAGGGCCCAGGAGTCCCTGTTAGAACTGGGAATGTTGGAGCACATCTGTGACTGGTGCTGTTACTCTGAGTTCTAACTCTGTGACCTTCAGACTCTTTTCTGGACAACTTCTTACATGATCCCATGAGAATGACTCTTGGTGATTTCATCCTGAGGCTACTTTTCATGGTCCAGACTGGGATTGGGGTCCTGGGGAACATCTTTCTCCTCTTTCTCCACATCCTGCACTGGCCAGGCACTGAGGCCCACACACCTGATTCTCACCAATCTAGCTGTGGCCAACTTCTTGGTTCTTCTCTTCAAGGGGGTCCCTCAGACGATATTTATCTGGGGAGTGACGCATGTCCTGGGAAATACCGGGTGTAAACTTGTCTACTATATCCACAGAACAGGCCCGGGGCCTTTCTCTCTGCACTACCTGCCACTTGAGCAGTTTCCAGGCCATCACCATCGGCCCTGGGACTGGTGGGTGGATGAAGCTCAAACACAGAGCTTTGAAGAACAATAGTTTCTCCTGCTTTCTGTGCTGGAGCTCCAACCTACTGACAAACGTTTTTGTTCCTGTACACGTAGAGGGCCTTCAGCATATCTGCAATTCTACTAAGACATGGAATTATGGACTGTGCTTTTCTAAAAATCCTGAAACATCTTCTGCTGTGAAATACACAATTCTATTGACTTTACCGGATATTGTGTTCATGGGACTCATGGCTGGGGCCAGTGTCTACATGGTACTTCTCCTGTACAGACACCACCGGAGAGTGAGGCATATTCACACCCTCAGCAACTCCCACAGATTCTCCCCGGAGGCAAAAGCCACTCAAACCATTCTGCTTCTGGCAAGCACCTTCATTTTGTTTTACTTCATCAATTCTATCCTTACAATTTATAATGTTATTTTTTTCAAATCTCGCCTCTGGCTGCAACATACTACCACCTTTCTGGAAGTGTGTTATCCCACCATCAGCCCCCTGATATTGATGATTCGAGATCCTCAAGCACCAAGTGTCTGCTCTTAAATGGTGAAAAAAAAATCCCAAATTACTAGTGGCCCCATTCACAACAGAGTTTCTTTTCTTCAAAGACTCTGGTTATTCTCTTATTCAAGCAAGGATGTGTGGATGTCTAGAACATAACAGACATACACCCAAGATACAGATGATAAAAAGATGTGGATGACATTGACACAGCCATGTAGAGGCTTTCAGCTTCACTCAGAGGCAGACATATAACCAAATAAACACAAAACTGTTAGCATTATCCTGATGCTTTCTGACTGCATTTTTCCTTTGAAATATTTGATGGAAGCAGGGAGGTGAGGTTGGCTAGAAATAATTTGGGGACATATTAGAAGTTTTAGTGATTCATTAGGTCAACTATTAAATTGGGTGCAGTATTGTATATTGATAAACAGTAATGTACTCTTGTGTGACAACTACAACTATAACCCATGGGAAACCATCTAATTATTACAAGACTTAGGGTATTTACCTGTAAAATTAGTAAATTTTATCCTATGAGATTATTAGGCAAAAATAAATGAGGTGGTGAGGAAGGACTTCCAGAGTAGCAGAGTGATGGCCTCTGTAAGTCCTCCATAAAAGCAACATAAATAATATCAAAGTCAAATTTCTTATAACTCTAGAAATTAACCAAAGGCTTGCAATATTCTGAACAGCATTTATTCAAGAAAAATTGTAAACCTCTGTAAAAACAGTAGAGTTTGTGGAATTTTAACTTGGCTTACTCCCATGTCCCTCTCCTCAGCTCTGCACTAGCTTTGAGAAAGAGCAGCCTCAAAACCACAGTATCCATGAACACCGTCAGCCTTGCAACCACCAGCGTTGCACGAGAGGGGGCAAATAAGCTTGAAAATCCTCAAAAAGCCCTATCCTTGGAGCAGTGTCATTATTTACTTGTCTTACAGCTCCATGATAAAGTTCCATTCTTTGTCATAATTCATTCTTTGACCTAACTCAGATCACTCAAGGAAATGCCCCATACCAGGGCATTAGTCAAAAATAATCAGCTTCAATTGTTTAACGCTGCAGTAGCCTAAGCCTGCAGTGCCATTTGGGGAAAAGAGCTCTGTCAAAAAATTTTAAAGGGATATCTGAAGAACAAGTTGTTCATAGGGAGCTTTTAAACATTCTGATGTATTCCTGAGGATCTACAAGGCCTCACACACATACAGAGCTGTGTACCTGCCCATGAAAGCCTTGAGAGGGCACCAGTAGTTCACTTCTAGCTGCCCTTGAAGCCCTGCAGAAAAAGGAAGAGAAGACTAAAGCAGACTTATAAACTGCTTAAGCTCTGAAGTAGTGCCTTAACACCCACACCATGCCCTCAGCAAAGGGTGGAAGACTTATTGGCTCCAGGCAGTTAAGGAAATCTCAGATCAATCATTACCTAACCAAGCAGAGACTTTAGTGACTGCACACTACAAGGAATACAGACTTTATAGAATTAATTCAGGAATGCTACTGAACAAACTGCAACAGCATCAGCAACAATAAACTGTGGAGAAGGGAACTCTGATTTCCAAAGTAGCAACGTTATATTATCTAAAATGTCTAACTTCAACAAAAATTTGTGACAAACAAAGAATTAGAATATTATGGCCCATACACAGGAAAAAAGAGGGGCCCAAATGTCAGACTTAATAAAGAGTTTAAATTAGCTATTATAAATGTGTTCAAGGAACTAAAACTATGTATAAAGAACTAAAGGAGAGTATGACAATGATGTCTTATGAAATATGTAACAGGTTGCCCACCTGGCTTATTGTCAAGATTAAAATCATCAGAATGGAACTTCTCAAACCATCAACATACTATGTGTTCATTAACCACATCCTTTCCAAACGCTTCATTGATATTTCCAGCTGTCTGCACTGCATTGGTTCCACGATGGAACTCATATTTGAAAATAACACAAATTTTTGACTTATCTGTGGTTTCACAGAAATTGCTCTAAAAATTTTTTTGAAAGATAATCACAAGCCAAAAGTGCGTTTTAAAGAATGTGGATGTACCTTCACAATAAAATAAAACAAGAAGTGTCAAAGTGAAATGTCAGAGATATCAACTGTCAAACTTAGTACTTAAGGAAATCAGACATTTCATACTTAATAACCTAATAGTAGCAAGAAAGAGAGCAGGGTTCAACAGCAGATTTGAACTGGCAGAAGAGACAATAAGCAAACATGAAGATACGTCAATAGAGATTATCCAGTCTGAGGAAAATGAAAAAGTAAAACAAAAAAGTGAAAAAGATAAAATGAACAGACCTTCAGAAACCTATGGTACACCCTAAAGCACACCCACATATATGTAATGAAGGTGAGGAAACAGAATAAGGTACAGAAAGAATAGTTGAAGAAATACTGGCCAAAAACCTCCCAATTTTGATGAAAATTAATCTACACATCCAAGGAACTCAATAAATTCCAATAGCATCAGCTCTACCTTCTCCACAGACTTTAATCCTGGGAAACTAAACAGAAACCCTGCTTCTTCCCAGAGATGGTGCAGAATGAATTCTTATCAGGTGGGCCCTAAGAATGTTTCTGCCAATGATATATAAACAGACACAACCTCCACTTTCCTCTCTAACTTCCTGCTACACAGAAAACAAGCAACCCATGAAATCAATTACATATTGTCCAACATCAGTCACTAGTAGTTTTTCCCAAGTTTTTTTCTTATAAAAATTTTGAGACATACATAAAAACCCAAATAATAGTATAATGGACACCCTTATATATATCACATACATTCAATAAATGTTAATTTTTGCCATATTTGCTTTACGTATCCTCTACCTGTCCTCTATCTCTCCATCTTACTCTTCTATCCAATTTGCTTCTTTTGACTGAACTATTTGAAGGTAAATTGCAGGCCTCTTCCAGGGGCGGGGAACCTGTGGCCTTGTGATTTTAAGATGGTTCTTTTTTAAGCACCAAACAAGGCAAGAAAAGCTCCATCTTTCTCTGCTGCACCCCTTTTAATAAAAGGATTTGTTCTATAAAATTTGGATTCAGACAGAAGGCCATACTTAAGGACCTAGAAGGCCACATGTGGCCTTAAGGCTGCAGGTTCCCCAACCCTGTGAGGACTGAAATCCTCTGATGCCTCTCTAGAAAGACATAACAATGCTGATCACCCAAGATCCAGCAGGTAAAAAAGAAGAAGCAAAAATGGTAAATCTTAGGATAGTGCACTTTTCACATGAGCTTCCTGGTTCCTGGGTCACTTTTTACTTGGGGCTGGCCAAATATAGTCGTCTTTATGGGGAAATTTGAGCTATTGAATTCCATGAAGTTTCTGTAACTGCTGAGCTGACCACTGAGACCCAAATGGTATTGAGCTAGAGAAAGGAAATAAGGGGTAGGGAGTAAGAAAACTTTTAAATAGAGCCACTCACCTTACCTGATTGCCAGTTGTGTAAAGACAGAGCATGTGCAATTATTAAAACATTCATATTGTAAAATATATCATTACATAAGAGTATATTAAACACAATCATATATACATATGACAGTTTAATATAACAGGAACACCTATGTGTGGGCAACTATGTAATACCACTCAGATCAAGCAAAGGTGCATTCCAGAAGCCCCTATTTATCCATTCCCAGTAAACACTCCACCCTCAACTTCTATGGTCAAGATCCCTACACAGAGACAGGCCTGGAGCACTTTTCCTGAGCCAGTTTCACTTTTCTAGGTTAGCCCTTTGCCAGACGCATCCTCGGATTTTACCCTGCCCTACCCCTTCTTCTCTGCCCCAGGAATGTGTTCTTTGATGTACAGACCTCAACACTCCTCCAAAACGGAAAAGACTTCAAAAACGCAATGAGACTAAGTAAGCTCTCTATGGTCAGCTTAGGTTTGACCTGCTGATTCCTTTACGCTGGCTCGAGGTTCATCGAAAATAGGTAGGATCACGGTAATGCTATTCAGCATGAGCAACCCTGCTTGCAGCTTTTGGGCTGGTGCTAACGTGCCTTGGAAAAGGACAATGAAAGATCGGTTGCAATCGTTTCTTTCCTCCTCGAGGCAGCAGCGCCCGGCCACACGCCGTCCGTTGGCAGCTCTTTCAAGATGGCCGCCTCCTGTGGGCGTTATTGAAAAGAGCCGGAAGCTAAAGGCTTTGGGCCCGGATCAGGGACTCCATTTCCTTCCAGTTCCTACTGAGTCTGCGCAGTAGCCCGAGAGGCGGGACAGCCGGCCAGTGAGCCGAATGATCCTTGCCTGGGAGAAGTTTAGGTTTTGGTTTGCGGGAACTGCTCTGGAATTCGCCACCGTAGGAATCTGTGACTTGGGGATTTGGCGGTTGACGTGTGAAGGTTATTCATTGGTTAAAGACCAGCCAAGGTGTCCAAGGTGTCTGATGTGTCCTAAACACATCAGTGTGTTCAGAATACGTTGGGCGTGGACAAGGAATGAGAGCGTGAAAGGTCATTTCCTGTGGCTGTTGACAGGGCGTCTCCTGCCCTGGGGAGAAACACTGGTAGAGTCACTAGTCTTCAGGGAATGGTCCCCGAGAGCAAGGGCTGGTGACTTAGTCATCTGGCGCTTCCGTTTTCTGGGTTTGAGGATTTGAAGGGTCTGTGTGAAAAAAGGTGTCTGGGGTTTTGTGAGCAGGGGCAAATGTGAGGTTTGGGGACATGGGGGCACTGTGGATGTGTGTGGTAGGTCCTAGGAGATGCTGGTGGGGTTAGTAGATAGGAGGCCTCAAGAGAGTAGAAGTTTGGGTGCAATATGAATTTTCAATATATGGAAAAATTGAAAGAATAGTAACTCACCACCTATATATTCAACAATTATTAAAACTGCTACAAAAATGCTTAGTATATATATATTTATGTGTGTGTGTGTGTGTGTTTATATGAGGGATGTCCAGAAAGTATCCAGCCATTGTCAAATATAATTTTTCATATTACATGGCTGGATGCTTTCCGGACAGCCCTCATATATCTGTACTTTTTACCCTACTGAACTATTTGAAAGAACATGATCTATTTGTTAATGCTATTTCTGCTTCTCAAAGGCTGTGCACAGTATTTTGTATCTTTACATTTTTTATTTAAGTTCTATGACTTTTGACAAATAGACTCATGATACCATAACCATGATCAAGATGCAAAACAGTTTGGCAGTTTGGGAGTCCCTAAGACCATCCTCACTTTTGACTCCAACTGCAAGTTCAGAGTTCCCCAAGACCACTTTCACTAATGATACCAACTGTAAATTTGGGGATACCCAAGATCACCCTCATTTCTGACACCAACTTCAAAGTTTGAGGGTCCCCAACACTACGCTTAGGTTCAATAATTTGCTTGAATTGTTCACGAAACTCAGAAAAGCCATACTCACAGTTACAGTCTATTACAGCAAAAGGATACAGAGCAAAATCAGTAGAGGTATGAGATGCACAGGGCAGGGTCCAGGAGACACCAAGCACAGAGCTTCCAGTTGTTGTCTTTTATTGGAGTCATGCAGACAGCACTTATTTCTCCCAGAGACAATTTGTGACAATGTGCAGAGTAATGCCAATGCAGGAATTTCACCCAAGTCTTGGTGTACAGAGATTTTACTGGGGTTCAGTGGCATAGACATGATTGTCCACATGGCTGACCACAGTCTGCAGAGGTGGAGTTAATACATGGCCTAAGGTCCCCCACCATAAATCATATCATTAGCTTATACTAAATGGCATCACCCTAGGCCCCCAAGTAAACAAAGACACTCATATCAGGCAGGATATTCCAGTGGTTTAGAGGTTACCTCCCAGGAGTTGAGGGCAAAGGTCAAACCTCTCTGGGCAAGATTAGTCTTTTACTTCACAAGTCCCATCACCCCCCAAAAAATCTTTTCTTCTGTCCGTTGTAGCCAACACTTCCCTCCCCACCCCCAGCCCAGGTAATTACTAATCAGTTTCCTGCCTTTCTAATTTTGCCTTTTCTATAATGTTATATAAATAGAATGATACAGTAAATAACATTTTGAGTCTGCCTTCTTTCATGTATCATAATGAAATGGACTATCATCCATGTTATTGTGTATATCAATAGTTCTTTTTGTTGATGAACAGTATTCCATTGTATATAGATAAACCACAGTATGTTTATTTGTTCACCAGTTGATAGGCATTTGGGGTTTTGGCTATTATTAATAAGTTTTGTATTTCTTTTGGTTAAATACTTAAGAGCAGGATGGCTAGTTTAACATGATAAGAAATGGCCAAAATGTTTTTCAAAGTAATTGTACCATTTTGCAATCTTATAAAAGTATATGAGAGTTCCAGTTGCCCTATATCCTCACCAACATTTGGTATTGTTACTTTTTTTCATTATAGCCATTCTTTGTGTTTCATTGTACTTTTAATTTGAATTTCCTTAATGGCTAATAACATGGAGTATCATTTCTTTATTTGCCATCTATATATCTTTTTTTAGTGAAGTGTTTATTCCACTCTTTTGCCCATTAAAAAAATTAGATTGTCTTATTGATTAGGAAAACTTCTTATGTATGCTTCATATAAATTCCTTCACCAACGTTTTTTCCCATTTTTCACCTTGCCTCTCTATTTTCTTTTTTTATATTCATTGAAGCTTTGTTTTAAAAAAAAGTACCTATTTATTTTAATTGACAGATAAAATTGTATATATTTATGGCATACAACATGCTATTTTGATATATTTATACATTGTGACATGGCTAAATCAAGCTAACTACATATACATTACCCCACATACTTATTTTTGTGTTTGTGTGGTGAGACCACTTAAAATTTAGTCTCTTAGGAATTTTCTAGTATATAATACATTGTTACTAACTACTGCAATCATTTAGATGTGGTTTTTTCTTGCCAAAACTCATGTTGAAGTTTAATTGCCAATGTGGCAGTGTTGAGAGATGGGGTCTAGTGGGGGCTCTTTGTGTCCTGGGAGCAGATCCCTCATGAATAGATTAATGCCATCTCATGGGAGTGAGTGAGTTATTTTGTGGGAATGGATTGGTTCCCATGAGAGTGGGCTGTTATAGAACAAGATTCCTCCTCCTGTTTGGTCTCTCTTTGCACATACCCATTTCCTCTTCTGCTCCTATACCATATTATGATGCAGCATCAAAGCCCTCACCAGAAGCCCAGCAGATGCCAGTGTCATGCTCTTGGATTTTCCAGCCACCAGAAGAATGAGCCAAATAAACCTCTATTTTTAATTTTTTTAATTTTAAATTTTTAGGGCTCACCTGGCTATGAACCAGGAACCTATTGATGTGCAAAGCTAAGGGAAAACCTCTTTTAAAAAAATTACCTATCCTCAAGTGTTCTGTTATAGCAACACAAAATAGACTTATGCAAACTATAGTTATCATGTTGTACAATAGATCTCTTCAACTTACTCCTCCTGTCTAACTGAAATGTTGTATCCTTTGGCCAACATCTCCCCAAATCATCCCTCCCCCCAATTACAGCCCCTGGAAACCACCATTCTACTCTTTGATTCTATGAAATTTGACTTTTTTAGATTCCACATATAAATGAGATCATGCAGTATCATTTTCTTAACAATGTGTCTTAGTCCATTTGTACTGCTATAACAAAATACCCGAGACTGGATAATTTATAAAGAACAGAAATTTAGTTTCTCACAGTTCTGCAGGCTTGGAAGTTCAAGATCTAGGTGCTGACATCTGGTGAGGCCATCTTGCTGTGTCCTCATATGGCAAAAGCAGAAGGGGATTAACCCACTCCTGTAAGTTCTTTTTATAGTGGTATGAAGTTGGAGCCGTCATGAGCTAAATACCTTCCACTAGACCCCACCTCCCAATGGGGGATTAAGTTTCCAACACATGAATTTTGGGGCACACATTCAGACCATAGCAAGTATATTTTGAAGAGTAAAGTTTTTCATCGAGTAGACAGGTTAACCCAAACACAGAGAACACAGAGAAAGGAAGTGCTATAAACCACCCATGCACAAACCATTCTGTTCAACTCACTCCTTTTCCTCTGGAGAGGAGTAGGTAAAGATACAGGAAGAATTGTGTATAGTTTTCTTCCTCAAACTGTGGAAATGGTTCAAGTTTCTATTTAATAAAAGACACAGAAAATGTTCACCTATTAAAAAGGGGGAGAAGGGCTTGGCAATTGTGTTAAATGTACAAGTGCACAAAATACAGACAGATTCATACAATGGAATTTGACAAAACAGAAAAAAATAAATGGTTTAGGACACACACATCATAGGGATGAATGTCACAAAGTGCAATAACTAGTTGCATAAAATACTTCTAGTATATCTGTACCAGTTATCAATATATTTCCTCTCAGACCCAAATCTATCCTTCTAAGCCCTGTTTAGTGATACTGGAGCTGAACGATGGCACAATTGTAGGATTTATTAATAGAGGGTACAGGAGGAAAATTACGTGGCCATAACAAGAGAAAGGGGCTTCTGTTTCTGGTTCCAGTGTGCTTTTTCCCTGTGGTGTGACTGCCAGCATATTGGCATGCTGGAATTCTGATGACCCTTACTTCAATGTTCCTTACTGATGAGGCTGCACCTCTACCACACCCACCAGTGAGCTTCTCCACCATTAGTGGGCCACTTTCTGTGGACCATTTTGGCACCCTGGCACTGTCCTGTGAGTTCTGCCATGCTGTAGGCCTCCTATATATACTACCTCTGGCCCACACCAAGATTCTTTCCCATCAGCAAATTTCTTTTCTATTGCTTGTGAGTTCTTTTAAGAAGTTGATTACAATGGTATATATCTAGCAAGACTAATCAAGAAAAATGTAGAACACCCCCCTCTCTTGAAATTGTCTGGGCATATTACTTGAAAACATTTTACAAATTCAACAACTTAAATAGTCAAATCCCTTGAAAATCATAATTCATCAAAATTGACTCAAGAAGATATAAATATGTCTGGATAATTAAAAATTGAATTTATAATGTAAAACCATGACACAAAGCAAAGGCTAGGCCCAAGTTATGTTTCTGGTTAATTCTGACAAACCTTTAAGGAAGAAATCATATCAAGCTTAGAAAAATCATTTAGACGATAGAGAAGAAGCAAATGCTTTGCAACTCATTATCTAAAGGCAGCATAATACTGACACCAAAACCTGACATGTTATTATTAAATTAAAAAATATAGACCAGTATCCCCTATGAACATAGATGTAAAATTCCTTACAAAATATCAGCAAATTGGGGAAGAGATCGACTTTAAATAATTCTGTTGGGATAATTATCTACATGGGGAAGAAATAAAGTTGACCCCTATATCATAGTATTCACAAAAACAAATGTCTAGGTAGACTGTGACTATTCGGGATACAAAGGATCCTTCTGAGATACCAGGGATTTTCTTTTGCCCTGAATTGTGGTTGCCAGTGTCTGCTCCACAACCATTTTTATCGTGGTTCTTAACCCCTCACCGTCCCTCGCCACAAACCACACATCCAGAGCGCTCTTCCCATACCACCTCTGTTTCTCCAGATTTAGTCCTAGTCTCCTAATCCCCATTTTTCACAAACGTATTACTGGCGTCTTCGCTGTGAACGCTGCCTAATTCTCTGTCGGGGAAACCATACCCAACCCTTACCGTACGGACCCAACCCTTTTCAACATGGCCTCGCCTTTGTGCGGTTTAAAAGAGTCAGGAGGCACAGTGGGCGTAGCCATTTTCGGTTTAGGTGTGGTTTGTGATTGGTTTAGCTCTGGGGGTAGGTGGGAAGACTGTAGGTGAGAGCCTCGAAATGCTGCTAAGCATGCACTACGCAGATAGCAGCTGCCGAGGTGGAAGCACCGGGGATGAGAGGTCTTTAAGAGACTATAAAGGATCGGTTGGCGGAATGTGGTCGCCTAGAATGGCTATCTCGCTCTCTGTACGGTGCACCTATCAAGATGGCCGCTTCCAACGTAAACTAACGCCGTGGGAGCGGCCATATTACCGAGCGATCGTTCCTCCAGGAACCAAGATCCCGGCTTTCCAAAGGACTATTGAATCTGTGTAATAGCGTGAGAGCCGGGCCAGCCAGTCCAGTGAGCGGAAGCGGAAGTGCCGTATGGAAGCTTCCCCTTCCTGGGCATAAATTTACAGGTTTTCAGTTTGAGTTTACGTTTGACCCTGTCAAAAGCCGTTGAGAATCCTGCGGCGCCGTGGGGATTCCGTGGCTTCTTCGGATGTGGTTTTTGGTGAGTAGTCGAAAGAGGTTGCTGTTTAAGGCGGCTTCAGAGTTGTCGGGGGTGTTGTGGGCGGCCTGGGCTGGCGTCAGTGTTTAGTGGAGTGGGTTGAGGAGGAAACGAGAGACCATAACTGTTAGCTGTGACGTGTCTGCTCCGCACCCGTTCCCGCGGAGAGAGAGAGAGGCGTTGGGAGAGCCACTGACGGAGGGGGCCATCGGGGTATGGTCGGTGAGGACAAGGACTAGGAGTTAGTGATCTGAGGTTGCAGTGGTCCCAGTTTGAGTATTCCGAGGGCACATGTTATGATCCACTAGAAAGTAGGTGTCTGGGGAGCTGTGAAAGGAGGCGAGAGTGAGGTGCGGGGTGGAGGGCAGTATGGGCATCCATGGGAGAGGCTGGTGGGGTTGGAACGTAGGAAGGCCTCAGGTGGACAGACATTTGGGTGCTGTATTAAACATTGGGGTATTATGTTTCCCAGGGTTTATACTGAAGAATTTCAAGTATACAGAAAACTTGGAAAAATAGCAAAATGATATACCCTCCACCTAGATCCATGAATTGTTAAAATTATGCCATAAATGCTATGTGTGTGTGTGTGGATGCACATGTGTGTGTACACGAGTGTTTGCACACACTGGGAATAACATTAGTCTTAGCTTTTTATGCCAGTTCTACCACTTGTTTTTGTGACTTTGGGTAAGGTATCCAAGTTCTGTATGTGTCAATTTTCCATTGAAACAAATTGATGGTAACTACCTTGCAGATGTGTTTCAGAGATGGCGTGGGGTAGTGTATCTGAAGTCCCTGACAAAGTGCTGGCTTATAGTAGTGTGTTAGTAACTCGAGCTGCCATAACAAAATACCATAGACTGGGTTGCTTAAACAAGAGAAATTTGTTTTATTATAGTTCTGGAAGCTGGAATTCTGAGATTAGGGTGCCAGCATGATTGGGTTCTGGTGAGGGCTCTTTTCCTGGTTTGCAGATGGCTGTCTTCTCACTGTGTGTCTTCACATGGTGGCCCGGGGGCGGGGAGAGAAGCGGGGAGCACAAATTCCCTGTTATCTCTTCTTTTAAGCACACTGATGTCATAATGATGGTCCCACCCTCATCTAACGCTAGTTACTTCCCAAATGCCCCCATCTCCAGATAGCATCACATTGGGGGTTAGGGCTTCAACATATGTGAATTTGTGGATATACAAACATTTGTTCATAACAGATAGATATAATACTTGAGAAAAGGTAGCTATTATTATTCAAATGTATACCTTTCAAATGGGACTTTTCCTTTTCAAAACAATTGTATTATTAACTTATTTTTGTTTATTATTGACTATGTGTGAGGACTGTCTGGAAAGTATCCAAATAGAGACATTTGTTATATTAACAATGGCTAGATACTTTCCGGACAGCCCTTGTATATTCTACCTATATGAATCTGTTTGGTATTAAATGGAGATCTGTTTAAATTTTTTCCCCAACATCTCCCCAACCCCAACCCCCAACCACCTAAGACCCTGGTAACCACCATTCTACCCTTTACTTCTATGAGTTCAACTTTCTAAGATTCAGCATGTAAGTGAGATCACGCAGTATTTGTCTTTCTGTGCCTGACTTATTTCGCTTAACATAATGACCTCCAGGTTCATCCATGTTGTCACAAATGACACAATTTTCTTCTTTTCTATGGCTGAATGGTATTCTGTTGTGTATAAATACCACCTTTGCTTTACCCATTCATCTATCAGTGGACTCTTAAGTTGATTCCATACCTTGGCTGTTGTGAATAATGCTGAGTGAACATGAGAGTACTGACATCTCTTGCTCATAGTGATTTCATTTCCTTTGGCTATATGCCCAGTAGTGGGATTGCTGGATCTTTTAAATTTATCACAATATCATCATATGCTTATCATCAATAAAAGCCAGATAATAAAATTCACCTTCAGTTTACTATCTATGCCAAAGTGTCTGTCATGTATTTTAAAACTGAACTGTGTATTATGGATATTTTTCTTTCCTTAGTTTATAAAAAAAAGTAGGTCAGATTAAATGCATATTTAAAGCTTTCTGATTTAGTGTTATGACAATTAAACTTATTTAGTTTTATCACATACATATGATTATCTTAAGAGTATATGCTTTACTTTTGCTTATTTGTAAGTTTTATAATGAGGATATTATAACATGGTAGTCTAAGGCTTGCTTTTCTTCACTTATTATGTGTCTTTGATTCATCCATGTTGCACGTAGGTTTGGTCCCTCAATGTGTATTTGGTTGCATGAAAACAACATAATTCCTATATCTGTTCTCCTGCCATTGACATTTGTATTGTTTCCAGGTTTTAGATGTTGCAAGTAGTGAAGCTCTGGACACTTTTGTGTGTTTCCTGGTTGATGTGATGATTTGTATAGTCTAAGGTGTATTTGTAGAAGTGGAATTTCTATGATATAAGATAGATGAATTTTTATTTGGAAGGAAAATATCGAGTTGCTTTTGTACCACCTTACTCTCCCACTAACAGTATGTAAGAGTATCTGTTGATCCATATGCTTTCCAACATTTAGTGTTTTCATTCTTGGTTTTTGCCAATCGTGTGATTATAAAATGACATCTCATTGTGGGCTTACTATGCACTTTTCTCAGTACTAATATGGTTGATTGATCATCTTTTTATATGTTCAATGGCCAATTTAAATCTGAGAAGTTTCTCTTTTCCTTACTTTTAGAAAGTAGTCACATACTGGGAATGTGAGTCTTCTGCCATTTATTATACAATAAACAATTTGGCTGGCCTTTGTCCTCTGTTCCTGGGAGGTATCCTCTAAATCCTTGGAATGTCTTGAGTGGTGAGTGTATTCGTTATTCATGGTGGGCCCTGATAGTTTATGCTAATGAGGTGACTCATGGTGCTTCCCTAGATAGTTTATGCTAATGAGATAACTCATGATGGGGACTGTTTATGCCAGAAGGACCAGCCATGTGATTAGTGGGTTGGGGTTTTGAGCCAGATAATCCTTACATTCTTGGAATAAGGTCAACCGTGCATAGAACAATATTCTTTCTATATATCAGTGGATATGGTCTTCCACTATTTTATTTAGGGTTCTTTACAGCTGAGTTTATAAATGAGATTGGCCTATGAATTTCTTTCTCATATTATCCTTAAAATCTAGATCTGTTTTTTTCAGTTCTTACATACTCTGCCTAAGTTACAGAGTTGCATTTTATTTCAGAGTTCTCAGCAATGGGATATTGAGAGCATTTAAGCTGTGTTAAGTGTATTTCTAGGATATCCTGGCATCTCTACATTACACTCAGTGTTAAATTAATTCTTCACAACCAGAATTAATTCTTTATCAATCAATGCTGATTAGAATACATAGGAAATCCAGCTGGGGTTTGTGTGAAGATGAAGTCTCAAAAAGAAAAGCATGGATTTGAGAGTCCAGTTGAGACTTCATGATAGAGTTAAGGACACAGACTGTCTTTATGGGCAGACAGCCTGTATTTGTTTTGCTTTTTGTAGGCAAGAGGTTAACTTAAATGTGGTATAATTTACATTCAACATTCACCAAATGTTCATGTGTAATTCAGTGAGTTTCACAAATGTATACCATCATGTAACTACTACTTCAATCAACCCCAAGAGTTTCCATATGCCTCTTTATTTACATTTCAGCCTATCCTCTGATCTTCTGTTCCATTGCAACCACTTATGTGCTTTCTACAATTATAGTATGTCCTAATACTTCATACAAATTGAATTATACAGTAGGTAGCCTTTGGTGTCTGGTTTCTTTCAGTTAGAATAATGATTTTGCATGTGTTACCAAAAGCTTGGCATCAGAAGAACAAGGACAAGTGGTTTGAGGAGAAGGAAAGAGGAGTTTATTAATTTGCCGGCAAATGTGGAGGATGGAGACTCCTGTCTAAAAGGCCATTGTCCTAAATAAGCAGAAATACAGAGCTTTTAAAGGGAGGCCATTCAGCTTCAGGCAATTGCTGTTCAGCTCCAGTTGATGATTCTGATGTCCCATCTCTATCCCGTTGTTTGCTGAAGACAATCCCATGACCTCTGCCCAGGACATTCTGTTGAGCCATTTCCTGTAGCACAAAGAACAAAGGACGTTTCTCTGCCCCTCCTGACCAGTGGCCTGAGGCAGGGATGCAGATTTTAGTTCTACAAAAGGAGTGGGGGATGTTTTAAAGAGACAGAAGATATTTTTGCTGTTTTTTCAGGCCATTTCTACCATTACACATGTATCCTTAGTTTATTACTTTATGCTGCTGAGTAATGTTCAGCGGACATATCACAGTGTTTACCAATTCCCCAGTTGATAGATATTTTGGGAAGTTTGGGGTAGACTTTTAATATTATAAATAAAAGTGCAGTGTACATTTATGTACAAGTCAAAGTGGCTTTTGCTTTTGTATTTTCACCAGCAATGCATGAGAGTTTTTGCTACACCATATCCTTGTCAATACTTAGTATTATCAGTCTTTTTAATTATAGCCATTCTAGAAGGTGTGTAGAAATGTTTTCTTTTGGTTTTAATTAGCTATAATTATACAACTTAAAGCAATTTTTCATATGCTTATTTGTCATTTCTCTTGGTGAAGGACCTGTTCAAATCTTTTGTTCATTTTTATTGGATTGTTTCTTCCTTAATTAATTGGAAAAGTTTGTTGTTATTATTATTATTTTTTTTTTTTGGTAGAAGTCCTTTGGTCGATATATGCTTTGCAAATAATTTATTGCAGCCTGTGGCTTAATTCTTCATTTTTAAAAATAGTGTCTTTTGAAAATCAGAAGTTTTTACTATTTAGGAAGTTTTATTATGTATCATTTTTTTCTTTTATCATGATTTCTGTGTCCTGTTTAAGAAATATTTGCCTAATACAAGGTCATTTAGAAATTCTTATGCTTTCTTCTAGAAGTTTTATAGTTTTAACTCGTACGTCTATAATTCATTTGGAGTTAATTTTAGTGTGAGGTAAACATGAGTATCTAATTGTTTTGATAGTATTTGTTAAACATTTTATTATTTTTCCCATCATGCTCATGCTTTTTTCCTAACTTCTTGAATATATAAAGTACATATAAAATAGCATTTTTAGTGTACTTGTCTGCCAGTTCTATCACTTTTGTCATTTTTTGTCAGTCTTGTTTGCTTGATTTTCAGCCTGGCAATGGGTCATATTTTCTTGCTTCTCTGCATGTCTGCTAATTTTTGATTGATTGGATGTCAGATATTGTCAGCTTTACAGTCATTTTCTGTATTTTCTTTTATTTCTTTAAATGCTTTTGAGGTTTTCTCTGTGATGTAGTTAAGTTCCTTTGAAATTGTTTGATTCTTCTGAGGTTTGCTTTTAAACTTTGTTAGGTGGGTCCCAAACCGACTTTTATCTAGGATGACTTTTTCTCCATTACTGCGGCAATACCCTTCTTAGACTCTGTTTGAAGTTGACTAGATGTTTGACCTTTTCTTTCTTTGTTTTGTCTAAAATGGAATGATCATAGTCTGCACCTCATTAGGGTTGTTGTGAGTATTAAATGAGACAATAACATGCTTAAAACAGTCCTTTGTCTGAATAGACAGTTCACAAAATAAGACATGTAAGTGGCCACTGGCAGACAAGTACACTAAAAATGCTATTTTATATGTACTTTATATACTCAAGAAGTTAGAAAAAAGCATGAGCATGATGGGAAAAATAATAAAATGTTTAAAAAATACTATCAAAACAATTAGATATTCATGTTTACCTCACACTAAAACGGTAGATGAAAATATGTTTGGAATCACTAATTATCAGAGAAAAGCAAATTAAACTCACAAGGAGATGTTACCTTACACCTGTATGAATGGCAGTTTTCCAAAAAAAAAAAAGATAAGTGTTGGTGAGGAGGTAGAGAAAAGGGAGCCCTTGCACACTGTCGGTGGGAATGTGAATGGATAACCATTATGGAAAACAGCATGGAGGTTTCTCAAAAAATTAAAAATAGAACTACCATGTAATCCAGATATCCCACCACTGGGCATATATCCAAGAGAAATGAAATGAGCACTTTGTAGAGATATCTGCAATCCTATTGCAGCATTCCTCACAGTAGCCAAGATACAGAATCAAACTGAGTGTTGGTATAGATACACAATGGAATACCATTCAGCCATAAAAAAATAAGGAAATCCTGTTACTTGCAGCAACATAGATGAACCTGGAAGACATATGTTAAGTGAAATAAGCCAGGCATAGAAAGGCAAATTTTGCATAATCTAACTTATATGTGGAATCTAAAAATGTTGAACTTACAGAATTAGAGAGTAAAATGGTGGTTACCAGGGGCTGGAGGTTGTGGATGGGGAGGTTGTGGAGATGTTGGTCAAAGTATACAGAACTTCAGTTAGATAGGAGGAATAAGTTTGAGATCTGTTGTGCAACATGGTGACTATAGTTAATAATAGAGTATTATATTCTTGAAAATTGCTAAAAGTGTATATTTTAAGTGTTCTCACAACAAAAAAAAAAACAAGTATGTGAGGTAATGCATATGTTAATTAGTTTGATTTAGCCATTCCACAGTGTATACTTATTCCATTTCCAGACAACATGCTGTACTGATAAATACATATAATTTTATTTGTTAGTTATAGAAAATAAATCAATTTTAAAAAGAAAAAATAGTCCCCTGTATGTACAGGACTTGCTATTATTATTATTTCCATGTCAAAGAAATCTTTGTTTCAATCCATAGATGTTGCCTTCTTAGAATGAGGCAGCTCTTATAAAGGAGAAGAAGTAGATCTCAATTCCAGAAATTCATCCTTGTTAAAGATACCCTTGATGAAACATCATCAGAATTCCAGGACAAACAGCTACTAAAATTGCTGGCCATTTCCTGAAAGCTTTTGAACATGACCAAGTTCCAGGTGAGCTGTTTGTTTATTTCCCAGTAGATTTTTGGAAGTTTATAATGATGCATACAATCAAATAGAAAAAATGTATATAGATACATTGTGGCTGAGAGAGATGTACTTAGACTGGGAGACAGAATAAATGATCAAGAGTAGCCAATCAGGAAGGGAGATTTCTCTGCATGTCATAGGTTCCTGCAAAGTGCTAATAATTAGGAGATTGCCACATAAGTAGAAGGATCTAAAACTAAGTTGCAGACATGTCTGTGGTAATACTATTGACCATTTCAAGAGAATAAAAATGTGTTACAAGATTCACTTTGTCCAGAAGGAGGAAGCACATGAATTCCTTGATATCAGTAAATATTTCCTGGGCATTGTGTGAAAAAATGTCTTTGATAGATTTTCCTGTTCCTCTTCAGTTTTTGTAATCCAGCGTGTGGACCCATTGAGCAGTCAACATCCTAAGGAAATGTGGGAGATATAAAAGGCACAGCTAGGAAACTTTTAAAATCTCTTCTTCTCTATAAAAAGAACATAATAATAGTGCTTACATAAGGATTATTGTGCAGATCATTGTGTTAATATATGTAAAATGTTTAAAATGATACATAGCACATAGAGCTGTGTTTTTTAATGAGTATTATGATTTAATATGTAGTACAATCAATTTCCAAAATGCAGTGCTGAGCATAACATACTTTTGTATGTGAAAAAGAGTCCAGTGGCTATCAAGTGTCTGCAGAAAATGTGTACATTTGCTTCAAGACCTGTTCCTGCCTGTCACATGGGCATCTGTTCTCTTCAGCCTCTTCTCCTGTCTCAATGAACTATTTGCAGTTCCTTGAATGCAGAATGGTATTTAATACCTTTACACATGTTGTTTCCTTCTGGAAGACCCTTGGCCCCCATTTCTTCCACTTCTTACTATGGAACACGTAGTACTAATCTTCTACTAATCATGTTAGGTGTAGCTCTAGCTTGACTTCTTCAGAACTATTATTTCCTTACCTAATTGTGCCCACATATTAGTTTGAGAATACTCTGTCTTAATCCTTATTAAACCATAATACCTTGAAATATATAGTTTCTGCAAAGGACTGTATTTGCCTCTCTGCAAGATCAGAAACTACTTGAAGGAAGGACCATTCTTTATGTATGTTTTTAATTGCAGTATGTATGATATTGCAATATGTATGTATGCTCCTAAGGTGGGTTACAGATTTTTTTAGGCAGTTAAAAGGTTAAAAGACATTTTACATTGGGTAAATGAATGAATCAGTAAACAAGTGAATGCACAAAGAAATAGTTTTTTAATGGATTTCATCCACAAAGTGCAATCCAAAACTTATTACAGAACAATCTTTGTGAATTTCCATAGTAAAACAATGAGAATAATGTCCTAAAAGTCTGTTATACTTTATTCCATTATATTAAACCCAGATTAAAACAGATTATGTTATTACAGGGCTTATTGTCATTCAATGATGTGGCTATTGACTTCACCTGGGAGGAGTGGCAGCTATTAGATCCTGTTCAGAAGAACCTCTACCAGGATGTGATGTTGGAAAATTATAGCAACCTAATGTCATTGGGTAAAGATAACTTTCCTAAATATCTCAGTGTAAGCCCATTAGTTGCCTGTTCTTTTTCTATTGCCACAATTTATGGGTACTCTGATATCCTCAATGATTTTGGACTTGGACTTTTAGAACTTATTTTCTTTATGTTTATACAGTGATTATATGTAATTTCATGTTCCAAATGAAAGGTTTTTATTGCTGAGATTTATACTGTATATTCCCTGAAACAGAACTTTTCCTCACAGGCTCTAATACTGCTCAAGTTCTCTGTGGTTGCCTTTTAACAGGTTATCAAGCTACCAAGCCAGAAACAGTAGTCCAGTTGGAGAACAAAGAAAAAGGAATAGTAGAGAGAGATTTGCCAAATCACTGCAGTCCAGGTGAGTGAAACCAATGCAATGGGAGTTAATGGAACCAAAGTACTAGTTGGCCATTGATGGGTTGGAATCCTTGTTATTTTAACACCTGTTCTTATAGTCTCTGAACCTTTAAAGGTGACTTAGAGTGAGTGAAAAGAGGTCTTCAATATGAATGATTCCTCCTCCTTTTACTATCTGTCTTAGTCCATTTGTGTTGCTATAACAAAATACCTGAGACTGGGTAATTTTTAAAGAACAGAAATTTATTTTTAACAGTTCTGAAGGTTGGAAAGTCCAAGATTGAGGTGCCAGCATCTGGTGTCAGGTGAAGGCCTTCTTGTAGCATCCTCACATGGCAGAAGGTGGAAGGGCAAGTGGAGATGAATGTTATATTCTCACACAGCAGAAGAGCAAAAAGGAGCAAACCCACCCCCACAAGCCCTTTTTATCATGACATTAATCTGTTCATAAGGATGGAGCCCTCATGACCTAAAAACCTCCCATTAGGCTCCACCTCCCACCACTGTTGCATTGGGGATTAAATTTCCAACAATGAATTTTGGAGGGGGCATGGAGGGGACATGTTCAGACCATAGCACCATACTTCCATGTATGACTCCTAGGACAAGATGTACTTTGTTTTTGTCTACCCTGGATCAGATCCTTGCCTATTTTACTTGGCCCTTGCTTATTTGCTTAGTCTTCTTTTGCAGCCTGTTAGACACAGCCACCCTTCACCACCTCCTGCCAATATTCATATGCCTGTTCTGTTATGTTTTCAAATATTCCTAGCATCTTTTCCAAGTTTGATGACACCTGTGTCCCCTCAGTTCATAAGTTATCTTTTCTTTTATTGACTGTCTCAGACTTATATTGTGTACCTGTGGATCACCTTCTGAATTCTCTTTGAATACTGCCTTATGATTCTATCCCTGTTCATTTCATGATAATAGTAGGATTCACTGATTTTTTTTTTCTCTCTAGAAGTAATGTGGCAAGTTTATGATTGTTATCAGGAAGATATTGAGATGGATGAACCTGTGGAGAGAGATTGTGAAGATAATGCATTGGGAAAAATATTTTCTCTGAGCAAAAACTTTGTTCCATTCATAGAAAGATCCCATAAATGTGACTCAAGAGAAATATGTTTGAAACAAAATTCATATTCAAATTTTCAGAATAAAAACCATTCAGAAATGAACTCTGAGGAGTTAAATGGTCATAGGAAATCACTTTCCCATACTGTACTTGAAACCTCCCACCCTCCAGGCCAGTACTATGAATGTAATTTATTTATCAACGCTTTCAGCATGGTGACAAATTTTAAAAGACCTCACAGAATTCACACAGAAAGGAAATCTTACAAATGCAGTGAATGTCCAAAATCCTTCCAATATAAGTCAAAACTTATTATACACCAGAGAACTCATACAGGAGAGAAGCCATACAGATGCAGTGAATGTCAGAGAGCTTTTGGTACAAAATGTCATCTCACTATGCACCAGAGAACTCATACAGGAGAGAAACCGTATGGATGCACTGAGTGTCCGAAAACCTTCAGAACAAAGTATCATCTCATTCTACACCAAAGGACTCACACAGGAGAAAAACCCTCTGAATGCAAAGAATGTGGAAAAGCTTACAGGGAGAAGACAAAGCTTAAGTTACATTACAGAGTGCATACAGGAGAGAAACCTTTTGAGTGTGGTGATTGTGGAAAAGGTTTTATGCAGAAGTCAAACCTGATTATCCATCAAAGGATTCATACAGGAGACAAGCCCTATGGATGTAGAGAAGGTGAAAAGGCCTTCTGTAGTAAGTCTCAGCTGCTTGTTCACCAACGAATTCATACAGGAGAAAAATCTTATGAATGTAAAGAATGTGGGAAAGCCTTCAATAAAAACTTACACCTGATAACACATCAGAGAATTCACACAGGAGAAAAACCTTATGAATGCAGTGAATGTGGAAAAACTTTTATGCACACATCACAACTCATTGTACATCAGAGAAATCATACAGGAAAAAAACCTTATGAATGCAAGGAATGTGGGAAAGCCTTTAATAAAAAGTCACACTTCATAACACACCAGAGAATTCATTCAGGAGAGAAGCCTTTTGAGTGCAGTGAATGTGGAAAAGCTTTTATAGATAACTCACAGCTTATTGTTCATCGAAGAACTCATACAGGAGAGAAACCTTATGAATGCAGGGAATGTAGAAAAGCCTTCAATAAAAAGTCATCCCTCATAACACATCAGAGAATTCACACAGGAGAGAAGCCTTATGAATGCAGTAAATGTGGAAAGGCTTTTATAGATAAGTCCCATCTCATTGTCCACCAGAGAACCCATACAGGAGAGAAACCCTATGAATGCAGTGAATGTGGGAAAGCTTTTATACGAAAGGCAATGCTCATTATACATCAGCGAACACATACAGGAGAGAAGCCCTTTGTGTGTCTTGAATGCCAAAAAGCCTTTAGCAGTATGGCAATGCTCAGTAGACATCAGTTGATTCACACAGGAGAGAAACCCCATGGATGCAATGAATGTGGAAAGACCTTTCGCCAAAAAAGCCATCTTATTATTCATCAACGATGCCATACTGGAGAAAAACCCTATGGATGCATTCCATGTGGTCAAATCTTCAACCAGAAGTCACAGCTCATTAGACATCAGAGACGTCACACAGGGGAGAAACCATATCAATGTAGTCAATGTGGTAAAGCCTTTTTTGAAAAATCATACCTCAGGGTCCATCAGAGAAGTCATGCAGGAGAGAAACCTTATCAGTGTAGTGAATGTGGGAAAACGTTTTCTGTCAAGTTCTTCCTCACTTCCCATCAGGAAATTCATAAAGGGAAAAAATCTCAGGAACACAATGAGTGCTGGAAAGACTTCGCTGAGTTTTCAAATCTCCCTGAATATAAAGGAACTCACATGAGAGACAACCTGTGAATTCAGAGAAAATTTAGATACTTTTCTAATAATTTTGGCTTATGTAAACATCAGAAAACTTATCCAAGAGAAATATCTTTTAAATGCAGTGAACAAGGGAAAATTATCTCCCAACAATGTAGCCTCATATTTCATTAAAGACAATATGAATTAGTTAAAAGATGAAAATCTTGATAAATTTCATTGTATGTCACACAGAAACCTTTTGAGTGTAACACATGTTTTTGCATAGACCATCATAAAATTTTCACTGAGGAAAAATCCTGTGAGTGCTTTGAATCCTGGAATACCTTCTAAACAAATGAGTTTTCATACCAAAAAATACAGATGACTGAAGTCCTGTAGATGTGATGCCTCTGTCATAAAGTCCAAACTCATTGTGCATCAGAGAATATTCATTGAGGAGAAATAGTATAGTGTAATGATAGCAGGAAAGGTTGTTTACATATAAATAATTTTATAATAAAACTTCTGATCCCGCCACATTACCCTGTATTCATAGAAAACACAAAGTAGTCAGTTATGAAGAGCAGATAATCACAGTATGCCAATGACACTTTGTTACATATTTGAATATGTGGTATAGTCAGAGCAGTAAATTAGGAAAGGTCTCAGATGTGTGTATTTGCCTTGTTTCTGAGTGCTTTTGTAGAACATGTATAGAATTGTTTCCAAATTTCATAAGATAATGAAAGAAAATTATCATATAATTCTTGATCCAGTTTGTATATTTAGTTTCCACCAGAATATGCCATCATTGTAAGTTTTTGTATATCATAAATTGCAAGGGAAATAATCAGGTTTAAGATTAAAGAAGAACTCTGTAATATAACACCATGTACCTTTTTTCTTTACTGTTTACTGATACATGTAAATGGATTGGATAGTTCTTTTCAGCATGTTTCAATAAGCTTTTAAAACCAAATTGTCTTTTGGTTGTTGGAAAAAAAAATCCATTAAAAATGCTGAGGTTTAAGAATGATCAGTAATCACAACTATTCTCTTCCTAGTTGAGTTCTCCCAAGCCTCCTGAATAACTGGGACTACATGTGTGTGCCACCACACCTGGCTAATTTTTTGTTTTAGAGACAGGGCTTCTCTGTGTTGCCCAGGATGGTCTTGAACTTCTGGCCTCAAGCGATCCTCCTACCTCAGCCTCTCTAAGTGCTGAGATTACAGGCATGAGCCACCGTACCTGGCTGTATTGCTTTTATTTCTCTACTGAAACTTGAGAACTCTTTCTATTGATTTCAAGAGTGTGCATACTTATCTCATGAAGTATTGTTATCATAGCTACTTTAAAGTTTTTCCCCTGATGGTCTTAATGCCTTGGTCATCACAGGTCTGATGATTGTCTTTTCCTTTAAAATTGGTCAGCTTTTCTTGGCTTTTTGTATGTTGAGTGATTTTCTATTGTACCCTGGGCATTTTGAATATTATGATTTGAGTCTCTGTCTTGTTCAGTTCCTTGGGCAATGTTAATTCATTCTGTTTTAAAATGCAATCAACCAGGTTCTATTCAGACCATAATTCCTTCTGTGGGTAGTGGTTCCAATGTCAGTGTAGTTTTCAAAGTCCTTGTTATGCTCTTTGGATGTGCCTCTCACATGTGCTACTTAGGGTTTATCTAGATGTTGGGTAGTGGTTTACATCATAGTTCAATTTTCAGAACCTCTACTATGCTGCTTTGTGTTTTTCACACGTCTGCAGCAGGGGTGAGTCTGGGATTTATGTCTTAAGGAATTCTCTTCTTTAGCTCTCTTCTCTCCAGGATTTCCCCCCATAGTGTCTGGCTCCCTTGGGCCCCATTTTACCCAGTATTTTGGCTAGAAAGATTGAGTTCTCTCACTGGTTTAGTCTTCCATGATGTCAGGCAGTTTTGTACTAAGCTCACCCAAGGGCAAAGCAGTAAACTAAAAGATAAGGGGGGGGGGAGTGTTTCCCCCATGTTCTTTGCACAACAGGGAATCATTTTCCAAGTTTTTCTGTCCTTAGAGATAAATTTTCTCTCAGAGTTTTAGGTGCCCATGCCACTGTCTCTACTGTGGCAGTGCAGTTTCAAGAGAAGAGCTAGCCTTAAGGAAGGGCCAACCTAGAAAAAATGAAAAAGTAAAATAGAGATTCCAGCTGGGCACGGTGGCTCACGCCTGTAATCCTAGCACTCTGGGAGGATCACTTGAGCTCAGGAGTTTGAGGCCAGCCTGAGCAGAAGGGAGACCCTGCCTCTACTAAAAATAGAAAAAATTAGCCAGGCGCAGTGGCACACTCTTGTAGTCACAGCTATTCGGGAGGCTGAGGCAGGAGGATCACTTGAGCCCGGAGTTTGAGGTTGCTGTGAGCAAGGCTGATGCCATGGCACTCTAGCCTGGGTGACAGAGCATGTCTCTGTCCCTCCCTCACCCCCCCCAAAAAATAGAGATTCCCACTGCACACTTTTAGTCTCGGGGGGTTGCTTTTCTCTGTTTTCTAGCCATTAAGACTTTTTTCTTGGAGGAGGGTGGAACAAGATGGGTGAATAGAAACCTCCAGAGATTGTCTCTCTGCATGAACACCAAATTAAACAAATATCTGTACAAGAAAGCATGTTCAGAAGAACCAAAAATCAAGTGAGTGGTCACCGTCCCTGATTTTAACATGATGTCCATGAGAAGGGCACTGAAGTGAGCAGAAAAGGCAGTCTTGCATTGTCTAATCCACTCCTCCTCCTCCCCCATCCCCCGGCAGCATCAGTGTGCCCAGTGGAGAGAGAATCTGTGTGCACCAGGGAGGGAGAGTAACGTGATTGTGGGACTTTGCATTGGAACTCAGGACCGCCCTGACACGGGGACACAGCACAGGGCAGAATCCTGCCAGTGCCCATGGAGGGAGCTTTTGGACCAGCCTATCCAGAAGACTTTTTAAAAAATATCCTTGCTCTTCACTTCAGCAGTACAGTTTCCTAATTTGTCTTGCTTTCAGGCCAAAGGTAGGAGATACAGAAAGAAAAAAGTGAGGAAACTCACTCTGTGCATTGCTTGTTTTTCAGCTCTACACTTTATTCTCCAGTCCCCTTGCAAATATTTATTTTTCGAGTTCTCAAGTAGTTGCTTTTATGTTTTTTCAAAAGTTGTTAGTTATAATCAGTGGGAGTGATAAACTGTAGTGAGCTTGCTCAATCATGGCTGGCACCAAAAGTCACATATATTTATTTTCAAGAGATAAGCTATCCTTACATTCCTGGGAACTTGATCTTAGAGTTTATTCCTTTTATATATTGATGGATTTGATTGCTAATAATTTTTTCATGACTTTTACATGAGGGGTCTTAATCTGAAATTGCCAAAGAAGTTTTAGTTGGCTTTGATGTACTCAAAGATTTTCTCAGTTTTGTCTTTTACCATTTGTAGATGAGATCTAATGTTCCATTTGCTTACTTTGAAAATTTTGGAATTTCTGGTTTGTTTCTTTTCATTTTTTTCTTCCAAACTGGCTAATTCTTTTCTGAACTCATCTCTTCATAGAAATTTCTTGTCAACTGCAGAAAATAGCAACCAAGGTAAACAACTAATATTTTGTTTTTTATTTTTTTCAAAGCTACAAGGTGATTTAGAATAATTTGCCACCCAAGTTGTTAAGTGTGACAGTTTTACAAATGTTCTGTCACTGGATGAGATGAGGCTCTATCTTTTCAGCTTCTAATAACAGTTAGCTCACATCCTCCTTCCTGGACCCAAAGTCAATACACACGCATTATGTTTCTGTTATGGCACATATCACTTCTAGGAACCAATTTCTGTATCAGTGAGTCAGTGTAGGATCAATTATGCTGTGGTATTAGCAACCTAGAAATTGTGATGGTTTTCAATAAGAATGTGTTGTTTTTCAGCTCATACTACACAACCACTAACAGGTTGCTGCTGTCTACTCCATGTTTTCTTCATAGCCCAGACTGAAGGGGCAGTATTTGTTTGAAATTTTGCTTGTCTTAGTGTAAAGGGAAAAGAGAAAATGGTGGATGATTTTCAAGTTCTTAAAGACTGAAAGTATTACCTTTCACTTCCCTCATAGTTCATTGTCCTGAGACAGTCAGATGGCCAAGCTTGTTTGAAGGGGTATGTAATTCTTTGGTAGTGCAGCACAGCAATTAGTTACATTCATTTCTCTATCGGTGAAGTAAATCAGTGTGTGAACTGGGATGAAGATGGACTACATAAAGCAACAATAATCATATTTCGTTGGGTTTTAAGAATTATATAGCCCTGAATTCAGCATTATACAATTCATCCATGGAACAAAAACACTTGTACCCCCTTAATATTTTAAAATACAAATATATATATTAAAAAGTATATAGAATTGACCTACATGATAACAGCATCTAAATCACAATGAATATCCCTGAATTAAAGTGTTCTGAAGTATTTCCATTTTCCTGAAGTATAGAGTTATTGAGTAATTTTAGATGTTGCTAAGTTAAGAATGCATGTTATGGTTAAGAATGCATATTTAAAGTACTCGTTAAGGAAATAGAAGCAGGATGTATATCTTGCAAACTAGTCAAGAGCAAGAGTAAAGAGCAAAAATAGAATGATTAAAGAAAAAAAACCCAAATCATCATGAACCCAAAAGAAAACTAATAAGCAGATTATATAAAGAAATATGGAATAAGAAGACCAAATAGAAAGAAATAGGTTCAAACACAAATTTATTAGTTACTAAGTGAAGTGTAAATGGGTTAAATACTCCAATTTATAGACAAAGTTTGTCAGATTTAACAAATAAAACAAAAAATGCTATGTTATTCTGTTTATGAAATAACCACATAAAACATGGGATTTTTTAAATTAAAAAATATCTCCTGGAGATAATAAACATGACAAAATTAGTGCAGCTAAATTATTATCATGCAAAATAATCTTTAAGGAAGAGAGTCACTAATAATGAGAAGAAATCCTAAGTCCTTATTCACATCAGACTAGTACCTCAAATTAACTAAAGTAAAAATGGAAGAATTATACAAAGAGACAAATCTACAAGATATACAGGGAGATTTTAATGCCTTTCTGCTAGTGTATTACAGAATAAGCTGATAAAAATGTTGACAAAAGTATGTTTTGAACAATATGCTTCACAAAAATCAATATAATAGACATATTGTATAAAATATCTGTAAAATTCACAGGTTTCTCAAGCACTTACTCCCCAAAGTTTACCATGTTTACCATGATCTGTGTTATAAAGCAAGTCTCAATAGATATCAAAAGACTAAAATAATATTTACCATGTTCTGTAAGCTTATATACACTTAAGTTAGAAGTCAACAAAAAAAATTAGCTTAACAATCCCTATAATTTTGAAAATTCAGAAATAAATTCTAAATATCCCATGGGTCAAAGGACAATTCATTAAAAATAGAAATTATCTTTCCAACTTTGCATTCTGGTCATTTTTAAGCATAAAAAAGTTGAAAGACTGAAGAATATGATATATGTACCTACAAAATAGATTCAGTAATTATCACCATTTTGCTATCTACCTATTTTCCATTTAGTTATCTACCAATTTATATTTTATGAATCATGTGAAATTAATTTAAAGATATTATAACATTATACTTCTAAATATATTTCCATGCATTCCCTACATAATCATAATACCATTACCACACCTAAGAAATTAAACAGGTCCCTAATATCATTTAGTATATAGTCCATGTTTTAAAATTAATTTCCTATTAAATATACACATATTTAATATATTAAATATATGTATTTAAGCGCAGGATCCATATTAACAATTTCTCAGCTACCTTTTTAATGTATCTTTTAAATCTAGAACGAATCAAAGTTTCCTCATTAAATTTGACTGATAGCTTCATTTAGTCTGCTTTTTACCTAGTACAATTCCCCCACTTTTTAAATGACATTGAGTTTTTTAATTACCTGGCAATGGTCTTGTAAAATATCCCCCACTTTGGATTAATCTGATTGTTTCCTTGTGGCATTTTTAATTTGTTCCTTTATCATTAATATTTATTATGAATTGGAAGTTAGTTTTAAGGCCTGATTAGATTCAAGTTAAACACTTCGGACCTGTATACCTCATAGATGATGCTGTTTACTTCACATCACATTATGTGAGGACACACATACTACCAGTCTGTACTTTTATTAGTTAAGCTAAATGTGCTTCCTTGCTTAAAGTGGTGATTGCCAAGTCTACCAGTTAAAAAGGTGTGTTTGCAATGAGCAAGTAACCTAAGGTGGCATTATGATAAAGTGGCATTATGATAAAGTTTGAATAACGTATGAATAGCAAACATTAATGAAATGGAAATCATACAGCTAGTGCACAATATTGAGAAGCTTAGAAAATACTGAAATAATTGACTAATTTCTGATGAGAGGGAATGAAATAAGGAGAATTCATATATAAATAATCAGGAATGAAAAAGGGACACTATTACAAACTTGTAGATGGTACATTGATAAAATATTATGAACAGGTTTTTGCAATACATCTGAAAACTAATCCTCTTAGCACATCCAAGGCATAAAGAAAAGTTAGTTTCATTAAAAAATGAAAACTAAGATGAAATAACAAATTCCTTTTTTAAAAAAGTAGAAAATCTGAATAGGCTTTAACTAAGTGTAATCACAGGTAAAAAATCTTCAGGGAAGATTTTTATAGGGAACATTCTCTCACACATTCATAACATAAACATGAATACCCAACTCATTTTATGAGACTCATCTAACTTTGCTACCAAAATATGATAAATACAGCATGCAAAGGATACCAATCTCTTTCATGAGTTTAGACGTAAATTTTAAAATAAAATATTAGCAAACCAAATCCACTAGTTTTAAAAAGTTTAATACATCATGAACAATTTGTATTTACTCCCAGAATGGAAAGTTGGTTTAAACAGTTGAAAAATCAATGGATGTAATTCATTCTCCACATTAACAAAAAGAGGAAGAAAAATAGTATTGTATGCATCTGGTGATAAAATTCTTAGGACACTAGGGATGGAAGTGAACTTCTTTAGTTTTCTACAGAAAAATCACAAAAATATTCAGTGAACATTGTACTTAAAAATGAAACTTTGCAATCAGTAAGAGGTCAAGAATGCTGTGCTTACCACTTCCATTCAACATTGGTTTGGAGGTATTACCTGGTGCAATAAGAAAAATAAATAAAAGTTTTAAAAATGGGAAAGGAAGGGAAAAATTCTGTCATTAAAGATTGTGTAAGTCAAAATTCAAATAAAGATTGTGTATGTCAAAATCCAAAATCTACAGGTTAAGTATTAGAATTAATAAAGTAGTTTATCAGCGTTGCTGGGTACAATGTCAACATACAGAAGTCAAGTGTATTTCTATCTAATACCAAGAAGGAGTTAAACAATGAAATTATTAAAAGTAATAAGATTTATGAAAGCACTAAAATATTGAGTATCAAGGAATGAATCTAATAAAAATGTATTAATACATCTTTGTAAGCAACAATATAAACTCTACTCAGACATTAAAGTGGACCTAAATAAATGGAATGATACCCTGTGTCCATGGATTATAAGACTTCATATTGTAAAGATGTCACTCGTTTGAATGGCTTATAGACTCAGTGCAGTCCTAATATAAATCCTAACCATTTTTTGGCGGAAATTGATAAGGTGATTCAAAATTTTATGTGTGAATATAAAGCTACAAAGGATTAAATACACTCTTGTAGAAAAAGAATATGGTAGGAGGCCTTGGTTTATTAGATCTCAAAACTCACAAAATTTTCTCAATCAAGACTGTGGTATGGCGAAAGGGGTAAACAAACGACAGGCCAATGCAATAAAACAGAATCCCAGAATCCGGGCCATGTAGATATGAACACTTGATTTATGATAGAGATGGTACTACCGAACAATGGGGGAGGGACCAATTTTAATTATCTATACGCGGGGGGGAAAAAGTTGACACCTACGTCACAGTCTTCACAAACAATGCCTGAGGGGGCTGTGACGGTTCAGGATACACATGATCTTTCTGGGGTACAAGTAATACCCTCTTGGCTTTGTGGTTGCCAGTGTCTACTCCACAACCGTTTTTGCCCCAGTCCTGACCCCTCACCGTCTCTCCCACGACCCCCACACCCAAACGCACCCAGATCCCTCCCCCCACTACCACCTGGGCTCCTCCAGACCCAATTCCGGTTTCCTAAGCCTCCTTTTGACAAACGTATCCCCAGAACCCACCCACTACCTGCGCCCACCTCCCAGCTCCAGGGGATTGATCTTTGCTCTGCGGACCCCAGACTTTCTCCAACACGGCCGCGTCTTACCTGCCGCTTTGCGGGGCTGTGGTCAAAAGGGGCGCAGCCGCCCTCTGCGCAGGCGCGGCCTGTGATTGGCTTAGCGCCGTTGCTAGGTCGGAAGCTGGCAGGTGAGGACGCTGGAAGTTCCCGAGGATGCGCAACGCTGCTGGTGGCGCCGCGGAGGTGGTGAAAAAGGACAACAGAAGACCAACTGCAATTGCTTCTTTCCCGCCCAGGACGGCGTCATTCAGTCGCCAGGAAATGGCCCTCTCGCTGTTCGTAGGACTCATCTTCCAAGACTGCGCTTCCACACGCGGTTTCAGGGACCCGAATCCGGGTCTGTAGATAGATCCCTCCCTCAGCGCCCAGGCGCTACCGCGTCTACGCGACAGCCCCGCTGTGGCGAGCGCAGGGGCGCGGGCAAGCCCGCCCGTCCCCAGGACACCGTTCATGCGTCTCGAGTTGGACGTTAAGTTTCCCGGCGCCGTCGGCGTCCGTGACGTAGGATGCGACGAGCAGCGTGTGAGCGGTCCTTGTGGGAGGGGGTGTGGCTTAAGGCTTCGGGCACTGGTCTTCTTTGCTAACCCCTGACGCTAGGGGGAGCCATCGGGGCCTCCTGCGGTCCGAGTTTGCGCGTCCGGGGCGTCGCGTGGAAGTCAGTGTTTGGGGAACTGTGAACAGGGACGAGTGCGAGTTGGGCGGCAGTGTGGGGATCAGTGGTGAGAGAGGCCGGGGGAGGTGGTACTTCATTGGCCTCAGAGATCAGAGATTTGGGCAGTGTATTAAGCTTTGCTATATTATATTTTCCAACATTTTGCATGAAACGTGTTAGGTACACTGGAGGAAGAGCAAAATGATCACTTGAGTACCCTCAAGCTAGATTCAGTAGTTATTAGAATCATGTCATAAATGCTTGGTATATGTGTATGGGTATTGTGTAATTTATTTATTGCTTGCACCATTTGGAATACAGATTTTTTATACCAATTCTGCTATTTATTGTCTGCGTGACCTTGGGCAAGGTATTGAAATGCTACAAGTTTTACTATCAGAAACAAATTGATAGTATCTTCTTTGCAAATTTGTTCTGAAGATTATGGGAATGGTGTATCTGAAATGCCAGCAAAGTGCCTGGTTTAGAGTAGGTAATTGACAAAGGGCAGTTATTATTATTCAAATATATGCCTTTCTGTGGGAATTTTTATTCTCTAAAATGATTCTGTTTCTAACTTTTCTTTTCCTGCTTTCATGTATTTCCTTTTCCTATATAAATTATCTTTGAGTCCATATTTGAAAACTTTCCATGATTTTAAATGGAGATCTTACAACAATTTATTACAAAATTGTTATATGCTTATTGTAAATTTAAAAACCATCTGCAATTTACCATCTACACCAAACTTACCTTTTGTACTGTATTATTAAACTGAACTGTATAGTATGGATATTTCATTTTTTTTAATGTATAAAGCAGGTCAGTTTAAATGCATATTTTTAAAGCTTCTGGTTTACTAATGTGGAACTTCTCCAGTAGTATTCTATTAGATAACACTTCCATTTGTGATGTACCAAGTTTCACTATATCTTCAGGGACAGTGAGTATGTTATTCTTTCCCATCTTTTCAAATATGATAGACAAAAAAATGATTGGCTTTTCTGTTTATAATTTTGCTTAATAAAGGTAATATGTGATAATATGAAAATGGCAAAGTCCTTCATTCCTGTCCCATGTTTCCATCATTCCCATTTTCCCCTAATCACTCCAACACTTTCACCCCACCCAAAATTCTGTCTAGAATTGCATATGTTATTCCCTTGATATTTAGAAATATGTACTTATTACACATATGTGGATACATAAAGAATTCACTGTTTAGATTTGCTTGTTGTTAAGCATTACGAGTGGTATTACGATGTGTGTATTAGTTTTCTATTGCTATGTACCAAATTACTACAAATTTAGCAGTGTAAAACAACACTCATGTTTTAGCTGATAGTTCTATGGACAGACAGCTGAATGAGTTTGGCTTAGTCTTTTGCTTAGGGTCTCAAGGCTAAAATCAAGGTATCATCTGGCTTGGGCTATTATCAGAAGACACTGGGGAAGACTCTGCCTCCAAGGTCATTCAGGTTGTTGATGTAAATTAATTCCCTTGCACTCTTGTAATAAATGCAACTTAATAGTGCAGTATTTTTCTACGTATTTTTGGATATGGTTTGCTAATATTTTATTTGGGGGTTTTTCAGCTATGCTTATAAATGAGAATGGCTTATAAATGATACCATCATGAACCATCATCTGAAATTAAGCATTTCCACTGACCCCAGAGTTCTTTGTGCCCCATTGCAATTGATCCCCTTTCCCCACTCCTGTTCCCTGGCAACCACTTACTGATTTCTGTCAGTATGGTTATCTGTAACCTAGAACTTCCTACATATGTAATTATATGAGACAGTCCTTTGTGTATGGCTTTGTTCACCTAGCATAATGCTTTTGAGATGCATCCATGTTGTGAACAAATGTGAACCTGAAAGAGCCAGTCTTCAGATGGATCCTGAGTGACTACCTGGGCCTAAATTTGAAATAGAGCCAAACGAGCAGTTTCTGACTAGGGGTCACATGTACTCTGAATTCCTTAAAAACCTGCACCTTTTGTCTTTGGTTTGGAAACCACCCAATCAGAGCTCACCTACCCTGGCCAAGCTCAGCTGTATCCACCATTCAGGACTCAGCTGCCTTAACCAATCAGAAGTAAGCAAATTTCAATCCTTCATTTGCATAAACAGACCTGATTGGGAACCTGGTCAGGAACTTTTGCTATAAAACCTGAGCCTTCTCGTTGTTCTCCGGTGGCTGTGTCTGTCTAGTTTGCAAACTGTTCACCGAAATAAAGTCTCTTTCCTGGTCCTTGTGCCCAGGTGTGAAGAATAAGACCTCAGCTCCCCCTCCATGCACTCCTGCAAGCACAGCTGTTGCTACCACTACAGGCGGTTGGGGCGGGCAAGCCAGAGGACTGCCTGTCTCAGACTTTGAGTGGCAGCTGTGACCCTACTGGCAACGTGGCCTCCAGGCATGGGTCTGTGCAAAGGGCAGGGTTCCTCTCATCTTCTGTGAGGTTTTCAGTGCTGCTGCCACAGAGAACACGAGAGCCTGAGGGCTGTGGGCTTGGGACAGGGGGTGGCAATCCTGCACAGCAGCCATCACCAGCTGCTACAGAGTTTTAGTGCACCATGGGCAACATTGCAGACCAGAAGCAAACTGGAGTGACTAACTGAATATCCCAAACAACTGCCACAGTCAGGGTGGGGGAGTGAGCTCCCCCTAGACTTGGGTGAGAGAGGGAAGCAGGCCTCACTCCTGCTCACTGGGCTATGGTGCCAGGACAACTCTTCATCACAGCAGCAGTCACTGTGCTCCTCACATAGGCATTTCTCCAGGGACTTGAGGACCACCCTCTGACTTACATCAGGGCCGGTTCTTGCACCAACCATTGGGGGGCCCAGGTGCAGGCTTGCCCAATCCAGCTCTACCCAGTTTTGACACCCCCCCCCCCGCCCCGAGACAGCACAGGACCCAGACCCCTGAGCATTCCATAGCCCAACCCAGCACCCTGGGAAACCTAAGCACTTCTCCAAGTTAACAGAGGTCAGGCAGAAACCTTAGGGCTACCACTGCAGCTGGCTCTGACCTGCAAGTGTTAGCTACTGACCTGGAGGTCAGCCTGCTCAGCCCGTTTCAACATTTGCTGAGACAAGTGCACAACATTTGGGAAGATGATAAGCTTCTTGTAACCACCATTGCCAGTGTCACTCCAGCTACTCAGAAGGTTGTGAACATGTTCACTCACCCAGTATACTACTACTACAGCTAGCATTTGAGAAAGCCACCACACTAAGGCTATTCATAATTAAGGAAATCATGGAATGTCTTTGCCACTGTGTGCCCCTGGAAGCAAAGCCAAACAGCCCTACCCAATACACAGTAGTCACACAGAAAAAAGTCCCCCCCCAATGAAAGTAAATTCAAAAATAAAAAGCAACTGTTTCTCCAGATGCATAGAAATGAACATAATGATACAGGAAGCATGAAAAAGCAAGGTATTATGACACCCCCAAAGAAACACAGTAATCCTCTAACAATAGATCCTAACCAAAAAGAAATCCTTGAAATGCCAGATAAAGAACTAAAAATTTTTATTTTGAAGAAGCTTAATGAGATACAAGAGAAATCTGAAAACCAATGCAAATAAATAAAAAATCAGGATATGAATGTGAAATTTACCAAGGAGATGGCTATCTTAAATAAAAAAAACAAAACGGAACTTCTGGAAATGAAAAATTCACTGAAGGAGTTACAAAATACATTGGAAAACCAACAGTAGTGATTGAAGAAGCAGAAGAATCTCAGAACTTGAAGACAAGTCTTTTGAATTAATCTAGTCAGAAAAATAATTAAAAAGAATGATCAAGGTCTTTGAGACATACAAGGCTATATAAAGTGACTGAACTTATGAATTATCAGTATTCCAAAGGGAGAAGAAAGGTCAAAAAGTTTAGAAAACCCATTTAAGGAAATAAATGATGAAAACTTCCCAAGTCTAGCAAGGGCTTTAGACATCCAGATACAAGAGGTTCAATGATCCCGAGGAAAATACATTGCAAAACAGACTTCACCGCACCATGTAGTCATCAGCCAGTCTAAAGTCAACATGAAGGAGAGAATTCTGAAATCAGCAAGGGCAAAGCATCTAGACACCTATAAAGGAAAAGCCATCATACTAACAGTGAACTTCTCAGGAGAACCAGAAGAGAATAGGATGCTATTTTCAAAGGGCTAAAAGAAAAAAACTTCTAGTCAAAAATTTTGTATCCAGTTAGAATAAGCTTCGTAAATGAAGGAGAAATAAAGTCTTTCCCAGGACAGCAAACACTGAGGGAATTTGTCACCACTAGACCAGCCTGAAAAGAAATGCTCAAGGAAGTCCTAAACATGGAAATGAAAGGTCAATATTTACCATCATAGAAACACACAAAAGTATAAAACTCACAGATCTTATAAAACAATCACGCAAAAGAAGAAAGGAGGGAATGAAGTGGAAACACAACGAATTCCACCAAACCACAAACAGAGAACAAAGAAGAAACAAAGAATTTATAAAACGACTAGAGGACAGTTAATGCTTTGACAGGAACAAAACCACACATGTCAATATTAACCTTGTTATATGTAAAGACACATCTAGACTGAAAGTAAAGGGGATGCAGAAAGATATTCCATGCAAATGAAAACCAAATGAAGCAGGAGTAGATATACTTGTGTCAGATAAAACAGATTTTAAATCAAAACCAGTTAAAAAAAGAGAAAGAGGGTTATTATATAATGATAAAGGGATCAACTCAGCAAGAGGATATAATAGTCCTAAACATATATGCACCCAACACTGGAGCATCCAGACTCACCTAATAAATATTACCTGACCTAAATAAAGAGGTAGACAGCAATGCAAAAATAGTACACCCCACTCTCAGTAATAAACAGATAATTGAGACAGAAAACCAACAAAGAAACATTGGACTTAAACTGGACTTTGGGCCAAATGGACTTAATAGACATTTACAGAACATTCTACCCAACATTGCACTAAGGGGTGTGTAAAAGTCACCTACTGAATCAGCTAGAAATAAATATAAAAAACAAAACAAAACAAAAAGAACATTCTACCCAACAACTGCAGGATATACATTCTTTTATCAGCACATGAAACATTCTTCAAGATAGACCATATGGTAGGCCACAGAACAAATCTCAACAAATTTTTTTAAACAAATCAAAGTCATATGAAGGATCTTCTCAGACCACAGTGGAATAAAACTAGAAATCAATACCAAGAGAAACTTCACTAACTATACATAACAATGGAAATTAAACAACATGCTCCTGAATGATCCTTGGGTCAAGGAAGAAATTAAGATGAAAATTAAAAAGGTTTTAGAAACAAATTCCAGCCTCATAAAATCAGTCAACTTCTTGGCATCTCTGTGGACACAAATAGCAGGCATGTCAAACTAAACGTTCTGAAAACAGAATCACTGATTCTCCTGTTCCCCAACCTGCCCCTTCCTCAGTTTTCTCTCTTTTAGGAAACAGAGCCATTGTTCTCTCAATTGATTAAGCTCCAAATCTAAAATTTATCATTAAGTTATCTCTCACTTGGTATGCAAAATTCAAGTGCTGCTGATTTTATCTATAAAACCCATCCTACATACATCCCAAGAGTCATCTTCAGTCCTGCCATCCTACTACAGACACTCACCATTTCTCGTCCGGATGCCTGTACTAGCTTTTGCAAATAGCTCTCTCACCATGGACAGAAGTCAAAATGACTTTTTAAAAACACAATCAGCAGAACTCCTTCCAACAATAATAGAATAAGGGGGACCAGATTTACTCTCCTACCTTAAACAACAAAAAATTTGAGGAAAATGTGAAAGAATTGTTTTCAGACGCTAGAAAACAGATAGTACAGCATTGTGATCTCCAAAAAAGGAGAAACAAATAAGGCGGGCCCTATGATTGCTCTGTGTACTGACCTGAGAGAGTTTCCAGGCCACCGTGCAGGAGGGGAAACCCAGACGGAGCCCAGTAGATTCCTTGAGATGAGGAGATGAAGTTGGGTGTTTTGGGGGGCCAAGACAGAGTTCACAGAGAAGAGTACTGAAGAAAACAGAACTGCAGACACAATATGGTTAAGACATCAATTCTCCCCCAAGTGAATCCATAGATTCAATATAATTGAAATGCAAAAATTTATTGACACCATGATACTAAAAATTTATATGGAAAGGTAACGGAACTAAAATAGCCAAAATGGGCTTGAAAAGGAACAAAGGTGAAGTATTCATGCTGCCTGATTTCAAGACTTACTAGAAAGCTACAATAATTAAGACAGTGTGGTATTGGCAAAAAAGTAGACAAATAGATTAATGGAACAGAATAGAGTACAGAAATAGATTCATCCACAATATAGTCTATTGACTTTTGACAAACTTAAAAAGTCACAATTCAATGAAGAAAGGATAGTGTTTTCAACACATGGTACTGGAATAATTGGACATTAATAAGCAACAACAACAAAAAAGAAACTCAATCAAAATCGCACCTCCTTTATAAAAAATAATTCAAAATGGATTATAGAATTAAATGTTAAATGCAAAACTAAATTTTTAGAAGAAAACACTAAAAAATGTTCAGGACCTAGGGATAAGCAAAGAATTCTTAGATATGACATCAGAAGCACAATTTGTAAAAGAAAAAAAGTGAATAAATTGGACTTCATTAGATTAAAAACTTTTACATTGTGACAGTTACTGTTAAGCTTCAGACTCAATTTAAAAAATTAAAAAATAGATCAGATTATGACATTTCCCTGCTCTGCGTCCCATAATGGCTTCCAAACTTCTAACTCAACCTTACCAAGCTCTGCTGCATCTGGCTCAGACCCATTTACGGCGCATCCGCTCTCCCTCTCAAGGAAAAATGCAGGTGAACGCGGAAGCTGTTGCACTAGGTAAGAAAAAGAAGCGTTGAAGGCGCTTGGACCAGTGGTTGTGAAAAATAAGGGAAGGCGGTGACTTTGTGATTGGCAGGAGGCCACAAGGAAAGCTATGAAGAGAATTAAAACATTTGATGGACCAGAATGAGTGTGTTTGAGGAACAGAGATATCACTAGTGTGGGTACATCATAACAGGTGAGAAAAAGTCTTAAGGAAGAAGATCAGAAGGGTAGGCAAGAGCCAGATAATATGAGGCTTTGGGAGCTTAAGTGTTTTTATTGTCAGACAATGGGAAGCTATTGGAGGGCATTAAGGGAGGGGCATGATCATATTTACAGTATGACAAAAACTTTGTCTGCTGTGTAAAGATCCAGTAACGACCTGGGGCCTGAGTCTTTCTTGTCCACAAAATCATCCCCCTTTCGGTGCCCAGACGTGGTGGCAGAGACCGAGGAGCCCTCCAAGGGGTCTTGGGGAGCTCTGTGACGTCAGTGAGTGACAGAGTGGCGACAAGTCGGAGGCACAGGGGCTCTGAGGCACCTGCGGAGATGGCGGTGCTTGGGATTCATGTAGCAGTGGGTAGGAGAGAAGCACACGGATTTGGTTCCTGTTTTTGAGGTAGAGTCAATGGGGTTTGGTGATGGAGTCGATTAAAAGAATCAGGAATAATTTATATTTGGGACTTAAGATATTGGGTAAACGGTGGTGACTTTTTCTAAGTCTGGGAAAGATGTGGATGCTGGGAAAGACTTGGCACGCAGCTGTTTTGGGGGGTCAAATGGATAGTTCTGCTTTGGTCATGCCACCTATGAGATATTACTTAAATTTTCAAGTGGAGGCATAGGGGAGGGAGGGAGATATGAATCTAGACTTCTGAGGACAGGTTATAGATTAAGGTAGAGAGCCGGGGTCATCCTTGTACAGGTGGTATTTCAAGTCACAGGAACACGTTGCCTAGGATAACTGCATTGATAAAAATAGACGAAAGAGTCTAAAATTGAGTCCTTAGATATGCCAACGTTTAGAAGCCAGAGAAGAGCCAGCGGAGGAGACTGAGAAAAAATCCCTGAGGTAGGAAGAAAATCAAACAAGTGTGATGTCCCCAAGAGAATGATATATTTAAAGACGAGAGGGGTGGTAAACTGAGTCATATATGTTTAGGGGCTACAGACTACACTGTTATCACACAGGTGGTAGCTTAACCCCATTGGCTTCTCAGCCAAGCACCAAGAGTTTGAACCTGCGGTGCTGTGACACGGCAACAGATGTCACTGTTGTTCTTGGTGACAGTAGTCTCAGCCGCGTACTCCAGGCATAAACGCATGTCAAATGGGTTGTGGGGAAAACAGGAAAAGAGGGAGTAGAGAAAGAAAGTGGAAGCGACCCTAGAGTTTGCTGTCACGGAGAGCAGAGAAATTGGTTGTAAAGCACAGGAAGGGGATGTGTGTGGTACAAGAGCTTTTTTTTTTTTTTTTAAGATAGAACATATGTATATGCTGACGATAATGACAGAATCAGAGAAATTGATGAGAGAGAGAGAAACGATACTGTCAGAAGGGAGTGTTTGAAAGGTATTACACTCAATATTCCATTTTAGAGTTTTCCCTAAGATTTCATCTTAGTATGTAAAATGTACCATTATAATTCAATGTGGTTGCCACTAACATGGTTTCAAAAGTCAACACTATGCAAAGACGTATACTAAGAGAAGTAGAACCTCCCCGATTCCTTCCATCCTATTTCTGCCCTTCTCCATAAACGTACGGTTATCATTCCTCTGTTTGCTTTTAAACACTAGCAGATACATGCTGTACCAGTGGCATTGCACTGGAGAAATAGAACTTACATATGTATTACATATATGTGTACACATATATGTATACACACACATATTAATATATATACACACATATGAGATTTATTAGTTTATGTGACTGTGGAGGCTGGCTTGGCAAGTGTAAAATCTGTAGGGCAGGCCATCAGGCAAGACAGGTTGTGAACTCCCAGGCAGGAGCTGATGCTTCAGTCTACACGGGCAGAATTTCTTCTTCATGCTCTTAAGACCTCTCAATTGATTGGTTCAGGCCAGACTATAAAGCCAGAGTATAAAGGATAATCTCCTTTACTGAAAGCCAACTGGTTGTAGATGAAAAAAATTCACTGCAACATCTAGAATAGTGTTTGATTGAATGACAAGATGCTGTAATCTAGCCACAATGACACATAAAACTAACGCTCACAGTCCATCCTTGTCAACTAGGCACCCATCCATGTCTCCTTAAATCATATTTAGTTTCCAAAGGAAGACAATTACAAAATTATACTTCAGCCTACCATGATACATCTATCCTGCCTACAGCCAAAAATGCCCGCTAACTCTCTCCAAAACAGGATGCAGAGTGTTGGAGTGATAGTCACTCCTCTCTTTGATATCCTCAAACATAAATATCATGATGTCAAATTACCTAGTATTAATATATTTTATGTTATATGACAAAGGGATAGAAAAGGAAGAAAAAACATTTGATAGACACAAAAACGTATTCATGACAAAATAGGGAAGAAATAGTCATAAAAATTACAATCTTCAATTCTGCAACTGATCACATGATCATGGCAGGTATTTTTAACTACCTTCTTTTACTTTCCATTTTATATTCTGTTTTCCCTCAGCAAGTACCTAAGTTGGTCATCATTCTTTGCCTAGTTGGGTGACCCAAACCTTTATTCCTGAAAGGTCTGGGCCATTAGCAGTCCTGCATGATGTGGATTGTTATAGTTTTCCATTGACTTTAATTATGGAACTTAGTAGTACTCTGTATCTCTAGGGCATCCTGTAGACGCCCTAAGAGGTCTCTTGTATTCCAGACATACTCTTTGTTATCATCCCGATTTCCCCCTTAATATTCAGAATCAATCACCCCAGACAGACAGTAACTCCCTTGTTTTCCTGCTGATTCATAGGCAAGAAGAGCTTATGGTGGTGGCAGTCTTACTTCCAGTTCAGTGAAATCACTGTTCTGTCTCTCAGTGGGTACATTTCTCCCTCTGGAACAAAGACCTCTAAGCCAACAGAGCATAAGGTCATAGATGGGAAGCACAAATTTTACTAGTGGATTACTAGGGGTAATCTTGAGTGGCGTTACTTCCCTTTCTACCCCGTGGTTCCTGGACCTTTGAATCCTCACTATGGAAGAGACAGCACTATATATTAGATGTTGATGTAGAGCATATATAGTCTCCTGGAAGACATCATCCCAGCCCTGGAAGTTATTGCAACCTAGCTGGTGCTGTAACTGAGTCTTCAAAAGGCCATCCCACCATTCTGTCAAGCCAGCTACTTCAAGATGTTGGGGAATATGGTAAGACCTGTGAATTCTTACAGGAGCACATTGTCACACTTCAGTTGCTGTAAAGTGAGTTCCTTGATCAGAAGCAATGCTGTATGGAATACCATGATGATGGACAAGGCATCCTGTAAGTCCACAGTTGTAAGTTTTGGCAGAAGCATTGTGTGCAGAGAATGCAAATCCATATTCAGAGTAAATGTCTATTTCACTAAGAACAAGGCACTGCCCCTTTCATGATGGAAGTGGTCCAAGGCAATCAAACTTCCACCAGGTAGCTGACTAATCGCCCTGGAGAATGGTGCCATATCAGAGACTCAGAGTTGGTGTCCACTGCTGGCTGATTGGGCAACTAGCAGTGGCTGTATCCAGAATGGTGAGTGAAAGTCCATGTTGCTGGTCCCAAGTACCATCTCCACCCTGCCACCAAAACTGTAGGAGGAGCAGGGAACAGGTTGCAATGGTCAGTGATAGAAAGGAGATTTCTCTGAATGCATCCACTTTTTTAATGGTATTTTGAGTATAACGGTAATAGGATAGGAGGAGATAAACTGGGAAGACATTGTGCCAGATGTAGAACAGTATATCCTATATAAACGTTTGTTAATGATCCCTTATTTCTAACTGGACTTGAAATTACATTCCTATGTCCATAGTCTAGACACCCATCATAAGTGGTAAATTGTTTACTATGATTTGGCTATGTAGAATGATCTCTAGAGACGGTGGCAGACTATATTTCCTACAGATATCTAGCCATATATTTATCCCATCCCACGTGTTCTCTTTGCAGGTAATTCACCTTCCTCTTAGTGAGAAGTGAGGGGGTTTTCTCCTCCACTTGAATCTGGATGGGGACTTGCAATTACCCTGACCAGTGGAGTTACAGCAGACGTAATGCTATATACCTTTCAATTCTACATCATAAAAAGAATAAAACTTTCACCTAACACTTTTTCAGATCACTCATTCTGGGGAAAGCCAGCAGCCATGTTGTGAGAATACTCAAGGAGTTCTGTAAACAGGAAGCAACTTGCAGCAACAACTCACGGTCCATGGGAGAATGTCACTTGGAAGTGAATCTTCTATCCCCAGTCAAGCCTTCAGACGGCTGCAGCCTCATGAGAAAGCCCAAGTCAGAAATACCCAACAAAGCCACTCCCAAATTTCTGACCCATAGTAATTGTAAAAGATAATAAATGATTACTGTTATTTTAAGCCACTAAATTTTTGGGGGCAATTTGTTATGCAACAAATAACTAACGCAGTGACCAACTCGTATAATATTAGATGAGGTGTGACTTGGAATTAGGTCAAAGATTATGGATTGCCAGAGATTTTATCAAGCAGAAAGCCTTCCGACTCTATGTAAGTCTCACCAAATCTCCATCATTCGCTAGTTAATTCCTTGACTATATCTTCCAAAATCAACACTAGATCACAAATTCAACTAGAAGAGAACACTCTGGTCAAGAGTAACAATCTGTAGAGAATCTCCATTAATGCAGCCAGGTCTTCCCTTGTCCAATCTAGGAGAGATTAAATGAGAGTCTGACACTTTTAAAGGTCTGAAAAAGATTTACCATCTATTCTCTATGAGGGCTGCAACCTGTGATGTTTCATCTACATAACAAGACCATCTTTGCCAGCCAAGCTTTTCCTTTCTCCCTCCCATACATAACCTGTCTTGCCACTAGAACTTGTTTTGCCACAGTCCAAGCCCCCATTCTTTATAAACTTCTGTACCTCATTGGGGGATTGAGGCTTCATTCTGAAGCCTCCCATGTATACATGTTAAATACATTTTTGCCAGGCATGGTGGCTCATGCCTGTAATCCTAGCACTTTGGGAGGCCAAGGCAGGAGGATTGCTTGAGGTCAGGAGTTTGAGACCAGCCTGAGCAAGAGCGAGACCCCATCTCTACTAAAAATAGAAAAAATTAGCCAGGCATGGTGCTGCACCCCTGTAGTCCTAGCTACTTGGGAGGCTGAGGCAGAAAGATCACTTGAGCCCAGGAGTTTGAGGTTGCAGTGAGCTATGATGATACCACTGCACTGCAGCTGAGGCAACAGAGCAAGACTCTGTCTCAAAAAAATAAATAAATTTGTATGCTCTTTTCTCCTATTAATCAATCTGCTTCATGTCAGTGATTTTTCAGCAATCTGAAGGGGATCAAGGGCCTTGGTCCCTACTTGGCCAACAGATATATGAAAATGATGCTCAACATCTCTAATTATCAGAGAAATGCAGATTTAACCAACAATGAGATATCACCTCACACCTGTTAGATTGGCTATTATCAAAAAGATGAAAGATAACAAGTGTTGGTGAGGATATGGCAAAAAGGAAACCCTTGTACCTTGCTGGTGGTGTTGTACAGTAGTACAGCTGTATTGAAAAACAGTATGGAGGTTCCTCAAAACACTAAAAATAGAATTACCATATGATTCAGCAATCCCACATCTGGGTATATGTCCAAAATAATTGAAATCAGTATGATGAAGAGGTGTCTGCATCCCCATATTCATTGCAGCATTACTCACAGCAGCCAAGATGTGGAAACAACCAAAGTGCCCATCAATGGATGAATGGATTTTTTTAAAAATGTGGTACTTATTGTGAACTAAAAATAAAATCCTAAGTCCCCCACTGACTGAATGGACCCCTCTTGGCCAAGGGGACCCCAGAGAAACCTTAAAAATGAGCTCCCAGCCATGATGGGATGGGAGGTATAAAGCACAACTGCATATGCAGTCAAAAGGGAAAATATGCATTTTCCCTTTTCATTAATATTCATGAATCCTCCTATAGCTTGTTAAATATGTATATTTAGCCACCCTGCTCTGTAAAATCCTGTTCCCATGGTCCCTGCCTCAAAGCATGTGTTCCTGGTTTGTGGCTGGGAGCCCTGCTTTCCAGCCTGCTGGGTGGCCATCATGGGCTGTCAACCTTTATGAGAAATAAAGCTCTCCTTTTCCAAATTGTTATTAAACCTCATTATTTTTTTCAGCTAACAATATACACAATGGAACACTATTCATCCTTAAAAAGGCAAGAAATTCTGTCATTTGTGGCAACAAGGGTGAACGTTGAGGATATTATGCAAAGTGAAATAAACCAGTCACAGAAAATACAAATATTAATATCTCATGATCTCACTCATACGTGGAATCTAAAAATGTCAAACTTATAAAACTAGAGGGTGGAATGGTGGTTACAGAGGCGGGAGGTGGAGGGAGGTGGGAAAAGGGGAGATGTTAGTCAAAGGGTATAAAATTTCAGGTAGACAGAAGGAATAGATTCTGATAATCTATTGCACAACATGTAGACTATAGTTAATAATAATGCATTGTGTATTTCAGAATAGCTAAAAGAGTGGATTTTAAATGTTCTCATCATGAAGAAATGATAAGCACTTGAGGTAATGGATATGTTAGCCTGATCTGATCATTCTACAACATACAAAAGTATGGAAACATCACATTATATCCCATAAATATATACAATTGTTATTAGTCAATTAAAAATATAATACAACTGAAAAAAGAGTCACAATTTGGCAACTACTTCCATGCAAATTGGGACAGGAAATTAGTTTTGGAATCTGAGGAAGTGAGAGTAATGGGCATAGTTTTCGTGGGACATATTGGCTCCTTTTGTATCAGAGGTTGTCCTTCCTCTTTTGTTGTCTATGTCAATATCTCCTACGTGCTTTACGTATCCAAACACAAAGCTGATTTAGATTTAGATGTATTGGTTTAGTTGCTGGTGCACTATTTGTGGTGAGAATGGGGAGGTGGAAAAGGTGGGGGAAACTTTTTTCTGATTATTGATTCTGTTAACTGTTCCTGAGAACCTCTCCTTCCAGAAGGACAGAATATTTACTGACAGCTTAACTTGCCCACACCTGCGACTTCAAGGCCAATGTAGCTCCCAGAGGGGCTTGCACAAGATATTGAGGACAGCAGCCTTTCTCTCAAGGTTTACTTTGCTAACCGGACTTCTGCCCACACACGATCCCCATGCTTGCCTCACCAGCCTCATGGGAAAAAAGGCCATTTGTTTCGGAGAGTGGACTATAAAGATATATCTGTGTTGCCAAGGTCCAATATTAGTTCTTATTCTCATGACCTGTATTAATTCTTATTGTTTTTCTCTAGAAAAGAGAGCATTTATTCAATTGCTAATAATCAGGGGAATCTGGTTGCACATCCATCACAATTACCAGGGAATGCATAAAGTGAATAAACTTAATCTGTGAATAAACACAGATTCCTGAGTTTTGCACCAGACTAAATAAGTAAAGATGCCTTGATGCTGCAGTGACCTTACCCATATTTTTAAAAAATACCTTCTCAGGTGATCCTGCTGGAACAGCATCAGTCGTAGATGAACATCTGGGAATCAGATACCTCAATGGTGCTTGGAGCCGGGAGACACATGAGATGGGAACGTGTGGGGGAGACACCCGGACAATCCCAAGATTATGAAACATTTACACAGATTTTCACTTTTCTAGCAGCAGTGGTAACTCTCAGGGTGGAAAGATATATGGGAGAGATCTTCAGACTTTCCAGTCTCTGAAACGTGCATTCTGGAATGAAGGGGACTTCCTGGATTTAAAAAGCCGAGTTCCCTGTTCATATGTGCTTAGAAATTCAATCTGGGCGTGCTCACGGGGATTCATCACACTCTCCTAGGATTAATTTCCAGTGAGGTCACACAAAGCTGAGGGTGAGGGTGACTTTTATTTCCTTGTTTTGTGTTTTAGCAGCCACAAGATGGAGCTCAACTTCTAATGAGTTAAGTTTTTTGTTTTTTGTTGTTTTTTTTTTGAGACAGAGTCCTGCTCTGTTGCCTGGGCTAGAGTGCAGTGGTGTCATCACAGCTCACTGCAACCTCAGACTCCTGGGCTCAAGTGATCCTCCTGTCTCAGCCTCCTGAGTAGCTGGGACTACAGGCACGCGCCACCGCGCCCCAGATAATTTTTCTATTTTTTGTACAGACCGTGTCTCACTCTTGCTCAGGCTGGTCTCAAACTCCTGAGATCAGGAGACCCTCCTGCCTTGGCCTCCCAGAGTGCTAGGATTACAGGCGTGAGTCACCTCACCTGGTCTTAATTAGTTTGCATTAGCACTGGAGACCAAGGCCAGTCATGCCAGGAAAGTTTACTGCTGCTGCCTTTGGCCCCTCAGCTCTCCCTGTCTTAGTAGGTACGAATTTAGAGAAATTCAGTGCCTATATGAATGGGTCTCCTGCTTCTAGCAGCCTAAATCCAGAAGCTATGAAGCTTTACTGGTAGAAAGGAAAAAGAACCTGAGTTTGATTGACTTGTTTTTCTTAATTTTAAAAATGTGGAATATAACAAACCTACACACACAAAAATGAATAAAAGATAAGCATGAAGATGAAAACATTTTTGTAAAACAAACATTCATGTACCCCCCCCACTCAAGTCAAAAAAATAGATCACTATTAGCACTTTATTTCTACTTCATTTATGAAACTTAGTTTTGCAGGATACAAAATTCGTGGCTGACAGTTATTCTGATTAAGAAGACTAAAGATAGGACCCCAATCCTTTCTGGCTTCTGAGGTTTCTGCTGAAAAGTCTGCTGTTAGTTTAATGGGCTTTCCTTTATAACTTACTTGATGCTTTTGTCTCCCTGTTCATAGGATTTTCTCCTTCACATTGACTTTGGCTGGTCTGATGACTGTATGCCTCAGTGATGTCCTTTTTGCAATGAATCCCCCTGGTATTCTTTGAGCTTCTTGTATCTGGGTGTTTAAATCTTTGGCAAGATCAGGGAAGTTTTTCTCCATTCCACACCCTGCTTCCATATGTACATATTATTTAGTTCCCACTTATAAGTGAGAATATCTGGTATTTGTCTTTCTGCGCCTAAGTCTCTTCACTTAAGATAATAGCCTCCAGTGCCATCCACATTGCTGCAAAAGACATGAGTTCATTTTTTTTATAGCTGAATAGTATTCCATTGTGTATATATACCACATTTTATTTATCCAGTCCTCATGGGCACTTAGGTTGATTCCATATATTTGCTAACATGAATAGTGCTGTGATAAACATTCAAGTGCAAGTATCTTTTTTATATATTGACTTCTTTTCCTTGGGTAGATGCCCAGCAATGGGATTGCTGGATCTTATAATGGTTCTATTTTTAGTTCTTTGAAAAATCGCCATACTGTTCTCCATAAAGGTTGCACTAATTTGCATTCCCACCAACACTATAAGAATTCCCTTTTCTCTGCTACCTTGACTGTTGCTTTTTTTCTTTTTAATAGCAGCCATTCTGACTGGTGTAAGATGATTTCTCATTGTTGTTTTAACTTGCATTTCCCTAATGATTAGTGATGTTGAACATTTTTTCATATGCTTATTGGCCATTTGTTTGTCTTCTTTTGAAAAACTAAACATAACACTGTACAATCCAGCAATCATCTTCTTTGGTATTTACCCAAACAAGTTAAATACTTATGTCCACACAAAAACCTGCATGTGGACAGTTATAGCAACTTTATTCATAATTGCCTAACTTGGCAGTGTTAACTAAAAAAAAATTAACAAAGTTTATACTTTGGAAAGAGGAGACCTTTATTTCTCATAGAGGGTAGCCGCCTATTGGCCAGCCACCCCACCTAGCTGGGAAGCCCCGAGCCCCAGCCAGAAGCCAGGCACACGCACTTCAAAGAAGAGACAAAAGGGAACAAAGAGGATTTTATACCTAGCGGGGTGGTCAAATATACATATTCAACAAGCCATAGGAGGAGTCATGAATATTTATGAAGGGAAATCATACGCATGTAATTGTGCTTTATCTCCCACATCCCGTCATGGCTGGGAAATCAGTTTTAAGGTGTGTCTGGGGTGCCCTTGGCTGAGAGAGGTCCATTCAGTTAGCAGAAGACTTAGGATTTTATTTTTAGTTCACAGAAGCAAACCACAATGTTTTCAGTAGGTGAATGGTTAAATAAACTATGATACATCCAGTGGAATGTTATTCAGTGCTTTAAAGACATGAGCTATCGATATATGAAAAGACATGGAGAAAACTTGAAATGCTGCTGAGTGAGAGACACCAATGTTAAAGGGCCACATACTGTAAGATTCCAGCTATGTGACATCCTGGAAACGGCAAAACTATGAAGACAGTACAAAGATCAATGGTTCCCAGAGGATTAGGAGGAGGGAAGGATAAATAGAGCATTGGGGATTTGGGGAGCAGTGAAATGACTCTGTATGATACTATGTTGGTGGATACATGTCAGCATACGTTTGTCAAACCCATGGAATGTGCAACACCAAGAGTGAACCCTAACATAAACTGTGGGCTTTGGGTGATAATGATGTGTCAATGCAGGTTTATCAATTGTAACAAATGTATTATTCTGGTGGCGGATGTTGATAATTGGGAGGGTTGGGCATGTGTGGGGGCAAGGGATATATGGGAAACTCCATAATTTCTGCTCAATTTGCTGTGAATAATAATGCTCTAAAAAATAAAGTTTATTAATAAAAAAAAACCAATGAGGCAGCCTCTTAGGTACTGATGTGATACAATCCTTGCATCTAATTGCTTAGAATTTATTCATACCTAGCTGGAAGGATGACTGAGCAATGTATTATTTTAGCTAAGTAAATTGCCACTCGCATTTGTTAATGAAGAAGGGGGATGAATATTTCGTAGGCAGCTGGCAATCTTGACCAGAGCTTATACCTTTGGGTACTCAGCATCTCTCTGTACTCTTCTCCCTAAACAGAGGAAGTAACCTCATCCTTCCCAAGGGTGACAACCCCAAAGTTCTATTTTGGAGTTTCCGACTCAATCAGGTCTAGGAGTGTTTCTTTGTGGTAACTATCCCATAAACCTAAAAGAATCCTCAGCTTCCAAAGACCCCAATACACAAAGATGCAATGGGAATTGGGAATCCACAAGGAAAATTCCCAGTAAGGAAAAGAATACTGGCGAGGATGTAGCAGGCACTATTCTATTGCAATTAACCAAGGCCAGTGGGCAGGAATAGGAAGAATTCCTTGCCCTGGCAGTGGAAGAAGTCTCTTAATTAGCCAGTGTGGAAGCACTGGTTCTCCTACCTAGAGGTACACCTTCTTTCACATCTGGCTTTTGCCTCTTGTATTTTTTCCTTTTTCCTTATTCTCTATGGCCACACCTTAGTTGGACATTAAAGAGTATAACATTTCTTGGGAACTAAACTGCTCTGCCTTGGAAATGCAAAGCACATTAGGGAGACATGAGGGAAAGGGAGAAGAAAATTGACCGAAGAAATCAGTGGAGGGAGTGAGGGGCTTTGAAAGCAGGACCGTGTGATATTCATTTTGAGTTGTGTCTTTTGCCAATGCATCAGGAAAGTAAGTTACACAATGGAGGACCATTTGTGAATGGCTATTTGAAGAAAGCAAGGGAAGGGGCTGAGTACTCTTGAGGGTTGATTTATTTCAAAACAAAGTCATGAGGCAACAGTTAGCCAGAGTACTTTACTTGCATCGGAAACTCAAAACCAGAGGTGTTCATGAAAATGTAAACCACATGGGAATTTCTAAATATTGTGGGCATGAGGGTGGGGCTTTACTGGACATGGCTGGTTGGTATTATGAGGCCTGGGGGTAATTTTAATTAGCTGTTAAAGGTTCCTCACTTGGCACCTAGGTGATAGTACTGTTTATGGATTCACTGATTCCATAAATATGTATTGGGTGCGCATCACATATCAGAAAGCATTTTACACATAAGGAGTGGGGATCCATCAGCGTACAATACAGACAAAATCCCTGCCCTCACACAGCCCACATTCTCAGTATTTGAAAGAAATCACAAGTTCTGTGCACAGTTATTACACTGTTTCATGCCAATAAGTTTGAATGAAATGGCCAACTTTCTTGAAAATCACAGTTTACCAAAACTGACATATATGAAAAAGAAAACTGAATAGTAACTGTTAAAGAAATTAAACCCGACAATAAAACCCTTCTCAGAAGGAAAACCCAAGATGCAGTTGGCTTCACTGGTGAATTTTTCTAAGCATTCAAAAAAGATGTAACGCCAGAGAAGGGAATCACAAGAATAACCTCCCAACTCCTTTTAGGAGACTGTTATAAGTTTGAAGTAAAACCTAACAAGGACAGTAGAGAAAAGTGAATAACAAAACCATCTTTACATAAACATGGACATAGAAATTCTAAGCGAATCTAGTAAGATAGATTATAAAATATTTAAAACACATCAGGACTAAGTGTGGTTTATTCCAGGAATACAAGAGTAGTTTAGCATTCAAAACTTAATCAACATAACTTATGGTGATGTGAATAAAAGAATACAAATAATATGATCACCTTAATATATGTAGAAAATGCATTTGATAAAATTGAACAGCCATTCATGACTTTAAAAAAAGAAAAACTCTTAGCAACCTAGAAATAGAAGAAAACTTCCATAGTCTGACAAAAAAATGTAGCTACAGAAAACCTACAGCAGGCTGAGCATGATGGCTCATGCCTGTAATCCTAGCAGTTTTGGAGGCCAAGGTGGGAGGATTACTTGAGGCCAGGAGTTCGAGACCACCCTGGGAAGCATAGTGAGACTCTGTCTCTACAAAAAAAAAATTTTTTTTAAATTAGCCGGGGTAGTGGCACGTGCCTGTAGTCCCAGCGACTCGGGAGGCTGAGGCAGGAGGATGGCTTGAGTCCAGGAGTTTGAGGCTGCAGTGAACTACGATGATGCCACTGCACTCCAGCCTGGGTAACCAAGCGAGACCCTGTCTCAAAAGAAAAAAAAAACCTACAGCAAATATTTTGCTTTATGGTGAAATACTAAAGTGTTCCCCTTGATATACACCATCTCATCTACGCCTTCCAAATCCCCACCCCTCTTTCTTTCCTCTTGTGCTCATTTCCCACCTCCACTTACCCTGCAGTACAGGCGGAGGTCTAAAAGCCAAAAATAATGCTAACAGTAGCCTCACTGTCTATTTCTTACTCCAAAATCAGGGGCACAAAAGTATTTTTCCTTAGTAAACACTTAGGCCACTCATACTTGAATGGCTTGGTGTGACTCAAGGTTCGATGAAGCCGGGACTGGGATCAGGGTAGGACGAGACAAAGCACAAAAATGCCCCTGACCCCCTCCTGACATTGCCTGTAACTCAGCCTCTGCAGGAGGTGAAGCAGAATTGGTGGCTGTGTCACTGGTCAGGGCTGAGTCTTCGCTCAGTGCTCTCTCCAGACTGGCGGGCAGGGAGTGGATCAGTCTCTCTCGGAAGTCCTGGCCCATGAAGACATAGAGTATGGGGTTGAGGCAGCTGTTGAAGAAGGCCAGGGAGCTCGTTGGGTTAACCAGCACATCAAGGATTTTATACTGGCCAAGGAACAACATCTCTTTGAGCCAGACTGTGCTTAGAAGGGCAATCAGTTGAAAGGGGAACCAACAGATGAAGAAAGAAGCCACAACAGCTGTGAGGACCCGTAATGGACGACTAGATTTAATCATTCCTTTTTTGTGCATCTTGGCAGCGATGAGCCCATAGCAGATAGCAACAATGGACATCGGCATGCTAAAGCCAATGACGAACCGGATGATCCCTCTGACCGTCAACATGGTGATGGCCACCTTCAACTTCTCTTCAATGGTGTTACCCCAGGATGCAAAGTTGAAAGTACAGTATGTGTCCCCATTCACCGTAGTTACTGTGGTCAAGAAGATGAAAACTGGCAAGGTGAGGAGCAGAGCAAGAATCCAGGGCCCAGTGATCACCTTCTTGGCCAGACTTACAGTGCGGTGGTTCTGGGCCCAGACTGGATGCAGCACACAAATACAACGGTCCAGAGCAATGAGCGCAATCAGGAAGACACTTCCAAACAGGTTGATGTCCACCACGATGTGAACAAACTTACATAGAAACCAGCCAAAGGGCCATTTTTCTCTCATGGCCATGGAGACGATAAGGAACGGCAGGGTGGCAGTGAAAGAGAAGTCGGCCAGGGCCAGGTTCAGGTAACAGATGGTGGTGACGGTGCGTGCCATCCGGAATCCAGTGACCCAGATTACAAGCCCATTGCCCAGGACCCCGAGGACAAAGGTGACCCCAAGTACCACCAATGGGAGGATCCGGAGAACAGTGTAGCCAGCAGACTCGGGGAGCACCTCTTCAGATCCATTCAAAGGGTTGGAGAAGTTGGTTTCCATTGTGCCCACACCTGAAACATTTCAACAGTGGCCATTTCTCAGCTGTGGAACCATCCTACAGTATTCCTGCTCATAGCCCTCACCAAATTGCACTATAGCTCCCATGCCTACTGGGAGACCAACCTCACTGAGCCTTGTCAACTGTGGTACTATAAAATTGTCACTGTCTTGGAAATTCCTTTGGGAAAGGATAGTTCTCCATATTCTCATAATTATTAACATGCATGCCACCTATCAGTCTGATTACTTTACCAAGAGGATTATAAGGCTCCTGTCCACCAGCAGAAATACTGAACTGAGGGTGTATGGACAACAGAAAATTGAGCATAGGCAGCTTCAGTGTAGCAAGGAAAGCAGAAGAGTCAGGGTCAGCAGGTACAAATTTGTGTCCACCCATGACTCAATGCAAGCTCTGCACCCTCTTTCAGCCCCAGGTTCTTCCAGGCTCCCAGACCTTGTCCTTTTCACTGTCAGAATCCTTGACCTATTGTTCTTCTACTATTTAAGTTAAAATTTTAGGGTTTGGCTTGAGTTTATAGTTGAAGAGAAACTTGAAAATTTACTGGTAATATATAGTCATATGTAACATCCTGTGGATTCTGTGCTAGACGAAGTCGGCAAATGGGGCCCTATCTCTATGTTCAACCCTCTGCTTTTCATTATCTCTGCTTGATATGGAGCTCTTCTCTGTTCAAGATGCAAAAAAGTTGTACCTTTTGTATAGCTTTAGTGTTCTGTGGGATACAGAGTATGAGAATTACAAGTTTTGTTAATATTTGTGGGGTTCTTATTAGAGACCCTGCATTGTGTTAATTGCTATATGTGGGACCCAGTTTGGTCTACATAATAGCACCATAATGTTTATTATTTCTAGTTTTTATAAGAATAAATTGATGTTCAGAGCAATTGTGAAATCTGCTCAAGGTCACTTAAGTAGTAAATAGTACAAGAAGGTCTTTAATCCAGCTGGGTCTGACTTCCAAGCCCTTCCTCTATTACCCCAATCATGACACATGTTGCTGGTTGCCCACCCAACATCCATTCCCTCATTCTTCTTTGCTAACCAAGCCACAATTTTGTTTTGTTGCTCACCCTCCAGAAAAGGTGTTTCTCCTTCACCTCTGGAACTAAATACTGACTAGTCTAATTAGTACCAACTGGAATCCTTTTTGCTTTTCAATGGATTGCTTTAGAGGTAGACACTGGACTAAATTCTGGATGATAACACTGTGAGAAAATGTCCTGAGGGCCTTCTGCTTTTAAGAAAAAGAATCCAAAAGTTATAATCCCAGCCTCTGGACCAGGTCACATTGGTAACTATTACCTGCCCTCCAAGCATCCTACAAGGCACTTAGAGGACATGATGTACTCAAGCATCTCTAAATCGCTGTTTTTAAAATGTTGATACAACATTGGAAGGATGAGTGTGCAATGACAGGTGGGGACAGGCCAACAAGGGAAAGTTGCAAAATTATGGGTCCACTCTAGTTGCAAAGGGTGGAGAGAACCTGTGAACTACAGATGGTGCCTGTACTGATGAGGAGGCTGCTATTTGGTGAGCCCCTAATATGTGCCAATCACTGTACAATTTATCATCTCTAATTACAACATCCTTGCTTTGGGACAAGTGTTATCATTACTGTAATACAAGAGGAAACCATTGCTCAGAGAAGGGAAGTGACTTGCTCAATGTCACAATTATTAAGGGGTACAACTGAATTTATGACCACAAATGTCAAACTCAACACTTCCTTGTTAGCTTACTCTATTCCTCCAGCATATTTGTTTTCGCATGCTTTAAAATAAATATTTTAGTCCTTCTGTGTTCTCCACAAACTACCTAACTTCCTCTACTAGCCCTGCATTCAGCTGATGTCCTTGACTGGTATTTTAATGAGAAAATGGTAAAGATTAGATGAGAAATTGTTGAGAATAGCCTTCCCCTCCCTAACCCTCGAATCCACCTGCACCTGTTGCTGTGAATAAAGAGTTCTTGTTCATGCCAATGGTTTCCCGCCCCACATTTGCCTTCCACCCCCCTCTCTCTCCCCTTCGCACAAACTTCCCTCCTGCATTATTCCTTTCTTTTCTGCCACAAAGAAAAAAAAATCCTCAAGATTTTCTTTCTACTAGATCATTCTCACTATCAGGGGACATTATCATATCCCCTCCTTTTAAAAAGAAACCTTGCCTCGCATTATCTCCTGAATCCACACCGTGTTGACTTCAGTCCTCAGCCTCCACCTGATGTGTTCTCCTTATGACCTGCATGCTGTGGAATCCGGTGGGCCCTTCTCAGTTCTTATCCTGATATTCCAGTGACATGGGGCCCAGTGGGTCTCTTTCTCCTTCTTCAGACACATTCTTCCTGTGCCATGAGATCGGATACAATCACCTGATTTTGGACATCTCCCTGCGGGAGTCCCATTGGCACCCCAAGCCTCACACTGCCCAACCAAACTGTTGACTATCCCATCTTCCCCAACCTGCCACTCTCCCAATATTCCGTATCTATATGGAGCTTAAACATTCCATTGTGAAAGTTCCAAATCTACAACTTATCTTTGGTTTCCCTTTCCCTTACGGGCCCATCCAATCCAAGTCCTATTGGTTCTATCTACAGAACATGCTGAGTCCACAGCCAGATGTCCATCACCATACCCTCCATGGCCCCTGTCAGGCTTGAATATTTGCACTAACCTTGCAAATAGCTTGTTCCTGGTCCTGCTGCCCCCTCCCCTAAAGCCCATTCTCCAGACAGAGACAAATGATCTTTTCCAAGGGCAAATAAGATCATGACATTATTCTCCTCAGCACCTGCCAATGGCTTCCAAACTTCTAACGCAAGCTCTCCATGCACCCCTGGGTCTGCCCTGTGTGTCCCTCACACCGCACATAGGCACTGTCATCTGACATACTGCTCCATTCACAGTGGATTCCTTGATTCCTCAATCGTGCCAGCTCATTGCCATCTTGAGGCTTTTGCTTTCTCTGTTTCTTCTGCCTGTGATGCTTTTCCTTGTGAGCTCCACACACCAGACTCATTTTAAATATTCATATTTCAGCTGAAATATCATCTTCTCAGAGAGGTCCTGCCTGACCCACTTGCAAAGCAGCTGCACCAGGCCCAGCCTATCTCACCAGATACTTTTCTTGTTCATTTGTTCATTTATTTTCTATCCCAAATATCCTCCACTCCAGTATGTAAGCTCTGCAAGACTACCATGTTCTTCCAATGCTATCTCTCCAGAGTAACACTATCCAATAGTAACATAATGTGAACCATAAACTCAAGCCACATATGTGACTAACAATTTTCGAGTAGCCATGTTAAAAAAAAAAGTAAAAGCATTGGGGAAAACTAATTTTATTAATATATTTGATGTAATACCACATATCAAAAAGATTCTCATTGGAACACGTAACCAAAATAAGAGTTATTAATGAGATAATTTAGCTTTTTTTCATACTAAGTCTTAGAACATACTAAGTACATTTTACACACCTACCGCACATTTCAGATCAGACTAGAAATATAGCAAGAGCTCAAAAGCCATATGTGGCAAGTGGATCCTACACTGTGCAGCACTGCTTTAGAGTTTAGGAAGTGTCTGTCATCTAGTGGGCATCCCAACAATAATTTTTAAATTGTCAGACCCCAACTTACCACCAGATAAGATCCTCTTCCTGCGACCGTTTCTTGGCTCCTGTGGAGCAATACAGGATAGAAGGGCTTTAGCAGAGACCTTGGTGAAAGACAAGGGAGGGACAATAAAACTGGAGCCAATCAGGTGACAGAAACTCTTTTTTAATTTTTTTTAGCTAGTTCTTGATATTTAATATAATTTAGTAGTAAATCCTTCTAGGTAGGTTTTGTTCCTTCATGTGCTCTCCCTCTTCTTTAATCAATTTTGGTCCTTTGACATATAAATTTTGACCTTTTCAGGTTCATCAGTAGAGTGTTATATGCAGTTATTCAATTAAAAATCTCTATATTTGTGTTAGCCTCTTTCTCATGCCTCATATTATGTGTTTTTTGTTGTTGTTTTTATTTATTTATTTTTCTTTTTTTTAAATTTCAGACTAGTTTGGGGGTACAAACGTTTAGGTTACATATATTGCCTTTGCACCGCCCGAGTCAGAGCTACAAGCGTGCCCCTCCCCGGGGAAACAAATGGGACAGAAACTCTTGAAGGCACCATGGATATGTTGTCACCAGACTCTTCTTAGACACTTACGTATCCTAGTATGTGGGAAACAGTAATTCATCCCTCCAAAGATCAAGGGTCAAGGAATCTGAGAGTCCAGCCCTTTTCTTTTTCAGAGATTCAAGAAAATGAAAGAAACAATTACTGAGGTGAGAAAAATTAGAGAGAAGCAATAAAAAATAAAGATGAAGGTTAAGCAAAACTCATTGCTCTACTTACACAACACTTCTGACATCAGATGTGTGGGTTTTTTCCACACCAAGAAATTCTCCAGTTCTCTGGGGATACCAGCTGGGTGTCATACAATTCAATTCAGTTGTGATGCTGTCTACCTGGACTTAGTGTCAGATCCCACAAGTTAAGGGGCTCAGTCCCACAAACTGTCCTCACTTCAGACACCAATCATAAGTCCCAGGTCACCACTCATACTTCTGACTGACTGCCTATAAATCGAGTGTTCCTGTGACTTCTTCCTTGGGTTTGTTAATTTGCTAGAATAGTGTATAGAACTCAAGGAGACACTTTACTTATATTGCCCAGCTTATTATAAACGATACAACTCAAAAACAGTGAAATGGAAGAGATGCATGGGCAGATATGTGGTAGGGACAGGCTGGGGTGGTGCACGGAGCTTCCATGCTCTCACCAGGCACACCACCCTCCCAGCACCCCTACGTGTTCAACAACCTGAAAGTTCATCAAATCTTATTGTTCAAGAGTTTTTATAGAGCTCAATCTCCAGTTCCCATCTCTTCCTGGAGGTCAGTTGGGGTGCTAAAAGTTGCAACCTTCTAACCACATGGTCTTTCTGGTGACCAGCTCCATCCAAAGGCCATCTAGGATCCCACATTAAGTCATCTCATTAGCATAAACTCAGGTGTGATCGAAAGGGGCTCTTTAGGAATAACAAAAGACATTTATATCACTCAGGAAATTCAAAGTGTTTTAGGAATTCTGTGCCAGAAACCTTGAACAAAACCTAATATACTTCTTATTATACCTCAAAAGTGCTAAAACAAATAGTAACCAGCAACACAGAGGTAAGCGAGGTGAATGGGAGAGCACACTTCAATCAACGTAGTCCCCAAGATTAACCCCCTAACTTTCTGCTCTTAGGAAGATAATTTGTGAGCCACTAATCTGAGGAGATGGGCTCTTTCTGAGGTTTTAAGCACCATCAGAATGTTCCAGAAAGTTGTTCAAACCAAAGGGATATAACCATGAAGAAAGGTGGAAAGCCAGAAAACAAAAGTCTAAGGGAAAGAGGTAAAGATAACTATTTTCTCTTTTCTTCCTGAATTGCTGTTTACATAGAATGTTTACAGTGACTTTAAACTATGAATAAATTTTTATGAAAAAAATTTTTGAAAGGAGGTAGATTTTGGGTTTGAACAAGAACAGAGGTTCAGTTTGTTCTTCCAGCCCACTATCCTATCGGTTTTATTCCAGGAGCTTCTTGAACACGACCACAGGATGGCTGCCACTGTACCGGACATCACATCCAAATGGCCCTCCAAGCCAGAAGGATGGGGACAGGCAGATAAAGGGATGCCAATCACATGCCTCTCTCATTTTATAAGGGAGGGAAATCTTTTCTGGAGTCTTTGCAGGACCTTTCCTCACTTGTCACTGGCAGAATGCAGTGACATGTTGATCTCTATGTGAGTCCTTACCATAAAAAAGAAAGAAAGAGGGAGAGAAAGGGAGGAAGGGAGGAAGGCAGGGAGGGAGAGAGGGAGGGAGGGAGGAAGGAAAAAAAGAAAATTAAAAGTGAGGTGGCCCTGATTGACTTAGGTCAATTATGATTGATTTTCTGAGAAGGTGGCACATTGCCACCTGCATAAAATGGAGTTTACTTATCAAGGAAGAAGGGGTTGTAGGTATTTCATAGGCACAGGCCTCTGAAGGGGTGGTCCCCTGCTGGCTCCAGGACACATAGAGTTCAATGAGCCATGGGCTCTGCCCTGGAAAAACTGACACTTGGATGGAAAGATGAGAGAGTGCAGTGCTTGGTCACAGCAGTGGGGGGCACATGTGGTGACAGAGAGATGCCTGGTTCATTGTGGGGTCCCCAAAAGGAATGACTAACTCAGGCTGACAGGGCCTCGGGTCACTTCCTGGAGGAGGTAACATCTAGGCTGCCTTAAAGACTCGGGTAGAGAGAGGGAAAAAATGCATTCTAGGCCGAAGTGAGCGAAAGGACACGGGCTACCTTTGGTTACTGGAGCAAAGATGGTGTGGCAGGGAGCAGTAGTGATGAGCCTGTAGAGGGTGTCAGGGGCCATCTCATGGAGGGTCTTGAATGCTAAGAAGAACTTGGAATTTCTCCTTAAGAACAAACATGAAAATCCATTTAAGCAGGAGAGGGACTTGTCAGGCGTGTCCTTCAGAAAAAAAAAATTGTTCTGGGGGACTCTAGAATAGGATGGATTTGAGAATGTTCCCAATCGGAGGCAGAGATCTTAGAGTGGAGATTGTTGCAAGACAGCAAAGCGAACCAGGGCAGGAATCGTGTGATAGAAGGTAGGTGTAGTTTAGGGAGATATTGTCCAGGCTTGGTAGGTGGGGCTTGGAGATTGCATGGCAACGGGGATGGAGGAAGAATGAAGGGTCTCCATGGAACCCACGTTCATAATTCACCATTGCTGTGCAACCAACCACCCAAAACAGTGAGGTAAAACCACCATTTTATTATGCTCATGGATGGTATGGGCTGGGAATTGGGATAAGGCACAGAGGAGACACTTTTCTCTACCATCAAAGACTTAGCAGTTTGGGGATGACTAGAAGACTAGGGACTGGAGTCACCCAGAGCTCCTTCACTCACATGTCAGATACCTGGGCTGGAATGACTCAAATGCTTAACTAGGCTGGAACCACAGACTGGAGCACACACGTGTGGCCTCTCCCACTTTGCAGGCTCAGGGCAATCAGATTTCTGGCATGAGGGCTGCTGTCCTCTGGAACAAGTGTCCCAGGAGAACCAGAAGATGCTTCATGGCCTTTTTTGACCTAGCCTTGACAGTTATATGGCATCATTTTTTTACCACATTCCATTGGGTCAAAGTAGTCCCAACCCCACCCTGATTCAAGGGGAGAAAGCATAGACCCTACTTCTCACTGGGAGAAGTGTCAAAGGATATTGTGGCCATTTTCTTTGAAACTACTGCACTGGGGTAATGGGTAGATTTGGGGGCCATCCTTAAGATGGAAAACCATGAGGAGAAGCAGACTGTATTCTGTCTGCTAGGGCCATTTGCTAGGGCTGCACTGGGTATCTTGAATAACAGAAATTTATTTTCTTACAGTTCTAGAGGCTAGAAGTTTAAAATCAAGGTGTTGGTTTCTTCTGAGTCTTCTCCCTGTGTCTTCACTAGGTCTTCCCTTTGCCTGTGTCCGTGTCCTCATCTCTTCTTGTGAGGACACCAGTCATAATGGATTTTGAATTCCCTAATGAACTCAGTTTAACTTAATTACTTCTTTAAAGGTCCTATCACCAAATGCAGTCATGTTCTGGGGTGCTGGGGGTTAGGGCTTCAACAGAAGAATTGAGGTGAGGGGCAAAATGTAGTCAAGAACACAGAGTTATGGGAGAAGGTGAGGAAAGCAGATGCTGGAGGTGAGCGTGAGTGGACACATGAACCCAAGATGACGTATGGGGAGGTCAAGGGTGGGTCTGAGCTAGAGACAGGGATTTGGGGATTGTTAGGTGTGGTTGAAGCTTTCAGCATGGATAGATTCATCAGAGAGAATGTAAAGCCGGAGATGAAGAGGTTTTTTTTCTACTTACCAAGTTATAAATAATATTCATGACACTGGAATTTATGCTAAATGCTTTGTATCAGTTATCTTATTTGTTCTGCTCTAAACAACCCTCTGTAAATATTACTCTCAGTTCACAGGGAAGCGACGGAGACTTAGTGCAGTTAAATCCAAGGGTCAAATCCAGCCCACCCCCTCTTTCTGTATGGCCTGAGAACCAAGAAAGGCTTCCACGTTTACTACCGGCTTGAATTGCCCATTGAAGAGACATAGGCTGGCTGAAAGGATTAAAAAATACAAGCCAAGTATCTGTTGTCTTCAGGAAACACACCTTACACACAAAGACGCATTCAGACTCAAGGTGAAAGGATGGAATACAATTTTCCAGGCTAATGGAAACCAAAAGAAATCCGGAGTAGCCATCCTTATTTCAGATGATATAAACTTTAAAGCAACAAAAGTAAAGAAGGACAAAAATGGACACTATATAGTGGTTAAGGGAAAAATCTTACAAGAGGATTTAACAATCCTAAACATTTATGCACCCAACACAGGAGCACCCAGGTACATAAAGCAAATACTGCTAGATCTAGACAACATAATAAACAGCAATGCCATAATAGCAGGGGACTTCAACACCCCACTGACAGAACTGGACAGATCCTCCAAACAAAAATTAAATAGAGAAACAAAAGACCTAAACAGGACTCTAAAACATTTGGGCCTAACAGATATCTACAGAACACTCCACCCAAATAACACTGAATATACTTTCTTCTCATCAGCTCATGGAACTTTCTCTAAAATTGACCACATCCTACGCCACAAAACAGATCTAAACAAATTCAAAAAAATAGAAATCATACCATGTATCTTTTCAGACCACAGCGGAATAAAATTAGAAATCAATTCCAACAGAAACTCACATCTTCATCCAAAAACTTGGAAACTAAATAATCTGTTGCTGAAAGACTATTGGGTCAAGGAGAAGATTCAAATGGAAATCAAAAGATTCTTCGAACTAAACGATAATGGGGACACAAGTTATCAAAATCTGTGGGATACAGCAAAAGCAGTCCTGAGAGGAAAACTTATCGTCTTAAATGCCCACATCCAAAAGACAGAAAGGTCACAAATCAGTAAACTAATGAATCATCTTAAGGAAATGGAAAAGGAAGAGCAAAGCAATCCTAAAGCCAGCAGAAGAAAAGAAATAACCAAGATCAGAGCAGAATTAAATGAAATTGAGAACAAAAGAACAATACAGAAGATTAATAAAATTAAAAGTTGGTTCTTTGAAAAGATAAACAAAATAGGCCACTCGCCAGGTTGACCAGAAGCAGAAAGGAAAGGACTCTAATAAGCTCAATTAGAAATGAGAAAGGAGAAGTCACAACTGATACCATGGAAATACAAAACATCATCTTCGAATACTACAAAAACCTCTATGCCCACAAACACGAAAACGTGGAGGAAATGGACAAATTCTTAGAAACATACTACCTCCCTAGGCTCAACCAGGAAGAAACAGAATTTCTAAACAGACCAATATCAAGCACCGAAATCGAAGCAGTAATAAAAAATCTTCCCACAGAAAAATGTCCTGGACCAGATGGGTTCACACCTGAATTCTACCAAGCCTACAAAGAAGAACTGGTGCCTATACTGCAGAAATTATTTGAAAATGTCCAGAAGGATGGAGTCCTCCCAAACTCATTCTACGAAGCCAATATCACCTTGATACCAAAGCCAGGAAAGGACACAACAAAAAAAGAAAACTACAGACCAATATCCCTTATGAATATCGATGCAAAAATTCTCAATAAAATCCTTGCAAACTGAATTCAAATGTACATCAAAAAAATAATTCATCACGATCAGGTGGGCTTCATTCCCGAGATGCAGGGATGGTTCAACATACGCAAATCTATAAATGTAATTCACCATATAAATAAAAGCAAGAACAAAGATTATATGATCCTTTCAATAGATGCAGAAAAGGCTTTTGACAAAGTCCAGCATCCTTTTATGATAAGAACTCTTAACAATATAGGCATAGATGGCTCATACCTTGAAACTATTAAAGCCATATACGATAAACCCACAGCCAATATCATACTGAATGGGGAAAAATTGAAAGCATTCCCCCTTAAAACTGGCACCAGACAAGGGTGCCCACTATCTCCACTTCTTTTCAACATAGTGCTGGAAGTCCTGGCCACAGCAATTAGACAAGACAGAGGAATCAGGGGCGTCCAGATAGGGGCAGAAGAGGTCAAACTTTCACTATTCGCAGACGATATGATATTATACATAGAAAACCCCAGAGATTCAACCAAGAGATTACTGGAATTGATAAATGAATTCAGCAAAGTCTCAGGATACAAAATTAATACACACAAATCCATAGCCTTCATATATGCTAATAACAATCAAGCTGAGAAACAAATTAAAGATGCAATACCTTTCACAATAGCACCAAAGAAAATTAAATATTTAGGAACATATCTAACTAAGGAGGTCAAAGACCTATGTAGAGAGAATTACGAAACACTGAGAAAAGAAATAGCAGAGGAGGTAAATAGATGGAAAACCCTACCATGCTCTTGGATAGGCAGAATCAACATTGTAAAAATGTCTTTGCTACCTAAAGTGATTTACAGAATCAATGCAGTCCCTATCAAATTACCAACATCATTTTTTGCCAATCTAGAAAAAATAATTCTATGCTTCGTGTGGAACCAGAGAAGACCCCGTCTAGCCAAAGCAATCTTAAGCAAAAAAGAACAAATTGGGAGGCATCTATCTACCAGACTTCAAACTATACTACAAGGCTATAGTAACCAAAACTGCATGGTATTGGCACAAGAACAGAGACGTAGACCAATGGAACAGGACCGAGAACCCAAATATAAAACCAACCTCCTATAGTCACCTGATCTTTGACAAATTCCAAAAAACGTACACTGGGGAAAAGATTCCCTATTCAACAAATGGTGCTGGGAAAACTGGATGGCCATATGTAGAAGACTGAAACTGGACCCACACCTCTCACCTCTCACAAAAATCAACTCACAATGGATAACAGATCTAAACCTAAGACATGAAACCATAAGAATTCTCGAAGAAAACGTTGGAAAAACTCTTATGGACATTGGCCTAGGCAAAGAATTTATGAAGAAAACCCCCAAAGCAATCACAGCAGCAACCAAAATAAATACATGGGACCTGATCAAATTAAAAAGCTTCTGCACAGCCAAGGAAACTATCACTAGAGTGAACAGACAACCTACATAATGGGAGAAAATATTTGCATGCTACACCTCTGATAAAGGGCTGATAACCAGAATCTACACAGAACTTAGGAAAATCAACACGAAAAAATCAAACAACCCTATTAAAAAATGGGCAAAGGACATGAACAGAAACTTTCCCAAAGAAGACAGAATAATGGCCAGCAAACATACAAAAAATTGCTCAACTTCTCTAATCATCAGGGAAATGCAAATCAAAACCACAATGAGATATCACTTAACTGCAGTGAGATTGGCTCATATTAAAAATATCCCCAAACAACAAATGTTGGCGGGGATGTGGACAGATAGGAACACTCATACACTGCTGGTGGGACTGCAAATTAGTACCTCTATGGAAAGTAATATGGAGATACCTCAAAGAATTAAAAGTAGAATTACCATTTGACCCAGCAATCCCACTACTGGGTATGTACCCAGAGGAAAAAAAGACATTTTATAATAAAGACATCTGCTCTCGAATGTTTATAGCAGCACAATTCACAATTGCAAAGTTGTGGAAACAACCCAGGTGCCCATCAATACACGAGTGGATTAATAAAATGTGGTATATGTATACCATGGAGTATTACTGAGCAATAAGGAACAACAGTGAATTAACACATCTGGTATTATCCTGGTTGGAGCTAGAACCCATTCTTCGAAGTGAAGTGTCACAGGAATGGAAAAACAAGCACCACTGGTACTCACCATCAAATTGGTACTAACTGATCAACACCTACATCACACAGGGCAATAATATTCATCAGGGGGCGGGCAGGCGGGAGTGGGGTGGAGGGGACGGGAAAAACTTTCACTGAATGGATGTGGGGAGCACAGTTTGGGGGATGACCACGATTGTAGCTCTGACACGGGCAGTGCATGGGCAATATATATAACCAAAGTGTTGTACCCCCATAATATTCTCAAATAAAAAAATAAATTAAAAAAAATCAAATGAAGAGTATTTTGTGACATGCAAAAATTATATAAAATCTGCTTGTACTGTTTTAAATAAAGTTTTATTGGCACACAACCATGTTCATCATTTACATATTGCCTGTGGCTGTATTCATGCTACAACAGCAGTGCCCGGGAGTTTTGATGGAGACACCATGGCCTGCCAAACGTAAAATATCTACTGTGTGGTCCTGTACAGGAAATGTTTGTGACCTGTGTGAAATGGCTCGTCCAGTCACAGAGCTAGTGAACAGTAGAACTGGGATTTTAGCCTAGGTAGTCTGGCTTCACTATCTCGGCCGGGTGATTTACCAAGTGGCTTTGTTGCTCACAGAGGCCATTTCAGACATTTCAGCCACCAGAAGGGTCAGGGATTTTTGCAGCACAGGAAGGAATTCCCCCAAGCCAGGGCAACTCGAAGGCCACTTCCCCATGGGTCTTACTCAGATGCAGGAGTGGAAGTCCATTTCGAGAATTTCCTTGTTTTCTTCCCTGTGGTCGGTCACTCTGGGCCACACACATTTGCCTCTGTTCATTTTTGCAAATCGTGGTGTGTTAGTCATGGGTCGTTTGGTAGCAAGGAACGAAACCTCTTACTCTTTTTAAAGGAGGCTCATGGGAAGCATACAGAGGCATCTCAGGAACCTAGTTTCAGGAAGAGCAGTCAGATTTCAAAAGTCTTCAAAATCTTTCTGGCAGTTACTGTCTGAGGTCCCTCATTCTTTCTTTTCTCCAGGGCCCTTCTCCACGGAACATAACAGTGCCCTCTGCTCTGCTCTTTATTTTAATTCTCCCACAAGATATTGTCTTCCTTGTAATTCTTCAATACATCCACGCTTGTTACTCTTCCTCCCTTGGGAACCTTCTTAAATGTGTCTGATAAGTACAACCCCAAAGAAACTTTTATAAACTACAAATCTGAACATATCACAATTGTGATGAAAAACACCCAGTGAGTCCGTTTTTCTTCCCCAACTCCCTGGCTTGGGAAGCTGTAGTGTGAAGTCAGGAGCTACAGCAGCTATCTTGGAGCTGTGAGGGGGCAATCCCCAGGGAGAAAGCCACCATGTTAGGGATGACAAAGTGGAAGAATTAAAATAAACGTGATTCTTTTTTTCTTTTTTTCCTGAAACAGGGTCTCACTCTGTTGCCCCGGTTAGAGTGCAGTGGTGTCATCATAGCTCACTGCAACCTCAAACTCCTGGGCTCCAGGGATCCTCCTGCCTCAGCTTCCCGAGTACCTGGGACTACAGGTGCTCACCACCACACCCACCTAATTTTTTTTATTTTTAGTAGAGACAGGGTCTTGCTCTTGCTCAGGCTGGTCTCAAACTCCTGACCTCAAGCAATCCTCCCGCCTCGGCCTCCCAGAGTGCTAGGATTACAGGCTAGAATCATTTTTTACACTGCACAACAAGTGAGTTGTATGTGACTCATGACATGCTTATTGAATTTATTTCAGAGAATTGAGTCTTCACATGCTTCATGAGGCTCCGGGCCCAAAAGTAGCATGAATTAAATACAACTCACCTGGCAGTTAATGTGTTAAGCCATTGTTAGGTGAAATTGTAAATTACTTAAAATTGAAAGCAGCTTTAATGAAATAAGACCTTGGGAATAATGGCTATTTGCGGGTGGCACATGGGGCTTGAGGCCCTGAGCTGCCCCAGCTGCCACCAACATGGAGACTTTGTACTGAGTCCCGTTCTTAGTGCTCGAATGTCCCAACCTGAAGCTGAAGAAGCTGCCCTGGGTGCACATGCCGTTGGCCATGGCGGTGTACACTCTGGTGGTGGTGTCTTCCTTCCTCATCACTGGAGGAATAATTTATAGTGTTATTGTTGAACCTCCAAGTGTTGGCTCTATGACTGATGAACATGGGCGTCAGAGGCCAGTAGCTTTCTTGGCCTACAGAGTAAATGGACAACATATTATGGAAGGACTTGCATCCAGCTTCCTGTTTACAATGGGAGGTTTAGGTTTCATAATCCTGGACCCATCCAATGCACCAAATATTCCAAGACTCAATAAATTTCTTCTTCTATTCATTGGATTTGTCTGTGTCCTATTGAGTTTTTTCCCGGCTAGAGTATTCATAAGAATGAGACTGCCAGGCTGTGTGATGGGTTAGAGTGCCTTTTGGGAAGAAACCAATGGATATGGCATTTGCTCCTGTTAATGAAGTTTTAACGGCTGTACCAATCGTCTAATATGAAACGTGGAAAAGAATGAAGAGCAGCAGTAAAAGAAGGATCTAGTGAAGTGTATTAAAGCTTGGACTAGAATTTCTTCTTGGTGTCAAAGACAAGTTTATTAAAGTATTTTTCCCTGCAGACCTATACTGACATGCCAATGATGTTAAGTGGCGTTTTCTTCTTAGTTCTTCATTTCTTAAAATATACTCCATATCTACAACTATAATATTGGATAAAATGATCATTTTTTATAACCCCCTTAACATTTTTTTTGGAGATGACATTTCCGATTTTCAGAAATTAATGTAAAATCAGGAAGCAAGTTTCCATAAGCTGAGAACTCTGGAGAGCTGATCGGTTTTCCCTACGATGCTTTGCCTTTAAACAGAGTGTGTGAGAGTACATTATCTCAGAGATGTATGTAAGACTGTTTCCCGAACAATAAGATGTATGAAAGGAGCAGAAATAAATAATTTTTACAATAAAAAAGAGACCTTGGGAATAATGCTTTTAGGATGACTGTCCTTATCTCTGTCTCTGTATCTGCCTCCCCGTTTTTCCAAATCACTCTGCTACTCTTAGATGATTCTTAATATTTCAGAAAGACAGTCGTCTCTTTGGGCTAGAAGCCTACAAATGAGCTTCCACAGGAGCGGGGGCACAGGGGAGTAACCTTGGGGCCTTCAAGAATCACAAGGGGCTCTGGTTTTCTGTTTCCTGTTACTCAATTTGTTTCAGTTCCCTTACCCCTCCCCTGTCCCTTGTGGTGTCTTCTGTTGAGACCATTAGAACCTGAGTCACTTTCCCCAGGAGACCAGGACGTAGAACTGCCCAGAACAGAACCACAGCTGGTGTAAAGTCCAGGTGAGAAACATATCCCTGGGGCTGGGGAGCTGGACACGGCCACACTTAGTAGACTGGTGGGTCCAATAGAGTATTTGGAGTAAGTTGAAGAAGGATATGGAGCTAAAGAATATTTTTTTTTAAGACATAAGAGGTTTTAGAGGGGATAAGAGGAGAAGGGAAACTCTTGAGTCAATGAGGGAGTGAGTCTTGGAGGCCCAGTAGAGGGTAGGTGTTGGGCAGGAATACTTATTTTCTGGTCATTGATGTGAAAGCAGAGAACAGTTGTGCAAGAGCAGGCAGGAGGGTGGACTTGGTGGATTATGAGGCAAGGGCATCAGCTTGAGAGCATGAATGGGGTGGGAGAGGAGGTTCAGAGCCTTAAGGAGACAGCAGAAGGGCCCCAGTGATTATTATGGATCATGGGAAAATGAATGAAATAGGTAAGCAGTTGCCTTTCAGACTGGTGGCGAGTGTGGACCTGAGTGGTACAGGGGACCCATCAGCAGAATTCAGCTCTGCCCCTTCCCAAATTAGAAACGTAGGCTGGTCACTTTCAGTTCAAGCCTTAGTTTCCTCTTCTGTCACACAGTGATGGTGATTTTTAGTCAATGCTGAGATTGCTGAGATCAGAGACAAGAAAGGTGAGGATGTGGCACAGTAATTGCCATTGATAAGGGGCTCAGTCAGTGGCAGCCACCATGGTTCATATTCATTGCAAATCACAGGCTTTCTGCTTGGAACCAGGGTGAAGACATAATTGCACAGCTTTTCCTCTCTGGTATGTTCCATGCTGTCATTGCAGAATCTTCCTCATTTATTGCAACAACTTTTTCAAATGTTTGCCTTAGAGATTCTCGAGGACAAACAGTCCTCAGGGTGTCTGGGTGGTTGAACGGGGGTTGGGGAAAAGACATCTCCAAGTTGTTTCTGAGACTGTAGAGTATGAAGGTTCAATAGAAATGTGAGCCACATATGTAATTTTAAATTGTCAATTAGGCAATTTAAAAAGGTAAGAAGAAACAAGTGAAATTAATTTTAATAAAATATTTTACTTAACCTTAGATAGCCAAATTATCAGTTCAACGAGTAGTCAATATAAAAATTATTCTTCTAATTGTATAAATGTATGGGGTACAAGTGTAATTTTGTTAAATGGATAGATTACATAGCGGTAAAGTCAGGGCTTTCAGGATATCCATCACCCAAATAACGTACATTGTACTCATTTAGAAATTTCTCTCATTGTCCACCCCCCCACCTTCCTATAAAAATTATTAATGAGATAGCTCACATTTTTTTCATACTAAATCTTTGAAATCTGATCGGTATTTTACTCTTACAGCCCATCTCAGATCAGACTAGCCACATTTCAAGTGCTTGAAAGCCATGCGTGGTAAATGGCTACTGTATTAGACAGCTCATCTGCACGTGCAGTGTACAAGGCCAGTGGCAGAAAGAGACTCTTGCTGGAATATTTGACAGCCTGAGCTGGGTGACTTTAAGCTTAATTAACTTACATGCTCTAAATCTGTTTCCTCATCTGTAAAATGGGTATATTACAAAAACCTACTATTAATCAGTACACACTGTGTGTCAATCACTGGCTCGTACTTTATGGTATTAACCCATTTCATCTTTATGACAACCATTGAGGAAGGCGTGAGCCACCACGCCAGGCCTCCAACGCATACTTGGACTGCTTTTTCTATCATGCTTTTCTTCATCCCCAAGGGAACTGAGCTCATCCAATGATAGAGAAGAGCATCCCATCTGTTTGGCCAAGGTAATCACAAAGGCAAGGGTAGAAATGGGGTCTCCTGTTCTGACTTCCTCTAGCACAGAATCCACAAGATGTAAAACTTGATTACACATCATCTGTTATCACTCACTGATCCATTTGACCTATCTTGGAAAACTAACCAAATAGTATGCCTTGCCCTTCACAATAGCAGAGGAAAGGGGGCTTTCATGACCCCTAAGAGAGACGGGGAGCAGAGTCTAGAATGGAGAAGTTGCATAGTCCTCATACTAAGAGTCATGGGTGGGAGAAAGTCTTGGCCTACGTCTGTCTGACACTGGGTCACTGAAGCTGTTTCTCACCAATTTCCTGATATCCATAAACCATTATTTTTTCTTTTTTAAATTTATGGTAAAATACACATAACAAAAAATTAACCATTTTAAGTGTACAACTCAGTGGCATTAAGCACATTTACGATCCTTTGCATCCATGACCATTATCTGGAATATTCCAGAATGTTTTCATCACCTCAAACAGACACTCCATACCCATTAAGCAATAATTCTCCATTCCCCACTTTCCCTAACTGCTGGAAACCACTAATCTGCTTTCCGTCTCTGTGAATTTGGTTATTCTGGATATTTCATGTAAGTGGAATCATACAATATGTGGCTTTTGTGTCTTGCTTCTTTTGTTTAGCATCAAGGTTTATCCATGGTGTAGCATGTATCAGTGCTTCATTTTTATGGCTGAATAATATTCCATTGTATGCATAGACACCACATTTTGTTTATTTATTCATCTTTTAATGGACGTTTATGTTGTTTCCACCTTCTGGCTACTGTGAAGAGTGCCACTTTGAACATTTTTGTACATGTTTTCTCTATACATCTTTTGTTCAATATTTTCCTCTTGGAGGGCAAAGACCCTATCTTCTTTTTTTTTTTTTTAATTAATTAATTAATTAATTAATTTTTTTTTTTAATTTATTTTTTTAATTTCAGAATATCATGGGGGTACAACACTTTGGCCATACACATTGCCCCTGTTCTGCCCGTGTCAGAGCCACAATAGTAGACCCTATCTTCTTTAGCCAAGTGATCTATCTGATAGGTGGCTTGCACGTCAGTAATTGTGGGAACATGGGATAAAATGCAATCTTGCCACGTTCACCACGGTTGCCAATTTACAGATGTGGGTAGGAGTAAGGAACAGTGGTGAGGATGTTCTGGCTGGAGTGGAAGCTCTCGGGGAAGACGAGGGAGCTATGAATAGGAAAACTGGCAGGTGCAGAGATGAGGGCGTGGGAAAACTGCATGGAGGTTCATAACTAAAGAATGGCCATTGTTAAACTATTTCAGGAGTGCACAAGATGGAGGCGAATTCCTCTCTCCCTGTGAATGTGTCTGGAGGGACTCACACCGTACCTGCTGGCTATCTTGTCCTGGATATCTTCTCTTATTTGGTATTCGCTGTCACCTTTGTCCTCGGTGTCCTGGGCAATGGGCTTGTGATCTGGGTGGCTGGGTTCCGGATGACACACACGGTCACCACCATCTCTTACCTGAACTTGGCCGTAGCCGACTTCTCTTTCACCTCCACTTTGCCTTTCCTCGTGGTCTCAAAGGCCATGGGAGGACATTGGCCTTTTGGTTGGTTCCTGTGCAAGTTCATTCATACTGTAGTGGACATCAACCTGTTTGGAAGTGTCTTCCTGATTGCGCTCATTGCTCTGGACCGTTGCATTTGTGTCCTGCATCCAGTCTGGGCCCAGAACCACCGCACCGTAAGTCTGGCCAAGAAGGTGATCACGGGGCCCTGGATTCTTGCTCTGCTCCTCACCTTGCCTGTTATCATTCGTGTGACCACAATGGCTGATAAAAAGGAGATGGGGAAAGTAGTCTGCACTTTTGACTTTTCACCCTGGACCAATGACCCTGTAGAGAAGGCGAAGGTGGCCATCGCCATGTTGACGGTGAGAGGGATCATCCGCTTCATTATTGGCTTCAGCACGCCGATGTCCATTGTCGCTATCTGCTATGGGCTCATCGCCACCAAGATCCACAGACAAGGCCTGATTAAGTCCAGTCGTCCCTTACGGGTCCTCTCTTTTGTTGTAGCTGCCTTTTTTCTTTGCTGGTTTCCCTATCAAGTGGTTGCTCTCATAGCCACAGTCAGAATCCGCCAATTGTTGTCTGGTTTGGGCCAAGATCTTAGAATAGCAGTGAACGTGACAAGCTCCCTGGCCTTCTTCAACAGCTGCCTCAACCCGATGCTCTACGTCTTCATGGGCCAGGACTTCCGAGAGAAACTGATCCACTCCCTGCCCGCCAGTCTGGAAAGAGCCCTGAGCGAGGACTCAGCCCCGACCAGTGACACAGCCACCAATTCTGCTTCACCTTCTGCAGAGGCTGAGTTGCAGGCAGTGTGAGGAGGGAGCTGGGAGACACGTTTGAGCTCCTGTTTCCGGCTTCAGCTCACCTTGAGTTATACTGAGCCACAGGCATTCCTTGCTTGTCTTCGGGCGACCCACTCATTAGAAAAAAATTTTCTGTGCTCCCAGATTTGGGGAGAAGAAATAGACATGAGCTTATTATTGATTTCTTTTTTGGTTTTTGGAATCAGCCTAGGGTGGTCAATGATAGCAAGATCATGTATCCTAGTTTGCTTGAAATGGTCCTGAATGATACCTTTTCCTCTGGCGTCATTACTCATAGCGTCCACGTCCATTCTGAAAAGTGCCCTGCTGTGGATGAAAAATTATGCAGTCACCCTAGGAAAATGAAGGAGGAAGGAGAAGTATGAAAGAGTATGGCTTAAATTAGACAAGATATAAAAGGAGGTACTTTCTATAAAGTCCTCAGCCTTTATTGATCAACAAGTGAGTAAAAATATGAAAGTTATCTAGATGTCAGCTGAAGACCTCTAGTCCCTTGAGATCTACCTAAGATTGCCTAATCCCTTGTATCATGTATTTTGGGAAATAGATTGTCCTCCCCCAAAACACAGGGCCTGCATTTTTACTTGTGGCTCTGAGTCTTGCTTTGACCAAATTAGTCCAGTTCACACAGTATCTGGGCTTGCCGTCCTTGTTCTGAACGGAGTTAACCCAGAGTGGAACTCAGACATTTCCCTCAATTTTTGTAAAAGCTATTTTCATAAAAAGCACAAAAAGAACAAAAATGTGTTCAATGCAGAACACATTTTTACAGAAGTTTGGCAACGTGGGAGTGTGCACCAGCCAGCAACAGACAAATGTGAAAGCTTTCAGTTGAACTTTAGACACCCTTGTTCTTAAAAGTCCATCCTCCTTCCTATCTCCTCACCTCTAGATTTCTGAGGTTTTTTTTTGTTTTTTGTTTTTAACAATGCAGGGAAATTTAGCCATCATACTTGTGACTACTTGACTTCTTATCCCCCAGGTCTCTTGTACCAACCCAAGTCATTTATCAATGATAGCATCCTCCTTAAGAAGATTTCTGGTGCCAGCTCTTGAAGGAATCATTTAAACACCACTGCACTCATCATTGTTTTATTATAAGTAAGAAAGACAAGAAAAAAAAGAAAGAAAATTAGCAGGAAGAAGAGGGATGGAGCAGAAGCCTGGGAGTGTCCAGAGTCAACATATAGCTGACCGTGCACATTGGCGAAGAGCTGGGTGATTGATTGACAATGGCTGATATCATTCCAGTTTAAGGGGAAATTCCTGAGTTTTGACTGCATGGTGTGGCCTTCAGGAATCACCCTCTTCCCTGGAATCCCATTATGGATTTTTCTGTATAACCCCCAACAAGCTCTCCAAGCCTTACATTACAGCACCCGGTACATTTATTTAATCTATGGCGCTGACCCCTGAGCTTCTGAAGGGTGTTGTATGATCCTTGCCTTCTCCCTGCGTAAAAAAAGGCTTCAATAAATGGTAGTTTAACTAAACTTTTTGCTTCTGTACTTCTTTTATAATTACCCAGGAAACTTGCATATCCAGTAACCTTTAGGTCACCAACTTCATGAAGTCAGCTAAGTTCTTCTTCCTATTTCAACACATGGGGAAATTTAAGGCCCAGGAAGAGGATATGATAAATAGGAACCCACTACAAGGTTAGAGGGCACAGCCTTTACACAAGACCACCCTCACTTCTGACATCAATTCTAAGTTTGGATAGTTTCCCAAACTACCCTCAGGTTCAATCATTTGCTAGAAAGATTCACAGAAAGAGGATGGAGCAGATGATTTGAACAAGGAAGAGATGAAGATGATGGAGCCCCAGACTGCAAGAGGCAGAGAGAAGCCACTTGATAGCGTTCCAGTTCCCCTGAGGTCTAGATGTACTCTCTGCAGTTGGCTTCCTTTAAGTTCTCTTATGTTCTTCCAGCAAGCAAGTTTAACTTAAGTCAGCTTAAGTGGGTTTCTGTAACTTGCAACTAAGCAATCCATTCCTAAGATACCTACGATATTTGCAAGAATGAATGCAGTGTGGTGCCCGTATATGACTGAGGCTGAACATGACAAAGGGAGTGGGGAAGAGACACAGCTGTGTGTGTGTGGTGGGGAGGAGGGTGGGAATTACGCTCCAGGCAACTTATTGGGCAATCTCCTGGTCTTGCATGAACCAGCAAACTGAGGAAAGGCAAAGTCCTATGATGTGGCCTAAGGACAGGGATAAATGACAGCCCTTGTCCGCTCCCAAATCCTGACAATATCCAGCTCATCCTTGAATGGTGCCTCCAGAGAAAACAAATCCCTCTAGTGGAACTTAGACATTAAGAATACAGACCATCCTAACAAATTGTCTGGATCAGAATCCTGACTTCACCTCTTATAAGATCCATGATTTTGGGGGAAATCAATTATTTTTTCCTTGTCAGTAATGATCTCCTCAGGAAAAAGACAGAATACTAAAATGATTTAATTGAAGAGGGTTTAAGGAAGGTTCAGGTTGGATTAAGGGGACCAATGAGGGAGGGTGGAGTACCCAAGGACTAGCAACATGGTATATTAGTTTCCTATTGCTGCTGTAACAAATAACCATAAACCTGGTAGCTTAAAACAACACAAATTTATTATCTTACAGTTCCAGAGATCAGAAATCTGAAATTGGTTTCACAGGGCTCAAATCAAGTGTCAAGAGGGCTGTGTTTCTTCTAAAACCTCTAGGGGAGAATCTGTTTCCAGCTTGTAGAGGCTGCCCACTTTCCTTGGCTAATGGCCCCTCCCTCCATGTGCAAAGCAGGCAGTGTGGCATATTCAAATCTCTCTCACACCTGGACATCCTTGCCTCCCTCTTTCACTTATAAGGACCCATAGGATTATATTGGGCCCACTGCGATAATCCAGGATCATTTCCTTATCTCAAGATCCTTAACTTGGCCAGGCACGGTGACTGATGCCTCTAATCCTAGCACTTTGGGAGGCTGAGGTGGGAGGATCACTTGAGGCCAGGAGTTGGAGATCAGCCGGAGCAGCAGTGAGATGATGTCTCTACAAAAAAAATAGAAAAAATTAGCCAGGCGTGGTGGTGCACGCCTGTGGTCCCAGCTACTCGGGAGGCTGAGGCAGGAGGATTGATTGAGCCCAGGAGTCTGAGGTTGCAGTGAGCTATGATGATGCCACTGCACTCTACCTGGGGCAACAGAGTGAGACCTTGTCTAAAAAAAAAAATCATTAACTTAATCACATCTGCAAAGTTGCTTGGGAGGCTGTTATCCTGCCTACCACAAGTGGGGATCTGTTACTGTCCTGAGACCTAAAGGGGCAGGAAAGGGAATGGTTTCTGGAGCACAGACTTAGGTATGGCAGTGAAGAGGAGCTGCCCAACAGGAAAAGTAGCCCAACAGCGCCCAGTGGTGGTGGTAAAAAATGCCAGATCTCAATTTCTTCTCACCCTCTGTCCAGTTGGCCAAACCCAACGGGATGCCAAGGGGCAAGAAAACCCAGGCAACGCAGTCCCCAGAGGTCAGTCTCCCAGGGCACAAAGCAGGGTAGAGAAGGGCAGAGACTGGTTCTGGGGGGACACACCGAGAATAACCGGAACGCTCTCTGAGCCTTTAATTCCTCATATGTTAAATGGAGATATTTGTACCTATTTCAAAGGGTGAGGACGTGAGAAAATACCAGTGAAACATGTAACACAGGTTTGGGACATAATATAAACTCAATAAATATTAGCTAGCTTTAATTAATTAGATAATGAAGATCCCTTTTGATTCTATACCCTCTTCCTGGGTAATCACATCTACACTCAAAACTTCGACACTACCCCTGCTAACAATTCCCAGAAATCTCTCTCCACCTCAGACCTCTCTGTCTTTTGAGCCCCAGATCTTTGTTAACAGCTTTACCGAGGTATACTTTACATACCATAAAATACAGCCATTTTAAGTGTTTGATTCAAAGATTTTTAGCAAGTTTATAGAGTTGCGCAACCATCACAACAATTCAGTGTTGGAACATTTTCATCACCCCAAAGAGATCCCTCATGGCCGTAGGAGGTCAGTCCCTATCCCCACCCCCCAGTCCCAGGCCACCAAACTACTTTCTGCCTCTATAGATTTGCCTATTCTGGACATTTCACATAAATGGAATCTTACAATATATGGTATTTTGCATCTGGCTTCTTTCATTTAGCATGTTTTTGAGGCTCATCCATGTCATAGTAGGTATCAGTATTTTGTTCCTTTCTGTTGCTGAGCAGCATCCCAGGATGGGTATATCATATTTTGGGTTTTTATTCACCAGTTGGGCTTTAGATTTGTAATCCTACTGTTCCATGGATACTCCTCCCCAAGATACCCCCCCCAGGTACCTCACTCCAAGGGAAATGCAGAATTCATCACTTCCCAGCCCATCTCACCCCAAACCCTGTCTTCTTCTTTATCTCAAAACTTTACCTGTAGGATTTTAATTTAGAGAGGTGACTGAGTGGTGACATGGAGAAGTCAATGCCATTAAAACAAAAATTTATTATTTACATTCCCAAGAGGAGGGGGCACACCACACCATGCAGTGCCACAGGTGAAGCACCAGGTTTGGTCAGGAGGCAGGAGCAGCAGTGAGGAGGATGCCTAGGCCAGAGCATTTATGGGGGTTTCCACAGAGAAGGCAGGGCAGGGTAAACAGCTTAGCACTGGCTAGTTGGAATGATTCCAACAGGCTCTGAGCTACAGGGGTGGTCTCTAGTTGTCTGGTAGCTGGTCCTGGGTGGTTTAGGGGAGGGAAATATCAGCTTGGTGTGTGGGAGTTAGATGAAGGACGTGGTTGGGGGATTTGGGCTCAGGATTGTCTTGTTTGCACAAGAAAGGTGTGCTTTTGGAAAGTTGTTATAATCTTCAGAAATTAGATAGCCGCGGAAATGACAGCCTCTTCCCAGATCTGTAAGGCCCCCAAAATGTCAAAACATCGTAAAATACAGAAAATAAAAAACATGATTAGTACACCCTTAGCTCCCTACCTTAGTCATAGCCCCACCATAAAACGTGAGATTCATCTTTCTTCCTCCTTCTGTCCCCATCATACCATCAGGCTCCCAGTCCAGTCAGTCTACTTCTGAATGCATCTCCAAAGGTCCCTTCCTGCTCCCCACCATCCTTACGGCCACTGGCCTGGCACATGTCTTTAGTGGCTCTTGCCCCTGAACTTCATCACTGGTACTCAGTGCATGTGGAAGCCTATGGTAGACATTCCTAGTTTCCTGCCTGTATTAGTCGAGGTTCTCAAGAGAAACAGAACCAACTGGATGCATATATTCCTACCACAAGGAATTGGCTCACACGATTACGGAGGCTGACAAGTCCTGAGTTCTGCAGTGTGAGTCAGCAAGCTGGAGACCCAGGAAGGCTGATGGAAAGCTGCCTCCTTACGTATTTTAAGTTTGGCCTCAAGGTTTCCCCATACATAACGAGCTGTAACCTAACTAGATGTGTAAACCGACTGTAACCTGCTCTTGTACCAATCAGAGTTTTGGCCAATCACAGGTGGCCAACTGTTCAAACCATGTTCGAATAAGGCAAATGCCAAGCTGTAATCAATCCAGCTGCTTCTGTACCTCATTTCCTTTTTCTGTCCATGAATATTATCCAACCATATGGTAGCCCTGGAATTGCTCTGAACCTATTCTGGTTTGGGGGGGCTGCCTGATTTGAGAATTATTCTTTGCTCAATTAAAGTACGTTAAATTTGTCTGAAGCTTTTCTTTTAACAATCTCTTTCAAAAACACCCTCAAAGAAACAGCCAGAATAATTTTTGACCAAACATCTGGGCACCCTGTGGTCCAGTCAAGTTGACACACAAAAGTAACCATTACACTTCTTGATAGGCATTCCCCACCATCTTCCTCATTGGTCATGCCCTTTTCCATGCTAGTGATGCATGCAGCCAGAGTCTAAATCCCCAGTGGAAGAACTAGATTTTACATTTAATTTAATTTTATTAATTTAAAAGTTAAAAGCTGCATGTGGCTAGTGACCACCATCTTGGCCAGTGTAACTCTGGTGCGACCAAAGGCCTCCCTCCCTCCTCTCCCCAGCACACTCTGAGCTTATTAAGGCTGTGATGGGTCCAGTTTGCCTCTGTGTTCTGACCCTAGAACCTGGCACATACAGGCCCCAGAAAATGTGAATGAACGTGTGAACTAAAATAAAATCCTAAGCCCTCTTGCTGAGTAAACAGCCTTCTTCTTGGCCAAGGGAACCCCCCAAAAACCTTAAAACTGAGTTCCTGGCCATAAAGGGAAGGGAGGTCTGACATGCTTCGTTATACTCCATCCCTTTTGGAGGTTAGGTACAGTGACTGACCAGCATTAATACTAAAACAGAGATCATAAGACTGACAAAATAGACTTTTTGTGACAATAAGATACCAAATTATTAACAGGACCTAAGGCCATGCATGTATATACCTGCAGGACATCAATTTGCCAAACAGATCACTTGAGTCGGTATATTGTGGCTTGTCTCTGACTAATAGACTTCCTTATCTTAAAATCTTCAGACAAAGCTCTATTTCTTTAGCCAATTACAAATCAAAGAACCTTTCAGCCCACCTATGACCTGTAAGCCCCTACTTCAAGATGTCCTGCCTTTCTGGGCCAAACCAATGTGTATCTTCCATGTATTGATTTATGATTTTAGCTGCAACTCGTGTCTCCCTAAAATGTGTAAAACCAAACTGTAACCCAGCTGCCTCTGGCACATGTTCTCAGGACCTCTTGAGACCAGGTTTCCTGGGCTGCAGTCACACACGGCTCAGTATAAACCTCTTTAAATTATTCTACAGAGTTTGGGGTTTTTTCCACTAACAAATGAATCTGTTCATGTCCTTCCATTTCTGTCTTTGTATTCTCAGTTTTCTTTTTGCCCTTGGCAAACATGTTCCTGAGACAGCCATCGGCATTATCTGATAATCTTTAAAATCTCAAAACATCCTGTATGTCCTGTCACATAATAAGAAATATGTATTTGGTCTCTGCCCTGGGTTCCTGACACAGAACTCCTAAAACCTCTGTAATTTCCTGAGTTTTAGGTGTACCTTTTATTATAATATTTGGTCTTAGTCCCCAGTTCCTGACCAAGAGCTTCTAGGACCCTTGGAATCTCTGGAGTGATGAGTCTTTTGTATGCTAATGAGATGACTGGTGGCTGAGGTCCCCAGAAAGGCCAAGGTTGACTAGAGGGTTGGAACTTCCAGCTCCACCTCCTGAGCTCCAGGAGGGGTACAGGGGCTGGAGGTTGACTTAATCACTAATGGCCAATGATTTGATCTTTCATGCCTAAGCAATGCAGCCTCCCTAAAAACACTAAATAACAGGGTTGGAGAGACTCGGGGTTGTTGAACACATCCATATTCCTAGAGGTGTTGCACCCCAACTCCATGGGGACAGAAGCTCCTGCAGTTGGGACCCTCCTGGCTCCTGCCCTATGTATCTCTACATCTGGCTGTTCATTTATATCCTTCATAATGTCCTTTATAATAAACTGGTAATAGTAAGTAAAGTGTTTCCATGAGTTCTGTGAGCTGTTATAACAAATTATGCATCTGAGGGGGGTGGGGCCCCTGATTTGTAGCCAAGTCAGATAGAAGTGTGGGTACCCTGGGGACCCACAAGACTGAGCTCTTAAACTGCGGGGCTGCACTAATTCGGTAACTCGCCAAGGTCAAGCTTGTATCACTTGCGTCAAGTCAGCCAACGAGTCAAGAGGCAAGGTGTTGGGGCAAGGAATAAATTGTATTTATCTGGAGAGCCAGGAAACTGAGAAGATGGCAGACTAATGTCCCAAAGAACTATCTTAAGTTAGTGTGAACTTTTAGGCTCCTTTTTATCTTAAGGGAAGGGGAAGCAGGAGTTGGGTTGCAAGAGGTAACCAAGGACCACAGACATCTGGGTGTCAGTGAGGGTCTGAGGAGGTTGTAAAACTTCTTTGCTCTTGTTCAGTTAACTTTGGAGGACAAAGGTCAAGATGATCCCAAAAATCTCTAACATAGCATTGTTACTTGTGTGCATACCTTTCCTTTCTCCTCAGGAGTTAGATTTGGAAAAAGCACCATTGTTACCTTTCTTCTAGCCTACGTGCAGAGCTCAGCAGAAGCTAGTGGAGTACTACTCAGCCACAAAAAACAATGGTGAACTAACACGTCTTGTATTATCCTGGATGGAGCTGGAGCCCATCCTCCTAAGTGAAGTGTCACAAGAATGGAAAAACAAGCACCACATGTACTCACCATCAAATTGGTAGTAATTGATCAACACCTATGTGCACATATGAAAGTAACATTCATCAGGTGTTGGGCAGGTGGGGGGGGGAGGAGGGGATGGGTGTGTTCACACCTAATGGGTGTGGTGCACACTGTCTGGGGGAGGGGCACGCTTGTAGCTCTGACTCAGGCGGTGCAAAGGCAATACATGTAACCTAAACATTTGTACCCCCGTAATGTTCTGAAATTTTAAAAAAATGATACGACTTCAGAGGGTCAGAAGCAAAATGGAGCTAGTTATGCTAAACTTCCCTTCCACTGTTACAAGTCTGGGTAGTAAATGTGAAAATTGAATTAAATTGTGACAGTTGGTATCTGCAGAGGATTAGAAAATTGCTTGGCGTGGAAAACCCACACATTACCTGTTAGAAGTGTTCTGCGTATAGGAACAGGTTTTTCCTTTAGTCTTCAGTCCAGAAGATCACAAATCAACCCCCACGTGCAGAGGACCGTGGGTTGGAGGAGCCGGAACGTGAGGAGAGTGTGCACATCTGGACTTCCAGGAGGCTCCTGCTCGCTCCCAGCTGGTGCTAACACAGTGACCCCACATCCTTGACTGTTTGGAAATCAGCGGAGACCCCAGTTCCTGTTACTCAGGCAGCCCCCTGCCTATTTCCCCTCCTTGTTCCTCAGTTCTGTTCCTTCGGAAGATCTTGCAGCTTGAGACATGCTCCATAAATGACTGGAACTCAGAGAAACCCCAAGGCAAGAACTGCATTAGGAAGTGCACCTGGGTCAGAAAATAGATCCAGAAGGGGTAGGGAACCTGGAACCTCAGTTTACGGGTTCCTAGGAGGAGGTGCTGGGCACCCAGAGTCCTGGGACTGAGGGCTTCATCTCTTTGAGCCTCTGTCTTCCCATTTGTAAAATGGGTATATTAACAAGCCCTCCCATGCAGGATTGTCTGCACAATGAAAAGAGACAGAGTTTATTTCTCCACAGGAATGGAGATGAGCAAGTCACAACCACATGCACAGCTGTGGACGGATCGCATGGACATAATGCGGAGAGAAGCTAAGCAGGAAAGGGGACATGCTGTATAATTTCATCTATGCCAGGTTTAGAAACGGGGGGGGGGGACTACCCCATGCTGATTAGGGTTAGGACAGCACTTACCCTTGCTGTGGGGACAGGTGACCGAGAGGGACTTCCTGAGGGTGTCCTGCGTCTTGATCGTGGTTCTGGTCACAGGGGTGCGTGAATATTGTGAAAGTTTATTGGGAGGTACATTTATGATATGTGCCATGCTCCGTATGTGTATTATACTTCAGTACATGTTTCGCTGAGAGAGAGGGGCGGGGGGAGACAAGGGAGGAAGACAGAAAGGAGCGAGGGAGACAGAAAGGAGGAGGGAGGGACAGAGGGAGGGAGGGCTTTCCTGGCACAGAGGAATAAAGGGGAGGAGTAAAGGGTGAGTTTTAGACTTTGCTGCAGCTGAACAGATAAGGGGGGCGAGTTGGCACAGGGCTGGGTAGAGGCAGTGAGTGTCATTCCTGACCCTTCCCCACCTGGCTCCCTCACTCACATCTGGGGCACAGAGGGGAGGCTGGGGGAGACGCCAGCGCTGAAGGCAGAAGTAGCTGGGCTCCGAGCACAGCCATGCCAGTGACCTGAGGCATCTGGACAGTGCCTGCGGCAGAGACAGTGCCATTGATAAGAGGCCTTGATCTCTGGGACTCTGACATGGGGGAGACCCCACGTCTCTCTCCCCTATGCATATATGTGGGGGCAGCCCCAGGTGTGCTGAGAAGGTTTGCACCAGCTCACAGAGAGACAATTATTAAAATTTCAGGAATTTTTTGAACCATTATTAAAAATTAAACCATATAAGCCTACAATGAAATAAGCAATATTAAAAACAAAGGTAATAGATTCTTAAAAAAATTATTCATCACTTCCCAATTATTTTGCTACATTTTGATGAACAAGTGACGTTCTAACATATACTTTGGTTGTTTTACTTTTTTGTCTTACTCGTTAACATAAACAAAACACCAACCAGCATAACCGTCAGAACCACACTCATTCATCAGCGACAGGAGCCACTTCTTGGCTGACTTCAAGAGTAACCAAGCATCTATTTGCAGTCTGATGTTGTGACATTATTGTTGGTGATAGAATTATTAAAAAAGGGCTGGGCACGGTTGTGCACGCCTGTAATCCCAGCACTCCGGGAGGCCGAGGCGGGAGGATCGCTTGAGCTCAGGAGTTCGAGACCAGCCTGAGCAAGAGGGAGACCAGATCTCTACTCAAAATAGAAGAATTAGCTGGGCATGGTGGCACGTGCCTGTAGTCCCAGCTACCTGGGAGGCTGAGGCAGAAGCACCTCTTGAGCTCAGGAGTCTGAGGTTGCAGTGAGCTACAATGACGCCACTGCACTCTACCCAAGATGACAGAGTGAGACTCTGTCTCAAAAAAAAAGTATATATATATATGTTAAAAAAATGGTACTGGATTTTGCAAGAAATTGCAAGTTGCCCTGAAGTTATAATTATATGGCATTTACAATAAAGAGAATTGTATATTATATTATTTGCAAACAGTGTGCTACATATCCTTTATAATCAGTAAAAATTATTGTAAACTTATGTGTTTATATACGACATACATTTTGTTTTCCTGGAGAGCCAGTTGTTAAACATTTACCAGCACACCACAGTGCAGAAAGCACATGTGGTTTGAATTCTGTAAGAGTCATGTTCAAATCCCAGCTGTTACTACTTAGTGACCTCAGATAAGTCACTTCCCTCTTTGAACCTCAATTTTCTCTTCTTTAACATGGGAGCTGTAATAACTACTTGAGGGATACCTTTCGCTCATGAATATGAAGTAGACAGCACAGACCTTGGCATATATGTCATGGCCACCATCAACATTATGGCTATTTCCACCTGCGGGAGACCGGCCTGATTTCCCTGTCCTGTCAGACACAGACCACTGTGACACGGGACTTCCTGTCCAACCTGCCCTCTCCCGGCCTCATAGTCTTCCTTCCTCCTTGCATCTCCCTTTGGCAATCAAGAAGTTGGGGGAACACTTAGCAGCAGACTTCACTCTGAAGTCCCTGGGCCTGGGGGTGGGGGAGAGGAAACACTCTCCTAGTGACCCATTCTGGTCCCACGCACCCTAGAAGAGGCCTCAGCCACAGTCCTTACGAGAGGACTGACCTTATGAACTTCTCCAGGGCAAAGGCCAGCAGCCAGTTTATCACGCACTGCAGTGTGCTCTGTGCTAAACTCATTACCACAAACTGAGTAGCTTAAAACCACAGAAGTGTATTAGCTCACAGTTCTGGAGACCAGGTGTCTGAAACCAAAGTGTCAGTAGGGTTGTTTTCTTTTGGAGAATCCCTTCCGTGTCTCTCCCAGCTTCTGCAGGCTGCTGGCAATCCTTGGCGTTCCTTGGCATTATGGATTGAATTTTGTCCACCTCCCAACCCCCCATTCCTATGTTGAAGTCCTAACAACTAGTACCTCAGAATGTGTCCTTGTTTGGATATTGGATCATTGCAGATGTAATTTTTTTTTTTGAGACAGGGACTCGCTCTGTCACTCAGGCTAGAGTGCAGTGGCGTCATCACAGCTCACTGCGACCTCAAACTCCTGGGCTCAAGCGATCCTCCTGCCTCAGCCCCCCAGGTAGCTGGGACTACAGGTGCACACTACCACACACCTGTAGTTCCAGCCATTGTTTGAGACTATACATTTTTCTATTTTTGTAGAGATGGGGTCTCACTATGCTGCTCAGGCTGGGTCTTGAACTCCTGGTCTCAAGCGATCCTCCCTCCTCAGCTTCCCAAAGTGCTAGGATTACAGATGTGAGCCACCACGCCTGGCTGCAGATGTAATTATTTAAGTTAAGATGAGGTCACACTGCAGTAGGGTGGACCTGTATTCCAAGATGACTAATGTCCTTGTGAAAACGGGAAATTTGGACACAGACACGCACACAGGAAGAACACCATACGATGAAAGCAGAGATTGTGCTGAAGCCTCTACAAGCCAAGGAACACCAAAGACTGTCAGCAAATCACCAGAAGCCAGGCAAGGGGCATGGAATAAATTTTCCCTCACAGCCCTCGGAAGGAACTAATCTTGCTGAAACACCTTGATCTTGGACCTCCAGCCTCCAAAATTGTGAGACAATAAATTTCTGTTTAAACCACCCAGTTTGCAGTACAGTCAGCCCTCCGTATCTGCAGGTTCCACATTCAAGGATTCAACCAGTCACAGACAGAAAATATTTGGAATAAAAAAACTGATAAAACATAATACAAATTTTAAAAATATGGTATAACGGCTATTTACATAGCATTTATATTGTATTAGGTACTATAAGTAACCTAGAGATGATTTAAAGTATACAGGGGGATGTGCATAGGTTATATGCAAATACTATGCTTTTTTACATGTGTCTTGAGCATCTGTGGATTTTGGTATCCACCGGGGTCCTGGAACCCATCCCCTGCAGATACCGAGTGGCGACTGTACTTTGTTACTACTCTAGAAAACTAATACGTTTGGCTTGTACATGCATCACTCCATTCTCTGCCTCTGTCTTCACATTGTTTCTTCCCTGTGTTTGGCGTGTAATCTCCCTCTGTTCCACTTTTATATGGGATGTAAAGCCCACCCTAAACCCAGGATAAGCTCAAGTCGAAATTCTTTATGACATTTGCAAAAATGCTTTTTCCAAATAAAGTCACATTTATAGGTTCTGGGGATTAGGACTTGAACGTATCTTTCAGTGGGGGCCGCCCGTCAACCCACCACGTGTACGAGGAGACTCATACACACCCTCTCATGTAATCCTCACTCCAACACAGCGACAGAGGAGGGAAACCGCAGCTCGGAGAGAGTAAATCACTTTCCCAAACTCACAGGTGTTGGAGGAGGTACTAGAATCCCTGGCCTTTCTGACTTGCTGCTGTGTCATGCTCTGTCCCAGCGGAGGCCTCCGTAACAATGACTGATAATGCATGAAACAACTCAGTAACAGGTAAGCAAGCTATCTTGTACAAATGTTTTCTAGAAATAGCAAGTTATCAATGAAATATTAATAGTTTGGGAGCCCATTTAAACGAGGGCTCCATCCCTGGTGCTTCCAGCTCTCTGAGTGACGTTGAGTATATCAGGGCCTTGGTTTTTCTATCTGTAAAATGGGGATTATAATACTTTCCTCAAATATTTTTCAAGGATGTTAAGTGAGAGAAAGCACATAGGTCAATGCCGGGAACATTACTAATATATTATTTCACTTTGGGATGCATTTTTTTCCTAGTCAGACGGTTCCCAAATTTTACAGTATGTAAGAATTACCTGGGGCATTTGTTTAAGTCATTTCCAAAGCTCTGAGCTCAGAAAATCAGAATAAATGGGAGGGGGGCCCAGTAATTTGCACGTTTAGAAAATGCGCACAGATGATTTAGATGCTTTAGGGTCCACAGACCAGTTTGCAGAACGCTCGGACGTACAATAACAAGAGCAGACGCTAGAGCCAGTTTCTTGTTCACGCTCTCGGGCAGCTTTCTTCATCTCTCATCCCTCAACGTTTGGAAAATGGAAATCAAATCATCACAGGGACCAGAAGGGCATCAGCCAGGATGGTATCAGGGTTGAAAAGCCAGATCTCATCTCAGAATCCTTAACTTCATGACACCTGCAAAGCCCCTTAAAACCCTTTTTCCAAATAAGGTCACACTTAGATGTGGGGTTAGGACTCAGACATAACTTTTGGGGGTCACTGGTCAATCCCCTATGTGTGGGGGCTCACGTCATCCTCTCATGGAATCCTCTTGTGTAATATGCAGACAGAAAACCACGGCAGCATTATTTCCTCTTCTCCATCTGACGGCATCCACTGGGAATGACAGCATTGTGGTTTGGAGCTGCTGGACTGTGGGTACCTGCAGTACAGACCCCAGAAGGGGCCTCCAGGCTCCTGCTGCTCTGACTGCTCTGTCTGCAGCCCGCAGGCACGCCCCTTTGATGACACACCATCTACGCTTGTGCACTGTTTGGCTGCTCACCAAACTCTTCTGAGCTTCTTGCTATGCTAAACTCCTCCCAGTAGCCCCGGGTGGGAGGGTCTCCTAACCCCACGCTTGAGAGATGAGGAAGCTGGGGCCCAGGGATTAAGTTGATACCCAACAGAGTTCCATCCACCCACATAAATATAGTGATGGGCTTCCTTGTCTGCAGGTGGCTCGCGGGGAAAGAGGCTCAGGGCCAGGAGGTGGCTTGTCCAAGGCCACCAGCCTTGGAACCCGGAAGTGTCTGGCTCCAGAGCCCCCATCTGGCTGACTCCTCAGACGAGAGCTGGTGTATCCAGGGAGGGTGAGGGGTCCCCCTCTCACCACCTGAGTTAGTCATGGAGACCTTCAGCTACTGCTCATTCAGAAATGGCTAAACTCATCTCATATTCCAGTGCATCAGGCAGACTCTCTCTCTTAATCTTAAGTGCTACCCTGTGAAGGATAACTTGAGATAGTCCCATTTTGCAGATGAGGCAAGAAAGGTTCAGGGGAATGAAATGGCTCCTTGCCAAGAACATGCAAGTAACTATGACATAATAAGGGTTTGTGCCCCTCTAAAATTCATTGTTGAAATCCTAACCCCCAAGGTGATGGTATTAGGAGGTGGGGATTTGGGGGGTGATTAGGTCATGAGGGTGGAGCCCTGATGAATGGGATTAGTGCCTTTGTAAAAGAGGCCTGAGAGAGAGGCCCCGTATCCCATCCACCATGTGAGGACACAGTGAGAAGGCACTGTCTATAAACCAGTAAATGGGTCCTCACCAGACACCAGATATGCCATTGCCTTGATCTTGGACTTCGGCCTTCAGAACTGTGAGAAATAAGTTTCCGTTGTTTATAAGCCACCCAGTACATGGTATTTGGTTAGAGCAGCCTGAATGGACTAAGACAATAAGAAATATATATTTGGTCTCAGGCCCTGGTTTCTGGCACAGAGCTCCTAAAACTCCCTAAATGATAGGGTGAGACTGTCTTTTGTTATTCATAATAAGCCCCTTTCAACCTTACCTGAGTTTATGCTAGCCAGGTGCCTCTGGAAGGATGGGGGCTGGTTGTCAGAGGAATCAACTGCGTGCTTAGATGGTTGGAACTTTCAGCCTCCCTCCCAACCTCCAGGAAGCTTAGAGGGGCTGGAGAGTAATCACCAATGGCCAATGATTTGCTCAATCACACCTAGGTAAAGGAGCTTCCATAAAAGCCCTAAATAATGGGGTTCAGAGAGCTTCATGTTGGTGAATGCATCTTTGTAGTGCCAACTCCACAGGGACAGAAGCTCCTGCACTTGGGACCCTTCTGGACCTCCCCCAATGTACATCTTCCTCTGGCTTTTCATCTGTACCCTTTTTAATATTCTTTATAATAAACTGGTAAATGTAAGTAAAGTGTCCCCCTGAGTTCTGTGAGCTGCTATAGCAAATTATTGAACTTGAAGGGAGCCCCTGATTTGTAGCCAAGTCAGACAGAATGTGGGGACCCTGTGATCTCACTGCATCTAAAGTGGAGGGACAGTCTCATGGGATTGAGCCTCCACCTGTGGAGTCTGCACTAAGTCCAAGTAGTTAGTGTCAGAATTCAAATGAATCCTTAGACATTCAGTTGTTGTCCAGAGAGTTGGAAAATTGATTGGTCGTGGGAATAAAACCCCATATGTCAGAGTATTATTAGTAGAGAAACAGGGTTTTCTTTCAAAACCACTCTTCCTTGGTGGCCCCAGGAGTCCAGGCAGCCAGCCCTGCCCCTGGCTCTCCATCCTTGGATTTGTTCTGTGAATCATACTGTTGTGTTCCTCCTATGGAGGCTCTTTGGCCCTGGCTGTGGTGGAGGTGGACCCAGGACTCAAAGTGGGCAACAGGAACTTCAGGAGGGTTGGGGGAAAGGCACAGAGCTAAAACCACATGTGCAAGAGTAACCTGGGTGTGGGAACAGTTTCTGTCAGAGCTCAGAATGTGGTGAACCCAAGAATTCAGGAGCCCAGGCCTCCTCCCAAGCCCACAGGAGTCCAGGCCCCCAACCCCCTCCTCCTTCAGACCCAGGGGTCTGGGCCCCCAGCCCCTCCTGATCAGACTATGAGTCCAGGCCCCCAGCCCCTCTTCCCACAGTGACCTGCTCAGTAGATACCCAGAGTGACTTCACGCCTGACACTTGATTTCTATTACCTGGCTATGCTGCCCCACGCTGCATGGCTCTGGCCAGGAAACCAATCTTCTCAGGCCTCATTTTCCCTGTCTGGAAGATGAGACGCCTCCTGTCTTACTTTCCTGGGACAGAGAGCTGCTGAAAAAGGAAGTCCCTCCCTCCCCGCCCACTCTCTGGCGCTTTCCGTTTCTGTTTCCCTCCAGGGAAAAGGGCGAGAGAGGTGGTGGGAGCCTGGGTGGAGGGTGTCTTCGGCTGGACACAGACAGGGGCCTCCCCCTCCCAGCCTCCCCTTCCCTCCTCCCGGCTCCAGCCGTGCTCCTACAGCTTCTCCCAGAGGTGCCAGCTGGAAGCAGAAGGTGGATGTACAGTCACCGTCGCTGGCCGGCCTCCCTCCCTCCCCCGGTTTCAGCAGAATCTCGGAGGCCAACGTGCTTCCCCGAACACGTGTGCGCGGGAAGAATGGCCCAGTCCAACTCCAAGTCCACGAGGGCTCCGCCGGGAGCATGGCGGCCCGAGCCTCCTGAATTCCTGGAAGTCCAGAGGCAGCCTGCTTCTAGATTTGGGATCTTGGCTGATCCTGAGGTCTTTCTGCCTGAGGTCCCGCCTCGCTGGGGCTCCTCAGCCACCCTCCCAGGACTGGCCACTCGGGGTGGGGGTCCCAGCTGCTGGGCTGTCTCTCTCCCACGCCTCTCTCTTCTTACTCCGTGCTCCTACTCCTCCTCTGGCCTTCCTCCTTGGCCCCCTCCCTCCCTGATTGTCCCCCTGCGTCCTCCTCTTCTCCTTCTCCCTCCTCCGTCCACTGTCGCTGTTCTGAGTCTCCATCCCAACCTCGCTCCTTCAATGACACGTATTTACTGGGCACCTACCAGGAACCAGGCACTGGGCCTGGCTCCAGGGAAAGAGTCTTGAACAAAAGAGGGAAGGACCACCGCCTTCTCACAAGGGAGACACTCATTACACAAAAGAAGATGCTAAATGAGCAAGTTATACGTTATGTAGGAAGCTGATCAATGCTTGGAGAGAACGAAAAAGCAGAGGATGGTAAAGGGCCCAGGAATCCAGTGGGGCAGGGTTCTCTATTAAACAGGGTGGTCGAGTGAGCCAGCTCCCCCACCCGCCTCCCCACCATTCTCCTCTGGCTCTCAGTATCTGGATTCTCCCAAAGCACTTCCCTCCCAACCCAGGACACCCAGCAAAGAAACCATCTACCTGCATGCAAGCATTTAACAAAACACGGACTCCTTCAAGTTACCTCCCAGGGTCCCCTTACCCTCCCTGGTTCCCCAGGAGGTGAGTCATCTTTGAGACCAGTACCTGCCTAAGATGGGGCAAAGGGAGGAGCAAGTGTAGGCGGAACAAGCCGAGGTGAAGGGCTCCATGTCCGTGTCCATCTCCCAGCCTTCTGGCTCCTCAGGGTTTTCTCCTGCACCTGTGCTCATCCTCATTCATGCTTCCCCAGGGGCTGCACCAGTTCCATGGCTTCAACTCCATCCAAGCTCAGACTCGGGGCTCTCTCTAGCCCGGAGAAGACCCTGGGATCTCTGATTCTCTGGTACGACCCCACCACCCACTGAGTTGCCCTGATCAAGAGCACCCCTCAACTCCCATCTCTCTGTCCAGTTTGTCCCTCACTTGGACGCAGAGCTGATCCTGCTCTCCCTTGCTCACAGCCCTCCCGTGGCTCTCCAGTAGCCCCAGGACAAAGTCCTAGCCTCTGATTCTGGTATTCAAAACCCTACATGTTACACATATTAAATAGCTTGATTTAGCCATTCCACAACATACACATCTAGCAAAACGTCCTATTGTGCATCATAAATATATATAATGCTTACTTGTCAATTAAAAAATAAATCTTAAAAATCCCCCCATGGGTGGACCCCATTAGGCACCTCCCACTCTCTGGCTTCACCCTTTATGCTCCCGCAGCATCAATTCGCCCATACGTTCCTGACTGGCCACGCCATTTCTTGCCTTGGCTGCTCCTTTCCACCCCCACCCTTGCCATGGCTAACTCCTCATTAGTCAGGATCACCTCCTCCAGGAAGCCCTCCCTGACTCTCCAGCTGGGTTGGTGCATCCTGGAACTGGTTTGTGGTTCTCTGTTGACACAGCTGTCTCCTCCATGGGATTGGCACCTCCTCAAGGGCAGGGCCCAGGGCTGAGTCAGTTCTGTGAGCCCAACATCACCCAGCCCAGAGACCTGCTCATCAGGGGTCAGGAGATGTCCCTAAAATGAATAAATGTTCTTTCCTCTGCCTTTTCTCAATTTTTGCTTTATCTCCACTACCCTTTCTGTCCTGGTGTTCTGCAAGCCATGCCCTGAGGTTTTCTGAGGATGATCAAAGTCTTGGGAAGGTCCTGTGGACCCAGGGCGGGGACTGGAGATGAGCTGCCATTGGAGTGGAGGGTTCTGGGAGAGAGGACTGCTAGTGAGGAGGTCTCTGCTTGTCCCCCCACTGCCAGTCCCTGCCTCCGATGGGAGAGCTCCATCTCTCCTTGTCTTTCAGTGCTTGTCTTGGCTGCTTCCAGCCTTGGTCATCTCTCCCTGCAACAAATTCTGGGAGACTGGACATGTGGGTCTGAGGGAGGAGGGGCTGGGGGTCCCCCCGGACTGCTGGGTCTGAGGGAGGAGGGGGCTGGGTCCTGGACTGCAGGGTCCTGTACTCCTGGGTCCTAGAGGAGGGAACCGTTGGGGTTTACAGTCCTGGTTTCTCCTTCCTCATCCACACTCTAGTTTTAGAAACCTCTGGTTTTATACAGCTGCTCCACCCGGGCAGGGCGGGGTGGGGCCTCCGGGCGGAGCCTGGGCTGCCCCCTCCCACCGGACAGAGGGATCACCCTCCCCTTGTGCTCGGCTAACCTCCGATCATCAGATCCTCGGAGGATCCCTCATCCTGAAGCCAGACACCAGGCGGCCCAGGCGCCCAGCAACAGCGTCAGACACCGCCCGGCCCGCCCTGGCGAGTGGGCGTGGTGCCCTGGCTCCGGCCCGGGCCTTCTCTCCCTGCCAGCCAGGCTCAGGCACAGGGGAATGGCCCCCACACCCTGCCTCCCCGGGGAAACCCAGGGTGTGAGGACTCGGTGTCCGGCAGAGGAGACTCCAGGACAGGCTGGAAGAGATGGAGCAGCAGAAAGAAATGAAGACTTAGAGACAGAAAAACAGCCAGAGAGAAACAGTGAATGAGAGACACAGAGAGAAACGCACACAGAGATGAAGCCTCGGAAAGAGACAGGCAGGGAGGTAGAGAGGCCAAGGGAGGAGAGAGACAGAGAGAGAGACAGAGAAAACGAGAAAGTCAGGGAGAGACATTAGAGACACTCATAAAGAGAGAGAGTCACAGGACAAGGAAGTCAGGAGTCAGGGAGACAGAGAAATTTAGAGAGACAGACGGCAACCCAGAGAGCAGCAGGCAGAAATGCACGGAGAGAGAGAGAGGGAGGCACAAAGAGGAGCAACAGACAGGAACACACAGAGATCAAGACCCAGACAGACAGGTGGACAGATAAGCAGAGTTGGGGAGACAGAGACAAAATGACAAAGACTCAGGGAGGGGCTGAGACAAAGAGAGAGGAGAGGCGAATGTACAGAGACAACCAGTCACAGAAGGGAGAGACAGGGAGGAAGACAGCCACCGAGGCCGGAGGTTGGACATCACCAGTTCACAGCAAGAGAGAAAGACAGAATTAGACACAGAAAGTTTTTTAGTTCTTTCTTTAATCTTGGACTGAAAGGCATGGAAACAATGACTTCATCACTGATCTTCTGGTCCTGAGGGGCTGGGGGAGTGGATGCCCTGGCTCCAGGATCCCTTTTCAGTCCTTACTCTGACTCAGTTTCCGTGGTGGGTCAGAGATCTGACCGAGCCCGTGTGGCTCCCTGGGGGCAGCTGACCAACAGCTCTCTAAGTCCACCTGAGTCCCCGAGGACATGAGTCTCAGTGCCCCAGCCCTCCGCCCCAGACTCTGGTGTGCACACGTGCGCACACGCACACAGACACACACGCACACGCAAACCCACGTCAATCAGGCACCTAACAGACAGACGTTCACGCACGGCCCTGGTTCCAGGCAGCTGCGCCTCAGGCCAGGGCACACAGTCACACCCACAGCAAGCACGTGTGTGCATTTTATTCCATCTGCCAGTTGCTGAGACACGTCAGCCCTTGGGGACCCGACCCAGAGACTGATTCTGGGGACAGTGTGGGGGTGACTGGGGAAGGTGAGAAGGGGGAGGGAGAGAGGGAAGTGGGGGAGACAGGAGGAAACAGAAGTGTGGAGAGAGGGAGGGATGGGGGGAAATACAGGGAGGATGTGCGAGATGAGGGGAGCCCCCAAGGCAAGGGAGGCGGGCGGCGAGGGGCAAGAGAGAAACAGAAGCAGCCGCAGAGGCAGAGGCTGGGAGGGAAGGGGGAAGGGTGGGAGAGACTGGAGGGGGCAGGGCAGAGCTGGGGGCCTGGGAGGGCAGGCCGGTCCGGGTGAGGGGGGCTGGTGGGGGGCAATAGCGGGAAGCGGGTGGGGCTGCCCAGCGTGGCGTGACCTCAGAGCCCCTGGCCCAGCTTAGCCTGACGTCAGCGCCGGCTCCCGCCCCCGCCTGTGCTGGTCTTCAAATGACCCCCCTGCAGCTCTGCAGCCGGAGACGGACTCGAGGGCAGTCCCGGCAGGAGACAGCCCAGCCGGACCCACTGCGATGACACAGGTGTGTGTGAGACTACGTAGGGCCGTGTGGGGAAACTACTACCATAGGAGTGAGCGCGTGTGTTGGGGAACCATGTGTGTGTGATTAGACCCGTGTGTCTTCCATCTCTGTGCGGAGGTGGCCATGCCAAGTACGTGTAGGTGAGACACGGCATGTCCGTGTTTCTGTACATGTTTATCTTGTTATAAATTCATGTATGTCTGTGTTCCCCAGGAGGGGAAGAGGAAGAAAGAACGAGAGAGTGAGCGAGCAAGCAACAGAGAGCTAGAGAGAGAGAAAGACAGGGCTGTATTTGCCTGCGACATGTGGGTCCGGATTTGTTTTACGTGTTCAATAAATACTAAGCTGAACCAAATGAAATCACCGATATTTAGCCACTCTCGACTGGTGAAAATGGCAATTTCATATGGCTCAATATCATCTTAACTGTTAACTACTGTTTCTTCTGAAATCCTTCTTGTCTGTCTCATTGCCCCAGACCCTCGGGGGTGTTTGCGTGTTTGTTACCACGTGGGTATCTCTTCATGGTGTTGCTTCTTCCTGCTGAGGGGTATGTGTGTGTCTGCGGGTTCACCTGTGTGGCTGTTAGTGGGGGTCGCAGGGTCACTCTGTGTGTCGCTTGTCATGTGTGAGTACACGTGTGAGTGGGTGTGTCCGCACGTGTGTCCATACATGTGTCTAAGCCTTTTAGATGAACAAAATGTGCGTCCATGTTGCTGGAATCACAACCCTCTGGGCCTCCTCCTGTCACGGCGATCCCCAGCATGAACTGGGCCACCCTAGGAACTGGGGCAGGGCCAGGTGTAAGGCAAAGGGACTGAGGATTCTAGAAGAAGAATTGTTAATATTGAGCAATTAAAAACTCCATCTCAGCTCCGTCCTATAGAAATAAGACTTGAACCACAATATATGATTTAAAATTTTCTAGTAGCCATATTTGAAAAAGTAAAAAAAAAAAAGCAGGTGAAATTAATTTTAATACTGTATTTTATTTAACCCAATGTGTCAGGGGTCAGCACTCTTTTTCTGGAAAAGATCAGATAGTGAATTTTTGAGGCTTTTGGGGCCACATGGTGTCTTTTGAAACTATTCACTTTTGATGCTGTAGTGGGGAATCAGCCACAATGTGTAAACAAATGAGTGTGGTTGTGTGCAAATAACACTTTATTTAAGGATGCTGAAATTTGAATGTCATACAATTTTCATGCTCCACAAAATATTTTTCTTTTGGCTTTTTTAAACCACTTAAAAATGTAAAAAACTATTCTTAGCTCGCAGGCTATAGCAGGTCTTATAGTGCCTACCCCTGTTATACATAAAAAATATGATCATTTCAATATGTAATCAATATAAAACTATTAATGAGATATTTTACTTTCTTTTCATAGGACTCAGGCTTCAAAATCCAGTGTGTATTTATAGCACATATTACTCAGATGCTACATTTTCACTGGAAACACTTGATCTGTATTTAGATTTTGCAAAATTTACAGTCAAAAAAGAAGCATCATAGACCCAACTTGTTCTCAAAAATATTTAAAAGCTTTCTAATAACTGAATCGAGTATCAGTGTTTAAATTTAATTAAGTTAAATTAATTAGATTAACATAATTTTTAAAAATTATTAAATTAATACAAATTAATTAAAATTAAAACTTGAAATTCAATTCCTTAGTTGTACTGGCTGCATTTCAAGTGCTCAGTAGACACAGGTGACATCTGTATTGGACATCGAAGATCTACATCTTAATGACTCATTTAACTTACAATAAGCCTACAAGGCAGGAATTGGTGACATAGGAGGAAGTATAGCATAGAGGGGGATGCAAGAGCCCCTGAGTTTGAACCCTAACTCCTCTACTTACTACCTGAGTGACCTTGGGCAAGAAAATTCACCTCTCTGCGCCGCAGTTTCCTCATCTGTAACAGGAGATAATAACAGTACCTACCTCATAGGGTTGTTGTAGAATAGTCTCCGGCACGTGGAAGGTGCTAAATACCCATTTTACAGATGAGAAAACAGAGGCACCCTTTCCCTCTGATTCTGGGCTCTTCCAGCAAAATTTACTAGGCACCTGGCCCTGCCAGGGAGCTGCGCAGTGGAAAACGAGACCCAGGCCATGCCTCCGAAGTCAGAGAGATTCCTCCAGCTGCGAGCTGCTGACCTTGCACAAGCCACTCCTCCTGCCTAATCAGTCCTCAGTTTTGCCATCTGTATGGTGGCAGCAAACACTGTCTGTCCCCCAGGGTTCTCCTGGGGAATAAAGCCAGTATATAAGGTTGTGGTTTAGTGACTAGATTACAAGGGTTCAGATCCCAGCTCCTCCTCTTTCCAGGTGTGACCTTGGGCAGGTTGCTGAACTTCTGTGTGACTCCGTGGCCTTATCTGTAAAATGGGGATGATAATAATAGTACCTACCTCACAGGTCTGTTGCAAGGATTAAAATATGTTAGTTCATCCAAAAGGCTTAGAGCAGCACCTGGTACATGCCATTTTGTATTGTTCTCTTAGTAAATGTTATTATTATTACTGTCTCAACACTAAGAAACCTCTGATTGTGAGATGAATTTTTATTTTTATGTGGCACTAAGAAAGAGGGGAGAAACACCCTGCTAATTAAACTGTGACACTCAATTGTGTGCAATCCTCACAGATGTAAGAGATGTTTAAAATGTGAAAAAAGGTATATTAGGATAAAATTAGACACGAAGCTTAGATAACTGTTTGCCCCAATTATTTTCATCAATAAAAATAATTTTGTAGTGCCCAAGGGATCTTCTTTTCAAAAAGGTGATGTTATCATCCTGCTTGGGGGGAAAAAACCCAGGAGGTCTCAGAGGAGGACCTGAGGCCTCATTCCGCTTGCTTTTCTCCGTCGCTGCCAGCAGGACATGCCCAAGCCCACCGCCGCAGCCCGCCGCTGCTCTGGCCTGGCCCGGCGGGTGCTCACCATCGCCTTTGCCCTGCTCATCCTGGGCCTCATGACCTGGGCCTACGCCGCCGGCGTGCCGCTGGCCTCCGATCGCTACGGTCTGCTGGCCTTCGGCCTCTACGGGGCCTTCCTCTCGGCGCACCTGGTGGCGCAGAGCCTCTTCGCGTACCTGGAGCACCGGCGGGTGGCGGCGGCCGCGCGGCGGGCGGCGAAGCGCGGACCCCCGGACGCGGCCACTGCCCGCAGCGTGGCGCTGACCATCTCCGCGTACCAGGAGGACCCCGCGTACCTGCGCCAGTGCCTGGCGTCCGCCCGCGCCCTGCTGTACCCGCGCGCGCGGCTGCGCGTCCTCATGGTGGTGGACGGCAACCGCGCCGAGGACCTCTACATGGTCGACATGTTCCGCGAGGTCTTCGGCGACGAGGACCCCGCCACCTACGTGTGGGACGGCAACTACCACCAGCCCTGGGAGCCCGCGGCGGCGGCGGCGGGCGCGGAGGGCGCCGGCGCCTACCGGGAGGTGGAGGCCGAGGACCCCGGGCGGCTGGCGGTGGAGGCGCTGGTGCGGACGCGCCGCTGCGTGTGCGTGGCGCAGCGCTGGGGCGGCAAGCGCGAGGTCATGTACACCGCCTTCAAGGCGCTCGGCGACTCGGTGGACTACGTGCAGGTGAGTGGAAGGCGCGCTCACCCCGCCCGTGACCCCAGCACCGCGACTCCCGCTTCCCCGGGGCCTTCTGTTCGATGTAAACATTCCAATAACTCTCTTCCTTTCTTCATTCCTTCAGTGCAGAAATTCTTTCCTTCACTCGTTCATTCACGCATCCATCTGTCCTTGCAATATGGAGATCGTTTGCTCCTTTATTCATTTATGTATGCATTCGGTGTAGAGATTTGCTTCCTTCTTTCCATGTGGATATTCTTTTGTTCACCCATTCAACCATCTATCTATTCAATAGAGATTCATTTCTTCATTTAGTCATTCATTCATTCATCCATTCAGTGTAGCGATTCATTCACTAATGCATTATATTAGATTTCTATTGCTGCATAACAAATTACCATACATTTGGCGGCTTGAAACAAAACACATTTATTATCTTATAGTTTCTGTGAGTCAGGAGTATAGGCACAGCTTAACTGGGTCCTCTGTTCAGGATGTGTCTAGGCTGCAATCAATGCGTCAGCTGGAACTGGGTCTTATCTAAGGCTCAGGGGTCCTCTTTCAAGCTCATGTGTTTGTTGGCAGAACTCATTTTCTTGCAGCTATAGAACTCGCGGTAGCTTGCCTCCTCAAAGCCAGCAAGAGAGCATCTCTGACTTCTAGACCCTTTTTTAGAAGGGTTCGCCTGATTAGGTCAGGCCCACCCAGGATAATCTCCTTTAGGTTAATTTATAGTCAACAGATTTGGGGACTTAATTACATTGCAAAACCCATTCCCCATTTCCATATAATCATGGGAATTACAGCCCATAACTTTTGCCATATTCTATTGGTTACAACCAAGTTACAGGTCTTGCCCACACACCAAAGGAGGGTATTATACAAGGGCGTGGGTCTTGGATTTCATCTTAAAATGTGATTAGACATTGAAAATGGCTAAAAAACTGCAAAGTTATGTTCAGATTGGTTGCAGAACACCCTAGCTACCCCCCACCCCTTGGCACCCTCCCTCCAAGCACCACCCCATGCAGGGATCTGGCCTGATCCCAGCCCCTCCCACCTCACAGGTCTGTGACTCGGATACAAGGCTGGACCCCATGGCACTGCTGGAGCTGGTGCGGGTGCTGGACGAGGACCCCCGGGTAGGGGCTGTCGGGGGGGATGTGCGGATCCTTAACCCTCTGGACTCCTGGGTCAGCTTCCTAAGCAGCCTGCGGTACTGGGTAGCCTTCAATGTGGAGCGGGCTTGTCAGAGCTACTTCCACTGCGTGTCCTGCATCAGTGGCCCCCTAGGTGAGCAGGGAGGGCCATGGATGGGGTAGGGATGGAGAAGGGAAGCCAGAGCTGGAGGGGGCTGAGGGTGTGATAGAGGTTGGTGACAAAGATGGGGCTGGGGCAGGAATTAGGGATGGGATAAGAATGGAAGTTGGCAGTGAGGATGTTGTTTGGGCTGGGGCTGGGTTTGGTGTGGGGTCTGGGATTGGAGAAAGGATACAGATGGGGCCTGGGGCTGGGGCCAGGGAAGGGTTTGGGGAAGGGGATGGGATGGGCTTGGAATGAAAGACAGGGTGGGGCCAGGTTTGAGGCTGGAGATGGGTTTTTGGGTGGGGATGAGTAGGGACCAGGGCTGAGAATGGCTACGGGGTTGGGGATGACATTGGGGTAGGCGTGCAGCCACGGTGGAGGTGGTTCAGTGACGGGCGAGTTGGAATGGGTATGGGGTTGAGGACAAGACTGGGGCTGGAGTTGTGGTTGGAGATAGGGCTGAGGCTGGGAAAGCAACGATTAAGGATGGGGTTGGAATTGGAGATGGAGCTTGGGCTGGAGACAGCATTGGGGACCGTGTTAGTGACAGCAGAAACTGATGCTTTTGCACATCTCCCCTCCCCCCAGGCCTATACAGGAACAACCTCCTGCAGCAGTTTCTTGAGGCCTGGTACAACCAGAAGTTCCTGGGCACCCACTGTACTTTTGGGGATGACCGGCACCTCACCAACCGCATGCTCAGCATGGGTTATGCTACCAAGTAAGCTAAGGGGACCGGGTGGTTGGGTGTGTGTGGACGCCAATGAGTATCCCAGCAAATATGTGTGTGTGTTGGGAATTTTCCAAACTCATCACTCCATGTGAAAGGCTTATAGGCTACGGGAAGGACTTTGGTCGAAGATGAGGGAGCCACAGGAGGGTTTTAAGCAGAGGAGTGAAATGTTGTAACAGGATCCCTCTGGCAGCTGTTTTGAGTACAGACTGCAGGAGGCAAGGTTGGAAGCAGGCTGGCCACTGAGGATGCCAAGTGACACAGGGGAAGGAGAGTGGACACAGTCAAGTAATGCCTGGGATTCCTTGGCTGGAAACCACACAGGGATTGATGAATGATGATGTCTCCCACCACACAGGAAGGGGCCTGAGGGTTCCCTTGAGCAGCTCTAACACATGGACTAGGTAGCAACCACGCCTGACTTGCTCCTCACTGCAGAGCCTGCCAATAACAGTAAGCATAATAGTATTAGTAATATATTAGTGACAGTATTAGTAATAGTGTCAGTAACCTCTATGATCTTAGTAATGGTATTAGTCATGGTAAAAATAATAGTAGATGACATTTATTGAGCAAGTAAGATCTACTGGTCTTAAGTACTTGGCGTTTAATCCTCATTGAATCCTTACAACATCCTTATTAGATAGCAATCATTATTCATCCCATTTTACATAGGAGAAAACTGAGGCCCAGAGAGGTTAAGAAACTTGCCCGCAGTGGCCATCCACGGTGGTCATTTCTGGCTTCAGAATCCTACGTGGGCCCCGGGAAGAGCCACGCTGATGCCCTCCTTTCTGGCACCTGTCCAGGTACACCTCCAGGTCCCGCTGCTACTCGGAGACGCCCTCGTCCTTCCTGCGCTGGCTGAGCCAGCAGACGCGCTGGTCCAAGTCGTACTTCCGCGAGTGGCTGTACAACGCGCTGTGGTGGCACCGGCACCACGCGTGGATGACCTACGAGGCGGTGGTCTCGGGGCTCTTCCCTTTCTTCGTGGCGGCCACGGTGCTGCGGCTCTTCTACGCCGGCCGCCCGTGGGCGCTGCTCTGGGTGCTGCTGTGCGTGCAGGGCGTGGCGCTGGCCAAGGCGGCCTTCGCGGCCTGGCTGCGGGGCTGCCTGCGCATGGTGCTGCTCTCCCTCTACGCGCCCCTCTACATGGGCGGCCTCCTGCCGGCCAAGTTCCTGGCGCTCGTCACCATGAACCAGAGCGGCTGGGGCACCTCGGGCCGGCGGAAGCTGGCCGCTAACTATGTCCCCGTGCTGCCGCTGGCCCTCTGGGCTCTGCTGCTGCTCGGGGGCCTGGTCCGCAGCGTGGCCCAGGAGGCCAGGGCCGATTGGAGCGGCCCCTCCCGGGCTGCCGAGGCCTACCACCTGGCCGCCGGGGCCTGCGCCTACGCGGGGTACTGGGTGGTCATGTTGACGCTGTACTGGGTGGGCGTGCGGAGGCTTTGCCGGCGGCGGGCGGGCGGCTACCGCGTCCAGGTGTGAGCCCAGCCACGCAGGTGCCCGCTCAAGGTCGCAGGGGAGGCCACACGAGACCTGCGGGGCCCCGGGAGCCACGGACTCCCTGGAGGGTTCTCCGGGCCTCAGTTTCCCTCCTCTGTGAAGCGAGGGGGTCGACCCACGATTCTTCAGTCTGGACTCTTGGGGCTGGGACTTCTGGGTCTCTGGGGAGGGGTATTTATTGATCAGGGTGTGGGTTTTAGGAACAGAGGGGAAAGGGCCTTGCTTTCTCCCTGTTCTTATTTAACCTCCATTTGTACTGTGTGATTAGGAGATAATAAAGAATTTTATTTATTTTCTCTGGGCCTCCCAGCTTTTTTGAGAACTGAAGGGGCTGCTTGACTGAGAATTGAAGACTCTTGGCTCAGTCCTGAGTGCCAGCTGTTCGAACCTGGACAAGACACCCTCCTTCCTCAGAACCTCAGTTCTTTCTTTGGAAAATAGGGATTATTAATCCCATCGGTCAAGGCTGTTGTGAGGGTTCAATTACTCAACTCATTCCCAGATACTTACCTGCCAGACACTGCCAGGCTCTGTGGATGGTGCTTTTTTCCCTGGTCCATCCACTCACAGGCTAACTCATCCCTTCTTTCCTCAAACACCTCCTCCCCCAGCCTCACTCTTAGTTGGCTTCCTACCTCACAGAGAAAGCAGAGGTTACAAGAAGAAAACTTTTGGAAACCTCATCTCCTCGTCTTCCCGCTCACCTGCACCTGCGCTCACACACGCCACCTTCATCGTGTTGCTGAGGGTGAACCGCCTGCGCTGAGCCAACGCCAGCCTCTTCCACTTGGGCACCAGACCCCACGCCCTCTGCTCTGCTCAAAGATCTCACTCCGGTAGTTCTTCCCACTCGATCCTCCATCCTCAATTCTTCCCTCCCTTCGAGGCTTTTCCCATCAGCATCCGAACTTGCTGTTACTCTCCCACTTTTAAGACTCCCTCTCTTGCCCTCAATTTCCCCTTCAGCTCCTGTTGCATTTTTTTTTTCTGTTAATAGTAAAACTCCTTGAGAGTTGTATTTGCCTCCAATTTCTCTCCCAGAGTTCACCCGCTCAAAGCATACAATTCAGTGGTTTTCAGTAAGTTTATAGATTTGTGCAGCCATCAGCATAATCTGATTTTAAAACATTTTCATCACCCCCAGAAAGGAACCCCACACCCACTGGCGGGCAGTCACTCCTCATTCCTCACTCTGTCATACCCCCAAGACTGATCTGCTCTCTGTCCCTATAGATTTACCTATTCTGGATGGTTCATATAAATGAAATCATGCAATATGTGCTCTTTCGTGCCTGACTTCTTTCATTTAGCATAATGTTTTCAAGGTTCATTCATGTTGTTGCATGTATCACTGATTCATTCCTTCTTATTGTCAAGTAATATTCCATAGCATGCATATGTCACATTTTGTTGATCCATTTATCAGTTGATGGACATTTAGGATGTTTCCACTTTTTGGCTATTATGAATGATGCTACTATGAACGTTCATGTACCAGTTTTTTGTGTGGACATAGGTTTTTAATTCTCTTAGGTATATACCTAGGAATGGAATTGCTGGATCCTATGGTTATTTTATGTTTAATTTTATGAGGAACCGTCAGTTTTCCACAAGGCTGCACCATTTTACATTCCCACCAGCAATGTATGAGGGTTCCAATTTCTCTATACCCTTGATACATTTGTTATTACCTGACTTTTTGATTACAGCCATCCTAGTGGGTGTGGAATGGTATCTCATTGTGATTTTGACTTGCATTTCCCTAATGACTAATGATGTTGACTCCCATTGACTCTTAAACCCCTGTCAATCAGATGGTTGTGCCCCCATGGAAACTGCTGTTGTCAAGTTCACCAATGATACCCACATCGTTAAAACCAATGGCCAATTCTCAGGCCTCCTATTTCATGATTTGGCAGCACCTGACGCAGTCAATCATGCCTCCTCGAAATGCCCTCCTCACTTGGCTTTCAGAATGCCACAGCTACCTTGCTTTCCTCCATCCTCAGTTTTCTTTCCTAGGTGCTCTTCATGTGGCTGCTTGACATTGGAGAAACCTCTTCCCATCCTCTTCTCTTATTCATCTACACCCGTTTCCCCCGTGCATCCAGTGTGACGGCTCTGAATGCCTCATTCATGCTCCACACGTGTAGATGGGACTCTCAAACTTATCTTCAGACCAGACCTCGCCCCTAAATTCCAGACTTGTATATCCAACTGCCTCCAAGACATATCCACCTGGATACCTAATAGGCATCTCAGACCCACCTCCTCAGCTCTCCTCCCCTTCCTTCCCGCTGATCCCCACGAAACCCGCTCCTCCAACAGTCTCCCTATCTCAGTCAGCAGAACTGCATCCTCCCAGCTGTTCAGGCCAAAAATGCTAGAGTTGTACTGTCCACACAGTAACCACTACCACATGGGACCATTCATTCATTCTTTGATTCAATCACAAAACACCAAGTACCCACTGAATTCCATACGCTTTGCCAGGTTTGCAAGTATAGAAACAATTAAGAGCCAGCTCCTGCCTTCAAAGAGCTCTTAGTCAAGTAAACACAAAGAAAGTGATCCATAGGTAAGAATACCCAGACGCATGCCTCTGTGGCTTTTGTCATCACAGAGCAGGGGCTATTTAACTTTAAACTAACTGAAGCTACCTAAGATTATAAATTCAGTTACTCAGTTGCACTGGGAACCTTTCACCTACTTCATGGCCCCATGTGGCTGGTGCTGCCATACTGGATGATGCAGATCTAGAACATTTCCATTATGGCAGAGGGTTCTACTGTGGTGCTGCTGAGGTTACCCTTGACCCTTCACTTTCTGTCACACCCAACATTCCGATCCATCAGCACATCCCACTAGTCCCAACTTCAGGACAGGTCTAGAGCTACTGCCCCTCACCACCTTGTCTGCAAACTATGTCTCTTGCCTGGGTTACTGCAGCACCTCACAGTGATGCCTGCTTCCACCCTTGCCCCAGTCTGTTATCCACATAGTAGCCATGAAAATGAAATTGTGACCTTCCTTTGTTCAAAAACCATCCATGACTCTTATGTCATACAGAGGAAAGTCTGCAGACCTTACAGTGCCAACATCCTGCATGATCTGATCCCTGTATCTTCTGACTTCACTGTGCACTCACTTCCTAGGCCTTGCTCCAGCTACACTGGCCTCCTGGCTATTCCTCCTACATGCCTGGCAGTCCTGCCTCAGGGCTTTTTTTTTTTTATTTTTTTTTGCCTGGAACACTCTTAACACAAATGTGCATATGGCTCACACCCTCATCCCCTTTTAAGTCTTTATTCAAATGTCACCTTCTCAGTGAGGTCTTCACCAAAGATCTTACTGCTGTCTCCTCTCCCTCATTCTATTTCTCTGCTTTACCTTCTTCATCACACGTATTATCACATGACTTGATACACACTTTATTTTACTTAATGTCCTTATTGTCTGTGATATAATAAGCTTATTTGGAGTCTGCCCCTAGTTCCTAAAACCCTTAGAATTTTCTGAGTGATGTGGGTGACAGAAGCATCTTAAACAGGGTTCCTAAATCCCTTGGAATTTCCTCGGTGATAGGCATGTCTTTTGTTCTACTCAACGTGACTCTTAGTGGGCTCTTAGATGGAGCCCAAGACTAGACCATGATTAGGAACTTTGAGCCCCACCCCCTCAGGGAGGAGAGAAGGGCTGGAGATTTAGTTAGTAATTATTAGTAGTCAGGCCTACGTGAGGAAGCCTCCAGAAAACTCCCTAAGCTATGGGGTTCAGAGCACTTCCAGGTTGGCGAATGCATCCACATGCCAGAAGGGTGGAGCACCCTAACTCTATGGGGACAGAAACCCCTGCACTTGGGACCCTTCCGGACCTCTCCCTATTTACCTCTTCATTTGGCTATTAATCTGTTTCCTTTATAATGTCTTTTATAATAAATCTGTAAACATTAAGTAAATGTTTCCCTGAGTTATATGAGCTATTCTAGCAAATTATTGAGCTGGGAGGCATGGGTACAGGTTGTGGGAACCCCTGACTTGCAACTGGCATCTGAAGTCAAGACAGTCTTGTGGGCCTGAACCCCTAAAACCTGTGGAGTTTGACACTAACTTGGGGTGGTTGATTTCAGAAATGAATTAAATTATAGCACACTCAATTGGTGTGCAGAGAGATGGAGAATTGGTTGGTATGGGAGAAAAAACACGCCACACATTTGGTGTCAGAAGTGTTGAGTATACAGTTTTCCTTAACTGTCCTCTAGAGTCTAAGCTCCATGACAGGACTATACAAATTTTTTGTCTCTTCTGATTTCTTCATTGCTGTCTCTATGTGACACAGAGTAAGCACTCAATAAATATTCACTGAATGAACGAATCCATAAAGGGGAATATATCAGTGAACAAGAATGACTACATGCTCAGAAGGAGCTTCCTTTTTAGGTAGGGAAGACAAAACCAAATAAAAAATGAGTTAATATTAGGTCCCAATGAGTCCTAGGCACAAGCTAAAATTGGGGGATGTCAAACAGTCACAGGGGGAGGGGTAGTCAGGGGTGACACTGGAGCTGGGATCTGTGCAACACAAGGGAGGTGGGTTTGTGATGTTCAGAGGAAAGGCTTTTAAGTAGGAAGCACAGCACATGCAAAGGCCTGCAAATGGGACTGATCTTTGCATGTTCAAGGGACCAAAAAAAGAGGCCACTGGGGCTGGACAGTAGCAAAGGGAATGAGGCGAGGTGCAGTCTGTAAATACAGTGCCAGCCTCACAGAGCTGTCGTAGGGATTAACTGGGTTAATACATGTAATGGCTGCTCAGGGAAAATCATAACTGAGTTAACTAGACAAAAAAAGGAGAAAACATTATTCTAGGCAGGAAACAGCACGTACCAAGATCCTGGAGAGGGTGAGACGAATCATAATGAATATAAGGAAGGAGGAAAGGCCAGAGAAACTGCAGGGTAGAGAGATCAAAGGGGAGAGTGGGAGGGGACAAGGCTAGTGAGGTCAGCAAGGGCCAGAACCTGTGGAGCTGTGGAAGCATTGACAAGGAATTGGATTTTGTTCCAATGGAAGTAGGGAGCCACTGAAGGATTCTGAGCGGAGGAGTGACCTGATCTGACATACTTTAAAATATTACTCCCGTTGCTATGTGCAGAATGGACCGCAGTAGAGGAAGGCCAAGCAGAAGCAGGAAGGTTGGTAGGGAGGCTGCTCCAGTGACTCAGACAAGAGACGGAGATATTTAGGAATTAAAAAGGCTGAAACTTGGAAATGGAAATGAATTGGAAGTGTAGAAGAAATTAAATAAGATATTAAATAGGTTTCTGGTTTGAACTGCTTGGTGGATGGTGGTGCTCTTTCTGGTAGGAGGAAAGCCTTGGGGACGAAGAAGCTTTGACGACAATGTCAGGGACCCTATTTGAGGATGTCTTCTGCAAGTGGAAATGTCAAGGAAACTGTCAAAAGTCTGAAGAGGAGTCTGGGCTCCCACCTAAAGCCCTCAGCACAGAGCCTTGCTCTGTGATAGCGATGCCTATTACTGTCATTATGGGGCGATATTCACCTGGGCATGTTTGGGGTATGCTGCACCTCCTCCTGCCTGAGCTAATAGTAACCACCTTCAAAGATGAAAGAATCCAAAGTTGAAATATTCTTTATTTTAGGGATGGAAATAAGATAAGGAAGAGATACCTTTGTTAGTTACCGCTGAAGTACCATCGAAAGAACATCCTGGGGAAACAAGGAGGCATGTGTGTTGGAGGAGGGATTGGTGACCAGAAATCTAGGTCCTGAAAGCCGGGACACCTGAGTCCCAAAGGTGGATTGGGCCTGGACTCGGATATGAGGAAGGAGGGTCTGGGGGCCTGGACTCCTGGATCTGAGGGAGGAGGGTCGGAGGAAGGAGGGTCTGGGGCCCTGGACCCCCGGGCAGGAGCGAAAAGAGGGATGGGGACCCAGACTCTTGGATCTGAGAAAAAAGGGAGTCGGGAGCCGGACACCCGGGCCTGTAGAAGCGCGGAGCTGGATGGTGGGACTCTGGGGTCCCAGGGACTCACCACACCAACAGGGTCGCAGACGCTGATCCGAGAGCCGCGGCAGCCGCGAGCAGGAACAAGTTTCTCAGCGTCAGAGCCTCGGGCCTGGCCAGGAGCTCGCCCAGGCTCGGCCCCCAGGGCTCGATCGTCCCCGCGTCCCGCGGCGCCCAGCGCAACACTTCCCGGAACGTGAGCTGCAGATCCGTCTCCCCGCGCGGGGGCGGGCCCGTCACTGCGGGGACGCGCACGTCAGCCGGGCGCGCGCCCCGCCCCCCGCGCAGCCCCGCCCCCCGCGCAGCCCCGCCCCCGCGCAGCCCACCCCGCCCGCACCGTTAAGATAGAAGTAGAGCCGCGCCAGGGGGCGCTGGTCGTGCTTGATCAGGCAGGAGAAGGTCCCGCGGTGCTTGGGCTGCGCCGGCCGGATCCGCGCCAGGTATCCATGGGCCCGCGGCAGATCTCGGAAGTAGGACAAGTCCTGAGTCCGGAGCTGCGGGACGCTCGGGCTGAAGCGGCCGGAGGAGCGCGCCCCGCCCCGAGGTCCTAGCAGGCTCTCCGCTGTGACTCGCCAAACGGTCACTTACAAGCCCCGCCCCGGCCACGCCTTCTTGCGCCCCGGCCCCACCCCTCACCCTTTATTCGCCGACCCTTCAAGCATAGCCCCGCCTCCTAATCATGGCTCCGCCCCCGGGCTCTCTACTCGCTCTACCGCCCTAAGCGCGCCCCTAACCCTCACGCCTTAAACCCTTATGCATAACCTAAACCGAGTCTGGTCCTGCATTCTGGTCCTGGACCTCTCCCCTAAATCCCGGGACCTGTCCTCGCACGGAGCCCGTATCTGGACCGGACTCGCACTCCCTGCACCCTGACTGCCTATCTCCTAGCGATGCATAATCCGCCCGACTAAACACTTCACGCTAGTCCCGCCCCGACTCACACCTCCTCCTGCGAACTTCCAGGAATAGGTGATCTCCTTCTCTGGCAGCTGGAAGTTCACGATGCAAGAAAACATAGCCTGGTCACCCGGAGTCACCGTCACGTCCTGAACTGAAGACCCAGCTGGGTCACTCCCGTGGGCCCTCCCACGCCTGGCCTGGCCTCCAGGGCACGCCCCTTCCTCGCCCCGCCCCCTCTCCTGGGCGCCCCGCCCCCTCACCTGGGCAGTCCAGCGGGAGGTCGCAGACCTGGGAGTAGCACCCGCGGCAGCGGAAACGCCGGGAGGCCTCCTGCAGTCCTGTCAGGCGGGAACGCTGGGTCTGGACTCCACCTGCCTTCCCCAGCCCCGGGCCCTTTGGCTACCTTGAGGCCTGTTTAGCCTCCCCGGGTTCTATCGGCCAGGTAGAATCTTACCCGCCTTCCCCGCTCTCTCAGTGCCGGCTGACTCTCGGTACTTTTCTCTGTCTAGGGTGTCTACTGGTTTGCTTAGGTTAGGCTCTCAGACCCGCCTTCTATGAGGTTTCTCCAGGGCTCTCCTTCGCATTTGAAGCCCACCCGTGCTCTCCCACTTGAAGTTCTGGCCCCGACTGCCTCCCTTCCACCGCAATTCTGAGTTTTGGATTAAGTCCTTACCGCAGGGAGGGACGCAGGCCTGGGCTGTGGAGAGAGAGGAAGCGTTACTACCCTGGAAGTCGCCGGAGAGACCCTAACTGAAGCTCCGCGAAAGGATGTTACTGGGCCGGACGCATTCCGAGGGGGCGGAGCCAAGCCTGCAGTATTGCACCTGAGGGCGGGGCCAGGCCTGTGGCAGTCCCCTAAGAGGTCAGTCACGGGCCTGCTGGGAGCCATCTAAGGGAGAAGACACACAGGTCTGCCGCATGCCCCGAGGAGGGAGGGGCCGGTCCAGGTGTATTTCACCGAGGAGGCCCAATTGGAGAAGAGGTGTGGCCAGGATAGAAGCCCCCCTCTAAGGGAGCCCAGTTAGAGGGGAAACATTTCACAGAGTGCCCAGGGCTAGACACAGAGATCCAGAATGACGCCTGGTCTAGTCTGGGTCAGGAACATCCCAAGAGGGGTCCTAGCTGGAGAGGAAACCTTCCATCTGGAGGGGCCAGATCCAGAGTGGTCCGGGCAGGGAAGAGTCACCCACCAAGGGCTGCAGCTCAGAGACTGAGCCAGGAGATTGGACTAAAGGGGGCCGATGGGGATCTAAGGAGGGAGGGTGTCCTAATTGTGTATTTATCTGGGTAGGGGCAGGGAAGAGCGATGGAGTCTATTTTACCTTCCTTAAGCTGTGTAATGACCTTCTTAATTTTCTCCGCGGCATCAGGGAAGGCAACTTCAAAGGACCCTGGAGGGTGGAGGGGCACCTTTGTAGTACAGGCCCTTCCCCTAGGCCTGGCCTAGCTTGACAGGACGCGCTGTCATGGTGTCTGTGCCCCTTCCCCAGCCCCTCTCCACCCCTGTGTCTCTCCTATTACCACATCCTCTGTTTTCTTCATCTCCTCCCACTCTCTACTGTGGGGGCTGAGAACTCCCCAAGCCTCTTCTGCCTTTGGATTAGGGGTGCTACTCCTGAGTCTCTCCAGGATGGAAACCCTCCTCTGCATCATCTGCACTTATCTTGTTGGGGGAAAAAGGCAGGACGATGACCAAATTCCTCACCAAGGCCTATTAGGTCCTACGTGATTAGGTCTACTTCTCCTTCCTCTCTGTTCCATCCCTCCTGCCTACCTTTCATTTCCCTTAATATGAAAAGAACCACATTTCCTAGCAACTCAGGGCCTTTGCACGTGCTGGCTTCTGTTTCTTGTGTATCTTTCTCCCTACTCCTAATTATCCTCGTGTCTTACACCTCAAGTGTCACCTCCTTAATGGCTTTCCATCACCGCAAATCTAACCTAATCATAGTGTCCCATTCACTTCATTCATAGCTCTCACCACATTGCAATTATATATATTTTTATATATGGCGATTGCATACATCTGTCTCTTAAGTAAATAAACATGTCCTTCTTTAGAGCTGTGTCCTCAGAATCCAGAATAGGGCCCCAAGTCTTAGAAAGTGCTCAATAAATATGTGTAGAATGAAGTCCAAGATCCAACTGGAACTGGAGACCACAATGGTGGTCTGTGGCCTAAGTCCATCCCCTGGATGCGTTAAATTTGGCCTGGAAAATGTTTTGGTTTTTGTTTTGTTTTTTTTAAAGAACCAGTTGCCAACATACAAAATTTGAGAAAGTCACATAAAATATTTGGCATCTCTTTAAAAAAAAAAAAACTGTTAGGGCTGTAACACAGAGATCACATTTCCATCAGGCAGCAGTTAGCTGGAGCTTAGTAGCAGCCACGCCCTTTACACAGGGCTTTCCTCGGCCACTTCTCCACAATCCCAGCCTCCACTCCTTCCTACTCTTTTCACTCTGATGTTCTCTATCTTCATGGGTGTTTGGATTTTGACCATTGTAATGGCCTCCATACTGTAAGGTTTTGTGGCCTTTTCCAGTGAAAAAACAGAAAGTGGATGGCTGGATTGATTTTGTGGTGGCTTTGGAAATCAGAAATGTGGCAGGGTGTTATGGGCTAAATTGTACGCCCCCCACCCCCTGCCAATTCATATGTTGAAGACCTATCCTCCAGCACCTTAGAATGTGACAGTACTTGGAGGTAGGGTTCTTAAAGAGGTGATTAAGTTAAAATGAAGTCATTAGAGTGGACTCTAATCCAGTGTGACCAGTGTCCTTATAAGGAAAGGAAATTAGGACACAGACATGCACAGAGGGACATGTGAAGACACAGGGAGAAGATGGCATCTACAAGCCAAGGAGACGGGCCTGTAAAGAAACCAACGCTGCTGACAAAGAAACCTTGACCTCAAACTTCAAGCCTCCAAAATTGTGAAAAAATAAATTTCTGTTGTGTAAGCCACTATGGTACTTTGTTACAAAATAATCCCTGTATTAATTTGCTCTGGAAAGCTAATACAGAAATTGTCAGTTGCCTCCAAATATTTATATTTTCTCTTCAGTAACAGGACACTGCATTTCATCTGGGAATGTGCCCCCCAGCTAAAAACTTCATTTCTCAGCCTTCCTTGCAGTTAGTTGTGGTCATGTGACCCATTATGGCCACTAAGATGGAAGTGTCATATGTGAGTCACAGGAAGTAGCCTTAAAACGGAGCTGGTGCCATCTTATTGATCCCTTCCCCCTTCTCCATCCTGCTGCCTGAGACTTGGTTTTGATGGCTGGAGCTCTAGCAGCCATACAGGTCCATGAGGACAAGGGCTCTACCCTAGGATGGTAGACCAGAAAGCTGGAAGGAGCTTGGGTTCCCAAGAAAATGGAGCTGCCACACTAGCTTTAAGTGCCTACCTCAAGATGCATTTTATATGGGAGAAATAAACTCATTTGCTTAAGCCATTGCAGGGAGAGGGGAAGAGTTCCTCTGTGATTTAAAGCCATACAAAAAGGGAAGGAACTGAGGATATTGGCAAGACAGTGGCTGAAACAATGATCATCGGGCATATGCTTGGAAAGAAGGGGCACTGAAGCCAAGAAGTGGGTTCAAAATGGGGGGTCAAGGACTTAGAGGTCTCCTCTCACCACAGAGTAGGAGTGTGGTCTTGAGATGGCAGGATGGTCAGGAGGATGTGGTCAGAGTGGGGTGCTCAAATGAGAGGCCAGGATGTTGGAGGAGTCATCCATGGAATATCTATGGGCCAAACCAAATGACTCACAGGGAGGATGAGTGTGAGGTATACCAAGCGAGCCATGGCATCATGGTGGGTTTATATATCTAGTAATGCTCCAAACAGGCCAAGGGGAGTGGGTTATATCAAGTAGACCACAAAGGGGAGGGAGTGTTGTAAAACAGGGGTCCCCATCCTTTTTGGCACCAGGGACTGGTTTCATGGAAGACCATTTTTCTGGGGTGGGGGGTGTGGGGGATGGTTTTGGGCTGATTCAAGTGCACTACATTTATTGTGCATTCAAACCTCTCTGCTAATGATAATCTGTATTTGCAGCCACTCCCCAGCACTAGCATCACCACCTCAGCTCCACCTCAGATCATCAGGCATTAGATTCTCATAAGGAGCGCGCAACCTAGATCCCTCGCATGCGCAGTTTACAGTAGGGTTCAGTTTAGAGCAGGGTTCTTACTCCTGTGAAAATCTAATGCCCCCACTGATCTGATGGGAGGCGGAGCTTATGCAGTGATGCAAGCGATGGGAAGCAGCTGTAAATACAGATGAAGTTTCCCCCTCCAATTGCCAATCACCTCCTGCTGTGCGGCCGGGTTCCTAACAGGCCATTGACTGGTACTGACTGGTCTGCAGCCCAGGGGTTGGGGACCACAGTTGTAATGTCTTCCCAAAAGAGCTGCATACTGTTAGGAGCTCTGACTCTGACTCTGGTTTGGATCATCTGGGCTTGAGTCCTGGCTCTTTCAACTTGAGCGCACCTGTCTCAAATCTGAGGCATCAGTCACAAGCCCTCCTCCCTATGTGACCCTGGCCAAGTGACTTAACCTTCCTTCCTGATCCTCAGTTTCCTCATTCATAAAATGGGGATGATAGCTGTGTCTGCCTCACAGGATGGGTGGGAGGATGAAATGCCATACACCGTAAGAACATCCTCATCCCAAACTATTTCATGGCACCATTTAATGACTGCATGAGATACTGTCTGTAAGTGCTTAGAATGGTGCCTGGCACATAGTGAGCTACTGTTATTACCATCTCCAAGTTTGAGATGGGGAAACTGAGGCATGGAGAGATTAGGGAAATGGTCCAAGGTCACATAGCTACATTTGAACCCAGAGCCTCCATATCTAATTGCTGCATGTGGTATATCACCCTCCTCTCTATACCACACCACCCACTCCACGGATTACATACACACACAGTATCACTTGCAGCCACCAAGAGACAGCCCTAAGTTAGCTCCAACATCTCTCCAGGCTTCTGTCTGGGAAAGATTCTAAAGTCACCCTCAATTCTTCCCATTCCCCTCACCCACATACATCTGGTCCAGTCTGTCTTCAAATATCTCCTGGGTCTGTCTGTCTTGTCCAGCTGAGCTCCAACTTCCCCATCTTGAAAGTGGGGTTATAAAACCCTGCCTCACAGGGCTGGCATAAGGATATCTTTTAGGAGGATAATTAACATGAATAACTCTGTCTGGCAGATGCAGCCTCTTGCAAGCACAGGGCAGGTGTGGCACACAGTCAAATCCTCATGCCCTGCGCCCCTTAGCTCAGACCTCATCTTGGCTTACCCGGACCACTGTGATGGGTCCAAGCCACCACAGACAGGCTTCTTACAGGTCTCCCTGCCTCTGCCCTGCCCCCACATGGCTGCCAGAGGGATCTGGTTAAATCCTAAGTCAGATCCTGTCTTTGTGTAAAATCCTCCAAATAGCCTCCCCATTTCAAGAGCAAAACACAAAAGTTGTTCCAAGGGTCCACAATAGTGATTCTTAAAGTGTGTTCCAGGACCAGCATCATCAGCATTGCCTGGGAACTTGATAGAAAGATCAATTTTCCGGCCCTACCTCAGGCCTATTGGTCAGATACAGAGGGCGGGGCCCAGTAATCTGCATTTTAACAGGCTCCCAGGAGACTCTGAATTACACTGGGGCTTGAGAGCCACTGGTCTACAAAGACCTATAGGACATGGTCCCTTGCTACCTCTCTGATTCCATCTCCACTTCAGCCCCACTGGCCCCAGGGCCTTTGCACTGGCTCTTCCCTTGGCCTGAAACTCTCTTTCCCGAGACTGTCTGCATGGCTCTCACTGTCACTTTGATCAAGTCTTTGCTCAACTGGACTGTGTCATTTCTAACTCCTCTGACTGACCTATTTAAAATTATCCTCCTATGCCCTTCCCCTTCTCTGTTTTCCTCCATAGCACAGATCACCAACTGACATACTGACGTATTTTAGTGGTTACGTTTACTGTCTGTCTCCCTCCACCCCACCCCCAATATAAGCAACCTGAGGGCGGGCAGTTTGCAGCTTTGGTTACAGCTGTGTCCCCAGTGTTGTTCCTGGCACATTCAATAAACACCTGTTGAATGTATTGCACCAGCCTCTCCTGGCCTCCAGACTCTCCCTCTGGTCTGTCCTCCACACGGCCCCAGAGAGCTCCTTCTACACCCAGAGCTGACCCCACCCCTCCCCGCTCACAGCCCTCCCATGGCTCCCCAGTGTCTTCACGCCAGGGTCTCCCTGACTTTTCAGCTGAACTCTGCGGCCTCATGGATGTCCCCAGGACCCCTCACAGTGACTACGTCCCAGCCCAGCTCATAATCGGCCCCCACTCTGGCTCCTTCTCCCAAGCTCCTCATCTCAGGGATGACCCACGACCCAAAAGTCATGGAGCCAGGCCTCAGGCACTGTCCTCTAACCCTCCCGCCTCCCCCTGCCCAAACAGCCTAGCAGACCCAGGCTGTCCCTTCTTCTCTACCTTCACAGCCCCAACCCCTGCTCAGGCCTCCTCCCCGCTGGCCTGGACCCTCACCCCCAGCTCTTCTCTGTCCCCTCCACGTCCCTCCCACACACGGCCCCAGAGAGGCCGTCCACTCCCAGATCTGACTTCTTCCTGGTCTTTTCAAAACATCCTGTGACAAGACAGCCTATGTGGGGAGAAAGGGCATTTCTGGGAATCCTGCACCCCCTGTCCAGCTCTCAGGATCCCCGTGGGGGATGCCCAGCTGAAGCTTCTCCACTGGCCCCTGGACGCCCCCTGAATGATGAGAACATCCCCCTCCTCCAGGACCTTTGACAAAAAGCTTGGCGTGGCCAGTTTATTCTACAAAACAGGGGTCTGTGGCCTCCCCGCAGCCCTCAGACCCTCCACAATTCCAGCCTCTGGCACGTTGGGGGATCATGGCCGTGGTGACCTGGTGTGACTGCTGCTAACACTGCCCATGAGCCATGCATGTCCCCCCAACCCTGAGGTCCCTCCGCACAGCCACACATGTGTGTCTCACCCACCCCAAGGCTATCACGTGTCCCCGTCCCCCCAGGACAGTCACACCCCTGTCTCTCTTCATGGCTGTCATCTGAATGATAGCTTCACTGTCCCCACATGTTTGCCTGCCCCCTCATAGCCTCCCACCTCAAAAATGGGGAACCACTTTAACTGTAAGGAATATACATGTGCGTTCCATCTTAGAGGAGGATGTCTTTGCTGAGGGCTGCTGATAAGGGTCACCCTTCTCACCACAAGTAACCCAGCTTACTCCACTACCCAGCACCATGCTCCCAGGTCACACATCCCAGGGACCCCACCCCCAACCACTCACCCTGAGCAGCCGCCATCTCCTGCAGGGAGTGGGTCATCTGGGTGAAGGCATCATGCAGGTGGCTTCTCTCATCATAGTCTGGGGGTGGGACAGGGTGAGGCTGCAGGAGTCAGCTCCCCCACACCAAGTCCCTGATGGGAACTTCCTCCCCTCTCTGCGTCTCTGCCCCCCAGTCTCTACCCTGCCCTGCTCAGTCTCTGCCCCCTCTTTGTCTCCTGTCTCTCTCTCTCCTTGGGTCTCTCTTGTCTCAGTGTCTTTGAGCCTTTCTCCTCTGACTCTGTGCTTCTCTCTGTGTGTCCCTCTCGTTGAGTGTCTTCTGGTCTCCCCTGTTCTTCCCTTAATACCCTCCCAGGACCCTAGTGGAGTTCAGAAGGTCTCCTCACTGATTTCGATGTCTGAGAGGCCCTGGAAGGCGGCCGTAAAGACCTCCTTGCACCTGTCAAGCTTAGGGCTCTCCATCCCGGCAAACATCTGGCAGATGCGGAGGCGCTCCGCGAAGGTCGTGAAGCAGAGGAGACAGGCCCAAGTGGGCGCCCTGAGGACTGAAAGGGCCAGCAGTGCAGGTGGGACTGCTCTGGCCAGGGCCAGTGGGACCATCGCAGAGAGTCTCAAGGCCCAGGGAGAAGCTGGTGACCTTTGTGAGGTCACCTGGGGTGGGGGAGGGGCCAGTCGCCTGGGGTCAGAGGTTGAGTTTCAGTTGGGGGTCAACTGTCAGGCTCTGGAGGAAGGGTGTGAGGGATCGGGGGTCAGGAGTCGAGATGGCAATCCCCAGGTTTGTGGTTGGGCCAGACGCCAGGCTCCCAAGAACCTCACCTGTGACCCTGGACATCCTCACAGGTTAAAGGGTCTCAGGGACCCAGAGGCTGGCAATATGGCACATGGTGGTCCCAACAGGCCCTGCCGTGGGCTTTGGGGTGGGGCTCAGAGATGGAGATGGGCACAGAGACACTCCAGGTGCCAGAGGACAGAAAGACCAAAGAGACAGAAACAGAGACAAGGAGAGATACGGGGAGGGTCAGAGACCCAGAAAGTCACAGTAAGAGAGATGGAGACAGGGTTCCAGAGACCAGTATGCAGAGCAATGCAGAAGCCTCAGGGAGACACAACAGAGATGGAGAGACAGACAGAGAAAGCAAAATGGATTTCTTGATGGAAGAGAAACTCTTCAAGGAAAGTAGGGAGGGGATGCTGGACAGAAAAGGCAGCTCAGCTCCTCCTCCCAGGGTCCCCGGGGCAGCGGTGGGGGCTGGGGGTCCTGCCGGCCCCCCATCCCGTGCAGGGCGCAGCCTGGGGAAAGCTAGGAGGCCGTATAGTGATCTCCTTGGGTGTCCTCCTCAACTATACAACCTCCTACCTCAGCCCGGGGGGCGCGGCCGGTGGACAGAGCAGACAGATAGACAGATGGGGCCAGGAGGGCCGGGGAGGGTGGGGAGGGCCGGGGAGGCCCCAGCCGCGATGATGAGCCCCCGACACGGACCCACAGACACGAGCTTGTGTGCGGCTAAGGCCCCGCAAGGTCGGTTCTACGGGTGGGTGCCAGGACCCAGGAGTCCAGGCCCCCGGCCCCCTCCTCCCTAAGGAATCCAGGAGTCCAGGCCCCCAGTCCTCTCCTCCCCCAGACCCAGGGGTCTGGGTCCCCAGTCTCCTCCACCCTCAGACCCAGGGGTCCAGCCCCAGACCCTCCTCCCTCACTCCTGGGAGTCCAGGCAAGCAGGCCTCTCCCCTCCCTCCTTCCAGCCTCCCAGACCCTCAGGCACAGCCTGATAGGAGACCTGGCTTCCTGGGTGCAGGCCGGAAGGAACCTCACCTGTCTTGGAATTCCAGCCTGCTGGGCACCTTGCTCCCCACCTGCCTTCCCATCAGGCTGCAGAGACTCGGGGCATGAAACCTTGAAAGCCTCTCTGGGTATTTTTCTCCTCTCTCCTGCCTTCTTTTGGCCTCTTGTCATTTGTAACAATGACAGCCATGACCTCTGGGCACTGACACTGCACCAGTCTTCTGACACCTCCCAGTACACAGAGCGAGGTACTCTCTGCATCCCCATTTGGCAGGTGGGGCAGGAGAGGCAGGTGAGGAGGCCCAGCCTCAGAGAGGGGAGGAGACCTGCCGGAGCCAGCCTGTGGGTGGGAGGGGCCGTGGCCGCCACCCACCCTCCCCAGCCCGGGGCTGTCCCTCTCCAGCTCACCGTCCCCGCTCCCTGCAACCTTCCCGCTTCCCCACGCTGTCCTGCGGCCCGTGCCGTCCGTTTCCTTCTGCCTCTGCCCGTTTCTATTCCCCGTCTCTGCTTCTCCCAGTTGCTACCTTACCTGTCTCCCCCTCAGCCTCCTCCAGCATCTGTGTCTCTCCTGGCACCGCGCTCTCCCCCCGCCCCCCTCCCCCTCCCTCCCTCCGGTCTGCCGAGCCCCTTCCCTTCCTCCCCCCGCTTTGTCTCTCCTTCTCTCCGACCCTCTCCCGGTCTGTCTCCCTCTCCTCTTTCTCTCGCCCTCTTCCTCTCCTTTCTCCCGACGCCTCGCCGCACCTCGTCTCGCTCCTGCCCTGCCCCCTCCCCATCTCTCCGGCTCTTCTCTTCCTCTGCCTCTGCCTCGCTCCCTTTCTCCCCCTCGTCCTCCTTCCCTCCCTCCCAAGTCTCCCTCTCCCCTCCCCCTCCCCCCTCTCTCCCTCTCTCCCTCCTTCCCTCTCTCCCTCCCCCTCGCAGCTCGGAGCCAGGTCTGGAGCCGGGGGTGGGTGGGGGCGGCAGGAGAAGGGGCCCAGGGCTGGGGCAGCGACCTGCAGAGGAGGGGGAGGAGGAGCGGGAAGGGGGCGGAGACGGCGCTGCGGCCCGGCTCTCTTCCCCCTTGCCTCCTCGCCAGCCCCCCGGACCCCCGGGCGGGGGCGAGAGTCAGGCCAAGGTGGGGAGGAAGGGGAAGGGAGGAGGCTGCCCCCCCACCTGGCCCGGAGCCCAGGCCCGGGCTCCCAGCATGCCCCGGGGCTGCCTGGGGCCTGAGGAGGGGGGTGAGGGGAGAGGGGAAGCGGAGAATCTTAAGATTCCCGGGACCGGAGCATCTCCCCAACCCCCAACCAATTTCTGCTAGGGGAAACTGAGGCGGAGAGAGAAGGGTCAAGACTTGTTCAAGGTCACTGGACGAGGCGTTGATGGAAACGCGATCTCCCAGGGCTGGCTTTGGGGATGGGGTAGGCGCTGGACTTCCCCCGGGCCTAGGTCCTCCTCCCCCTCTCTGCGGACCCTGGGGAGCCCCCAAGGGTCAGAGAGCAGACCCAAACAGTCTGGCACCATGGCAACCAGCTGGCCACGCCCCCTTAACCCCTGGAGGGCTGGACTCCAGCTGGGGCTAAAGAGGAGGTGGGGACTCCTGGGTTCTGGGGGAGGAGGGGTCTGGGGGTCCCCTGAACTCCAGGCTTGGAAGGGAGGTGGGGGCCTGGGCTCTTGGGTTCTAGCGGACGAGGGGGTTGGTGCTCGTGCTCCTGGGGAGGTGGGGCTGGGGTTTTGAACTCTGGGGTTTTGAAAGGGGTGGGGGCTCAAGTGTGTGCTCTCTGGTCTGAGAGAAGAGGCTGGGGGCTCAGACTCCCGATTCTGGGGAAAAGGGGTCCAGGGGTTCGGATTTGGGAATTCGGGGTGCGGTGAACTCCCGGGTCTGAGGGAGGAGGGGGCTTGGGCCTGGAATCCCGGGTCGCCAAGGGAGCCTGGATGCCGGGCCTCTCCCCCGCCAGACATCCCCTGCCCCCGCCGCTGACCCTGGCCTGTCTGGCGGCCCAGACAACCTCCCCCCTCCTTCTCAGCCCCCTCCCACTTGCACGGCTCACCCTTGACCCCTTAAAGCCCCGCAGCCCCATCCCTGCCCCTCCCCCTCCCCTCCAGCCAGACGTTAACCCTTCCGATGCCCGAGGCACCTCCGAAGCCAGACAGCCTTCCTCCACCTCCCCTGAGAGCTGGACCATCTCGCCCCTAGTCTCCTCCACCCTCCGATCCTACCTGCCCCAGCCCCCACCTCTGTTCTCCCTCTGGAATCCAGGAGGTGTTCCCGGCCTTCTCCGGCTTCTGGACCCCGGAGTCCTGGTCCCCAGCCCCCTCCTTCAAGGATTCGGGAGCCTGGGCTCCCAGCCCCCTCTTCCTCCTCCGAGAACCCAGAAATCGGGGCCCCCGGCCGGCCTTCTCCTCCCGCAGGGACCCTGGAGTCCCGGCCGCGGGCCCCATCCCCCGCCCTTTCCGCAGACTCACGGCTCCCCGGCTCCCGCGTCGGAGGGGACGGGTCTCCTCGGCCGGCCCCAGGCCCGCGGCCGAGCCCCACCGCCGCCGCGTCCTCTCCATCCTCTCCCCGCCTCCGCCGCCCGCGGCCTCTCCCCTTCCTCCCGCCCTGCCCGCCATCCTCCTTCCCTCTCCCCGGCTCCCTCCGGCCGGCGCCTCCCGGCTCTGAGGTCCCGGGCTCCCCTCCCCGGACCCCGCGGGCGGGCGGCCGTCGGACCAGCCCCCTCCCCAGGGGGCCCCCGCCCCGGCCCCTCCCCACCGCCCAGCCCTGCCCGGCCGGCTTCCCCCCTGCCCCGGAGCTGGCCCGGGTCCAGGGGAAAAAATTCCATCCAGCCCCGGGGAGGAGCAGCGGGGCGGGGGAGGCCGGGCCAGGGGAGCGTGACGCAGAGCGGAGGGAAGGGACAAAAGGGAGGCCGGGGAGGCGGCGGGCGCTCCCACTTCTCCCTCCCTCCGCCCTCGGCCAGGGCCCGCTTCTCCCTCCGGCTTTCCCTCGGTCCCTGCCTCCGCTCCTCCCTTCGCCCGCTCTGCCTCCCTCCCTCCTCGCGCCCGCCTCCCCGCTCCCGGCGCCGCGCGTGCTCGCCTTCGCCCTCCGCCCCCACCCCTGCTCCCTCTTCTCCCCGCCCGCGTCGTTCTCCGCCGCCGTTGCTCCCCGGTCCTCCTTCCGTCTCCGCATCTGTCCTCCTGCCTCTCTTTCTCTTTCCCTGTCTCGCGTCTCCATCCCTCCTCTCTCCTCTTTCTCCTTACACCCCCCCCCCGCGCCCCCGTCAGGGTCTGCCCTTCTCTGTCTCTCCCTTTCTGTTCTCCCAGCCTCTCCCCTCCCTCCGCTTTGGTCTCTCCACCCCCCGCCCCCCCACTGGGGACTCAAAGGTGAATCAGACCCATATCTGCCCTTGCAGATGGAGCTCACAGTCTGACGGAAGAGACAGACCCAGCTGCAGACAGGCCCACTCCGGGGTGATTGGGGTATGACAGAGGGAGAGACCAGAGGCTGGGAGAGCCCAGGGGTGAAGGAATCCTTGCAGCAGGAGACATCAGTGAGGACCCTCAGAGAAGCTGGGGTTCTGGCATGACCTCCAAGAACCAGGGGAAGTTAGGTCTGAATTGTTGAGAGAAGGCGCCAGTAAGGGCGTTCGGGCAGAGGGCACAGCTGAAGCAAAGGCCCAAAGTCGGGAAACCAAGGCAATGCTGGGAGGACCACAAAGCAGTCGACTCTAGAGCCTTGCAGGCCAGGAGCGCAGGAGCATAGGCGACGGATCCGGCTGGGGTGAGTGGGCGGGGCCAGGTTCTCAGCAAGTTGAAGGCTAGGCTGGGAACTTAGTCTTCTGAGGGTGACAGGGGGCCGTGGAGGGTTGTGAGCAAGGGGAAGGGACAGGATCAGATCTGAATGTCAGACCCCTCTGGGGCAGTGGGTGGACTGGAGGGTAGAAAGACCATGGGGTGGTGGCGCAGAGAATGTGAGGAGCTGGCATGGGGACTTCTGGGCTGTGGGGGGTGAAGGGCAGGGACGAGGTGAGAAAGCTACAACTCCCTGGAATCTGGCTCAGGAACTGAGGGGACAGGCGTTGTTCCCAATGGAGAACCAGGAGGAAGAAGAGGAACAGGAGACCGAAGATGCTGTGGGTAGCTTAGAACTTAGTGGATGTTAGGGGCCAGGGGACATTTAGGGAAGACATTCAGGCAGTGGTTGGTTTATGGTCCTGAGGCTCCAACAGTGAAAAATAGATCTCCTTCCCACCCTGTCCCCTGGCCCCCCACTTCTCCTCTTAGGGGACAGCTTATGCTTACTAATTTCTTGGGTATCTGTCCAGAGGAATTCTATACATCGATGCACGTATATTATACCACCCCCCTCTTTTTTGTCCCCAGATGAGATCATATTATTCTGCACCTTGCTTTTTTTTTTAACACTATACCCCCCAAATCATCCCATATCTATGCTTGTAAAGGTACCTTATTCATTTTCACAGCTGTATAGTATTCCATTGTATACATTTATTGTCTATAATTATTCAGTTGACTAGGAGATTGGGAGGTTTTTATACATATATATAAACTAATACTTATGCATATTCAAATGTACTGGTTTGGGTTTTTGTGTGTGTGTGTGTGTGTGTGTTTGGTTTTTTTTAGTGATTTCATTGGTTGCTTTTAAGCCTCTAAACCTAGATAGTTGATAAATACTTCTAGATCTTTTAAAATTTATTGATAATTACTAGTAATAGGGATAATAATAATGAAAACACACACCCTTTATTGAATGACTACTTGGAGCCAGTCCTGGGACTGAGTATTTGTTATATATTATATTGTTTAATCACAGCAACCTTAGTGTCAGAAACTGTTATTATCCCAGTATTTTCGTGAGTCCAAGCTCGCAAAATGAGTGACAGAGTCAGTGATTGGAACCCTGGCCTCCCTGGGTCCTTCTTTGAGGGTGGGCTGCCTCTGGGAAAACGTGCTGCTACGAGGGATGGACGCTGGGCATGTTTAGACTTCTCATGCACACGATTTTGCATATGACTAAGAGGGACCCTTTTTCAGACCCTGCACTTTAACTTGGGATCTGGAATTACTGTCACTCCATATTCACCCCAGATGCCCTGTAGACAGGTTGGGACAGTAACAGCATCACCATGCTCTCCCCTTGTACTGGCCCTGATCCCATTTTGTTGTGATTTTCTGTGCCTGGATCTGTCTTTGGGAATTCATTGAGGGCATGGTCTGGGTCTGAGTCATCTCTGTGACCTCAATATCACCCAACATAGGTGTGGCTCAGAGCAGGGGCTCAGGAAAATGTTTGCTGAATGAGTGAATGGAGGGATAGGTGAAAAACAAATGGCTTTGGGCGTTAGGCTGGGACTTGCCTAAGCCTCTGGGATACGAGACCATAATTCCCATTAGTTCCTGAAACATAAGGCCTCCGTTCCCATCAGTAAGTTACAGGGACCACTGTTTCCATCCTCTGATAAGCAGGGCTCCAGATCTATCAGCACCTAAGACTCAGCTACTGCAATTCCCACAAATCCTTGGGACTCAGGATCTACCATTCCCATCAGACATTGGCATACAAGTACAGGTGAATGTCCCTAATCCAAAAATCCAGAATCTGAACTTCTCTGAAACCCAAACTTTTTGAGTGCCAACATGATGCCACAAGTGAAAAATTTCACACCTGACCTGACCTCATCTGACAGGTTGCAGTCAAAACGCAGTTTAAACTTTGTTTCATGCACAAAATCATTAAAAATATTGTATAAAATTACCACTGGGCTATGTGCATAAGGTGTTTATAAAACAAATGAATTTCATGTTCGGACTTGGGTCCCATCCCCAAGATATCTCATTATGCATATGCAAATATTCCAAAACCTGAAAAAAAACCCTTGAAACCTAAAACGCTTCTGGTCCCAAGCATTTTGGATAAGGGATACTCAGCCTGTACTACTATTCTTGTCAGTCTCTGCTACCCTATGTCCGTAATTGTCATACGCCTTAGACACAGGGGCCACCATTCTCATCAACTCCAGAGACTGAAGTACCACCATTCTTATTATCCCTTGGAACAGCACTCTAATGGAAAATAGTAATTTCCTGACCTTCACAAGGCCATCTCCAGGTTCCAGAAACAGAAGCTGCTAGACAGGAAGACACCTCAACCTACCTTGAACTAGGTCTGAGTCAAAAACTCATGTGTTAATACTGTAAAACAGGAGGTACCAGGTCATGATGAACATCAAAGTAGCAGAGAATCCTTCTCTGTGAGGGATCAGCCCCAAAACCAAGATAATCCTACAGTACCACCAAAGAATCCTTCCATGTGGAGGATTGACTTCAAACCCAAGATAATCCTAGGGCACCACATAATCCCTATAGGTGGGGTAATCCTCAGACTGGCGGAACATAAAAATATCAGATGATCCATATGCAACAGATGCTCCCATTGTACCATTAAATAACCCAAAATGGTAACTTGCCCCTAATGGACTGGTAGGAATTGAAGACAGGGGCACCAGTTTTGTTGGGGCTGGTGGGGGCAAGGGGAAACAACAAATCTCATAATCTCATTCCCACTATTAACTCTTTCCTAAACAAGGGCCATGGGGAAATGGGTGTGATTTTGGGGGGAGGGCTTCCCTGCAGCCTTTCTCTTCACCTTGGGCCATACCTTCTATTCACTTGATGAGTGAAGGGCCTTCAGCTGCTCTGCTGTTTACATTTCAGCAAAAAGTAGGGAAGATTATCCTGAGGTTCAAGGAGACTGGAGTGGGTATATTTTTGCAAACCCTTCAGCTGCCATCCACTTCCTCTACCTCTGGTAATAGATCCTCTCTTTCCTGTGAGAAGCTCACTCCATGTGACTCTGACAAGAATGTTCTAGCACTAATGCTTCTCCTCCTTCCCCCCAAAAAACTTGGTCTGAGCATATGACATGATACAGGCCAATCAGAAAATTCATTCATTTATAAGCCCCTCGATGGAGCTGATTATAATAGAACCCAAGATTTTATTTTTGATCTTGACACTTTAATTTCATGTCTCCTAAAATATACAAGCATTTGTACACACATACAGTGTTTTTGTTTTCCAAGATTGGAATCATATTACCCATAGCAAGGTGATTAAGAGCACAGATTCTGAAGCCAGACTGCCTAGGTTTGAATCCTGGCTCAGCCGCTTTACTAGCTATGTCTCTCTATGCCTCAGTTTTGTCATCAGTAAAATGGGTATGATAACAATAGTATCTATATCACAGGGTTGAGACATGAGGATGAAAGGAGTTAACATACATAAAGTGCTTAAAACAGTGCCTGGCACATAGTAAGCCACATAGAAGGATTATTTGATGTTATTCCTACCAATTAATACAGAGCTAGCTCTCTATTCCAATTTCTTCATACACATGCACAGAATTTTATATAAACAGGTCAATGTGTACTTGTGGAGATATTTTTACTACATTCTTTCCCATTCTTCTTTCTTCTTTCTTTATTTACCTTTATTGACCCTTCTCTTCCTGCCCACTCCTCAGGTACCTCTCCTCCCAAAATCACGAGTCATATCTGTTGTGGGTGAAATTGTGTCCCCTCAAAATATATGTTGAAGTCCTAATCCCTAGTACCTGTGAATGCGACCTTATTTGGGAGTCTTCACAGATGTAATCAAGTTAAAGTGAGGTCATAGTGGATTAGGGTAGGCCCTAAGTCCAAAGACTGGTAACTTTATAAGGAGAGAGAGATTTGAAGATACAGAGAAGACACATTGGGAAAAAGACCATGTGGTGATGGAGGCAGAGATTCACACGATGCATCTACAAGCCGACAAATACCAAGGATTGCTGGCAACCACTAGAAGCTGGAACAGGAAGGAGTCTTCAGAGGAAGTATGGCTTTGCTGAGACCTTGATTTCCAACTTCTGGCCTCCACAACTGTGAGAGAATAAATTTCTGTTGTTTTAAGCCACTCAGATTGTGGTACTTTGCTACAGCAGCCTTAGAAAACCAAGATGATATCTATGTTAATCTGTGTGTCTTGCCATCCTTTACTTCATGCTTAAGTAAACACACACATACACATTAATAAGCACATATTTGAGTTGCATCAAAATTCAGCTACAGCCTCAGTATTTGTTCAAATTTTTCTATTTGACTTTGGCCTCACCTCAGTCTTTGGAAGGCTGAAACACTGAATGCCAACATGAAGATCATTTCTGGCATCCCTGAACTTGTGTGGGCTCAATAAATATGTGATCAATTGGGTCACCATTGTATCTAACCAGTGCAATAACATTAGTAATATGAACAAGTCATGTTGTTCCTATCTAATGTTAAGATCTTAATAGTCACTTTCAAATTTAAGCATTCTAATGGAACTTGGAGTGAAAATCTTTGTGTGTGTGTGTGTGTGTGTGTGTTCAAGGTTAAAATTTTATCAGTCAATTGAAGTATAAGCATGTGCATGTATAATTATATAGTTATAAGAGTAAGAGGCTGAAATAAACAGTGATGGGTTATAAAAGCCTGTAAGCTGCAGGTGATTTCTTCAGGAAACTGACTCTGAAACAGAGATGAGAGCTCCAGAAATTAATTGGGGAGCTCTCAGGATTCACACTTGTAGGGGAGTAAAGGAAGCAGAATTAGGCAGCGGGAGAAGCTGAACTACTATACAGGCATAACAAAGGCCTCAACCAATTCTACAGGGAGCTCTGGAGCTGGATGGCTCTGTAGAGGTGTCCTGAATTGGGGCAAGGAAACTGGGCCTTTATACCACACACTGACCTGTTAAAAAAAATTTAGACAAATTAAATTTAACAGAGTTTATTTAAGCAAAGAATGGCTCATGAATAAGGCAACACTCAAAGATAAAAGAGCTTCAGAGAGCCCCATCTAGCAGTGTGAGCAGTGAGCTTTTATAGCCTGAACCCAGAAGCAAAGTCGAGAAATCACCTGATTGGCTACAGCCAGTCATTTGCCTTATTTGGACATAGTGTGCTCAGTTGGATGCCTGTGATTGGTTGAAGCTTGGCTGTTTGATTGGCTAAAGCCCAGCTATTTGTTACAAAAAGTGTATTACAGTTTATTAGGTAGGAACTCAAAGTATAGTGACAACCTCAGGCTCACGGCTTCCTGCTTGTTTTGCGTGAACACACCAGTCATTGGATGTGGACTGACCCAGGTAGGGGATGTGATTTTGTGTGAGACAGCTCCCTTTCTCTGAAGGTGATCTTTTGGGAGGGAGGGCTCAGCTGCAAGCTGTCAGCCATCAACACTCCTCACATCTGGATGAACCAGTGCTCAGTCCAGAGGGGGCAGTCTATCAACTACACCAGGCCTTTGACACCCAAAAACAACTATTGAGAACTTCTGCATAATTATACAACTCCGGAAATAGACTGAGTAGTGGTTTAAAGATTAAGGGTGCTTTAGTTAGATACCATTAGGAAGAATATTTTCTCCTTTTTGAACTGACAAGTGGTTATAAAAATGTAAATAATAACATGAGGCAGAACAGCAAAGATTAGATTAGATGGAAGTCCAAAGATCATTTCCGTGATAGGCAACCTTCTTTGTAGAATTGTTTGGTATTCTAGCATTCATATTTATTAAAGAAAATAATCTTTAATAATTGTATTTGATTTTTTAGTTATTTAATTCCATTTAGGCCATGTATCTTAGAAGAAAAAGTGTTATCTGAAAGTTACTCACATTTGTGAAGGTGAAATTTAAAAAAATCAGCAATTTTGCTTACTTAAATTACTTGAAGTGGAAATAAAACCCTCTAAAACCATGTATAACAACTTCTATGATAAATCATCTTTGATCCAGTCATGATAATGGATGCAAAGAGCATGAAAAAAAAATAGAAAAGTGTTGTAAATGAGGTGCCCCAAACACATTTTGTTCTCACTAATCAAACTTCAAAACAACAGATTTTGTAAGAATACTTTAAGAAGATAAATTCTTTATAGTCTGAGTCCATTGAAGCTCAAACCTTAAATCAAAGCTGTCAAATTGACTTCATAATACTGTCAACCATTTTCAGAAGTGGAAGACAAAGGATTTTCAAAATTCGCCCAAGCTATGATTCTTAAAAGTCGTTTCTAGAAAACGTGTTTTGAAAAATTATTCTGCACTACATTAAACTGTGCACAAAATTATTATATGTACTAATTCTGTATTTTATGCATAAAAATTTAGACACAAAGAAACAATAAAATCTTTTTACTTGATTTATGGTGAATTTAACTACATTTCTACTCTATTGCTGAGATATTTCTGGGTCTTACACACATAACAACATAGTGAATATGATCTATGGAATGTATGTAGAATGGAAAAATCAGTCGTTGTCATTGATAATGGAAGAAAAACAGCAAGGGCTATGAGTGAATTAGAAATTGCAAGCATATTATGATTTCTTCACACAACTTTAGTTGTGTGTCCAGAAATAATTAGAACTCAGTATCAGGTAAAATAATTGCTGGCCATAAGCAGAAAGATGGTTGGGCCACACTTTCATCATGCTTCTTCAACCAAAATCAAACTCATGACATATAAGAAAGTTTGAAACTGTATTCATACGAGTCACTCAAACAGGATAGCAAAGCAGCTCTTTCACGTTCAAAGGCCTACGTGAACAAAAAAGAGATACTGTACTCTGCAGATGACAATCCCAACATAGCAGGACTTTCTGACAAGTGTGAGTTGCCTGCAGAAAAAGTGGTTTATTTGACGAACCTACTGAAGAAGTAACTAAACCAATGTGCTTTGAGAGTAGAAGTATTTCACACATGGTACATGCTATAAGAATTCTGCTATTGTTCTGTTCCTGCCAAGCTGCTGAAATAGGTGTGTAGCTATTGAAAGTGGACATAGAGATGGAAATCCAGACATCATTTTTATGGTGTTGTCAGCCTTCTGAAATGGCTCCCGATGACATTCGTGCCCTTGTGTAACCTCCTCTCCTGAGTATGGGTTGGACTTGCTTATAACCAAGGGAGTATGGCAAAAGTGATGGGACATAATTTCTAAGATTAGATGACAAAAGACTGTGACTTGTGCCTTGCTAGCAAGCAAACTCTCTCTATTGCCTTTTTAAATTTTCACATATGAATAAAGTAAGTGGCTGCATCATGAGCTGCCATGTTGGAGAGGCCCACGTGGAAGGGAACTGAGGGGAGCCGCTGGCTAACAGCCAGCAAGGAATTGAGGCTCTCACTTCAGTACATCATGAGGAGCTGCATGTTGCCAAAAACCAATGAATGAACTCGGAAGTCATTCCCCCAGTAGAGCCTTCAGATGAGACTGCAGACCCTGAATCAACACCTTGATTGCAGCCTAGTGAGAAATTGAAGCCAAGGACCAAGCTAAGCTGTGCTCAGATTCCTGACCCACAGAAAGTATAAGATAATGGAACTATAAGATAGTGTTTTAAGCTGCTTAGTTTTGGGGTAATTTGTTAGGTAACAATAGATAACTAATATGATTTTGATATCTTAAAAGTCAATTGCCTTGCTCTATTATCATATTTCTTGTCCAATATTTAAAGACAGATTCTTCCCAAGTGATTATATGTGAAACAGCAAGTGCATGCAAGAATCTTAGGGGGAAAAAACCCAAAAGAAAGGGCAAAGCTTTCTCATTTTTGACAATGGTGAGCCAGGCTATATGGACCAACTCTTCTGCTAAGAACAACTAAAGGTGCTGGATAAAATACTATTATAAAAACAGTCTTTACAAATCATGACAGATAGGACAATCTAGTGAAGAATTTCCCAGCTGAAATTTAGAAAGTGAGAACTCTGAGACGTAAGCAGAGCATTCAAAGCTGCTTTTGACTGATGAGTATTTGCTTGTTCTGATTATAAAAATGAGCTGTGGTTTTGAACAGTCTCCTGGGATGAGCAGAACAGAAATAAAAGTGGTACCAAACTGGTACTACAGCATATCAAAGAAGCAAACTTAAACCCTCCCTGAAGGAAAACACTTCAATCACAGAAGAAAAATGATCCCAGGTGGAAGGTCTGAGATACAAGGAGCAAGAAAGTGGTAATAGGTAGATGTATCTGTCAGGATTCTAATAGGAAACTGATGGCACATTCAGGAGCTTAATTAAACATAGATAAATGAAGGGACTAATAAGAGAGATAAAAGCAAAATTAAGAGGTCCAACAAAGGGTGCTGAAGCATCCAAGGACAAGCAACGGTGGGAAGATGTTGCCATCCTAGACCTGATGGGGCAAGGGAGAAAAGGATGGTGCCTGAGGCCAGTGGGAGCTGTAGCCTTTGAGGATGTGTTACCTGATAGGATTTATGGCCTTGGAGGAACACAGGCACGGCCAGAACTGTGGGGAGGGAGGAATAAAAGCCCTGACTTCTTTCCTCCCATGCTCCAACCTCCTGCTAGTGCCTCCCATTGGCTAATCCCAGAGGGCAAGAGGAATCAGATGATGCAGTCCTGAAAGTTCAGCCTCGCAGTGCATGGGGGTGAGTGGAGAAGAGTGAATCATGGATCTAGAGAGGCACAGGTCATCCCTCTTGCCTCTCATCATCCATTATTTTCCTTTGTTTGAATGAATAAGCTCACATCCTTAATACAGAAAAGCCCAAAGTCCCAGTGGTTCTCCTATCATTGCAGAGTGATGTTATTCCAGTCATACTCCTGATGGAAACCTAAACTATAATAACAGCCACCAAAAGTGCTCTTCACATAAGATATCAGGGTAAAATTGAGGTGGAATTGAAACAATTAGTTAACAGAAAACACAACAGCTACAATCCATGCTTCTATAGCTGGTCGCAAGCCAAAATTGATAATTATTTTGTGTCCCTCTTACCTTCTTCCAGTACTTTGATTGACTGGGATTTTTTCCCCTGGCAGGGTGAACCAAAGGATCCAGGTCATCAGTGTTTCCTCTTTGTTGCATTACTGCAGTTTCCCATTGGCTACTATTCTGGACATGTGGGTATGAAGAGATTCCTCAGTGAATATTCTCGGTTCCACTTCTAATTCTCCTTGATCCCGTTGTACAGCAACAACCCAATTTCCCTTTAATAATTGGATCACCCTAGCTTTGTAAAGAGACCCCCTTCTCTGCCCGTTAGTCTAGCATCATGACTTGCCCCAAATGGCCAAGCCAGAGTCTCTGTTTCCACGTAAATGGAACCATAACTGTGTCCTTTGGTGGAAGTGTTTCTCCTTTAGACACTAGGACTCCCAAACCCACCTACTCCAAGGTTGCAAGTTTAGGAAGCAAAAACTGCGTAAGTGTGTGATTAGGTGGAATAAGCAAGAGGGGTTACTTCTACCTCCACTTTTTGGTTTTCACAGTGTGTATTCTGGCTCTGGGAGAAATGGCGCCTTATGTTGGGTGCTGGTTTAAGGTAAATACTGTTCTGCAAGACCTCACCCAACCTCACCAAGTGTTTGCCTCCATAACTGAGCCTTCAGTAGGTCACTCCAGCAATACATCTAGTCACCTATTTCTGGGTGATGAGGCCCATATTTCACTTCCTTGGCCTTAAAATTATTTTCTTGTTTAGCATATGGGACCTGGAGGGGTTGTGCTTTTAGCTGGCATAGCGATAAAGATAAGGGGTTCTATTAAGGTAGCCAGAGATGCTTTCTGATATTTCTAACATGTGTCTTCACTTGGGAATGCAAGGGCTGAGCTTATCTTTTTCTTTTTCTTTGGTCTGCAAGTCAGACAGAGGCAGCCTGTCTGCCGCACAGTCTTGGTAATGACCTTTATCACCAAGGTGACTAAGTGCCACTTAATTGCCTGATGCTTTGCCCTCTGCCTGTACTCTCTCTTATTCCACCACTGGTAATAATTGGAGTAATCATAACAGAACAAAAATAACTAGAGGGCTTAAAAACAAGATAGATATAAAATAAGAGAGAAAACAGCAATATATCAGAGATGCACAAATTGAGTAAAGTGTTTATGTCCTTTCGTGCATTACAGATGCTTAAATAAACTGATTAACTTTAGACTTTATGAAGTGTGCATATTATAATTTTTAAAAGATAACTAATAAGCTTAGAAATAGAGTGTAAACCTTCCAAACTGGTAGAAGAGAAATGAAGAATGAAGGATGAAAATTACTACAGCAGTCCAAACATAGGCCAGAAAGAAGGAAAAAAGAGTAACTGAACAGGCAGAACACAAAGAAGGCACACAAATAGTAATTTAAATCAAAATATGTTAGTAATTGCATTAAATGTAGTGTAAGGCTTCAGTTAAAATCAGTTTGCTAGACTGGACCAAAAAAAAAAAAAATCTAACTGTATGCTATTCACAAGAGACATCTAAAACATAAGGGTACAGAAACATCAAAGGAAAAACATGGGAAAAGATATACAATGCAGCAAATATTAACCAAAAGAAAGCTGGTCGGCTATACTAATGTCAGCTAGAATAGACTTTATTTAGGCAAAGCGTTTAGGCAAAACTTTACCAGAAATAAAAGGATCATATCACAGAGGTAAAAGTTTCATCAGAATATTAAAAGACCTAATTAGTATACACTACATAACACAGCCTCAAGATACATAAAGAAAAAGTTGACAGAACTACAAAATAAAGTACAAATTCACAATCATAGTGGGAAATATTTTTAAACATATCTCTTCCATTCATGAGTAAATTAAGCAGATAAGAAAAATGAGTGAAGACATAGAAAATCTAAACAACATAATTAACAAACTGATTTAAGCAAAAGACGGAACACTACACTCACAACTGCAAGAATGTATGTATTATTCAAGCACTCACAATAAGATTATTGAATTCTTAAAGGTTCGAAAATTAAGAAATCACTTCTAAATAGTCCACGGATCAAATAAGCAGTCAATTGGAAATTAGAAAATATTTAGAGGGATATTTCTATGGTTTGGATGTTTGACCTCTCCAAACCTCATGTTGAAATTTGGAAGATTTTTTGGTCCTGGGGGTGGATCTCTCATGAATGGATTGGTGCAATCCCGTCCTTACAGTAATGACTGAGCTCTCACTCTATTAGTTCCTGCCAGAGGTGGTTGTTTAAAAAGAGCCTGGCATTTACCCTCTCTCCTTCTTGCTTTCCCTCTTTCCATGTGATCACCACACACCTGCTCCGTTTTGCCTTCCACTGTGAGTGGAAGCAGTCTGCGTCTCTTGCCAGAAGAAGATGCTGGCACCATGCTTCTTGTACAGGATGCAGAACTGTGAGCCAAATAAACCTCTTTTCTTCATAAATTACCCAGCCTCAAGCATTTCTTTATAGCAACACTAAATGGACTAACATAGCTATCAATAGCTTGAAGTACATATTAATTGAGGACAAATAAGTTAAATTAAATTAGGTCTTGATTCTCAAGAGTTAAGAAATAAATCTAAAGAAAGTAAAAAGAAGGAAATAATAAAATAAGTAGAAAATAATGAAATTTAAAAACTCACAAAATAGAATCAACAAAGCCCTACCTTGTTCTGTGAAAGAGTAATAAACTTGGTAAAGCTCTGGTGAGTCTAATGAAAACGAGAAGGCAAATTTAGCCAATGTCAGGAATAAACTAAAGGACACAGCCACAGGTACTGCAGACATTTACAAGATAATAAGATAATATTTTGGACAATTTTATACAAATACCTTTGAAATTAAGACTAAGTGGATAAACATCCAGAAATATGTAATTTAGTGCAATAGACTCAGAAAGAAGTAGAAAACCTGAATAGTTCTATAACTATTCAGAAGAACAAGTGGTAAAAAATCATCCCACAAAGAAAACTTTAGGTCTAGATGGCTTTACCAACAAATTGTACCAAAACTTAAGGAAGAAATGACTCCATTCCTAATCAAAATCTTGCTGATTTTCTGAGGCTAATATAAATTTTATATCAAAATGCAACAATATGAAAATCCAAATGAACCCTAATTGTATAAGAAAAAGTCTTCAACCTCCTTAGAGGGAAATACCAATTAATATCATAGTGAGATACCACCACATACTCATCAGATTGCTAAAATGAAAACTACCAAGGGTTGGCAAGGATGTGAGGCAATGGAAACTCTCAAATTGTACAATCTTAGGAGCATAAATTCATGTAGTCTCTTTGGAAAATAATTTAGCATTACCTAGTAAAGTGAAAGCTATAAATACACACACACATACATATATGCAGATATATCTTCATATATCTTCTACTTTAGATATTATATTGTGTAATGAAATGTGAAACATTTGAAAGGTCTGCATAAGTCAGAGAACCAATGTTTTCCAAATAACCAATGCATAAGGTTGCAAAAGCATACATGGGTGAAAGGTCCATTGAAAGTGCAAGACAGACCACTGGATTTTGTATCAGAGTACAATAACTTCACTATATGGTTCAGAATCCAGCTTGTGACTAACCTTTAAGAAACCACCACTTCTTGAGTTTTGGTGCAGAATCTAAAAAGAATATGTACAAGTATCCAAAAAAGCTGTAAAATACTCTTCCCCTTTTTTTTCTTTTTTTGAGACAGGGTCTCGCTCTGTCACCCAGGCTAGAGTGTAGTGGTGCCATCATAGCTCACTGCAGCTTCAAACACCTGAGCTCAAGCGATCCTGCCTCAGCCTCCTGAGTAGCTGGGAATCCATGAGTGCGCCACCATGGCTGGCTAATGTTTTCTATTTTTTCTTTTTTTTGTAGAGGTGTGGTCTCGCTTTTGCTCAGGCTGGTCCCAAACTCCTGGCCTCAAGCAATCCTCCTGCTTTGGCCTCCCAGAGTGCTGGGATTACAGGCATGAGCCACCGTGCCCGGCCTGTTCTTTCCTTTTCCAACTACATATCTGTGTGGGGCTGGATTTTCCTTATATACTTCAAATGAAACAATATATCACAACAAATTGAATGGAGCACAGATATGTGAATTCAGCTATCTTCCATTAAGCCAGATATTAATGAGATTTGCAAAAATGTAAAACAATGCCACTCTTTTCATTGATTTTTTTTCAAAAACGTAGGTATTTTTTGTTAATCATATTATTTGTGTAAACATGTACTTGTTTTTAAACATTATTTGAAATAAATAAATACATAAATATTTTCAGATTCTCTCAGTTTTAATGTCTAGTAAGGCAAATATTAATAGATATAACCTGCATAAACAAAAGCTTTTTAGGGCATTCAATACTTTTTTTTTAATGGTGTAAAGGGGTCCTGAGACCACAAAGTTGGAGAACCATTGCCCCAGAGAGATTTGTGCACAGTTATACCAGATGTGTGTGCAAGAATGTCCACAGCAGCATTGTGTATCATAGCCCCCATCTGGAAGCAATTCAATTGTTCACTTAGAGTCATATGGATAAATGAAGTGTGGTATATCCACATAATGGAATACTATGCAGCAATGAAAAGAAATGAACTACAGCTACACAGATACATGGAATCCTCTCATCAACACAATGTTATAAAAGGTTTGAAAGATACAAATGAATACATAGAATCTTGTTCCATACATAGAAACATGTAATCTTAAAAAACAGCTAAAAGAAAACCATGTAAGTAATAGTGCTAGAAAGAAAAGTGAGGGTAATATTATCAAAAAGTTAGAATGTTGCTGACTTCTGGGGGAGGCAGGGGTTATTTCTGAGGAAGCCACATGAAGGGGGTTCTGAAATATCATGCATGTGTCATTTCCTATGACTACTTTAAAATTATTCGTATGTGTGTGAATAAATCTGTTGTATGCATCTTTAAGTTACACGTCACAAAAATATAACAGAGGTCAACAATCTTAACATCTACTTCTGAAGCCATTCAGAAAGTAGCTTTTCAAGCAGTAAACAAAGATTTAGTTTGTGGTACTTCTTTAATGAAATTGCATCATCACCTTTGACCAAATCTTCCCCAAGAGGAAGTAATCCTTTCCTTTAGCTGGTTTCTATTAGTAAGGAAGGAAAGCTTAATGACTTGGTTACAACGTCACTATCACTAGGTCCCTTTGCTGGCAAAGTAAGCATCTACCTAGTATCAGAACTCTGCAGTATGGCCAACAGAGAAAAAAGTAACAGCTACAACTGCTGAGAAATTATTGTTCCCACACTCTAATGTAAAATGTTAAAATTTGACTACTGGACACTTTTAACTCTTTATGTTGCGCTAGTTTTAGTGATTTGAAAAGTTGCAGAAGTGGTACAGAGAATTTCTGCACACCCATCACCCAACTTCCTCTATTGTTGCTGCCTTCTCAGAAAAATGACCCAAACCAGGAAATTAACATTGGTATAATACTACTAACTTCGCTATATGTTTTTTAATAATAAGTTATTGGGAACATTTTTATATAATTAGTGGTCATTTGGATTTTCTTTTTGTGAAGCCTACTGCTATGATTTGAATGTGTGTATCTCCCCCCCACCAAAATTCAGATGTTGAAACCTAATCACCAATGTGATGATATTAGGAGATGGGGCCTTTGGGAGGTGATGAGGCCATGACAGCAGAGCCCTCATGAATGGGAACAGTGTCCATATGAAAAAGGGCCCAGATAGCTGCCTTGCTCCTTCTACCATATGAGAACACAGCCAGAAGTCCTCATTTCTATGAACCAGGAAGCGGGCCCTCACCAGACACTGACTCTGCCAGTGCCTTGATCTTAGACATCCCAGCTTTCAGAACTGTGAAAAATAAATTTCTGCGGTTTATAAGTAGTATTTTGCTTGTTTATGGTATTGTCTTATAGCAGCCTGAATAAACTAAAATATCTAAGATCATTAGCAAATTTTTCTATTGGATTCTCTAATTTTTTTTCAAATTACATTTATAGTTTTCTTATAATCTTCATTCAATGAAAATTATTTTCAAAATATATGTGTATTTATTGTAAATAACAATGATAAAACCCATACATGTTAACACAATATATTTTATGCAAAATACCTATATTTTCAAAACCAAAAAATCCATGTAAAGACTGACATTGTTTTACATTTTAGCAAATCTCTCTCATGTCTGGCTTAAGAGAAGATAAATGATTTTGCATACCTGCTTCTTTGTTCAATTTGTTGTGACATGCTTTTTTATTTGTCCTGTATTCAGTGGTGTTGGCAAACCAAGGTTATTCAGCCATTATCAGGCTGATGAACATTCACTTTATTTCCAGTTTTGTGTTTTGTTTTTGCCACCATGAATAATGCAACAATTAACACCCTTGTATGTTTACTCTTATGTGTTACTGCTTTTGGTTTCAGTGGGATAGATTCCCAGGAGGGGTTTTGTTGAGATAAAGTGAACGTGTAGTAGTATTGCTAACGGATGTGGCCAGATTGCTTCCACATTTTTCCTCACATCTGTGCCAGCTAAGGTGTTCAAATTCCTTATAATTTTGCCAGTTTATAAGGGTAAGGTTCAAACTGCTGGTTAATTTGAACAGTTGTTTCATATTTAGCCTTTTGGACTTGCTTTTCTATAAACTTTCTGATCACATTCTTTGTGCATTTTCTATTGGATTGTTTGTCTTTTTTAAAAAACCGATTTTTAAGATTCTTGTTGGGATATAGATCTTGACTTTATTTGTTTATTTGTCTATTCTTTTTTTAGAGTCTTTTTAGAGTCTGGAGTGCAGTGCCATGGTCATAGCTCACTGAAGACTGTCACTGTTGTAGTGTATTTTTGTATAAGGTGTGAGATAAGATAGAAGTCTGATTTTATTTTATTTTTCCAGATGGGTCATGTTTGGCAAGCTCATTTAAGTTTAAACTAGCTAAAGTGAAGTGAAATTGAAAATTCAGTCACACTAGCCGTATTTCAGGTGCTCAATAGCCTCTGTATTGGACAGCACAGGCAGAGAACATTTCCATCATTGTGGAAAGTACTATTAGACAGACTAAATAGAGGATTTGTCATATAATTAAGAATCGTTATATATATAGGAAATGGTAAAAATCACACGTACACACACACACAGAGCAAAAATTAAAAGAAGGAATTCTCTGACAAAGGGCCAGAGATAAAAGTAAAGATCACTATTTTAGAATATCTAGAAAATAATTACAGTTGATCCTTGAACAACATGGGTTTGAACTGTGCAGGTCCACTTACACACAGATTTTCTTCCACTTCTGCCACCCCTAAGACATAAAGAACAACCCCTTTTCTTCGTCCGCCTCCTCAGCCTATTCAACGTGAAGATGATGAGGATGAAGATTTTTATGATGATCCACTTCCACCTAATGTGTAGTAAATATATTTTCTCTTCCTTATGATTTTCCAAATAACAGTTTCTATTTTCTAGCTTACTTCATTCTATGAATACAATATATAATACATATAACGTACAAAATATATGTTAATCAACTATTTATGTTATCCATAAGGTTTCCAGTGAACAGTAGGCTATTAGTAGGTAAGTTTTGGGGGAACCAAAAGTTCTATGCAAAAGCAATATATGTAACCAAAATGTTTGTACCCACATAATATCCTGAAATTAAAAAAAAAAATCTGGATGTTATCCAAATGGATTTGGATTCCTACACTGAAAGCTATCCTGGAAAATTGTAACCAAACATGAGCTAACTAAGGTCAAATTCCTCCTAAAATCAGTTCATATACTAACTGTAAATCAAACTGCCCAAAAGCGTCTTAACCTCTGTAATTATTACGCACAGATCCTGGCACTATCTAATCTCCTGAGATACCAGAACACAATAAAATGATTTTGCGGCAGAAAAAAAAAAAGTTCTATGCAGATTTTCGACTAGTAGGCCCCTAACGCCTGTGTTGTTCAAGGGTAAACTATGTATCAAACCCAATAGGATACAGCTATCTCAACTACTAAAGGAATGTACAAGTCATTGGTGATAACAGTGAAACTGAGGTCTTCCCATTCACGCCGGGAACTGCCATTACCTGCTCCTACCTGCTGTCACCACAGTTATCATTGCTCTTGAAGTGCTAGGAAAAGTAGCTAGACAGAAAAGTGAAATAAGGTATAAATATGAGGGATGAAAAGACAAGCTTGCCATTTTTTGTAGATAATATAATCATCTACCTAGAAAACCAGAGAGAATTTGCAGAAGAACCTTAGAACTCATAATCGAGTTATTTGATTTGGCAAGAGATAAGATAAATATACTAACCAGGATCTTATAAAGAATGAACGAATAGAATTAGAGCCCTATCTTGCACCATATACAAAGCCATCCCAGATGGATTTAACCTGATTTTGAAGTGATTTGAATATGAACAAAAGTTTTTTAATTATAATTTTCAATAGGTTACTTTTTAATGTAAGAAAGTTGTTGAATTTTATAAATTAATTGTGCAACCCAATTCAAATTCAAATGTGGGTGCATTTGCCCTCCCCCAGGGGACATTTGGCAAGGTCTGAAGACATTTTTGTTTGTTACAACTTGGTAGGGGAGGAAGTGCTACTGGCATCTAGTGAGTAGAGACCAGGGATGCTGCTAAACATCCTACAATTTACAGGACATCTCCCCTCTCCTCCCACAACCAAGGATTATCCAGTTCCAAATGTCAGTAGTGCTAAATTGAAAAACTTTGGTGTAACCTGACACATTAATGAGTTATCATATGGCTTCTAATCATTTTTCCAGTTAATTTTGGATTTTCCAGGTATATAATCATACCTGGAGATTGCAAGTAATAAGGATATAGCCTTTCCAGTGTTAATGCCCTTTACTTGGTTCTGATTTGTAATTGCATTTGGCTAGCACTCTCAGAACAATATTTGTGGTGAGCAGCTGAACTATATTTCTCTATTTGGGTTTTCCATCATTGTGTGAGTCGTGGTAGGAGGTCCTTCTTCCCACCACTAAGGACCTAAAAAGTAGATACCTGCTTTCCCAGAAACCTAGTAGCTAGTGTGCAGGTATCTAACTAAACTTCTACTGAGACTTTATAAAGACATAAAGAAGGGCTCAGTGCTCACTTTGATGGCCTTGGCACTGAAGTAGGCTGTCCCCAGGCAAACTTGGCAATGGTTCTCCTTTCATTGTTTCCTAGGGTTCTGACCCACTTTCCAAACTTGGTACTTTAGTTTTCTCATCCAATCTGTCAGCTGCCCAAGGTCCTATGAATGAATTCGCCTTTTATTGCTTAAGTTAACCCAAATTGGTTTCCTTTGCAACCAAGAATTCCACCGTTAGAATGTTAAATAATCTTTGTGATAGTGGGTGCCATTGTCCTGTTCCTGACCTTGTTGGAAGTAGTGCCTCATTTGCATTCACGCACGAGTTTGTTCAGGAAACACATATTCAAATGCATGAGTTCACTCTTTACCTCCAGATCCAATCCGATACCACATGGCTCATTCTAGTTTTCTGCCTTCCCATATGTATAAATCCCTCCTCTGAGAATGAGAAACCTAGTTCCCATTATCCATAATATATCTACGTATTTGATCCATCCCCTTGTGTCCCCCATCTCACCCCCTGCGTCCCTCCAGCATGGTTGTGCTCCTCATCGGCCCTGCTTCCCTTACTGGGATGCCCACCGCCCACTCCGGGACTTCCTCGTCACCCTGTTCAAGCTCCGACACCCACGCAGGGCCTTCCCTGTGTGCACACACATGCACATGCTCTCCCTGCGCAGGTTCTGATGCTCCTGTCTGACATTCCTTGGGGACGCCCTCCTCACTCTGCTTGGGGCGCCCCATTCCATACCCCTCTCTGCACAGATATCCATCTTGCTCTGCCACACCTGATGGATTTAGGGCTCTACTGATCAGAAAAGAAAGAGGAGGGGTAAGGAGGGGTGAGGAGGGAAGGACAAGGAAGAGAAGGGAGAAGAAGAGGAAGGGGAGAGCAGAAGGGGAGGAGTAGGGGAGGGGGAGAGTTGTGGGTATATTTTGAATGTAGAGCTGAGAGGATTTCTGACTGCATATAGCATGTAAGAGAAGGAGGGAAAACAAGGATGACTCCAAGATCTTTGGCCTGAGCAGCTGGAAAATGGGGTTAGCATTTACTGAGATGGGTAAGACAGTGGGAAGAGTCTGGAGCACGGAGGAGAGGACTAGGATGAAGATGTGTATTTGGGAGTTGTCAGTATTGGATAGTTATTTAAAGCCTTTGGACTGGGTGAGGTTGCTTTGGGATTGAGTGAAAATGGCAAAATGGTCCAAGGACTGAGCCCTGGGGTGGCCAATGTAATATTTTACATAGAAGCACTTAACTTGCCTTTGGTTTTATGTGACTAGATAGATAGGTAAGTAAATACAATCCTACATTAAGGAAATAATCCTATATAAGGGGATTTTTGTTGGGAAAGGTACCTGAATTTTAGCACATACCCTTTCAGCCTCTGACAAACCGATGTCCTAGTCTCCTTTGATCTATCTACAATTTATTTTAATAGATTTTCTAATATTCAATCACATCAATATTCTTAGGTAATATCTATTTGGCCATGGTATTTTTAAAAAAAAATACTGGAAGTTTCTATAACTAGTTATCTAATTGGAATTTTCCTGTCAATATTCATAGATTTGTCTGTAGTTCTCACTTTTTGTATTACCATGTTAGGTTTTTATGTTATGTGATACTGGTTCTGTACAAATAATTGTGAAGCTTTTAATTTTTCTTTTTAGTTTACTTTGAATCAGAATTATCTGTTTGTTGATATTTTGAAATAATATAATTCTGTCAGTTTATATCAAAGTTACCAACCTATTTAATATGTCCATCTCTTCTTGAGAATATTTTTGTTATGTACATGTTGCTGAAAAATCATCAATTTACCCCAAATTTTCTAGTTATTAGCAAGAAACTGAACAAAGAATTCTCTAAATAATTTGGTTCCCCCAGAGAATCTTCCCTGTCATCATTTTCATCCTTTGGTCCTTTCCTCTTCATCCTGTGTGATTTCCCTAAACCTGGACTGTGCACCACTGGTTTTTGCTTTCTGTGTGCCAAGTATTGTATTTTATGCCTCTAACTCATCCTATTTTTTCATTGTCATCATTTTCTCCTTACTTATTTCTACTAGATTTTCTAGTTTCATTTTTATGCCTGCTGCCTTATCATTGCTCGTATCTTATAAGAAAGTTTTCTTTAATTTCCTTATAAGTGGGGAGCTGCCAGTCTACTATCTTTGTTTCATACAGTTAATTAAAATACTTTTTTCAATTCTTTTTTCATGCTATGTTATTTTTCTACTCTATTATTTGTCAAAAATTTTATTGGCACAGGGAACCTGGAGCATTGGGCGTCTAAACTGGGGGGCTCTTGGTCTCTCCATGATTTACCTCTGGACACGTGACTCTCGTCCAGCAGGGGGCACTCTTGGACTTCGCTTGGCTTGCTGCCTCCACCTGAGCAGGGTCCACTGTTGAGAAATTAAGTTACAGAGTAAACTTCTGGATAGAAAAATTTTTCTTTGATGGCTCAGTGCGTCTATTTTCCCAGGAGTTACAAAAATCAAATCCCTAGGAGACAAAGGCAGGCATGGAAAATGAGTGTATAGGGCTTGATAAACAATAGGGCAAGTATACTGACAAATGGCACCTGAGCTTTGGCCTCTGTACAGGGAAGATCATAGTTTTTGGGATGCAGCAAAACAAAGCAGGGCAGCTCCTGCTTGGCCCCGGCTGACTGCTGTCATGTGGACATGCCAGATAGTCAACTATTTCAGGAGAAGTAGGCGTACAGATTACCAGGAGATATCTTCAAATTTCTAACTAACCAATGAATTAAAAATATTTTAAAAACCTGTATGTAAATAACGTACAACTATGAAATAGAATTTTTTTGGTGAGTGGCACTGGATTTACTGTACTTACATAGTATCGGCTTCCAGTTATACTGAATAGTGAAATTTTAAACACTTTCCCCCTAAGGTCAAGAAAAAGGCAAGATGTCTATTATTACCACTTCTATTCAACATTATAATAAAATTACTAGAGGTTGCAGTGAAGCAGCAAGAAGAATAAAAGGCACAGTTATTGGAAAGGAAGAATAAAACATTGCTTTTTTTAAGGACAAGATAGTGTCCTTAGAAAATCCAAAATATTCTCTAAGCAAACTGTTAGAATTAGTATGAGAGTTTAGCAGAGTAGCTGCATCCAAAGTCAACGTACGGAAATCTTCTCTATATCTACAGTTGCAACAATCAGAAAATTAAATTAAAAATATGGTATCTTTTAATATAGCACCCCAAATCACAGTATTCCTGAAAGTAAAACTAACAAAATAGTTTCAAGACCTCTATGCTGAACACTAGAAAATATTGTTGAGAGAAATTAAAGAAGCCCTAAATAACAGAGGTATAGACTATGCTCATGAATTAAAACATTTGATATTTTAAAGAAGTCAATTCTTCCCCAAATGAGGACCCCAGCTGCTGAGGGCTCAGGGCTGTTCCCTCCTAGGCCCATCTCAGTTTGGCAGCAGAAGGAGGGAAGTTTGCTCTCAGTCAAATGGACCAGGCATTCTTCATTTCTCTTAGTGTTTTTGATTTCTAGAAATTCCTTTTGACTCTTTTCTGGAGTTTTCATTTCTGTGCTTTGTTACCCATCTGTCTGGGCATATTGTCTACGTTTTCCTTTAGAGCCCTTCACCTATCAGTCACTGTTATTTTAAATTCCCTGTGTGATGATTTCAACATCTGCATTGGTCTGGTTCTGATGCTTGTTTTGTCTCTTCAGACTGTAGTGGCTTTTTAAAAAAATATATACTTTATTTTATTTTTTTTAATTATTTTTTATTTTTAGAGACTGGGTCTCCCTCTGTCGCCCAGGCTGGAGTGCAGTGGTGTAATCATAGCGCACTGTAATCTCGAACTCCTGGGCTCAAGCAATCCTCCCACCTAGGCCTCCCAAAATGAGAATTTATTTTTTAGAGCAGTTTTAGGTTCATAGCAAAGTTGAGCAGAGCGTACAGAGAATTCCCATATTTCCTCCCTGTGGTTTGTTGTTTTTTGTCTTGTCTTGTTTTGCCTTTTAGCATGCCTTGCAATTTTTTAACTGAAGGCCAGATGTGATGTATGGGGGAATAGGAACTGAGGGAAACTAACCTTTAATGTAAGGTTTTATGTTAACCTGATTAGGAGTTGGGCTGTTCAATGTTGTCTGTAGCTATAGGTGCCAGACTTCAATTTCCTCCAGTGTCCTTGTTTTTATCTCTTCTGTTGATTTTTGACTTCCCTGAGAACTGTACATCAGATAAAGTCTGCATCTTGTAGCTCTTTCTTTAATCCACTATTATTATACTGGAAACTTGCTGGTGTGGGCAAAAGTAAGTATTCTATAATCTTATGTATTAGTGTCTCATAGCCGTCATAATAAATTACTACAAATTTAGTGGCTTAAAACAACACACATGTATTCATTTCTGGAGGTCAGAAATCCAAAAACAGTTTTACTGGGCTAATGATAAGATATCAGCAGGGCTGGTTCCTTCTGGAGGCTCTGAGGGGAGAATTGTCTCCTTGCCTTATCCAGCTTCCTATTCCTCTTCCTCCATCTCCAAAGCACATCCCTGCTATCGTCGTCCATCATCACATTGTCTTCTCTTCTGTAGTCAACTCTCCCTCTGCCTGTCTTTTAAAAATGCTTGTGATTACATTTAGGGCCCACTCAGAATATCCAAGATAGTCTCCCCATCTTGAGATCCTTGATCACATCATCAAAGTCTCTCTTGCCATGTAAGGTCACATTCACAGGTCCTAGGGATGAGGACCTGTATGCCTTTGGGGGCCATTATTCAGGACATCACATCTGAGATTAAATTTCAGTCTTTTAGCGGGCCTTGAGCTGTGGCCTTCACAAGTGATTTTCAGCTTCTATCTATCCATTTTAGGTGACACAGGAAGTCTAGAGTGTTTTGGATTTGGGAGAAATGCCTCCCCCCAGGTGGGAGAAGGTACTAATAAATTCTTTTCCCCTGGAGAATAGCCTTATGTTGTGGAGAATGCTCTGGATACTTTTAACAATAATTATTTCTTCCCTGCCCCTGCCAGAGATGCTAGGGGATCTTCCTGGGTCCTTCACAGTGCAGACGTGGAGGGGTTCCTGGAGGTAAAGCCCATGAAAGTGTGGGGACCCCTAAGACTGAAACCCATAGGAATTTCTCTTTCTTGAGCTAGTCCATGCTTAGACTCCAGCCACTTGTCAAAACGACCATGTAAATGTCCCTACCAGTTAGTGGCTCCAGCACCTTCTGCCCTAGGTAAACAGATCTCAGTTGTAAGTCTTTGAATTTGCCAGTATGTCCATATTTGGAGATGGTGGTTTGCTCTGTTACTTCAGTTTTCTTGATGTGTCCCCAAAAATTGTTGATTCTCAGTTTGTTCAGCTTTTTCTTGTTGTAAGGACAAGAGTGACAACTTCCAAGTTCTTTGCATGACAGAGCTGAAGCCATAGTCTCCTGTTACGTCATTTTTCTTCTTTTGTACATTTTTATTGGAGGCTAGGACTTGCACTTTCACGCTTTGGGAATGTTGTCTCCCCAAGTTTAACGTCTGAAACATGTCAAAAATGTTGAGTTCACTTGATCCAGCAGGGGGAGTCCTTGGGGTTTGGTTTCCTCTCTTTTCTCCAGGTGAACTTGATCTCTGCTGCTAAGTCAAATTAAAGAGACATCCTACAGCCTCTGGAATTTTTGTTTGGCAGGTCCAGTGCCCCCTAAATAAAATCCCTACATGAACAAGGCACTTACGGTAAATAAGTGAAGTAGATTAGCGTAAGGAAAACAACTGGGCAAGTGTTCTGACAAATGGTAGCTGGACTTTGGCTTTAGTGGAGGGAGGCAATAGCACATGGTGGGGAGTGCAGCAAAGTAAAAGCAATCAGTTCTTGCTCAGCCTCAGCTGATTGCTACATGTGATAATGCCAGATCTCCGAGTTTTTCAAGAAAACCTGGGATTTCATGTTAGTGTGAGATATCTCCCAGTATCTCTCAATGTTGTAAGTTAATTAGTTAAAATATTTCCTAATAAGTTAATTAGTTAAAATATTTCCAAACCATTCCAGTCAAACAAAATACAAAGAGAAGCTACACCTAGCCTTCCCATTGGGAGCCAAAGCAAGGGCAGAGAGACTCTTTACAGGCGCCTGGTTTTTCCTTCAGCCCAGCAGCCACTGCTGGTCAAGTGCATATGCTGTCCTGCCTGTGCTTCACACCCAGTCCCTTCATAATTTCCTCCCCATACTTCAGCTTCCCAACATCCTACCGCATTCGCAGACAAAGGCTATGCCTTTGTTCTCAACTCCTTCTGTCCCACTTCAATGATGTGCACGTTATGGCATAGCAGATTGACATGCTCAGGGATTTTCGCATCATGCATAGTGCAAACCAGAGGTCCCCAAATCCCGATGCCCTCCAGGATTTTAAAATCTAGAGAAAATAAATGGGACCCACGTGTCACAGAAGTACAGTGAATCCCAAACTGCCAATCTTGCATGCTATTTGGGAGGGTTACTGTTGGTGACAGTATTCTCCTAATTGTCATATGCACAGTGATGTTCTCCCCCTGCCCAACATGGGAACAAACACTTCTTTCTTGCAATTCCCAGCACTATTAATCCAATGGTATTGTGTGAAACATGCAAAAAATGTGGGAAAAGCCGCGGAGGAATAGCCCCACAAGACAAGAAGCATCTTAATCCCCACCACCCGTCTCCACCCCATGGAGCCTCATACCCACTGTGTGTCTTCTGTCCCCTTACCGCTGGGGTCCCACCTGGGGTCCCATCTCTCCTAAGAGAACACCAGCTGCTACCCCACCACCCCCATTGTCACTGAGACCACGGCCTTGGCAGTCTTTTATTCCTCAGCCATAGTCTTAGAATTCACATTATTTTATTATGCCAAGAAATTTTAGTCTGTTCTTCAGCTCAACTTTTAGACTAGTCCCAGACTTTCTGTTTAGACACCCCAAAAAGGTGATCGATCTGTTTTGAAAAACAAGTGTACAGGTGCTGTCCCTGAGATGAATTTTGTAGCTCTTTTTGAATGTGGGAAATTGCTCCGCTACACTGTGAGGACTGAATATACATACAGACAATGGCCAGACCATATATAAAAATAGAACTCTGCCCCACAACGTGCAGTAGCCCAGGCAGCCAGCTACTGTCTACAAGTCAGCCTTGCAGGAAGTCAGTCCCTCCTCTCTAGGAACCCGTCCAGGAAACTAAACAATAACCCCTGTAACAATCGGCTCCAAATGGCCGGGACTTGATTAATAACTGATAGCTTCCCTAATTTTTGTCCCCATGTCCAACTTAGGACTAATCAGAGGAAGTCAATACACGCCCCTAACCCAATCACACAGGATTACTCACTCCTAACTGGCCCATCTACAGCTTCCCCAAGCCAACAGCCTCCAACCAGGGCACTCCTGAAGCTTCCATTTATATTCCACTGTAGAGGTTTCCCACTGCTCTGCCTGCCGTGGTGTCCCTGCTAAATACAAGTGATGGTGGCTGACTCCCTTGTCAGAGCAAGTCCTGAATGCACAGCCTTTGCTTGTTCTTATTTAGTTGATCTTATTCTATTTCTATAACTGCTTTTGATCATTTTAATTTTATATCGACAGGCATCCCCCAGGACTTGTTTAAAAACAGGAACATGTGTCAGCATCTTTCCCAGTTGTCCATGGAAGGGTTGTGAACTACGATATTGAAGTCAGGTTTTACGAGAAGGCTTCTGGAAGCTTCAGGGGCTGAGGCAGAGTGGTTAGGGGGATGTGGGCATGGTGGTTATGGGAGAGGTTGTGACAGGCAGGACTCTTTGGGGTGCAAACGAGATCAATCCAGCTCAAACTGGCCTCATGGGGAAAAAAAGCCAAGTGTTGGCCCATTTAGCTGAAAAGCTCTGAAGTATGCTGGCTTCAGGCACAGCAGGCTGGTTGGTGTCACCAAAATCCTTTTTCTTTGTTAACCCCATAGCTCTGCCTTCCTCTGTTCGCCTTGCTCTCAGGCGGGCTCTCACCAGGTCTAAACCATGGCAGCTCCAAGCTTGCATCAGATTCTTTAGAGGGAATTGGACACAGGCCTATGCATAAAATCGGCTGCAGTGTTGTTGGTGATGAACTATGCGGATTGGTCAGTGCTGGTTCATGGACTCGCTCCTGAACCAGGGGGTGGGGCAGACAGTGGTGGAAGAGTGGTGAATAGTGGTCCTCCCAAGGAAAAGCAAGAGGGGGCTGTCGACTGGGTTGTGGGCAGTCAACAAACAAACACACAAACGATAACGCAACAGCATAGAAGGACAGAGCCATGAGGGACAACTGCATCTCCCTCAAACTTGGGAAACCTAGAAATGTAGGGGAGTAAGTGAGGATGAGGGCAAGTTACAAGATTTATGGGATGGAGGCAGGGTTGGCGCCGTAGATCTGATCCTGAAAACGTGGTGCTGTGTTGCTATTTCCACAACTCAGATACCCTCAGAAAGGTAGCTGGAGACCCAGGCTGGGTTGGACTATTTTCCCTCAGTCCCTGACCCTGCTGGCCCCTGAGGTTGGCCAGTCCAGCTTCTTCCCTGCTGTGGGCCCTTTTCCCCTTGGAGACATTATGGAGAAACTTCCTTTTCTGCTGAATCAGGGTAATTATGTCTACATGTTGTGGCTTCTGGATGCAACTTCCTCCCTGCTCACCCTTCCCTTCTGTGTTCCCATTCCTAACAGATGGATCAAAGCATGGGGTTAGAGAATCCCAGGGCAGGACTTTCCAGCCTAGAGATGCTTCTGCCCTCCCTGCTATTGTCTGGGGCTACAGCCAGAGGTGGGTGAGGGTGGGGTTGGCCCAGCTTGAATCTCACTGGGCTAGACAGAGCCTGGGGGTGTGCAGGAAGATACACGTGACCACAAACCCTGTACCTTCCCCTACCTCTGGTATGTAGTCTGATTATGATCTTCAGGTCCAGGAAACACCAAATTCAAGTTTCCCATGTTTAAGATTCCCCCAGGCAGGTCTGACTTCAGCGGTCTGCTTCTTTCTGTGGGTTTCCACCACCTCCTACATTTTAGACTGAAAATTCTTCTCTTTCTTGTCAGCCTTTCCACAGTTTTAAGAAGATCTGCCATGCTTATCCTCCCTGTATTTTTAATTATTTTCAGTGGGAAGGTGGGTCTGATACCCAGGCCACAGAAGCCCTAAACTCACGCCCTTTGTGATGTCACTCAGGCTCATGACTTCACACGCCACCTGAACGCCAATGATTCCACATTTGTGTCCAGCCAGAACCTTTCCCAAATTCCAGACTCTCAGCTCTAACGCCTTCCCCTTACCTTCCACCTGTGTGCCTAATGCACTCATCCAGCCCAACACGTCCCACACTGGCTCCCGATTCGCTTCCTTAAAAATTCTCCTGACATCTTTTCCTTTTCCTGCAACTGCCCAGGTCAAAAACGTTGGCATTGTTTGTGACCTTTTTTCTCCCTACATGCATCTGATTTGTTGGCAAGTACTGTTAATTCATCTCTTCTCACCACCTCTGCCACGTCCATCCAGACCCGGGCATCCCCGTCTCACATCCCGAGCCCTGAGACAGCGCAGCCGAGCCTGGTCTCAGAACAGCGGACAGAGGGATCAGGCCAAAGCAAATAAAATCCTGTCCCTTCTCTGTTCAACCCTTGAACCATCTTCACAACTCACTCAGAGTGATGGCTAGCTTTAAGTGTCAACTTGACCAGGCCGCAGGGTACCCAGACATTTGGTCAAACATCATCCTGGGTGTTTTTGTGAGGGTGTTTTGGGATGAGATTAACATTTATATCAGTCGGCTTTGAGTAATGCAGATTGCCCTCCTCAGCGTGGGCCTGAACAGAACAAAAAGGCTGACCTTCCCTGAGCAAGCGGAACTCCTTTTGCTGACTTTCTTCAAGCTGGGACATGAATTTCTTCCTGTCTTTGGACTTGGACTGAAACATTGTCTCTTTCTGGGTCTCCAGCCTGGCAGCTTGTGGACAAGGATGACACCATCAGCTTGCCAAGCACAGATCTTGGGACTTGTCAGACTCCGTAATTGTGTAAGCCAATTTCTTATAATAAATAAACAAGTACACACACACACACACACACACACCCTGTGGGTTCTGTTTCTCTGGAGAACCTTGACTAATACACTCAGCAAAAGTCAAGTTCTTACAAGAGCCTCCACATCTCTTCATGACCTGACCCAGGACACCTCCCAGACCTACCCTCCCACCATGTTCTCCACTGATCACTCTGCCATGCTGTCATCTGGCTATTTTCAAAGTCCACCACATGCGTTCCCACCTTGGGAACTTTAAATGTGCCCATCCCTTGGAATGGACCCACATTTGCCCAGATACCTGCAGACTCATCCCCACTTCCTTCATGTCTTTACTCAAATGTCCTCTTCTGCATGTGGCCTTCCCTAGCCATGTTTTAAAAAATTTTAGCAGTCCTCAGAGATTCCTCTTCTGTGCTCCTGTTTTAATATTTTTCTTAGAACGTGTCATTCTCTAGGAGACTGTCCTCTAACTTTTCTATTAAATGCTTGTCTCCCCACTAGGATTTTTCACTCATATTCCCATCCTAAGAGCTTATCCTTTGCTGTATGTTCAGCACACAGCAGGTGTCTGTGAAACATCAGTTGAATGAGTAAATGCTCAGGGCCAGGCTCTGTCCTAAGCATTTTACACATATGAACTCATTTAATCCTCGCACAGAGGTTCTATTATCGTCACTATTTTTCAGATGAGCATACCGAGGCACAGAGAGATTAAGTAATTTTGTAAAGTTAAACAGCTGGTAGGTGAGGGGTCTGGGTTCCAATCTGAGCATTCCACGTGCTCAGCCTCCTCATTCCAAATGCCTGGCTCTTGGGGCTGGTCTGGCCATCGACACTAGAGCTGGAGTCTGAGGCTGCCTGGGACAAGGAAAATGATGAGATCAGTGACCCAAATCCAAGGGATCAAGAGACCCCATGGTCACTGGTGGGGACCACACCTCTCCTGACTGCTAAGGACCTGGTCATGTCCACCTGATCTATTTGTCTTTGAGAACTTGCCTTTTCCCCTGGTAGGAGAAGATCTCCCAACCTGGACCCCAGCCTGGGCTTCCCTGCTTATAGCTCCCATCATATCATAATGAATTTGCTCTTTGGTCTCCCTGAGGGTCCAGAAGCTCTACCTCCCAGGAGCTGGCCAAAGGGTATTCTCTTCCCTGTGTAGACAATGGTGCATAGGGAAAGCACTGCAGCTATGACACCTGGCGACTCCTCACCTTATGAATCTAGACTTGCAAGTCTGGACCTGCAGCCTCCTGTGGGGGTGGGGAGACAGGATGATTTCCCAGCCCTCACCTCAGCCCCTAGCAGCATCAAGTTCCCCTTCTGTGAGGCCACAGCTCTGCTCACCCACCGGCTTCCTGTACGGACTTCCCTGGCCCCACCCCACATTCGGGCTATTTCCTTCCCTGACAGAGGGACTGGACCCGGGCTCCGGCCCTGGTGGATGCAGACATGCTGGCCTTGCTGCTGCTGCCCCTGCTGTGGGGGGGTGAGTGGGCTGAGGGAGGAGGGACAGACACAAGTGCAGGGGGAGCTGTAGCTGCTGAGTCTCTGTGTCCCCCCAGGGTCCCTGCAGGAGGAGAGAGACTACAAGCTGCAAGTGGAGGAATTGGTGACAGCGCAGGAGGGCCTGTGCGTCCTTGTGCCCTGTTCCTTCTCGTACCCCTGGAGTGTGTGGTATTCCTCTGGCCAACTCTACATCTACTGGTTCCGGGACGGGGACAACACATACTACAATAATGCTGTGGCCACAAACAACCCAAGAAAAGCAGTGAAGACACAGACCAAGGGCCGATTCCACCTCCTTGGGGACGCCAGGAATGGAAACTGCTCCCTGAGCATCAGATACGCCAAGCTAGAGGACACAGGGAGCTACTTCTTTCGAGTGGAGAGAGGAAATGATGTAAAATATAATTACGTAGACAAAAAGCTGAATCTGCAGGTGACAGGTATGGCAGGGGCCCAGGAGAGGACCCTGGGATGTGGAGACCCCCGTATTAGAACAGGGACAGGACATTAGAACGCTCCCTGCTCCAGGTCTTGGGGCAGCAGTGGTTAAAAGAGATACAGCACTTGGGGCCAGCTCAGGGTCACACTGTGGGTCCCCACCGTCCCGGGACCTGGGCATCTCCCTCTTTCCTCCTCAGCCCTGACAGAGAAACCCAACATCCGGTCTCTGGAGCCTCTGGAGTCAGGCCGCCCCGCACGCCTGAGCTGCAGCCTGCCAGGATCCTGCGAAGGGGGACCATCTCTCACGTTCTCCTGGACGGGGGATGCCCTTAACTCCCTGGACCCCGAGACGCTTCACTCCTCGGTAGTTACCCTCACCCCGAGGCCGCAGGACCATGGCACCAACCTCACCTGCCAGGTGACACTCCAAGGAATGCGTGTGACCACGGAGAGAACTGTCCAGCTCAATGTCTCCTGTGAGTGGGGGAGGGACAGCCAGGTGCCCGAGGGCAGTGGGAGTGGGGTGTGTGTGTGCAGCTGTGTGTGTGTGTGTGTGTGTGTAGGACAGTGAGGGAGAAAGAAAAGGAAAACCTGAGGAAAGTCGTGGGTGGATCTGAGCCTTGGGAGACTAGGTGGGGAGGGGACCGGGAGGACAGCCACCCCACCTTCCCGGTCCGTGGCCCCTCCTTGGGTCCCTCCCAGCCCGCCCATCCACTCGTCACCTGGGGCCATATCTTTCTATCCCAGATGCTCCACGGAACCTCACCATCAGCATCCTCAGAAATGGCACAGGTAGGAAGGACCCTGTCCTGTCTGGGCTGTGACGGGGGCCCCCTGCGGCTCAGAGCTCAGAGCTGGGCGAGGAGACCCCCCCCCGCCTCCGGCCGCCCCCACTCCCAGGCACCAGGGTCTGGCACTGGCACACCCAGGATAGCTTTTGGCTCTTCTCCCTTCTCTTTTCTCTTTGTTTCAAATTTATTTTTAATTGTGATAAAACGCGCATGGCGTGAAATTTGTCGTTTTAACCATTTCGAAGAGTACAATTCCGTAGCGTTAAGTCCATTCACATTGTTGTGCAATCAATCCGCAGAGCTCCTTTTTCTATCTTGCAAAAGTGAAACTCTGTCCCCATGAAACAGCAACTCCCCAGTTCCCCTTCCACCAGCCGCAGGCAACCACCATTCCACTTTCTGTTTCTGTGATTTTGGCGACTGTGGGCACTGCTCCCTCTTCTTGAGTTTCTGTGTGCCCCCACCTCCTCTGACACACACACCCCCTTTATCCATGAGCTGATCATCGTTTCCGGAACCTTTCCTGTTCCCACTCCTATGGCTCTGCCCCATCCCCTTTTCTCTCTCCACTTTCCTGGGCCACCACGTCCCTCCCCTGATCCTGTCCTTAAGCCTCCCGCAGCTTTATATACAGCCCTTTTCCTGGGCCACAGATCTACACATTCAGCCACCTCCTGCAGGAGCCTCTCAGGCAGCCCTTCCCGGTCCCCATTTATCCCAGGGGTATTCTAGACTTAGCCCGAGAAACTGCCTTCCTCACCAGCTACACCCCATGGGTCACCGCAGACAACCACGCCACTGGTCACGCCCCTCCTCTCCTTCCCCTTGGTTCCACACCCAGCTCAAGTCGTGCCCTCCACCCTGGCCCATTGCCTCAGCCCCTCCCCAGCCTCCTGCCTCCTGTCCAGTCCCCCCCGCCCAGGCCTTGACTCGGCTCCATCCAGCAGGATCTTTCTAGACCCAGCACTGATTCTGTGTTTCCCCTACTCACACCCCCCTTCTGCTTCCCAGCACCCCCAGGACAAAGCGCATGACCCTCAGCCTGGCCTTCAAGTCTCCAAAAGATCTGACCCTGCCTCCTTTCCCACCATTAGCATGTCTTTGGGGCTCCTGGTCCTCCCTGCTAAGGGTGCACTTTCCCTGTTCTGCCAGGTGGTCTCAGTTCTTGGCACATCTGCACCTGAGCTGCCCATCCACTTCCTTAATGTGAGAACGCCTCCTTATGCTTCCAGCCTCGGCTCAGCCCCTTCCTTCTGACGGCCTGACCTGACCCCTGCGCCATCACCCCTTCCTCCATGGCACCCATTGTCAGTACTCGCCACGTGGTCAGTGAGAGGGGTGCGGCAGACACAGCCTCTCAGCGACACTCACCTTGCTGTGTGTCTCTCACCCAGCCCTGAAGACCCTGAACCACGGCACATCCCTACCTGTCCAGGAGGGCCAGTCCCTGCGCCTGGTCTGTGTGGCTGACAGCAACCCCCCTGCCAGGCTGAGCTGGTTCCGGGAGGGAAAAACCCTGACTCCTGCCCAGGCCTCAGTGTCCGGGGTCCTGGAGCTGCCCCATGTAGGGGCTGGAGATGGAGGGGAATTTACCTGCAGGGCTCAGCACCCACTGGGCTCCCAACACCTTTCCTTGAGCCTCTCTGTGCAGAGTGAGTTGCAGGACGGGTGCTGGGGTGGGCAGCCCGGCCAGGTGTTTGGGCTGTGGGAGAGGCCGAGGCCTGGGGACAGAACGTCACCTCCTCTCCTTTCTCCAGGAAGCCCCTCGGGCTGCAGATGTGTAACTGAAGAGCAGGAGGGCTCCTGGGCCCTGGTCATCACCCTGATTAGGGGGGCTCTCATGGGGGCTGGCTTCCTCCTCACCTATGGCCTCACCTGGATCTACTACACCAGGTGAGCAGACCTACCTCTCTCCAGGGAAGCCCAGTAATGAGTCTCTGAGTTCCAGATGGGGCTCAGCTGTCCTGACCCACCTGGAGTCAGAATTAAAGTAGACGACTTTGATCTGAGACCCATGTTGGCTGTGCAGGTGCAGAGGCCCCCAGGGGAGCAGGGCTGGGAGGCCTGACTGAGCCCCTCCTTCTCAAGGCAGAACTGAGGTGTGGACACTGAGCCCAGAGGGACAGACACAAGGACATCACTGTCAGCTTCTTTCTGGAAACTCCCATCCCACTGACTGCCCCTTGTATCCTGCCTGCCCCATACCCCGTCTACTTATTCCACCTCTCCCTGTTGGTCCTGCCCCAACCCCAGCTATGCCACCCCCCCTTCCCCTCCCACCCTTGTCCCCCCTCTCTATCCCCAGCCCTGCAAGGGGAATGAACTTTGGGTCTTATCCCCCCGTTACCCAAAAGCTACCTTCTTAACACTTGAGTTTCTGGTCTCCTCAACTTCTCTATCGGTATAGACATGGATGGGCAATGGAGTCATCAACACAGATTTTCTTTTTTATTTAAAGACTCTACCTTCTTATAATTATTATAAAATATTATAACATTTAATTATAGGTAAAAATGTATTAAACAATACAACATAAAAATTGATTTTACTATTTAATACCTCTGCAGGACTTTGTAGAGCAACATTACAAAGAGTAAACTCTTTTATTCTTTTTTGTTGGACATGTTTTATCTAAGGCTTTTTGTTCATTTTTTTTGATGCATAAGAGAAATAAGCCAGACTTGAATTGAATAAACCATGCAAATCTGAAGAGTAGAATTAGATGAATTGTTACATATGTACACACTCTCGCTTGCATCATCCAGCCTCACGTGCAGATTCTTTCCAGCTGCCCCCACAAATGGGTTCCTTGTGCTGTTTCCGGTGAACACAGTCCTGTGGGGACCACCATTCTCTCTCTGTCCGTACAGATCTGTACTGTCAGCTTTTCCGTATCATATAAGTGGAGTCAAACATTATATATGCTTCAGCACGTGGCTTCTTTTCAGTGTGGCTTTTCTGATTTATCCGTGTTGCTTCATGGATAAATAGTTTTGTGTATCAATAGTTCATTCTGGGTTTCGGTATTGTTTTTGCTTTTACTGTAGCACCGTTGGTCCTCCGTATCCACCGGTTCCGCACCCACACACTGTACCAACTGCAGATGGAAAATACAGTATCGGTGGGAATGCGGGATCCACGATACGGAGGACCAGCTTTTTGCATCCACGGGTTCCGCAGGGCCAACTTCAGGACTTGAGCATCCAAGCCCCGACAGATACCGAGGGTCGATTGCATCCCACGTGTGAATATATCTCTGGTTACTTCTTCATTCTAAATACAATGACATTATTTAGCCATAAAAAAGAGGCAAATCCTGCCATTTGGGACAACATGGGTGAACCTGGAGGCCATTAAGTGAAATAAATTCGACACACAAAGACGAATATTGTATGATCTCACATGTGTGTGGAATCTAAAAAAGTCAAACTCGGAAGCCGAGGGCAGAATAGCCATTGCCATGGGCTGGGGAGCGGGGAAATGGGGCAGATGTTGGCCAAAAGGTACAAACTTTCACTTATAAGATGTGTAAGTTCTGAGGATCTAGTGTACAGCACGGCAACTCTAGTTAATAATTCTGTATTGTTTACTTGAAATTTGATGAGAGCAGAGTTTAAGTATTATCACCACACACACACACACAAATGGAAACTAAGGGTGGTGATGGATATGTTAATTAATTTGACTGTGGTAACCATTACACAGTGTATACCTATATCAAATCATCATGTTGTACCCTTTGAATATATACGATTTTTATTTGTCCATTAAATATCTTGAAATAAAAAGAAAAAACCAAAAAAAATTATAATAGATGTCATTAAATATTTATGGAGAAAAAATAATGATGTTGCATTTGTTCCTGCGTTTTGGCTTTTATTTATAATTTTGATTTAAGCCTGAGCAAGCGCGAGACCTTGTCTCTACATAAAAATAGAAAAATTAGCCAGGCGCCATGGTGCGCGTCTGTAGTCCCACCTACTTGGGAGGCTGAGGCAGGAGGATCGCTTGAGCCCAGAAGTTCGAGGTTGCGGTGAGCTATGATGAGGCCACTGCACTCCAGCCTGGGTAACAGAGAGCAAGACTCTGTCTCAAAAATAACAGCAATAATAATAATTTCTATATCACTTTGCAATGAAAATGGAAGGACTGGTGCTTGTTTTCTGGCGGGTATGGAATTGCTCCATTATAAGGCAGACATGTATTTAACTATTGTACTAATCTTCCATTGTATGTACTGTATCTGCTGCCCACAAGTTCTCCTGAGTAGCCACACCGGTTTACATCCCGCCATCACATATGACAGTTCTAATCTCGCTACCCCCTCAGCTGCACTTTTATTGTCTGCATGTTCAATTTTAATCACTGCAATCTGTTTGAGGTGGTATCTCATTGTGGTTTTAATTTGCATTCCCCCAGTAAGTAATGATGTTGAGCCCCTTTTCATAGGTTTATTGGCCATTTGAATATCTTCTTTTGTGAAATGCTTGTTCTGGTCTCTTGCCCATTTAAAAATAAAAATTGGGTTGTCTTTTTATTAATTGATTTTTTTGAGTTCTTTATTCTGGATGTGAATCCTTCAGATTGTGACTACCTTTCTCACTCTCCTTTTTGTTGATAAACAGAAGTATTTAAATTTTTATGAAATCCCATCTGGCAATCTTTTCATTTGTGTGTAGTGCTTTTGTTGTCCCAATTATGAAATCTTTGCATGGGCCAACATCTTAAAGATCTATTCAAATATTTTCCTTCCACTAATTTTATTTTTTAAATTATCATATGATAAAATTTATCTTTGTGCTATACGGTTCAATGAAATTTAATAGATACATGGATTTCTTTAACCATCACCACCACCACCATAATCAGAATGCAGAATGATTCCATCACCCCAAATATTTCAATGGGCTATTCCTTGACAGTCACACCTCCCAGCCGATCTCAACCCCTGGCCACTACTGATCTGTCCTGCACAACTATAGTTTTGTATTTTTAATAATGTCATATAAATGGAACCGTACAGTGTGTAACCTTTCGAGACTGGCTTCTTTTCACTCAGCACAATGCTTTTGAAATTGATCATAATCCATTCCTTTCTATTGATGAGTAGTATTCCATTGTGTAGAAGTACTGTGTTTGCTCATCCATTCACCTGCTGAATGACCTTCGGATTGTTTCTCATTTTTGGAGATTATGAATGATGCTGCCACAAACATTCACATACAAGTCTTTGTGTAGACAAATGTTTTCATTTCTCTGGGACAGATTCCTCACAGTGTGATTGCTGGGCCTTATGATATGTTTATATTTAACTTTCTAAGAAGCTGTCAAACTGTTTTTCAGAGACACGATACTGTTTTGTGTTCCCACCAACAATTTAGGAGAGTTCCAGTTACTCTGCAGCATCGAGATGTGTACTGGTATCTCGTTGTGGTTTTAATTTGCATTTTCATAATGATCCTGAGCATTTTTTATGTGCTTCTCTGGTATCCATATATTCTCCCTGGTGAAGTGTCTATACAAATCTTTTGTCCAATTTTAAATTTTTGGTTTTCTGTTTGTTTCGTTTCTTACCATAGAGTTTAAGAGTGTTTATATGTTCTGGATACAAGTTCTGTATCAGCTATGACTTGCATATGTTTTCTTTCAGTCTGTAGCTTGTCTTTTAATTATTTTTACAGTGTATTTCATAGAGGATTTTTCTTAAAATTTTGATAAAGTCTAATTTATGTGGGTTTTTTTTATAGATTGTGCTTTTTGTGTTATGTCTAAGAACTCTGTTTACCTCCAGGTCACAAAGATTTTCTTCCACATTTTCATCAAGAATTCTAGACTTTTATGTTTTACATTTAGATTTATGGTCCATTTTGAGCTTATTTTTGTATGAGGTATGAGGTGCAGGTTGAGATTCTCTTTTTTGGCATGTGAGTGTCCCGTTATTCCAATACCATTTGTTAAAAAGACTATTTTTTCCTCCGTTGAATTGGTTTTGCACCTTCAACTAATGTCAATTGGCCATATTTGTGGGGGTCTTATTTCTGGACTCTGTGGTCTGTTTCATTGACCTATGTGTCTATTCCTTTGCAAATATAGCACTGTCTTCATTACAGTAGCATTAGAGTCAGTTTAAAATTAGGCAGTATGATCCCTCCAACTTTATTTCTTTAATTGTTTTAACTATTCTAGTTCTTTGGCCTGTCCATATAAAATTTACAATCTCCTTGTCTGTGTCTACAAAAAGACAGGCTGTGATTTGGGTTGGAATTGCATTAAATCTATAAATCAATTTGGGAAGAATTGACATCTATAACATATTAAGTCTTTTCAATCCATGAATGTGTCTCTGCGTTTAGTTAGGTTTTCCTGATTTCTGTCATCTGTGTTTTGCAGTTTTCAGCGCATTTTTTAGTGTATAGATCCTCTACACACTTTGTTTATGGATCCTCTACATACTTTGTACTCTACGTACTTTGCTTATCTATCTGTCTTAATAGATAACCAGATAGATAGATAAATAGCTAGACAAGGTATATAGATGAATAATAAGGTGTTTTATTTATATATATATAGTTATCTATATATATGCATGTATTTCATTTTTGATATATTGTGTATGGTATTTTTAAAAATTTAAGTTTGTGATCATACTTTGCTAGTATATAGAAATAGTTGATTGATATTTGTGCATTGGGCTTGTGACCTTGCTAAATTCCATTATTAGTTCTAGGAACAATCCTGGTAGTTTTCTATGTGGATAATCATGTTATCTATGTATAGGGACAGTTTTACGTCTTCCTTTCCAATCTTTTATTTTCCTTGTCATATTGCACTGGCTAGGACTTACAACGATGTTGAGCAGGAGTAGTAAAAGTGGACGTTCTTGCCTGGCTCCAGATCTTGTGCAGTGACAGGAGAGGAGAGGAAGGAACATTCATTCTTTCACCATTAAATATGATGTTAACTGTAGGTTTTCTTTAGCTGCCCATTAACAAGTTGAAGTTCCCATATATTCCTAATCTTATGAGAGGTTGGTTTTTTTTTTTTATCATGAATGTATGTAGAAGTTTTTCAAATGCTTTTTCTATATCAGCTGATATAATCCTGTGATTTTTCTACTTTGAACTTTTAATATGGTTAATTACATTGACTGATTTAGATCAACCTTGTAATCCTGGGATAAACTCCACTTGGTGGTAGTGCATCACTTTTTATGTATTGCTGGATTCTATTGATTAATTTTTTGTGCACTTTTGTGGCTATGTTCATAAGGGAAATTGGTTTGTAAAAGTGCTTTGAGGGTATTGTTTTTGTCTAGTTTGGGTATCAGGATAATGCTGGTTTCATAAAATGGATTGGAAAGTATTCCCTTCTCTTCTATTTCCTAGAAGAGATTATGTAGTATTGGTGTTATTTCTTCTAAAAATGTTTGCTAGTTTTCAGTAGTGAAACCATCTGGGTATGGACATTTATTTTTTGAAAGGCTTTAAACTATGGGTTCAAATTATTTAATAGGTATAGGACTTATCTATTTCAACTTGGGTTTTGGTAGTTTGTGATTTTTTTCCTGGAATTCATCCATTTTATCTAAGTTGTTAAATTTATGTGCATAGAATTGCTCATAGATATATCCTTTTAATACCTATGGGGTAGGTAGTGATGCATAATACTGATAATTTGTGTCTCTGCACCATTTTTAAAAATCTTGTGAATCTTGCTATCAATTTCATTGGTATTTTTAAAGTACCATATTTTTTTTCACTTAAGCAACAAAAATTTACTTTTTCACAGTTCTAGAGTCTGAAAGTTTCAGATCTTACATTTAAGTCTTTAATGCATTTTGAATTGATTTTTGTATATGGTGAGACATAGGGGCCTGGTTCCATTCTTCTGTGTAGGGATATCTAGTGTTCATAGCACAATTTATTGAAGAGACTGTCCTTTCCTCAATGCATGTTCTTGGTGCCTTTGCAAAAATCACTTAGCTGAAAATATGTGGTTTTATTTCTGGGTTCTCTATTCTGTTCCATTGGTCTATGTGTCTGTTTTTATGCCAGTACCATGCTGTTTTGGTTACGATAGCTTTGTAGTTTATTTTGAAGACAGGTAGTGTGATGCCTCCAGCTTTGTTCTTTTTCCTCAAGATTGCTTTGGTTATTCAGAGTTATTTATAGTTCCATACAAATTTTAGGATTTTTTTTTCTATTCTATGCAGAATGTCATTGGCATTGCATTGACTCTGTAGACTACCTTGAGTAGTGTGGTCATTTTAACAGTATTAATTCTTATAAACCGTGAACACGGGATGTCTTCCTAATTTGGGGAGTCCTCTTTAATTTCTTTCATCAGTGTTTTATAGTTTGTGTTCTAGTTTTTATTGTAGAAACCTTTCACCTCATTGGTTAAATTTATTTCTAGGTGTTTTATTTTTATTGCAGCTATTTTAAATTGGATTATTTCTTTATTTCTTTTGTAGTTAGTTGTCATCATTGTATAGAAATGCTACTGACTTTTGTATTTTGATTTGTATCCTGTGACTTAGCTGAACTCATATATCAGTTCTAAGAGTTCCTTGCTGGAGTCTTTAAGTTTCTTATATATGAGATTATATTGTCTCCAAATAGGAAAAACTTGACTTCTTCCTTTCCAATTTGTACACCCTTTACATCTTTCTCTTGCCTAATTCCTCTAGCTAGGACTTAAGTATGATGCGGTGCAAGTGGACATCCTTGTATTGTTCCCATTCTTAGAAGAAAAGCTTTCAACTTTTCCCCATTCAGGATGTTAGCTGTGGGTTTGTCATAAATGGCAATATATGTCATTTATTGTGTTGAGGTATAATCCTTCTATACCTAATTGATTGAGAGTTTTTGTCATAAACAGATATTGAATTTTATCAAATGTTCTTTCTGCATCTATCAAAATGAAAATGTGTTTTCTTCCCTCATTTTGTTGATGTGATGTATCGCATTTATCAATTTTTGTATGTTGAACCTTTCTTGCATCCTTGGACTAAATCCCACTTGATTGTGGTGTATAATCTTCTTGATGGGATTTGATTTACTAGTATTTTGTCGATGATTTTTGCATCTATGATCATCACTGATAGTGGCCTATAGTTTTTTCTGTTGTTGTTGTGTGCTTCTCTGGTTTTGGTATTAGGGTAATGCTGGCCCCATAGAGTGAGTTAGGAAGAATATTCTCACTTTTTACATTTTGAAATAATTTGAGAACAGCTAGTGTTATTTCTTCTGTGAAAGTCTGGTAGAATTCAGCAGTGAAGCCCTCTGATTCTGGGCTTTTCTTTCTTGGTAGGCTTTTTATTATTGATTCAATCTTATTACTCATTATTGGTATGTTCAGGTTTTCTATTTCTTGCTGGTTCAATTTTGGTAGTTTGCATATGTCCGGGGATTTACTCATTCCTCTTGGTTTTTCAATTTGTTAGCATATAGTTGTTCATAATCATCTCTGATGGTCCTTTGTATTTCTGTGGCATCAGTTGTAATGTCTCTTTTCTGTTTGTGATTTTGTTTATTTGGGTCTTCTGTCTTTTTTTCTTAGTCTAGCTAATGGTTTGTCTATTTTCTGTATCTTTTCAAAAACCCCAACTATTTTGCTGATCCTCTGTATTTTTTCTCATTTCATTTATTTCTGTTCTGATCTTTATTATTTCTTTCTTTTTCAGATTTTAGGTTTGGTTTGTTCTGGCATTTTTCATTCTTTGAGGCGCATCGTTAGGTTGTTTATTTGAAATCTTTCCAGTCTTTTGATGTGGGGGTTTATTGCTATAAAATTCCCTCTTAGTACTGCTTTTTCTATATCCCATAGCTTTTGGCATTTCTGGTTCTATTTTAATATGTTTCAAGAAATACTTATGTTTATTTCTTAATTTTGGCATTGACCCACTGGTCACTCAGGAGAATTGGTGATTAATTTCTATGTTTTTATAATGTTTCCAAAGTTCCCTTGTTATTCATTTCTGTTTTATTCCATTGTGGTCAGAGAAGATACTTGATATAATTTTGATTTTTAAGAATTTATTGAGACTTGTTTTGTGGCCTTACATGTGGTCTATCCTGGTGAAGGTGAATGTTTTATGTGCTGATGAGAAGAATGTATACTCTTCTGCCATTAGATAAAAAGTTCTGTGGATGTCTGTTAGGGCCATTTGGTCTATAGTGCAGTTTAAATCTAATGTTTCCTTGCTGATTTTTTTTTCTCTGGATGATCTGCACAATGCTGCGAGTTGGGTGTTGAATTCTCCAACTATTATTATATCGGGGTCTATCTCTCCCTTCATGTCTGATACCATTTGCTTTATTTATCTGTGTGCTCCGGTGTTGAGTGCATATATATTTATAATTACTCTACTATCTTGTTTAATTGGTCCCTTTATAATATATAATGACCTTTGTTGTCTGTTTTTACAGTTTTTGTCTTAAGGTTTATTTTATCTGACATAAGTAGGGCTAGTCCTGCTTGGTTTGGGTTCCTGTTTGTGTGGAATATCCTTTCCATCACTTTGTTTTCAGTCTGTGTGTCATTACAGCTGAAGTGAGTTTCTTTTAGGCAGCACATAACTGGGTCTCTTTTTAATCCACTGAGACAGTTTATATCTTTTAATTGGGAAATTTAATCCATTTACATTCAAGGTTATTAGTGATAAATGAGGACTTACTTCTGTCATTTTGTTAGTTGTTTTCTGGTTGTTTTGTACATCTTTTGTTCCTTTCTCTCTTATTGTTTATCTTTGCAGTTTGGTGGTTTTCTGTAGTGATAAGGGTTTTAGTCCTTTCTCTTTCCAATTCGTTTATCTGTCCTAGCAGTGAGATTTATACTTCTACAGGTTTTTAGGATGGTAGTTATCCCTCAAGTATTTTTTGTAAGGCCAGTATGGTGGTGACAAATCCCCTCAGTTTTTGCTTGTCTGGGAAAGACTTTATTCTCATTCATTTCTGAAGGATATCCTTGCTGGATGTAGTATTCTTGATGGACAGTTTTTTCTTTCAGCACTTTGAATATCCCATTCTCTCCTGGCCTGTAAGGTTTCTGCTGAGAAATCTGCTGTAAGTCTAATGAGGATTCCCTTATACACAATGATGTTTTTCTCTTGCTATTTTTGGAATTCTCCTTTTGTCATTTACTTTTGACAGTTTGTGTGTAATTGTCTTAGAGAGAACATTTTGGGGTTTATTTTATTTGGGAATCTTTATCATTCCTGAATCCGAATGTCCATGTGTCTCCCAAGACTTGGGATGTTTTCAGCTATTATTTTATTAAATAGTTTTCTTATGCCTTTTCCCATCTCTTCTCCTTAAACTCCCATAACATGAAAATTTGTTCACCTAATGGTGTTCCATAAGTCCTGCAGATTTTTTTCATTCTTTTTTCTTTTTCTTTTTTGTATGACTTGGTTATTTCAAAAGTCCTGTCTTCAAGGTGAGAAATTCTTTTCTCTACTTGAGTTAGTATGTTGTTGAAGCCTTTGATTGCATTTTTTATTTCATTCATTGAATTCTTTAGCTCCAAGATTTCTGGTTGTGCTTTTTAAAAAATGATATCTAGCTCTTTGTTGAATTTCTCATTCAGAGTCTAAATTCTTTTTCCTATTTTGTTGAATTGTGTATCAGTAATCTCTTTGATCTTGCTGCATTTCCTTAAGATTGTTATTGTGAATTCCTTGTCAGGCCTTTGATAGATTTTCTTTTCTTTGGCTTCTGCTACTCAAGGATTATTATGTTTCTTTGGAGGCATCATGTTTCCTTGCTTTTTCATGTTTCTTTTGTCCCTACATTTATATCTGTGTATCTGTTGGAACAGTCACATCATCCAATTTTATGGATTAGCTTTTGGAAAAGACTTTTTCCTGTAGATGTGTCCTATAGATGTGTCAGTTGGGTAGGGTGCTTTGACTTTGGTTCTGAGTGAGTGCAGTATTATAGTTTCTGTGTGATTTCTTCAGCTGTAGTAAATGTCAGCTGTGTCTGCAAGTTCCTCAGTGGTCTAGATTATGAGTGTTTGTGGGGACTGTAGTGCAGCTTTGCTAGGGATGGTGCCACTGCATTGGCTGATTCTCAGGTATTGTGGGAAGTATGTGCCAACTATGGCAGCTTTGCCATTCATGGGGGCAACACTGCCATCAACACTAGGTACCAGGCTGACAGGTCCTCAGGCCTTGGTGGGTGCACTTGGTGCACAGTGTCTCCACTGATCAAGAGGGTAGGCTGCCAGCCGTGGTAGATGCAGGGAAGGCTGGTCCTCAGCCCCTGGGGAGTGTGTGAATCAGCTCACTTGGTCTTCAGGGTGGCCTCCCCACTGTGCTTGGCTGCTTGTTCCCTGGGGTGTAGGGTGCTGTGTGATCTCAAGAGATGGGTTCATGGCTTTACCATTGTGTCTAGCTGGTGTCATAGCATTACAGCCTTTTGTGTGGGTGTGGTGGGATGACAGTGGGGCCTCAGGAATACAGAGATACAGGAGCTATTGGGCTCTAGGGCAGGATTCTCTCTAGCAGTGGCTCTGTTCTCCAAATGGTGCCATGCCATAGCAGCTTGAGTCCAACAGAGTGTGAGAGACTCAGTGTGAGTTCCTTCTCTAGAACAATGCAGCCACATAGACTCCAGGAAGCTCCCTATGCTGGACTCAGGGCCTGAGAGGACTCAAGGACTCTAGGACTCTTTTATGCTAGGATTGCAGGCATTTGTGGTGGTAATGGGGACTGCTGGGGATCTACAACTCACCTTTGTCCTGCGGTCAAGGAGTCCCTCTTGGCTCTGACTTGATCCTGTCTGCGTGCTTTGCTTCCCTGTTTATTCTGCCATACCAAGTTTCCATGCTTTAGAGGGTTTTTGTTAGTTCCTTCCTGATTGCCAGTGTTCTCCCTTAGATACTTTACTGTAAGTGCAGTTATTTATTTGTTGTTGTGGTCTTTTTTTGTGGAGGGAAAGAGTTTCGGGCCCTTCTCTAGTTAATCGTCTTAATGGCATCTGTCTCTCAATTTTTAAAATAAATATAAATAAGACTGTTTCTTGTCCTGTCCACTTTGGTAAGTAATATTTGTCTATTTCAAATAAATTTTCAAAGCATATTTTGTTGTGATGCTGTTAAAAACATCCTTTTATTCCTGTAGAAACTATATTGATTTTTCATTCTTAACATTGGTTGTGTTTTCTATCTTCTTTGTAATAACTCATTTGGCAGGGGTTTATCTATTCTATTAATCTTTAAAATACCAACATGTGGTTTGTTGATTTTGTCACGCATTCATTGCTTTCTACTTAATTGATTTCTTCTCTTTTCTTTATTATTTCTTTCCTTCTTTTTTTGGTGGAATGTAATTTTCTTTTTTGTTTCTAGCTTCTAATAAAAGAGGCTTCGATTATTTGTCTTTCTCCTTTTCTAATACGTTCTTTAGTGCCATAAATTTCCCTCTGAATCTTGTTTAGCTGTATGCTATAAGTTGGATATCTCATTTTTTTCTCATACCATTGTGAATATTTTCTAAGATCTTTTGGGATTTCTTCTTTGATCGATTTTTTTCCAATTGCGTTGCTTTGTTTCCAATTAGTTTGAGAGTTTCCAGCTACATTTCTTTTTTTGAGTTCTAGTTCATACCCACAGCATTAGTTTTCCATTGGTGCCATAACAAATTACCACACAGTGGTAGTAAACAATGCCTGCTTATTATTCAAAGCTCTGTAAGTAAGTAGTCTGGGTGGGCTTGGCTATTTTCTCTGTTGAGGGTCTCCCAAGGCTAAAGCCAAGGCATAAGCCAGACTGAGCTTTTATCTGGAGGCTCTAAAACAAAGCCTCTTTCAAGCTACTTAGGTTGTTTGCAGAACTGAGTTTCTTGTGGTTGGTTGTAGGGCAGATATCCCCATTTCCTTGCTGGCTGTAAGCAAGTAGCCTGTCCCTCAGCTCACTTGGTTGCATTCATTTTCAAATCAGCAAGTTGAATCCTTCTAACGCTTTGAATCTCTCTGGCTTTTTCTTCTACTGTAAGCCAGAGAAAACTCTCTGCTTTTAAGGGCTCATGTGATAATATTAGGCATACTGAGAGGATCTTTCTTTTGCCATATATCATAACACAACCATGGGAGTAACATCAGGAGGTATGGCCAGAAATCATGGGAACCCAAATTCTTCCTATTGCATCCACTGTGGCCAGAGAACATGATGTGTATGCTTACAGTCCACTGAATTTTGTTCATTCTTATTTTATGGCCCAGCTATGGTCTACTTTGGTAAATATTCCATTGCCCTTGGGAACAATGTATATTATGCATTTCTTGGGTTTAGTGTTTTACATATGAATCTTAGGTCAAGTTACCTTATTGTGTTGTTCAAATTTTTTATATCCCTAACTGATTTTATTTAATTTTTTCTTGTTCCATTAGTTACTGAAAGAGGTATATCTATCAACTTGTGTTTTATGTATTTTGAAATTATGCTATCTGAAGGTCACTATGTTACGTGAAATAAGTCAAGCAGAAAACGATAAATATCACATGTTCTCACTCATATGTGAGAGCTAAAGAAGTTTGTCCCGTGGAGGTAGAGAGCGTAATTAGGCTGGGAAGGCTGTGGGGGGGTGCAAATGAAGAGAGGTTGGTTAATGGCTATGAACATACAGTTAAATAGAAGGTTTATACCTTGGTTTCGATGGTTAATAGAAGAGTAGAGTGACATAGTTAATAAAAATGTACTACATATTTCAAAACAACAAGAAGAGAGGACTCGAAATGTTCCCAACACATAGAAATGATAAATATTTAAGATGACGGGTACCCTAAATACCCTCACTTGATGAACACATCCTATGCGTGTAACAAAATACCACATGTACCTCGTGAGAATGTACAAGTGTAATTAATATATCAATAAATAACTTTAAAAATAGGTGCATATAAATTTAGAATTGTTACATATTCTTGTTGAACTGATACTTTCTCTTCAGAGATACTTCTTGCTGATATCACAACTGTAAGTTCTCTCGGTTACCATTTGCATGACATGCCGTTTCCCGTTCTTTGTGTTTCAATCTTTTGTGGTTATTATTATTATTGGTGTTGTTGTTTGGTTAAAGTATGTCTCTTTTAAATTGTATATATTCTTTTTAAAAAGCCAGACTGATAATCTTTGTCTTCTATTTGGATTGCTTTGTCTTATTATAGGTGATGTAATTACTGATTTAATTGGATGTAAGTTAATCCTATTTCTAGTGATGTTCTTTTTCTCCTCTCCTTTTTTTTTCCGATCTTAAATTAGAAATTCCTTTTCTGCCTTCCTTGGGATTAACCAAATGCCTTTTGTCAATCCGTTCTTCTCTTTTAATTTTTACTTGTATAATCTTCTATTACTTTTTAAATAGTCTCCTCATTACTAAAATATGTATCCTTGGCATGTTGCAATCTTTCTTACATCACTATTTTTATCACTTCTTGAGTAATGCAAAAAAATTTCAACTGTTCAGACACATATACCACTCCTGCACCATTTCTGTTACTATTTTTCTATATTCTCCATCTGTGAATGTTATCAACTTCCCAAGACATTATAATTACTTTGATTTAAACAATGACTATTTTTAAAAATTATGTACATAGTTGTGATTCTCTCATAATATTCTAGGCATTTATCAGAAATAATTTTCTTCTAGTCTGAAGAACTTATTTTAGTACTTTTTTATAGTGCAAGTCTACTGGAGTTCACCTTTGTTAGTTTTGTTATTAACATGAAATATTATTTCAATGTAATTTTTGAAGCATATTTTGTCTGGGTATGGGATTCTGGGTGATAAAGATAACACTCCATAGTCTTCAGAGTTATCATTTCTTGTGTCATGTTATCTTCATTACTATTGCACTCCACTGAAGGTAAGTAGTTGTATTTCTATATACTTGGTTGTTTTTAAATTTTTCTTATTGCCTTTTGACAATAAGCCCTCACTATTGAGTGGAATGGGGGACTAGGTTGGGGGTGAGGAGGACTGGTGGGGATTCAGAGGGACCTGCTGTCTGTCCCTGTCCCTCCAGTAAAAGGGTTTTAGATTCTGTAGTGGTACGGGAAAGCCTGTGTGACCACATCCTTTGTTCCATCTCCTGCCCCTGGAATTCTGAGTGAGACTGTGCGCAATCTAATGATTCTGGACTAAACCTCTCATGAATGTAAGCAATGAATTCAATCTTCTTTACTAATGGCTATAAGTTACTCTAGATCCAAATGTACAAAATAGAAACCAAGTTTATTCTACCTCCTTAGGGATCCACAAATCAACAACTGCTTCCTGAGGACTCTAACCTCTCAGGTTGTTTGAGTAGGGGGTATGAAGAGACGCTCGGAGAGGGTCTCATATGATGTACTCTGGAACATGAGAGCCTTGCTGTGAGAGTGACAGGTACAGATCTTCTCAAGGAGGCAACAGAAGAATGGGGACTGGAGGGGGGCATCAAATCAGAGCTCCAAGAGGACCCCCTGCTATTCGTGCTATGGAAAGTAGGCCAGACAGACACTGCAAGGGGGGCAGGACCATCAGTTCATTTTGGACAGGTCACGTCCTCTCCCCCTAGGGACATGAGCCCTTGATGCTCACCTTCACCCTGGTTACCCAGGAGCCCAGAAGCAGCCTAGCTGTTCAGGTGCCATTTCCTGGAGCCGGGGTAACAACAGAGACGTAACCATACTGCTTAGCACAGCCTGTGAGTCAGTGTCGTGGCAGGATTTCAATGCCCTGGCGAGGCAAGGCCTGTCGGCTGGGAAACAGATATCTCACTAAGCAGCAGAGTCCGTGGTTTTCAGCCTAGGTCAGGGCAGCAGGTAAACGCTGCAAGGAACATGTAAGTTCATTTAGACCTGAACATCGGAAGCTCTACCTTGCTGGAAGCACATCTCCTTTCTCAGCAAGAGTGAATGTTAGGAGTGGGCAGCAGGTTACCTGGGTCCTGGGAGGACATTGAGTAGTGTGCTTGGAGCTTGAGTTTTGATCTTGGTGTACACTGCTCCCTGTTCCTTCCCCTCTCACATCTTTGCTCTGTGTCTCCTGACCTTGAGCACTAGCCTTGCTGGGGTGAGGAAACCCTTCAGGATCCAGCTTCCTCCTAATCTATAACCTTGCCCTGATCTACACCAGGTGACCTAGCCCTACCACATCCATGGAGTCCAGATTCCCTCCTCTACAGCTTTGACCTCTACCTCCACCTCAGCTCTGTATTCCCTGCAGATTCTAAGACTCCCCACTTGGAAAGAGCTGGGAAGCCAGGATGAGCTCTCCTCCTCCTCCTCCTGGGGATACAGGGGTCAATTAGGCATGTCACAGTGAGTGCTTCCCACCCCTACTCTCACCTCACCCTGAGTGTCCTTGGGCTCATATTTCTTCACTACCCTGCTCCACTTTCCAGCTCCATTCCCTGTACAGCCCCCATTACACTCTAGGCTTCCAACCCCCACACCCAGGGCTCGGACAATAAATATCTTCTTTGCTCTGAGAGTCTGCGTATGCATCTGTCTCCAGAGCACCAAAGAGAACCTGCTGGCCTCTGGTGTTGGACAGGAATCACCCCTAATCCAGTACCAGTCCCTTCCTTTCCTGAAGACAGCCTACCTGCCAAGGGGGCCAGACATCAGGTCTGATGAGTAGCATATTCATCATTCATGAGTATCTTCAACTTATTAGATAACAATTTATATTTCATCAGTGCTCCACTTCTTCTCCAGCACTTGACATCTTCAAACATTGAAAAATCTTCCAATTTAAAGAGTATGTAATAGTGTTTTGGTAATGGTTTGAAACGTAAATTGACCTAGTTACTAAGGAGGTTGAGAACTTCTTTATCTATTTTATTGGACAATTGGATATTATTTTTATGAGGGATTGATCTAAATCTTTGGTCCCTTGTAAGTCTTTCACCAAATTTGGGATGTTTTGGACATTATTTATTCAAATATTTTTTCTGTCCCATTCTGTCTTTCCTCTTCCTTTGGGATTCCAATTACATGTATGTAGACCTTTTTTGTCTCACAGTTTCCTGACTCTGTGCTCCCGTTTATTTTGTATATATCTTCTCTTTCTTCTTCACTGGACAACTTTCATTGATTTATCTTTTCATTCACTGGCTCTTTCCTCACTCACCTGCTTCCTGCTGTTAAGCTCATCCAGTTAACTCTTAAACTTTAGATACTGTATTGTGTTTTTCAGTTTTGAAATTTTCCTTTGCTTTTTTTAAAAATAAACATTTTCTGTATCACTGCTCAGATTTTCTCTATTTTTATTCATTATGACTGTATTTTCCTTTACCTCCTTGAGCATGCTTATAGTAGCTGCTTTAAAGTTCTTGTCTGTTATTTCCATCACTTTGGTTATCTCAGCATTGGCCTCTTTGTGTGGGTCCCATTTTCCTGTTTTTTCATATGTTGGGTAGTTTTTGATTGGATCCTTAATGTTGTTAACGTTATGTTGTGGAGTCTCTGGAATAAGTTATATTACTCCAAAAGTGTTTTTTTTTAAGCAGGCAAATAATTTGGTTCAAGCCAAATTGCAAACAATTCCTTGCCTGTGATGGGCGAGAGCTCAAGTCTCATCTTTACCTGCAGTGCTTGTGGTATGCTGCGCACATGCATGGTTCTGAGGTCAGTCAGAGACGTGGGAAGAGTTTATACTCAGAAGCTGGAGTTCCCCTTCTCTGGCTCTGTCCTTCCAGAATTCTCACCTCATGTTCCAGTTTTCCTAGTTGCCCTGGACTTCACTCATGGTTCTGACACAGGAAAGTGACTCCCAATGGTGGGAGCAGCCCTTGACTTCCAAGTGGGTCCTTGGCTTCACACAAGAAAGAATTCAGGAGTGAGCCAACAAAATAAAGTGAAAGGGAGATTTATTGAGAAACTATAGAAAGTGAGAAAGTCTACTCCACAGACAGAGGAGAGTCTGGCCCTCGCTGCAGAAGAGAACCAGCCCCTTGCAGAGGAGGACCACCCCCTGGTTCCTGTTGCCTTTCTATTTAAGCAACAGGCTAAACAAGGGAAGGAATAAGCATGGAAGGGGCAGTGTTTCTCCACCATCTTGGTTCTAACCAGTTGGAACTTGCCCTGCTTCCCTCCTGTTTTGATCAGGGCAATTTGAGACTTTCTTTGGAGGGTTCCTGACTCAGTTAGGCAATGCCTGCAGCAATGCCATACCCAAAGCACTACCTGCCGGTTCCCTGTCTCAGTTCCTCAGTCCAGAAAGATGGAAGGATTTCTATTAGAGTTTTAGCAGCTCTGCTCTGCACTGTGGCTCTGGCCTATCCTTGGGGCAAAGCTATTTATTTCTTGTTGGTCCCTTCCCCCCAAATTTTGACTCCCCTCCAAAATCTTTCTTTTTTCACATGTCTCAGCTTTTTTTTTTTTTCATCAAAGCTTATGACTTGTATGGATTTGTTTTTTGTTCTGTTACGCTGTGGGAGGTTCACTCTGCTAGGAGCTTGCTCCTTCAGAATAGAAGTACAACTCTTACTCGTTTGTTTTGAAGGACAGTTTCGCAACATTTGGAATTTTAGCTTTGCGTTTTTTTCTTTTCACATTTTAGAGATGTTATTCCACTGCTTTGGGGGGATTCAAGTTTCTCGTGACAATTCAGTCATCAGTTTCTAATTGTGGCTCCATCTAAGGTAATATCTTTTTATGTCTTGCTGCTTTTATAATTTCTGCATTGTCTTTTTTCCCCATGAATTTGTCTTTTTACACTTCAGGTTTTTTCTTTTAAGTTCCTGAGATGCACATAACAAATAGAGTGTAATATTTCCTTCTGTTCTATATGCTTAATCTTTTGATATACACTACTAATTTATTCAATAATCTAAATGTATGTGTCCCCCCCAAATTCTTATGTTGAAATCTTAACCCCCAAGGTGATGGCATTGGGAGTGGGACCTTTGGGGAAGTGATTACATCATTATGGCTTTGTCCTCATAAATGGAATTAGTGCTCTTATAAAAGAGATTAAAAGGAGTGTGTTTGCACCTTCCACCATGTGAGGACACCACGAGAAGATACTAGCTATGAAGCAGAGAATTCTGACTAGACTCTAAATCCACTGGCACCTTGACTTTGAACTTCCCAGCCTCCAGAATTGTGAGAAATAAATTTCTGTTGTTTGTAAATTACCCAGTCTAAGGTATTTTGCTATAGCAGCCCAAATGGAATAAAACAATCTATTTATTGTATTCTATGTTTTTTCCTTCTTTATTGTGTGTATAATTTTTGTTGGAGGAGGGAGGCTGGACCACGTACCACAGCATATGATGGGAAAAGTAGCAAAGTAAAAGAGGTGGCTCCCGCTCAGCTCCAGTTAATCACTGTCATGAGGAATTGCCAGATCTTCCAATTGTTCAAGGAAAGTTGAGTTTTCATACTATTTTAAGAGACTTCTCAATATTTAAATACTGGGAACTAATTTATAGATTCCAACATGTATAAATATTTATAAAATTTGTATAAACAGTAACCATTACAGGAATGCAAATCAAAACCCTTATGAGATACCACCTGACATCCATTAGAATGGCTAGCATAAAACAAAACAAAACAAAACCACATAATGTCAAACGTCGGTGAAGATATGGAGAAATTGGAACCCTTGTGAATTTCTGGTGGGAATGTAAAATGGTGCAGTCACTATGAAAAATGGTATGGCAATTCATCAAAAAATTAAACAGAGAACTACTATATAATCCAGCAATTCCACTTCTGAGTAGATACACAAAAGAATGAAAAGCAGGGGCTCTAACAGGTATTTGCACACCACTGTTCATAGCAGCATTATTCACAATACTCCAAATGTGGAAGCAACCCAAGTGTCCCTTAATGATAAATGGATAAACAAAATGTAGTATATATATCAAATAAAATATTATTCAGCCTTAAAATGGAAGGAAGTTCTAACAAATGCTTCAGCATGGATTGCCTAGAAGACATTATGCTAAGTGAAATAAGCCAGACGCAACAGGACAAATGTTGGATGATTCTATTTATAGGAGGTATGCAGAGGGGTCAAATTCATAGAAAATAGAGTGGTGGTTGCCAGGGGCTGGGGTGAGGTAGAAATGGACAGTTAGTGTTTAATGGGTACAGAGTTCCAATGGGGAAGATGAAATAGTTCTGGAGATGGATGTTGGTGATAGTTGCACAATAAGGTGAAAATATTTAATGCCACTGAACTGTACACTCAAAAATAGCTAAAATAGTGAATTTTGTGTTATGCATTATGTTACCAAAATAAAACATTTTTATAAACACTTTCAGTCAAATTTAATAGAAATACAAGCCAGATATATCCATCCAATGGAAGCCCAATCAACAGGAAACACTTCCTAGCCACCTGAGTTTTCTCGGTCCACACCTCTTCTTGTTGGGACCTTTCATAATTGCCTCCACATACTCCCTGCCTCACTGAATCATATACCCACACACAGGGGTTGCACTTTTGTTCCTAGCTCCTCCTCTCAAGTTTCAATTTTGTCTGTATGGTACTGTACCAGGCTGATATCTTCCAAGATTGTAACTGCAGATTTCAGTTTTTAGGGCACAAAACAGTAGTCCCCAGATTCTACATCCTGTTCGGATTTTAATATCCCCAGAAAGTAACTGCATCTCCCATGCTTAATAATTACAGAGAACCCAAAGCGTCCAACTCACTACAGTGTGTGGGAAGTTTCCTAAGGATGATGGGTCACTGTCATATACAAGCTGGTGTCCTTTGCCCTAACAAGAGAACAAAGATTCTCTCCTGTGTCTCCCCACACTTTATACAAGTATATTTTGTGTAACACTCCTAATTCAAGGTTTGGGGATGACAGAAAGGAATGACACTTCAGGACAGGAAGTAGGTTATGTTGGATACTAGACATCATGTTGCAAAAATTCACCACCCACCCCCATGACAGAATATCTTTTACTGGACGTCTCTGTCCTGTCACCTTGCTGTTGGGGACAAGAGGGCATCTCCCAAGTCCTCATCTCATTTCTGCTGAATATGGGACTTTTGATAATGCTTTCTCTCTCCTCCACAAGGGGGAAGCCTATAGTTCATGTGACTTTATTATCCAACATCATTTTAGCTTCCTCTTCTTCTAATTCTCCAAAAGTTTATACACCCAAAATTACCATCAGTAATTTTATGTGATGTGAATTTCACCTGAATAAAAAAATATTATCATTAGGTTTTTTGAAAAAAAATATATACACACTCATCTTTCTGAAGTGAACTCTGTAGCCCTTCTTGAATGTGAAAATGTTTGCTTCTTTCCCCCAATTCAGTAGTTTGGGTTATTTTACTTTTATTAGCAAGAACATTGTGCCCCCAAGGTGGTCTAGCCTGGCCTCTTTCTTGCCCTTGGGGCCCAGCTTTTCTGGTGGAGGTTATGTGGAAATTTCCTTTCCTGTCCTCGGTCTATACCCTGCAGCTTCAGTTGCAATTTCCTCTCCCTCACCCACCCCATCTGTTTCTTACTCCTAGTGGAAAGGACACAGTATAGGGGTTATGGGAATGAGGCTATCCCTGGGAAAGATCTGGAATCTCCAGCTTGAGAGATGTCTCCAGTGATGAATGGGACAAAGGCCAGAGAGGACCTGCTGGGGGTTGGGGCTGGCGCTACAGGTGTCTGTGTCACTCACCCCAAGGAACAAGTGACCTGATGCTCTGTTCCTTCTCCTACACCTGGGACCCTGAAATCCTAAAACTTGCTGTAGCCAAGCGCATGGTTACTGTGCTCTAGTGACTGCACATGAACACGATGAAAGTACAAAATATAATCCCCAAGGTCAAAGTCACCTCCTCAGTTTCCCCCAGGACAATGACTGCTCTCTGAGCACCAGGGCGTTCCAGATGGGCGTCAGTGGGAGATATATCTTAAGAGGATGTGTATACCATATACTTGTTCACCTAAGAGTCACTATGAGAATGACAGGAGCATCAATTCCCCAAGAGCAGGCAACAGAGGTGGAGACTAGAGTAGAACAACAAGTAGAGTTAAGATGGGATCTCCTGTTACTTATGGCTTGGAAGGGACCCTGGAGCCAAATGGAAAGAAAGCTCCCATTATATTATTAATTTCATATAATTAATCAATATGTGAATAGTAATTGATCAATATTAGTTAATAATTATGAATTAATTAAAATAAATATTAATATGATAACATTACTGTATTATTATATTATTAATACAAAAGTTATTTATATTCCAACAACCATTGCTCCACACTTTTACTAACACTCCATGGTGTCAGATACTTTAATATTTGCCAACTTGGACTATGTATAATAGTATCTTATTCTAGCTGTAATGTGCATTTTCCTGGTTGCTAATAAGATGCAGAAACTTCTTATTTGTTTACTGACTAGTTGTATGTCATCTTTTATCAGGCACCTGCTCAGTTGAGCCCATTATTTCCTACATTTTCTTTTTCTTATATATTGGTAGAAATTCTTCTTATGTTCTGGATACTGATACTTTGGCTGCTATATGTGTTGTCAATACCGTCCCTCACTTGGTGGCTGATGATTTAGCTCTCCCTATGGTGTATTTCATGACACGTTCTTAATTTTAATATAGTCCACGTTTTCAATCTTTCTCTTTATACATAGTTTTATTTATGTCTTGTTCAGAAATCCTTTCCTACCTCACGTTCATGATATCCTGCTATATTATCTTCCAACAGTTCTATCATTTTATCTCTCATATTTAGGTCTTTAAGACACTTGAGGGAAAAATGCAAGTTCTCCAGCATGCAAAGAAACACTGTGCTTTGCTAGTTTGAAGTGCTCAACAGAATTGTCACAAAAATTTGTTAATCCAAATTGTTATTTGGATTAAGCAAATACCACAGGATAGTTCCTGGGCACAAGAGATGTGCCTCAGCACTTTCTCAGGGCAGAGGCAACCAGTGAAAACCAGCTGATATTATAATATCATTAACATGGGTTGGATGACAGTGAATGATGATTGCACGGTGCATGCCTGATTTGTTTCAATGAGAACATGTGATGATACAATGAAAGACCTGTCACTCACTGGAAGGCATTTAAGATCCCTGTGTTGACCAGGAACAAATGCCCTGGGAAGGACCCTCAAATAAACTTGCCTAACTCACCAAGCTGGACGTGTCTGAGTCATTCTTTGGTCTCTCAGCTCCATCTTAGTTTGGGAGGTGGTATTTCTATACCGTCCCAGGATTTTCCCAAAACACCTGTACTGGATTTTCATGCATTGTATGAGCTCGGGGTCCAATTTCATTGGACTGTATTCAGATCCTTAGTTGCCCAGATATATTATTAGAAAATCTATCACTTGCCACTTCGCATCACCTCCTCTATCACACATGATGTTTCCGGTGGTTGAGGTCTCTTTTTAGGTTCTTTATTTTGTTCCATCAGTCCATTGGTCTATTTCTGTGTCAATACAACATGGTCATATTTTCTATAACGTTGTAATATAAAACTTGATATCATTCAGAGCCACTCATTGTTCTTCAGGATTGCCTTGACTACTTGGAAATTTCTACTTCAATATAAATTTCACAGTAGAGTTATCAAGTTGCACAAAAGTCACCTGGGGGGTTGTGTGACATATTTCTCTGACTCTGTAGATTAAGTTGGGTAGAATTGATATTTATATAATATTGTTTTTAAGCCCATTATCCTGGCCACTTTCTCAATTTATTTACATCTTTAACATCCTTCGATACAGATTTTTAAATTTTCTCCACACAAGTGGTACACTTTGTATTTTTGTTAGATACATCTCTAAATAATTAGATATATTCTAGGTATATCATAATTTTGGAAACTATTGTCAATGACACCTTTTATAAAATTCCATTTTTGTTTATTACTGTGATATGGAAATACAATTGATTTTATAGTTTGATTAATCTCTAGCAGCATTGCTCTTTTGTTAAGACGCTGTTTATGGAAAATACCTAAATTATGTTTTTTCTAAACTCTACACCACAACAATCATTAACACAGAAGAAAACTGTGACTAAGTGTGTGTGGGTTTTTCCCTCAGACGCCAAGCAACACACACCACTTGAGTGTCCCCTAACGAAACTCTGACAGTATCTACTTGGAGGTTGTGTCAGATTTCACAGGGTGAGCGTTGAATCTCCAAAACTGCCTTCCCCTTCCTACCATTTGCAAGTCCAGGCCTTCAGAACTTTTGACCAAATGGCTTTAAGTTGGGGTTTTCATGAGCCCCTCTTTGGGTTTGATTAGTTTCTTGGAGTGGCTCACAGAACTCAGGAAACACATTTAAGCTTATTATGAAGGATATTATGAAGGATATACATGAAAAGATGTGTAGGGCGAGGTATGGGGGAAGGGCTACATCACCCTCCAGGAACCTCCACGTGTTTAGTTATCTGGACGTTTTCTGAACCCTCTCTTCTTGGGTGTTTATGGAGGCTTTATTGCATAGGCATGATTGACAACCATGTAGAAATGTGAATGGACAAAAAGTGTATGATCTAAACCCACCAAGGCCTGTCTGTTTAGATTTTTGGGGCCTCTCTGTGTAGTATTCCTTCCTCCAGGGTGTAGGGCAGGACCCTCTCTGGAATGAAGGTCTTTTCACCCAGAGTCAAATTAGAGACCTGCCTTGGGCAGGTGAAAGGAGGACAGGATAAAGTCAGAGAAAGAGAGATTTTATTTTCTGGGGCCTGTTTTGCAGCCTAAAGCATCTCAATATCATAGCAAGGATTAAGGGGGTTATGAGCCAGAAACTGTGGATGAAAACCAATATATATACATATATCATAACACCACAGCCCCAAAGTATATCTGTGGATTTTTCTATGTATGCAATCATGTCATTTATGAAGACTTTAAAAAAATTCTTTTTAAATTCTTGTACTTTTTACTTATTTTTGTTGCCTTGTTATGCTATGACCTGAAGCTACTTCATTAGGTATGATGTTTGCCAAAGACATCTTTCATCTTGTAGGGAAATTCTCTTATTTCTAGTTGGCTATGAGTTATGTCATGAAGGAATTTAAAGTCATGCTATGCTCATTTTTTCATCTCTGAGATTTAACCAGTTAGGGGCCAATGTGAAAACAAAAACCACTCTATACATTTCAGCCAGGGAATTTAATATAAAGATTTCAATATTCATGTGTTGGATGGCTGATAGAACACGCAGGTAAGACAGTGTCAAAGTCTGGGGTCACTCTAAGTACACAGCTTGAAATTTACTAGACCAATGTGAATTGTGCTGTCTGCCAACATGAAGCCTAGCTGTGGCCACAACAGCTTTCATTCTTTAGTACCTGCTCTGCCCAGCCCAAGGCAATTGTCCCTAACATTTAGGGAGTGGGGGACAAGGCTGGTTCCCTCCTGTACACCTGAGCCCTGATGCAGGGCAGTCCCAGGTTTTATGGAGCCTGAAATTTATACAAATGTGGAGATAACTTTTTTTAAAGAAAATATTACCATGATATTTGTTAATACAGATTGTTCAGGACTATTGGGATAGGTGTTAAGACTATTGCAATCAGGGAGAGAGATCAGGCTCAACTTTGAATAGAGCAAAGACAAGTGGAGGCTTCTAGCCAAGGAGCATGGTGCAGTGGTAGGCGGCAGGGTGGAGGGTGTCAGTGGATGGAAAACTGCTAAGAAGGGACATCAAATGTAGGAACATTCTTGCTAAACCAACTTGACAAGATTCTTGCTGAAAGCAGGCTAGGGTGATCAGATAACAAGGGTGAGGGCTGAGGAATTTGATCAGACATCAAAGGTGATCAGATATCAAGGGGGCAGAGGGGGGATTCTTGCCAAACTGGCTTAACAAGATTCTTGCTACAACTGGACCAGGCAGCCCCAAGGACAAGGCTTATTTGAAAAGCGTGCTTACAGGAACCTGTCTAAAATTTGAAACAGAAGTGAAAACAAAGACCATATGATCACCTCAATAGATGCTGAAGAAGTATTTGATAAAATCCAACACTCCTTCATGATAAAAACCCTTAACAAGCTAGGCATAGAAGGAACATAGCTCAAAATAATAAAAGCCATATATGACAAACCCACAGCCAACACTGTACTACTTAGGGAAAAATTGAAAACATTCCCCCTAAGAACTGCAACAAGACAAGGGTTCCAACTGCCACCACTTCTATTCAACATAGTACTGGAAGTCCTAGCCAGAGTAATCAGGCAAGAAAAAGAAATAAAGGGCATCCAAATCTGGAAAGAGGAGATCAAACTATCCCTGTTTGCCAATGATATGCTCTTGTATCTAGAAAACCCTAAAGTCTCCACCAAAAGACTCCTAGGATTGATACATGAATTCAGCAAAGTCTCAGGTTATAAAATCAATATACACAAATCAGTAGCATTTCTATATACTAATAACAGTCAAACTGAGTGTCAAATCAAGAACTCAATACCATTCAAAATAGCTGCCAAAAAAAAAAAAAACCCCTAGGAATATACTTAACCAAGGAGATGAAACATCTCTACAAGAGAACTACAAACACTGACAAAAGAAATCATAGATGACACAAACAAATGTAAAGATGTCCCATGCTGATGGATTGGAAGAATCAACATTGTTAAAATGTCCACACTGCCCAAAGTTACTTAAAGGGCATCCTTTCAATATGCCGTTTCCAACAAAATACCAATGCATTTTTCACAGATCTAAAAAAATAATCTTAAACTTCATATGGAACCAAAAAAAGAGCCCTCATAGTCAAAGAAATTCTAAGCAAAAAGAAGAAATCTGGAGGCATCACATTACCTGACTTCAAATTATACTATAAGGCTATAGTAACCTTGATAGCTTGGTACTGCTATGAAAGTAGAGACATAGACCAATGGAATGGAATAGAGAATCCAGAAATAAAACCACACAGCTACAATCAACTGATTTTCGACAAAGTGAAAAAAAGCATACACTGGGGAAAGGACGCCCTGTTAAATTAATTGGTGCTGAAAGATTGGATAGCCACATGGAGAAAAGTGAAACAGGATCCCTATCTCTCACCACATACAAAAATTAACTCAAGATGGATTAAAGACTTAAATGTAAGACCTGAAACCATAAAAATTCTAGAAGAGAATGTAGGAAAAACTGTTCCAAACATCGGCCTAGAGAAAGAATTTATGACGAAGACTTCAAAAGCAAATACAACAACACTAAAAATAAATAAATGAGATAATTAAATTTAAAAGTTTCTGTACAGCAAGGGAAATAATCAGAGTAAACAGACAACCTACAGAATGGGAGAAAATATTTGCCAACTATACATCTGACAAAGGTCTAATATCCAGAATCTACTAAGAACTCAAAGAAATCAGCAAGAAAAAATCAAATAACCCCATTAAAAATGAGTAAAAGACATGAACAGAGTTTTTTCAAAAGAAGATAGACCAATGGCCAATAAACATATGAAAAAATGTTCAACATTACTGCTCATCAGGGAAATGCAAATTAAAACCACAGTGAGATACCACCTTACCCCTATCAGAATGGCCATTATTAAAAAATCCAAAAAACAATAGATGTTGATGGGGATGTGGTGAAAAAGAAATGCTTGCACACTGTTGGTGGGACTGTAAATTAGTACAACCTCTATGGAAAACAGTGTGGAGATTCCTCAAAGAACTAAAAGTAGACCTACCATTTGATCCACCAATCCCACTACTGGGTATCTACCCAAAGGAAAAGAAGTCATTCTGTCAAAAGGACACCTGCACCCAAATGTTCATTGCAACACATGGAATCAACCTGAGTGCCCATCAGTTAATGAGCAGATAAAGAAAATGTGGTACATACAAACCATGGACTACTACTCAGCCATAAAAAGGAATAAAATTCTGTCTTTTGTGGCAAGTTGGATGGAACTGGAGACGATTATCCTAAGTGAAGTATGTCCGGAATGGAAAAACAAACACCACATGTTCTCACTAATAAGTGGGAGGTAAACAATTGGTACACATGGTCATAAAGTGTTGTAAAGCTTACCTATCAGGTATAATGTACACTATTCTGGTGATGGGCACACTAAAAGTCCTGAGCTCAGCATCATACAATTCAGCTATGTAACAAAAACACTTCTACCCCCTTAATATTTTGAAAAAACATATAATTCTCTCATAACTAAAAATAATGAATATTTTAATTTATCAAAAAATGTTTGGTTAAGGAGAGAGTCTTTGTCAACCTTTAGAAAAGAATTAAAAATGTGGCACACATAGATTATTTTTAGGATGAGAAAACATATCACATCAAATCACAAAACCTGAAAATATCACAATCCTGGAAAATGCCAAAATATAAGACAATTCAGAAAAATGAGATGCTACTTTTATTCATAATATAGTCTACCTGTCTGGTACACCTGCACACTTTTTCCCTGTATTTTTGACTGATACTCTTTGATTGTTTTTTTGGAAGAGAATAATTTTGTAATATAATTTTTATAGATAGATGTTTGGGGAAAAACTCTCAAACCGGGTTTTTCCTGTATTTTCACATCATAACAATCATCAGCACAGAAGAAGGTTTCTGTCACCATGTGTTGGGGTTTCTCCACACACACCAAGCAGCGGACATCAGCTGGGTGTTCTCTAATTCAATTCTGACACTGTTTACCTGGAGACAGCATCAGATCCCCACAGGGTGATGGCTCAGTCCCCAAAACCTCCATCCCTGACACCAGTCGCAAGTCCAGGCCTCTGGAACTTCTAATCAAGCACTTCAAGTTGGGGTTCCCATGACCCCCTCTTTGGAATTGATTAATTTGCTGGAGTGGCCCACAGAACTTAAGGAAACACTTACTTATTTACTGGTTTATTATAAAGGATGATACAAAGGATACAGATGAAGAGATGTGTAGGGCAAGGCATGGGGGTCTGGGTGCAGAGCTTCCGTGCCCTCCTTGGACGTCACCCTCCAGGAGACTCCGCGTGTCCAGCTATCTGGAAACTCTCCAAACCCTGTCTTTTTGGATTTTTATGGAAGCCTCATTACCTAGGCATGATTGACAATCATGTAGAAATGTGATTGGACAAGAAGCACATGATCTGAACCCAGCAAGGCCTGTCTATTTAGATTCTTCTTGGCCTCTCTGTGCAGCATCCTTCCTTCAGGGTATGGGAAGGACCCTCTCTGGCATGAGGGTCTTTTGACCCACAATCAGATTAGAGTCTTGCCTTGGGCATGTGAAAGGAGGACAGGAGAAGGGCAGAAAGAGAGATTCTGTCTCCTGAGGCTGCTCTTGAGGCCTAGAGCACCTCATCATTATAAGAAGGACTGTGGGAGTCATTATAAGTGAGGAACTGTGGACAAAATCATATATATATATACACACACACACACGTATTAATATATATCATAACACCACAATAGGATAGAAACAGAAGTCAGTATTTCTTTTGATGTGGTTGATTGATCATTGATAGTTTAGGAAACTTTCTTTACTCTCACACCACACTATTGGGAATGTCCAAAAGTTTTTAAGAACATTGTCAAATTTGGGGAAACTTTTATTAAGTTTCTTTTATAAAGGAGCAGTAAGATTGCAGGTTATTTCTACACATTGCTTTGGCTCCTGCCAGGGATCTGAAAAGGGATTCTTCTTGGACCCCTGAAAGTTTGTTGAAAGATCGACTCACAATAAGGCAGATTAATAAGAGAAAGGGCATACTAATTTATTTAACCATGGGCACGGGGAGAAGCACAGAGTGATTGCCCAATGTCCCCATGGGGTCCAGAAGCTTATAGTCTGTCTTGAGGTTATAGAAAGAACAGGGGCTGGGATCCTGGCAAAACAGGATGTGGGAGGGGGAGAAGAGGAACTCTGTTGAGGGGCAATAAATGATTACTAGGGAGAATGATTTGACGGGGCACCGAAATTAACCTGGAAATAGTTTTGGTTTTTTTTTAATTTAAATGCTTCTCGGAGACAGTCATTAAAGGGTCTGTTCAGGTGTGGTTACATGCTTGGTCTTCTTCTTCCTGATACATAATGAGACAACAGGGACAGGAGCAAGGACAATTGTTCTCCTGGGGGGCGCTGTCCTGTCTTCATGTGGATAGGGGAAAAATCTCTTCTAAGGCCTACTGGTCTCTAAGGATTTTTAATTTAAAACACTCATTATACCAGGGAGCCATATGTCAGTGTGAAATTCCTTGTGCTCCTTCCCCTGCAAGGGAGAACCTCTGAAGGGTGGGCTTCATTAGCTTCATGGTGGCAAATTTGCTTCTGTAGCCTCTTGGGGACCCCACATAATGGCGTGAGGCTTTCCTTTTATGGGGGGAGGACATCCCATTTTGAGTGGGCCTGTGGTTCATCACCATCCCACAAGACCCTTCGGTCTAAAACCAGACTGGGCTGTGTCTCAAAACCCCCGTAGGGCAAAGCTGCTTCAGCTCCCCCTGGGTTCTCACCTTCCGCTAAATTTGAGCCTCAAAATTCCTTTCTTTCTTGCCTACACTTGAGCACTTTAAAGGAAATTTAAAATACTGTTTTCCCAGAACTTTCAATGGTTTTCAGCTAGAGGGTGGGTCTGACACGTCTCTCACAGAACCACCAGCCCTGGCCCTGCCTTTTCTCCTCTGTCTCCATCACTCATCTGCTCTTGACTGAAACACCATTTGGAAGGGATCACTTCTGGATTCCCACCTGGACGAGCCTCTCCTCCTCTGGGGACCTCAGTATTTCCACCTGGAGCCTCCCATGGGGGTGGGGAGACAAGATGATTTCCCAGCCCTTGCCTCACCCCCCAGCAGCATCAAGTTCCCCTTCTGTGAGGCCACAGCTCTGCTCACCCACCGGCTTCCTGTACGGACTTCCCTGGCCCCACCCCACATTTGGGCTGTTTCCTTCCCTGACAGAGGGACTGGACCCGGGCTCCGGCCCTGGCGGATGCAGACATGCTGGCCTTGCTGCTGCTGCCCCTGCTGTGGGGGGGTGAGTGGGCTGAGGGAGGAGGGACAGACACGAGTGCAGGGGGAGCTGCAACTGCTGAGTCTCTGTGTCCCCCCAGGGTCCCTGCAGGAGGAGAGAGACTACAAGCTGCAAGTGGAGGAATTGGTGACAGCGCAGGAGGGCCTGTGCGTCCTTGTGCCCTGTTCCTTCTCGTACCCCTGGAGTGTGTGGTATTCCTCTGGCCAACTCTACATCTACTGGTTCCGGGACGGGGACAACACATACTACAATAATGCTGTGGCCACAAACAACCCAAGAAAAGCAGTGAAGACACAGACCAAGGGCCGATTCCACCTCCTTGGGGACGCCAGGAATGGAAACTGCTCCCTGAGCATCAGATACGCCAAGCTAGAGGACACAGGGAGCTACTTCTTTCGAGTGGAGAGAGGAAATGATGTAAAATATAATTACGTAGACAAAAAGCTGAATCTGCAGGTGACAGGTATGGCAGGGGCCCAGGAGAGGACCCTGGGATGTGGAGACCCCCGTATTAGAACAGGGACAGGACATTAGAACGCTCCCTGCTCCAGGTCTTGGGGCAGCAGTGGTTAAAAGAGATACAGCACTTGGGGCCAGCTCAGGGTCACACTGTGGGTCCCCACCGTCCCGGGACCTGGGCATCTCCCTCTTTCCTCCTCAGCCCTGACAGAGAAACCCAACATCCGGTCTCTGGAGCCTCTGGAGTCAGGCCGCCCCGCACGCCTGAGCTGCAGCCTGCCAGGATCCTGCGAAGGGGGACCATCTCTCACGTTCTCCTGGACGGGGGATGCCCTTAACTCCCTGGACCCCGAGACGCTTCACTCCTCGGTAGTTACCCTCACCCCGAGGCCGCAGGACCATGGCACCAACCTCACCTGCCAGGTGACACTCCAAGGAATGCGTGTGACCACGGAGAGAACTGTCCAGCTCAATGTCTCCTGTGAGTGGGGGAGGGACAGCCAGGTGCCCGAGGGCAGTGGGAGTGGGGTGTGTGTGTGCAGCTGTGTGTGTGTGTGTGTGTGTAGGACAGTGAGGGAGAAAGAAAAGGAAAACCTGAGGAAAGTCGTGGGTGGATCTGAGCCTTGGGAGACTAGGTGGGGAGGGGACCGGGAGGACAGCCACCCCACCTTCCCGGTCCGTGGCCCCTCCTTGGGTCCCTCCCAGCCCGCCCATCCACTCGTCACCTGGGGCCATATCTTTCTATCCCAGATGCTCCACGGAACCTCACCATCAGCATCCTCAGAAATGGCACAGGTAGGAAAGACCATCCTTCTCCGGGGCTGGGACCAGCCTCTGGGTCCTCCTCTGACAGCAGTGTTGGGAAACCAGAGCTTGAAACAGAAAGCAGATTCGGGAGGGACAAGAATGGGAGTTACCACCGTAGGGGCCCTACCTCCTAAGAACCCCATGTTCTTTCACGCACACACAGCCTCACTCCACTCAAAGCCGTGAGCAGAATTTGGATCCTACCCATGCCCTATCTCTCCTGTGGTCCGGTTCATACCACAGTCGTGGAGGACAAATCCTTGCCCATCTCATCGCTTCACAGCTCGGCTCTGTGGTCCTCCTCTACCCTTCTACTCCAGTCTCCTTAGTCCCATTTCCTGGCACATTAGCTGAATGTATGTCCCAAAGCCACAGAGGCCTCTCCGTCCTCTCTCTGCCCCACAGTCCAGGCACGTACCAGTGAGATATTGAGCCTTTTCTGAATATATGAGGCTCAGACACTTTTGGTCAAGTTCCTGAAGGTGTGAAGGCCCAGCCTTTTAACCAAGACTAAACCAAGCCAGGACAGGCCAGGAGAGGAGAGGGAGATGTCAACCGGATCCTGGCAAGGAGGGCAGGATGGGATGGCGCCCCCCATCTCTCTCTGTCTCCTTACGGTCTTCTCTCCCCAAAGCCCTCCAGATCCTGCAAAACTCCTCGTCCCTCCCTGTCCTGGAGGGCCAGACTCTGGAGCTGCTCTGCGCTGCTGACAGCAACCCCCCTGCACACCTGAGCTGGTTCCTGGGGTCCCCAGCCCTGAACGCCACCCCCATCTCCAATACCGGGATCTTGGATCTGCCCCAAGGTCTCTCTGCAGAAGGAGGAGAACTCACCTGCCAAGCTCAGCACCCCCTGGGCTCCCCGCGTATTTTTCTGAATCTCTCTGTGCACTGTGAGTAGGGGAGGGGGGCGCCTGGGTCCCAGGAAGGGAGCCCCTGCTGAGTCCTGTCCTCCCTCCCGCAGACCCCCCGCAGCTGCTGGGCCCCTCCTGCTCCTGGGAGGCTGAGGGGCTGCGCTGCAGCTGCCGCTCCCGAGCCCAGCCGGCCCCCTCCCTGCGCTGGTGGCTCTGGGAGGGGCCGTGGGAGGGGAACGGCAGCCACGGCTCCTTCACGGCCACCCCCAGCTCGGCCGGGCCCTGGGCCAACAGCTCCCTGAGCCTCCGCGGGGGGCTCGGCTCCAGCCTCAGGCTCAGCTGCGAGGCCCGGAATGCGCACGGGTCCCGGAGCGCCACGGTCCTGCTGCTGCCAGGTCAGGGGCGTGGTGTGGAGGGCGAGGGGAGGCCGCAGGGGAGGGGCACGGATGCGGAGTGACGGCTGGTGGGAGAGAGGGGCTGGGGCCCCGACAGGATGTGGCACGGAGGACGGGGTCTTCCATCTCCTGGCTGAGCGGGGACCTGGAGCAAGCTCCACAAGGAGGTGCGAAGACGCGGGGCTGAGGCCTGGCAGCGCCTTGTCTTACGTCCCTCTTTTCTGCAGGGAAATCGGTCTTGGGGGCTGGAGTGGTTCCTGCGGCCCTTGCAGGTGCTGGTGCCACGGCCCTGTTCTCTGTCTGTGTGTGCGTCATCTTCTTCTGCGTGTAAGTCTTGGTCCCAGGGAAGGTACAGGGAGGCGTGTGGTAGAGAGTAGGAGAGAGGTCATTGAATCCCAGAAACGCAGAGCTGAGTGGATCCAGAGGCGTCTTCCCTCTTTTTCCTAACAGCTTTATTGAGATACACTTCACATTCTGCACAATTCATCCATTGAAAGTGTACAATTCAGTGGCTTTAGGTATATTTACAGAATTGTGCATCTGTCATCACAAGCAGTTTTACAACTTTTTCATTAGCCCCAAATGAAAAAGAAACCAAAAAAACCAAAGAAATAAAAAAGAAAGCCCACACCCATTAGCTGCCGTTCCCCATCTTTCTCCCAGCTCTAATCTATTCTGTTTCTCTACATCTGTCTATTCTGGACATTTCATGTAAATGGAGGCGTACAATAAGTTGTCCTTTGTGACTGGCTTCTTTGGCTTGTCATGTTTTCAAGGCTCATCCATGTAGTAGCCTGTGCCAGTGCTTCGTTCCTGCACCTCGGGAGGCCGAGGCAGGAGGATGGCTTGAGCCCAGGAGTTGGAGGCTGCAGTGAGCTGTGATCGCGCCGCTGCACTCCAGCCTGGGCGAGAGAGGGGGAACCCTGTCTCAAAAAAAAAGAAAAAACATGAACTTTATTCCTTTTTGTTTCTAAATTATACTCCATCGTATGGATGGGCACATTTGATTTGTCTGTTCATCTGTTAATGGACATTTATTTGGGTTGTTTCCACTTCTTGGCTATTATGAATAACACTGCTATAATTATTTGCGTACAAGTTTTTATGTGTAAGAGGGGGTCTTTAGTGATGGAAATTCAGTCCTTGGCCACCTTGACTAAATCCCTGGTCATCCCAGAGGATAGAGCCCCCGCCTGCGTGTCGGGAAGGTCTCCAAGTCCAGTTCCAGGGCCTGGATGCTTTAGTCATCATTTTTCTTAACAGGGGTGGGGGCAGCCTGCTCACATGTGCCTGGGCTGTCCGGGCTGCATTGTGCTGGTTTTTTCCCTTAGCATGAAGACCCGCAGGAAGCAAGCAGCCGGGAGACCAGAGGGAAGGGATGATGAAGACCCTGTTATGGGTACAGTTGCCTGGGTGAGTGATTTAGGCATCTTCTTATGCACGGGGAGCCCCTAAACATGTCCACTCAGCAAGTCCAGACTGAGGTCCTCAGGATTGCAGCAAACCCTCTCCTCCCCAGTCACCTGGGCAGACACCTGGGAGTTACCTTCTCTCCTGCTCTCCCCCTTCATGTCCCAGAGCCACTAAGTCACTATGTCCTATCCAATCTTCTTTCTAAGTAAAGCTAACTGGTCCTCTGCCCATCCTCCTGCCACACCTCCAGTGACCACTGAGCCCACCTCACTTCCTTTTCTTCATCTCTCATCCCAAGCTTCAGAGATTCCAGAACCATCTTCCCTAAAGTATCACTTTCCAGCCAACCTAGAGTTTCAATGTTGTTTTTTGCTTCTGTTGCTTAGAGAATCAAGTCCATGTTCCTTGGTCCATCACCTGATGTCTACTTCAGCATGTTTCCTGCCCTGTGAGCCTGTCCCGTAGTCTGGCCACACTGGCCTAACTCTCCTGTGCTTTTGCAACTTGGAGACTTTGCATGTACTTTTCCTTCCACCTAGAGTGCCCTTCTTCCCTATTTCCACCAGACCACCTTGTCTGATCCTTCCCGCTCTAATCTCAATACCTCCTACTCTGGGGAAGCCTTGTTGTTTCCCTCCCAATGACATTGATCCTTCTCGCCCACGTGCACCCCTGCCCTAGGGGCCCATCACACAACATCGCTGCATTTCCTTGCCTCTACCCCCTCATCCTCCTTGTGAAGTTCTTGAGGACAGAAGCTGGGTCTTCTTCAGCCCCTGCAATTTTCTCTCACTCTGCTCCTGTCCAGCATGCCCCTTCCCCCTTTTATAAAATTTGGCCTGTGTTGCCCTGAGTGGAATGATCCAAAACACTTGGTTCATGACCAAGCTGTTGTCACTAGAACAAGCATTATTCACTCTTACTTACTCATTTCTTGTTCGTTATATGATAAATAACTGTGAACCCACCATCCAACCTAAGACCAAAACATTGATGACAACTTACATCCACCCATGTTGCTCCCTGATTCCTGCCCAGTAACCACTGTTCTGTATCTGTCTTCCTAGTGTTGTCACATATATGTATACTTGAAATACACAGTATTTAGTTTTAATCGCTTCCGAGCCTATGAAGAATATCACGCTCTGTGCAATCTTCCTGGACTTGCTTTGTAGACTTAACATTGTATTATAAAGATTCATCTATGTTGTTGTACAAAGTTGCAACTTATTCATTTTCCCCACTGTATAATATTTCATTTTATGATTATGTTTATTATCGAAGCTTATCCTGATGGACATTTGAGTTGTTTCCAAATGTTGCTGTTATGAACATTCTTATTCATGTCTCATTGTATCAATATGTAAGAACTTTTCTTTAGCATTACCTAAAAATTTAATTGCTGGGTCACAGGGCATGTGAACGTCCACCTTTACAAGACCATGAAAAATGGCTTTTCAAAGGAGTTGTATCCATTTATACTCCCATCTATGCCTATGAGATTCTGTTGATGTATAATCTCTCCAGCACTTGTTTTTCTCAATTATCTGGTCATTTCACTATCTCAGTATGGTATTGATTTGCATTTCCTTGGTTACCATTGAAGACGAAAAGTCTCTCTACAGTTTCACTGGCATAAGTACACCTTCTCTATAAAATGCCTGGTCACATCCGGAGCCCATTTTCCTATTGAGTGTTTGAGTTTTTCTTATTGAATTTGTTGGAGGGCTTTATACATTTTTATGCTAATTTTTTCTGGTTATATGTATTATAAATACCTTCTCCCAGTGAGTAGCTTGTCTTCACTTTTCTTAAGGTGGCCTTTGGTGAACATAAGTTCTTAATTGTAATATAATCATATTCACCAATCTTCTCTTTTCTGTCAAGTCCTTTTGGATCTCTTTTAAGAAAATCTCTCCCATTCTAAGATTAGAAAGATGTTCAAATACAGTTTCTATTGAAAGTTTTATGTTTTCCTTTTGGCATTTAAGTACTTAATCTACCTGGAGTTGACTTTGGTGTGTGGTGTGTGGTGTTGAACCATATATGTTCCTCCCTTTTTTTTTTGAATAATCCCTTCCTCCCTCTCTCCTCCATCTAACTACATGCCAATTCTGTCATATATTGAAATTCTATATGTGGGTGGACCTCTTTCTGTGGCCTCTATTCTATTCCAATGGTCAATTTTACTGTCCTCAAGTCAGAATTTTCTATAGAGTCAATAGAATCTATACATTCAAAAATAAGTCCTGATATCTAATAGAGCAACACCTCCTCTTTAATATCCTTCAATACTGTCTTGGCTATTCTTGGCCTTTTATTTTTTCATTTCAATGTTAGGATCAGTTTGTCAAGTCCCCAAAAGTACTCCTGTTGCTATTTGATTGGAATTACCTTGACTCTATGGCTCAATTTGGGAAGAAATTTGGGAAGAGATACCCAAAAATAGGTATCTCTCTATTTGTTTAAATCTTTTTTAGTGTTTTCAAGAAAGATATAGAATTTCTTCATGCAAGTCTCGCACATCTTTTGTTATTTTGTTATTTTTCTTCCTGAGTACTAGTTTTTGTTGCTATTATAAATGCTACCTTTTTAAAAAGTGCATTTTCTGATTGATTATTGCTAGAATGCAGAATGAAAGTATTTTTTTTAATAAATTGTTTTATTGCAATTAAAAAATATCACAAATTGGTCTTGAGTGTCATTTAGATCTCGTTGCTTTGGTAGCTGGAGAATTCTTAAATTTTATTCACAAGCCTACTGATCTATTCTTTTTCCGAGATATAGACGCTATCTGAAAAGTTAGTGATATTCTTATTTTTAACTATCCTAGCTTGCTGAATCAAAGCAGCTGAATTTGACACAAATGTAATGTTATTTCCTTAAAGAATCAATTCCTTTTCCTTAAAGAATCAGCCCCTTTTGGGCTTCAGGTACTAAGCAAGAAACACCTGGCCGCATGGATATCCTGCAGATGTATTTTTCTTCTAAAAGATTTCATATTTCAACAAATGACCCACTCTCCTGAATAATCACTTTGATGGGGAAGTGCAAACACACAGAACTAACCTCATCTGGCAGCGGAAGTCCACGTAACACCTCAGACTGTGGGCAGTATGTGACTATAGATCGGGTGAATGGTCTCTAGTTACTTTTCATTTCTCCACCATTTGGCAACATAAAGCTTCTCTTTTTTCTTTCCTGCATTCACGGGGTTGAATTCCTTTGCTGGGTTCCTCTAGGGCCTCCACTATAACTGTACTCTTCACAGTGACGCCCACCTCTTCTGGGTGTCAGCTGTCTGGGTGCCGAGAATTGCCTTCATTCTCTCAGTAGAGGCAGTGCGCGAAACCCAGTTACATTTTTAGTTGCTTTTTGTATCCTTCCAATTTGTAAGCTCTCCTATTCGTTCAAATAATTTGTATATAGAAATTGAAGTTTTTTTTAATAAATGTTTTTCAATTTAAGAAATATCATGAATTGGTCTTGGGTATTATTTAGAATCTTTTGGGATTTCAAATTAGATAATTATATAATCTGCAAGATAACAGCTTATTTCTTCCCTTTTTCCTAAACACTTCATTTGGTTTTCCTGTCTTAATATGCTGGCTAAGACTCCAGTCAAAGAAGAATAGACATGGTGATGGTGGGCCTCTTTTACTACTCCTGATTGTGAAGGAGATGCACCAATATTCTGCCATTTAAGTTGGTTTTTGTTAACCTTCATCTGGTTACAGAAGTTCCTGTCTATCACTAAATAACTTTAAGTTTCTACCGCAAATTTCTGTTGAACTTTTCAAATGCATGTACTGACAGGATTGTTTTCTCTTTAATTTGTTACCATGGTGAATGAAAATTAAAGATTTTCTAACATAAAACTACTCCCTCATTCCTGGAAGAAAACCACATTGTTCGTGGTGTGTGTTTTTTGATACTCTAGTAGATTCAGTTTGATGGAAACCTTTTGCTTAGCACTTTTGCATCTATATGCATGGGTCAAAGGGACTGGTCATTTTCCTGTCTCCTCCTGTTTCTTTTTGGGGGCACCAAGATAATATCAAGGAATTGGCACTGTTCTCTCTTTTTCCGTTATCTGGAAGAGAGTGTATAAAATTGGAATGACTTGTTTCTTGAATGATTGATAGATGTCGCTTGTAAAACTATCTGGGCCTGGTGGTGTCTCTATGTGCAATTTTTCTAATTCAATCACTGTGTGTGTTCCTCAGTGAGCTTTTTCTAGGGACTTGTTCGTTTCACTTAAGTTTTATAATTTTTATGGGTGGTATTCTGTTGTCTTTATACTATGTGTTTTAGTTTCAATTACTTCCCCTTTTATATTTCTGACATTGGTTATTTGTGACTTACCTCTCTTTTTTTTTCTAGCTAAATCTTGTTAATTGTTTGTCTATTTCATTGTCAGTTTCGAAGAACCAACTTTTGGGATTGTTGATTTTCTCACAGTATCTTTGTTTCCTACTTTATTTGTTTTTACTTTCATTTTCTCTGCACCTTCCTTCTACCTGCTTTGGTTTATTCTGATGTTCCTTTATTAATTTTTAAGCTGGGCACATAGCTTATTAATTTATAAAATTATAAATTTCTTATAAATTTCTTCTTTATAAAAGTGATTATGGATAAATTTCTCTCAAAATGCCACTTTTATTCCTGTTCCACAAATTTTGGTATGTACTATTTTAATATAATTCAGTTGTGGATATTGTTAAAACACCATTGTGATTTCTTCTTTGAATCTTAAATTATTTGGGATTAAAAAATTCCAAATGTGTGGGGATTTTAAACATCTTTCCACAATTAAAATCTAGCTAGATGCTTTTTGGTCAGAATACATGGCATTTTGTTTTTTGTTGGCGATGGGGTCTCCTTCTGTCACCCTAGTTCACTAGCTATGATTACGCCACTGCACTCAAGCCTGGGCAACAGCGTGAGACCCTGTCTCAAAAACAAAACAAAACAGAAAAAAAAAAAACCCTCCTAGGCTCAAGTGATTCTCTTGCCTCAGCCTCCCAAGTAGCTGGGACTACAGGCACATGCCACCACGCCCAGCTAATTTTTAAAAAATTTTGTATAGAGACGGAGTCTTGCTATGTTGCCCAGGCTGGTCTCGAATTCCTGGGCTCAAGCAATCCTCCCCACCCAGCCTCCCAAAGTGCTGGGATTACAGGCATGAGCCACCACTCAGCCAAAATACAGGGTTTTTATGGTACCTATTTTTTAAACTTTTAAGAAGTTTTTAATTTGTTGAGACTTGATCTGCGACCTGTACATAATGAATTTTTGCAAATATTTCCTGTGTGTTTAAGAATAATAGATATTTTTAATTTCTTAAATCAACAGGCCAGCATGTTAATTGTGATGTTTGAATCCAAATCTTTAATAGATCTTTATGACTTGTCAATACCGAAGAGAGGTGGGTTGAAATCTTACATTATGATAATATATTAATATTTGTCAATTTCTTGCTCTAGTTCTATCAATTGTGTTTCTTATATTTGATATGCTCTTAAATCAAAACCATATATTTTATTTATTTATTTATTTTTATTTTTTTGAGACAGAGTCTCACTCTGTTGCCCTGGCTAGTATGCAGTGGCGTCATCATAGCTCACTGTAACTTCAAACTCTCGGGCTCCAGCCATCCTCCTGCCTCAGCCTCCTGAGTAGCTGAGACTACAGGTGTGTGCCACCACTCCTGGCTAATTTTTCTATTTTGAGTAGAGACGGGGGTCTCTCTCTTGCTCAGGCTGGTCTTGAACTCCTGACTGCAAGCAATCCTCCCACCTCGGCCTCCCAGAGTGCTAGGATTACAGGCGTGAGCCACTGCACTCGACCAAAGCCATATATTTTAGAAATATTATATCTTGTTGATGAATTGAGCATTTTATCACACATAGTGATTCTCTCTATCCGTATTGATACTTTTTGTTTTAAAGTCTGTTCAGTTGGAGCTTGACATAGCTATACCAGTTTGTTACTGGTTAGTTTGATGCCTGATACTTTTCAAGCCTTTTTTCCCTCCAACATTTTATGTATTTATCCTTTAGTGTGATTTTTATAAACAGTATATAACCAGGTTTCCAAAAATCCAATTTGGGGGCATCCTCTGTTGAATTTATTCTGTTTGTATTTATTGTGGTTGTTGATACATGTGGATTTTTTCCTACTCTTTTACCTTTTACTTTCACTTGGTTCTACTTTTTCAATATTTCATTTTTCTCCTTTCCTAAAAAATTAATACCTTGCCAGGCGTGGTGGCTCACATCTGTAGTCCCAGCTACTTGGGAGGCTGAGGCAGCAGGATCGCTTGAGCCCAGGAGTTCGATCGAGTCCAGCCTGGGTAACATGGTGAGACCTCTTCTCTAAAAAAATAAAAAATAAAAAAATAAAAAAATTAATACCTCTGTCTTATTAACAAAAAGACTTTTATATGTTTTTATATCTCTTGGTCTCCCCTCCCTCCATGCCTTACAATGTTGGTGTTTTCTATAGATGTGCAGCTTTCATTCTGAGTTATTATGAACATACTTAACATTTTTCTATACTTTGGTCTTTTAAAAAATACACATCTGCACATTTTACTGAGGCATTTTGTCATCTTTCTACCTTATACTTGTCACAGAATTTCCCGGATTTTTTCCTGTTTTATTTGCATTCTTCCTCCTAGTACGTTTTCAATTTAGGTTTCTCGGTATTAAGGCTTCTGAGAACTTGTGTGTCTGAAAACATTTTTTACACCCCTGCGTTTGAATTTCATTTGGCAGGATAGAAATCCTAGGATCAAAGTGATTTTCGTTTGGTGCTTTAAACTTCACTGCACTGTGCCTTGCATCCAGTATTGCCATTAAGCAATCTTATGTCGTGCTGAATCTCACGTGTTTGTAGGTGAGCCGCTCATTCTCCCTGACAACCTTTACAATTTTCTTTTTGGTTTTGACATTCTTAAGATTTGCTACCCTGTACCTGGGTGTGAGGTTCCCCTCGTCTTTCTTCCTGCTCTTTCAACTGAGGTGGTTCACCTTTCTTTGATTCTGGAAATTTTATTTCCGCTATTTTTTTTTTCAAATATTTCCTCATTTTCTATTTCCTTATTATCTCATTTAAAGACCATTCTTACCTGAATATTGAAGTTTTCTGTTTCTATCCTCCATCTAAATTAACCTTTTTTCACATATTCCATTCCTCGGCCTTCCCTACTTCCTTTTAGGGGTTACTTCAAACGGCCCTTCCAGCTCCCTAATTTGCCCTCACTTAGATTCGTTCTGTTCTGCATTCCATCCATGTGTCCCCCCTATTATGTTTTTCAGATATAATATTTCCACGTGGTCCTTTTCGCATAAAGTACATAGTTACGTAATTCCTTATTTATGCTTCATATTCATCTTATATACACACTCTTTTATTGACATAAATTTCTATGTCTGTTTGCAAGCTGCTAATATTATCACTTACCTCTTTTTGTGCATTTAGTATGCATAGTCTAAATTCTTGATCAAAGCGTTCTAATACTTGTGGTCTGCAGGGTTCCAGTGGTTTGCTTTCCTCCTCCGTCGCCCAGTCTTCTGAGCTGTGAGCTCATATTCCCCTGGGTTTGGCCTTCCCTGTCTGGCAGTGTTTGCTGAAGGGGGGTGAAGGGCAGACACTGGCCTGTGTCGGGCTTGCTGAGCTCAAAGGAAAGACGGGGACAGGCCCCAGGGTAGAGCACCCCAGGAGCCAAAACCACGGCCAGCCATTCTGGCCATGAAGGCACCCCAAGAAGGCAGCTTAAGTCACCCCTTCATCTTCAGACCTTCATGGAGAAGGAACATTGCACAGGGACTCTCCCTGGATTGTGATCCACCAGCCTGGGGAGTTCGGAGTGGAAAAAATGAAAATGAGAACCGCAAAGGCCAGTGAGGCCCCACCTTTGTTCTCCTCACCCCGGTGGGCCGTGGGTGCTTGTCCAGCACTTGCCTCATGGGCACCTGCACATCACGTCCTGTCCATACTCTCAATTCTGCGGCAACGGGGCAGCCAGTGATTGCCCCAAGACAGGGTAAAGGAGAGAAAGGAGCAGAATTCAAGTGTGTTTGGGGTAACCCATCTTCTCATCAACAAGCCAGCTGCCCCCACCCAGGCTGCAGCTTCTGCAGCTCTCCCACCCCATTTGTTCAAATTAGCTCAGTTTCCCCCAGGGATTTTGGTGTGATTGATTGACTAGTCAGTCACTGACTGATTTATAAAATTTTGTTCATCCAAGAGTTCTGTCCTTAGTTCCTCTGTTGTTGGATCTTGGAGAATAGAGCCAGTAACGTGTGAATTCACTGTCTTGACAAGAACTATGGTAGAGAGAGCTTTGGTTTTTCCTTTCAACCCTTCTGTGCGCTTTTGTACTGTAGGCAGAATGGTAAAGCGATTCACAGCATTGTCCCTGGAGTTCAACGTCCTGCATTCAGGTTCTGGATTCACATACTTGCAAGCTGTGTGACCTTGGATAAACTAATGAACCTCTCTGTTTCTCTGTTTTCTCTTCTGGAAATGGGACATTAATATGCTAGTTCCTGTTTCACTGGATTGTTACCGGGAGTGCTCAGAAGAGTGCCTAGCTCACAGGGAGCTCACTTACAACTGTTACCTAGTGTCACTGTTCCCCTCCTCTAACAAGGAACTGCGTGAGGGCAGGTACTGTGGTCTGTTTCAGTCCCTCTTATGTCCTCGCTTGCAAAAACAACACCTAGCTCATAGCAAGCTCTCAGCAAAGAGTTACTGAGTGAGAGAGTGAACACGTTGCTTTATCCTCCTTATTAATCTCACCTGTGTCTTGTCTCATGGTTATCAATTTAACCTTTTTTTCATATACTGTAAGGCTATTGGTAGACACACGTCCTTATTTCCCTCTCTTTGGCTGCAGTAATATTAGTGCATATAGCTACTTTGTCATTTCATCTTGCTTGTACTTTTTTTCTGACACAGTGAAACCATTTTTTCCCTAACCTGGAATCCTTTTAAAAAAAATCTGAGCTACTATTTGAAGGCTAACTGCCATCTTTGCTGGTGGACTTGGGCTCTGCTCTATTTTGTTTCTGTTTTATAGAACCTGGGTCCAGGATCCAGAAATGCCATCTCTTTTCTAGTTTGCACATAAAACATCTTGTCATGTAGCTGGAGGTAGAAATTTGCTTCATCTATAATCCACCGCTCCTAGCAGACTGTAAGCTGCCTAGGTCAGGGTCTATGTCACACTGTACACCTGGCCCCTAGCCTGGGACCTGGCACAGACGAAACAGGTTGGGTTGAATTCTGACTCCACCACTTATTAGATGAGGGACCTTGGGCAAACTACCTGTCTTTCCACCTCAGTTTCCCTATCTATAAGATAGGGATAATTAGGGTATCTTTCATACTGTTGTTTTGGTGAGGATTCAATGTGATTAGTAAGCACTCAGTGTGGTCTAATAAACCATAGTATTACAAAATTTTAAATGAGTGAGTAAATAGTTGAGTTCACAGGAAATATATGTGGAATAAAGGGATGACGGGATAAATGTCGCATCTGCCCAACTTCCCCTTGGGGACCATGTGTTGTATTTTCCACTAATTTGGCCTTGAGGTCTCTCTTTGGAGAGTGGTCATAAACTCTAGCCCTGCCCTGATGGGAATACAAAGGATTTTGTCATGAATGTCTACAGCGTGCCATTCATGGAATACTTCTTTATCCTGGCAGACAGCTTAATGCCTAAGTGTTCAGCCCATGACCAGACGTCCCTCTCATAGGAAATTTGTTTATACTGGCAGATGCCCTCGAGGCTCTCATGTGACCTGTGTCCATTTTATTTTCTACCAAGAAAGCTATTCTCTAGGAGAGCCCTGATCAGGAAAGAAGTTAGGTTAGGGTGTGTCAGTCAGGTGAGACGCACAGGAGGCAACACAACAAAACATATGAAATAACAGAAGCAGTTCATTACTTACAGATCCCAGAGAGAAGAAGGCAGCACCCCTCACAGGGCCAGTGGGAAGGGAGGAGCTGTCTGGGACACATATGCTCAACCAGTGAGTGGGGGAGAAGGCAGGGGAAACCTGTAGCCAAATTCTTAATTAGAGTCCAGGGTATTACTCAAGCAGGCTTCCCACAGGGAGTTATAATTGGTGGGTTTAGAGTAGGCAGGCAGGAGTTCCATGGGGTCACGCTGTGCCTGAGAGGGGGTCTCTGCAGCATAGTTGTGTAGCCCATGTGGGGTGTGGGGGTTGAGGGGTGAGTCAAGTAGGTTGTATCCAGATGTCCTATAGGGAGGTGGTCACCAGAAGGTGGTTGTGTAGGGCAAATATCTGAATTAGCCACTTTGAGGAACTGGGAAAATGTAGGGAACTAGAAACTGTGTCAGGGGTAACTAAGCCCCGCTTTGGTATGAGAAAGTCCAACTTATATTCTAAATGAATGCTGAGGCAGCATAACATTATAAGAATTCACTACACCATGCCTGCCTCTTTATTCCTGCTGTGACTCCTTTCCCTCCCTTTACTCAGGGTCCCAGAGAAAAGCCCTGGCCAGACAGCCCTGCAGACCAAGAGTCCCCTGCGGGGGGCACCCACCCCTCGGGAGAACAGGAGCTCCATTATGCCTCCCTCAGCTTTCAGGAGATGAAGGTGAGGGAGGCTGAGGACCAGAAGGCCACATGCACCACGGAGTACTCAGAGATCAAGACGAGCAAGTGAGGACTCGCCCAGAACTCAGTCCTGGCTGGAGGAATCACAGCCTGTCTGAGGGAAAGGACCAGTCAGGGTCCTTTGTAGAAGCACAAAGAGCCCTTGTGACAATATGAACATTAACTACTGTATGAGTGTTCCCAGGTAGAGCAGAAAGAAGACAGTTGGCCGAATTAGAGAGATGGGCTCAAACTCAGGCTCCAGCACTTTCTAAGGCATTGTTATCAAGCAATTCACTTCATCTCTCTGTGCCTCAATTTCCTGTTCTGTAAATCGGAGATCCTGTGTCTTACCTGAAAGGTTGTTGTGAACATTAAAGAAATTAACACATGGAAATCAACCAACAGAGGTCCTGGCACACGGTGTGTGTTCAGCGCTTGCTGGTCTCTCTTCCTCAAATAGAAAGGTCCTCCTGGCAAGTTGTCCTGAGGCTGGGGGTGACCAGGCACAGAGAAAAGGGTGGCAATGTGTTGACATCACCCCCCTTCTCAGAACTCTTCACAGATGCCCCAGGAAAGACCAGCCCTTGAGCCTGGCATTCGGTTCATGATGTGGCATCTTATTAATATATCCTCTCCAGGGTCATCTCCTTGCCCCATTTCACCTGTCAGTCCTTCTGGGGCATCCCCTCACCCCCAAACCTTCCCCATCTCATTCATGGGACCCACAAGAATCTTTCCACTGGGCAAAGAGCTGACTCTGACTCTTTCTTGCCCAAACCCATTCATGGCTCCCTGGCCTTAGACAACACATCACAAACACTGCCCCTTGGCATTTAAAGTCCTTCACGATCTCCCAGCTGTCTACTCATTCATCCTTTCCTCTTGGTCCGCCCTTCCTTAAGCCTTCCATGCCTGTTCATACCACACTCTTTGCAATTTGGGACCCCTCCCCTGGAAGCCATGCCACCTGGCTTATAACATCTTGTCCTTCCAACATGAGCTTATGGATGGTCTGGGGTTGAAAGGGCAGACTGAAGAAAGAGCTCACTTTCTCCTTCATGTAAAGTTGAATTAATCTATTTAAAAAAAAAAAAAAAAAAAGCACTAAAACAATAGCAGCCAAAAACTCTCCAGCAGCACCCAATCCCAGATAAATGACAATGTTATTTTCTGAACTTTAGAAAGTGTCAATGAGGAAAGCAGTGGTTAATTCCAGTGTGCTGCTGGGAGGACACTGATTCCCAAAATTCACCACCTAAGCCACATTTTCAGAACCACAGGGAATTGAGTTGAGATAATTTTGATCAAGACGTGTGTTGAAAAAATAAAATCCTTTGAAAAAAAGTGAATAGAAAAAAAATCCTTCACTTAAAAAGTACAGAATACCTAAATACCTATACTTACCGGGCCAAAATTTAGGGGAAAGCCTGAACCTAGAGAATCAAGCAGGATATCTAAGCCAAATGTCAAAATTCCCAAGGGCATTTGCCCATGGTGAAAATGTGAGTTTTGGTTCTGTGGTCTTGTGTGTGGCCCTGGAGATGAAAGTCAAGGCTATGGCCCAGCCCAAGGCGGGAAATGTCATAGGAAACCTTCCCCACATTGAGTTTGTATCAAGGTAAGGGTAAGTCAAAGAAAACCAAAGACAAGGAGAAAATCTGAACAGCAACCAGAGAAAAGAGACAGATGACCTTCAAAAGACGAGCAGTTTAATTGACAGCTAAATTATCAGTAACAACTAGGGAGGGTAGAAGAAAGAAAATACTGTCTTTAACATCAACTTACAATCTATACTCAGTAAAGATAACTCAAAATAAGGACACAATGAAGATCTTTTGGAGCAAGTAAATGGGGGAGTTTATTACTTGTAGATGAAAAACAAGAAATAGTTTTAGAATTCCTGACAATAATAAAAGCTAAGTATAAAGGGGAGTAAGTATATTTTACATTTCCTAATATCCACATATTATCCAGGAGGATAGAGAGGTTTTCATTTACTAAAGACTTTGATAAGTTAATTATACATGCTGTAATTTTTATTGTAATGATTAAAAGAATAGAATCACAATGTATAACATAACCCAGTGGTAGTTAAAAGTGTACTACAAAAAACTTAGTAAACCAAAAAAAAAAAAAAAAACAAGAGTGGAGAGATTAATGTAGAATTGGTGGCACACTAAAAAGGATTAGATAAATGCTTTTGTTAAAAACAGAGAATCAGCTTGGATTAATATTCCAATTATATGTTCTTTACAATATATGCATCTAAAGTATCAGGATAGGGAAGGCCAAAAGCAAAAGAAGACCACATTGTATATTATGCCAACATTAATAAAAAGAAAGCCGGTGTAGACCGATTTGGTCATACAAAATACTCGTTACTACATTGTTCCATTTATAGGAAGTTTGAAAGCAACCGTTCTTGTTCAAACACATACACACAGGTATACACTTACAGGTAAATGCAGGAGGAAAAGATGGTCCCAAATATCAGTAAGGTGGTAACTCATAAAGAAGAAGCTTGGATAGGATGAGACACAAAGGGGGTTATAGGGTTCCTGGGGTGACTTCCTGTTCTATTTCTCGGCCTAAGAGATGATTACACAATGTCAATGGCAAATGTATTTTTCATGACGTAAGTCTGTAAAAATATTGCAAGCTAGGAAATGTCTGATGTCCTGATTGTCATCTTTTGTTGAAAAATTTGAAGAAAAAATAATTTTCTTAAAAGAGATTGTGACAAAACTTTAATAAAAACTCATTCTTCTTATCAAAAATCTTGATAGATTTGACATAGAAATTGAAAATATTTTGGTAAAGGACATTTCAGACAAAGTTAATAGATGACAGACTGGAAGGAGGTAGCTGCAAAGTAGAAAGCCAGCGCAAGATTATTGTACCACAGGGAAGCAGGGAAAGGGTGCCAGTCAGAGGACCGGCCTGATTAAAGGCCAAGAGGGCTGGCAGAGCCTGTCTTACAGTGAGGGGAGGTATGGCCAGGGTTGGATGAACTCTGAAAGGACATTAGTCCTGGCAAAAATGGGGCAGCCCAGGTCCCTAAAGCCCCACCCTCCCCTCACAACAGACCCCAGGGGTCCTCAGGGCAATGGTGCCCTACCCCATTTTACAGATGAGGAAACTGAGGCTCCACATGATGCCCTGGTTCACTGTAAATTTAATGCCAAGTCTGCTTTGTTCACTTTTCAATCACCAGCATCTGGCACAGTGCTTAGCCAAGGCAAACCTTACCATTTATTTATAAATGTTTCACGTGGCTCAGCCTCTCTCCCCAAATCATTTATTTTGTAAGGAAAATTCATATGTTGCTAGTTGCAATGAGATAACACGCAACATGAAAACAGCTAACACAGTGTCCAGAATGGGCGGTAAATACATCTTATCAATATTTCTTGTTATTACCACCAATCTGTTCACATTCTTTGCTCTTATGACCAGCTTCTTCCCTGATTCTCCAGGAGAAAAGCTGGGCTAACATTCTCCAAAGGCTACCCCCTCTGCAGGTCACACTGAGATCCTACTTCTCGGTGGTGGCCTGAATAGCTCGGTAGCTCCCCTAGGACACAGAGAAATTTACTGGGCAACTCCCTCCTCTGGGGACCTTCCAGTGAAAAATGCTAAGTGAAATCACTCCTCACTAATAGAAAGCCTGTTGACAGAGTGTTCTGAACGAGTCCAAAGATGGTGTTGGGGTCTGATCCTTGGAGACATGACCTTGATCCCTTTAGATCCCCCCCGTTGGGCATTTCCCTGGCTGTCTGCATCTGCCACCAGCCCTGGGCTTTTGCCTGCTGGTCCATCCCTTCTAAATAGAAAACTTTCCCAGTGGGTATTATCTGCTCTTCTGAGGTTTTTTGAAGCCAGTACAGAGGTGATTCAGATGCCCTCCCTATGGTGCCAGGTACATGTGGGTTGCAATCCCTGCCCCAAAATGTGCACCAATGATGTGAGACCCTGTGAAGGTCACTCACCACATCCAGGCTCGGTTTCCCACTCTGTCAAATGAGCATTTTTAACCAACCCTCTCTCAGATTGATTATGAGGCATAAATGGGACAATATATAGAAAGGTACAGCCCTGAGTCTGGAACTTGGGGAGCTTCAATGAATATCCATCTTTTTCCTAGTTCCTTATCTGAGGGGAGATCCAGGCATGGACCACACTTTGGTCCATGAACCAGCAACATCAGCATAATCTGGAACCTCAGAAAAATATTAATACCTTGTTCTTCCCTGTCACTGGGCGAGGCTGGCACCACAGTTCAAAAGAATGATCCTTAGGTCAACAAGAGGGGAGAGAGGGAAAGCACAGAAATGAGTCCCTCCCCTGACCCTCCTTTCCAAGATGGAACTCAGCCTTTTTGAAGCCTCTTGGACTTAGGTATCCTGCTGACCTAAGGCTCAGCACCTTGGCCCTGTGAATTTGAATCCACAGCAGAGTTGGGAGTTTCCTGAACTCAGAGCCCAGCTATGCTCCAGAACCACAGACAGTACCAACCTTGTGACTAATTGCTCCCCAAGTAGGGCATGGTGGCTGGAGCGCCCTTGGGGGCAGAACTCTGGCCTGTCGAAGATGCAGAGGTAAAAAGGTTAGGGAATAGGGTTGGAGACATTCTGGTCAGAGGGCATCCAAGCTCCTCCTCAGTCACCCTCTGAAAGCCCCCTCATTTTAGGGAAGAGAGGACTTAGCTTCAGAGAGACAATGCATTTCTCACAGGGCACTGGGTCCCTTGCCTATCAGGGCTGACTCCACCCTCACCCCTCCCAGAAAACCTTCTCTGAGTGAGGCTCCTCCCCTTCCTACCCTCACTTTCCAGTGGGTTGATACTTTGTTATTGCTTTTAATCCCTTCTGTGTATTGTTATGGAGCTCTGGAACACAGAACATGATTTGTGATCCTTTTCTGTGCTTGGCTCTATGCCAAGTTCTGATTCAGCTCAAATGAAGAAATGAAGTATCTATCAGGAGGCTGGTTGAGAAGTTATATTTGGAGCTGAGGGGTCACAGAAATAAATTCTAAGTTTTCCTTCATTCTACATGAATGTTAAGTACTCATATTGGGAAAAGGATTCTGTGGCCTCAGTGGACCACGTGATGGAGACAGTTGTTGTGAGGGGCAGAGCAGACCAGGCAAGGTCAGGGAAAAATGGCTGTGGGGTAAAGAGAGGGAGATTTGACAAGTGAAGATGGGAGGCCTGTGGGGCTGAAGGAACTATTTATAAGTCAAAACTCATTTTGAAATTGTGAATGAAGGGCTCATGGGAAACCTCAGAATGGGCTAAGAGACACATGTTAAGTCCAGTGTCTTTCTGAACTCAAATTGACACCAGAAAACCAAAAACATCACACCCAAGTCTGGGGTTGGAGCCAGGGCCCCAGTTCTCAGTAGCTTCTGACCATAAAAGGCATCCTCACAGGTGAGTTTGAGTTTAGCCATCCATTCATGAGGCTTCTTATGTGACCAGACCTGGGCTGAGAGCCAGAAGAAAGAGAAGTTTCAGTTTCAGGTAGGTGCTGGCCCCTCGACCCTCCTGTTCAGAGAGATGCCCCAACAATTCCAAGTGAAGAGACAAAGGTGAAGGCAGGCCATGCTCTCTTCCCTTTTTGAGGGAGCTGGTGGGGATGGATGCCTGGGGGAGGCAACATCGGAGTGGGGAGTAGGATGGCAGGGGCCACTGGACAGGTTACGGACAGGCCTGAGAGAGAGGAGCTCAGCCTTCGCTTCCCAAGTAGTCATTTGCGGAAAGGGGAGTTCCTGGTAGAGGGAGGAGTTTGGAGTGGCCCAATCCAGAAAGAGCCTCTAGCTGCCTGCTCCTCCTGCGGCTACCCCTAATCTCCAGATGGAAGGGACAGATCAGGTGATGTCGGGGTCCCAGACTGGCCCCCTCTGCGCTTTTGCCCCCACTGTGAGTGTGCAGGGTAAGAGGACTGCAGGAAATGTGACTTCATGGAGAGTCCTTGGTCTCCACTTTGGGGTACAGCTTGGAGAAACATGCAGGGTAGAAGATGCAGGTATGAGAATTAGGGATATGGTGTAGGACCAAGTGCCTGCGTATCATCACGCTCTCACCTCCTCGCTTCCTGGAATTTCTGTGCCTATTCTAGAACAGTCTACATATTTTGGTTTGTGGAAGGCGCTAACATATACCTCGATCCTCGTATAGCCACAGACAGACAAGGTCAAAGCTGCAGGAGAGGACCAAGGACCTTAGGTGGATTCCACCTCCTGGAATCTTAGAGCCAGAGCCTCCAGACCAGGAAGGTTCAGCAAATTCTCTAGTTCAGGTGACATGATTCTCCCAATGACTTGTCAGGTCATTTCAAATCAACCTTCATCACGGAAAAGAAGAAAACCTAGAAAAGATGGATAAAATTTAAAAAAATATTTGGCATCAGTGGAGAGAAAACTTGCACGGTAAAGATCTGGAAGAAGTAGGAAGCCAAGAGAGATGAGCCCACTATCTGGAGATATTATTTTCCTCAAATAGATTGCTGATTCCAAGCAGACACTGAGAAATTAAGCACAACATTCAGATGCAGCTAGAAGGATACAAGTTTTGGTTGAGGGCTTGCCAAGGAATAGGGGCCCTGGTAAACATTGCAGTCTTGTGTTGGGACCTTACAGAGTAAGGTTAAGCTGGAAATAGATGATATCTTGTTAGGATTAAGGCCAGACATCAAATTTCCTCAATCTGTAATAGGGCTGAAGTGATTCACTTGCTAAAAGAAAGAGTATATATGCTCTGGAGAAAGGCAATGTGACCCAGAGTCCAAAATTATCTCTACAATTTGTCATAACTGCATCAGACAGAGTGTGGCCAGGAAACATGGCCACAGAGGAAATTGTGAGACGAAGAGGCTTATTAGAGGACCTAGATCTTAACACAAATGTGGTAGGAGCTGGAAAGTGATGTTCCAGAGGGGGCAGGAGGATGACAGCATCACTAAGGAGTTCAACGGAAGCACACATATAAGTGGATAAGATAGAGCCTGCAGGGAAATCCAAAAAGCCAAGCATGTCCACTGCCAATGTGGGACCCCAAAGGGCAAGGTCACAGAAAGTTTTATGGGAAACTGTGCCCCTGTGTAGCTACTGCTTCTGTGAGCATATGGCCAATCAGATGGTGGTGGGCTTGAGGCTGGTGTTGGTCATCAGGCAGGGCAGCTAGGAAGACAAGCTGCATGTGGAACAAAGCACAGCAAATAATCTCATGTTATGTCATTTTATAGTTGCGTACAACAGGAGGGTAAGTCTGGTACTACTTATTCCATTCTGCCTGGTTCTTTTTTAATGTATTCCAATTCATTGGTAAAATTCGCCATTTTAACATCTCATTTCTTAAACGTGTGATGACAGCTAAAGTCCATGCCTAAAACTCATATCTGGATTATCTGTCATCATGTCTGTGCTCTTGGTGCACAGCCTCTTGATATTCAGCCATTTTGTCATATCTCCTGGCATGCTTGTAAATTTATCATTGAAATGTCCAGTATTTTGTTTGAAAAATTGTAGAGATTATCTGGGGCTCTGGCTGAAATTTTCTTCATCTGGATTCTAGCACAGTCTAGAACAGCACTGCACAATGGAATGTTCCATGATGATGGAACATTCTGTGTCTGTGCTGTTCAGTATGGTAGTCATGGGTCATGTGTGCCTTTGGAGCACTTGAAAGGTGTCTAGAGTGAGCATTTAATCCTTAAGTTTAATTAATCTTAATGAACTTAAAGGTAAATAGGTTCATGTGGCTAGGGATACCCTATTTTTGCTTTCTGGTAAGCACATAGAGTAGGGACATATCCTCTTAACCCAGTCCCAGACTGAGTGAGTTTGAAGCTAGTTCTAGTCTTTTTGAGGGTGGGTCTACTTCCAGTTGACCCTTACTTCTAATCTGAACCTCCTCTTGAATCCTAACTGCAGGTCTGGGATGTTTACTGGACCTCTCCTCCTTGTCAGACCCTGAATATCAAATTTGGTTTACCCAGTTCCACGAGACTACCAAGGAGAAAGTCTAAGCATAAAGTTAGGCTCACTTCAACGCTCTTCCCTTCCCTCCAGGATTTTGGTCCCTTCAGTCCTGCCTGCTGTGGTAGCCCCAGACTCCCTGATTTCTGTCTCCAGCCCCACTCATGACATTGCTGAAAGCTCAGCTCAGGTTACCAGCCTCTTAGCCTATGCTTCCTTCTTGCTTCCTTAGCCTTTTGGCCCCTCCAGCAGAAGAAGCTTCCCTTTTCTCTGGGATCATGGCCACCTTGGTAGCTCTTCAATGTCTTCAAAACCTATTGTTTTGTGTATGTATATGTGTCTTGTGTTTCCAGTGGGTCTCATGGTTTCAGTGTGGAAGTGTTGTTTTGACATGAGCTATTCAATTGTGGCTAAAAACCTCCCTTGCTTTATTTTGGTCTCTGCCCAAAAGTCATCTTCTCAAAGAAGCCCTGATCTCCCACACTAAAATAGCACCTCTCTATACTTTTTCCCCTTCTTTTGCTTTACTTCTTATTTGTAGTACTCATCATTATCTGACATTATATTATATATTTATTTTATCTTTCTCCTACAAGACTTTAAGCTCCATGAAAGGTTTTTTGTCTTTTTTTCCCCCACCAATGCCTAAAACAGCTCCTGCCCTCAAAGATCAGTCAAATCAGGGAGAACAAGACCCAAAAATGTTGGATGGCCACATAGTAAGGACAGGTCCAAGGGGCTGGGGTTTGGAAAAGTCCTATGCCCTGGGCTGGGTGGAAAGAGAGAATCGGGGAAGGGTTCTTTCTACGAGGACCCTGGAGGATTTGAGCAGGAAGATGCGAAAAGGAGGGCATTCCTGACAAGGGAGCCAGCCCTGCAAAGCTTGAGGAGGTGGCAATGAGAACACCAAGTCTCCCCAGGGGTCAGGCAGGAAGCTCCTGGGCCCCACACCTTCCAGGAACAGCAGGGCAGCAATCCTGAAACTCACAGCCCCTCGGTGGCCAAACTGTAATATGAACAATCAAGTTGGCCACCATTTATTGAGCACTTCATTGAATCCTCTCAAAAGTGCTCTGATGGAGGAGTTTTGATTCTATTTTCAGAGGAGAAAATGAAAGGTCAGAAAGGTTAAGTCACTGACTTGGGCTCACCCATCTCTGCCTCCAGAGCACACCAGCCCCTCCTCACTCATGACAGAGACACCAGGAGAGATTCAGGTGGGGATGGGTGAGGATAGAGCAGGGTGGGGGAGGAGCAACCCCACAATCTCAGAGCTCTGGAGCCAGGCCAACCCTAGTGGGATCCCCCACGTCAGTTATCACAGCTCAGGCTACAGCCAAAGAGGTCCTGGTGGGGAGGAAATAAGAGGCTGCAGTGCCCGCTGTATACGTGGTACTGGAAGGGAAGCACCATGCTGGTGACTGTGAATGACGGGTGCCCATCGAGTCACGCAACTGCAAGCAAATAGGAAACGTCAGGCACTTGTGTCAGCAGCTATCTCGAGAGTGGGGAGCAGCACAGATGGGGAGATCGGGCCATGGACATTCCCGGGCACCATGGAGGAGCCAGGTGGAGACTGGAGGTGGACACAGTGAGAAACTCGAGGGGAACACAAACTCCGCTGAAGCAACTTGGGGCTGCCCTCATTTGCTGTCCACCTGCTGCATACCAGACCCTGTGCTAGTTGTCCTTCCACATAGGGAGTAAAAATGCTTTACCCTGCAAACACCATTTCAGCCTTAGTTAAAACTGTAGTTCAGACTACCCAGGAGGAAAAAGAATGGCATTTAATGGAGATTCTCAAGATAGTTGTTGACACAAGTGCCTCTGGGATGCAGATCACGGTGTTCAGAAAGACCAGAAAGTAAGTTAGTGAATATTTACACACCAGTCATCACAAAATTTAAGTTAAAGCTCCCCTTATTCTGCATCTTGTCATCTTATACTTGAGTCTCTATATTAAAACAGTGGTCTTCTTAGGGCTTCTCGGATTGGCCATACTTCCCCTCCCGAGGGCCTTCCACAAGTGGTTTCCTCTGCTCAGAACTCCTCCCCCAAACGCCCACTCGTCCTTCACCCGTCACCCACTGAGACCTTCAGGCCTCTGCTCACTCAGGAGAGGCTTCCTTAGTCCCCACCTTTTTCTTTCCACCAGGACCCCTGTTATAAACTCACAAAGTCTGTGTAGTTTTCCCCAGTAGCACTTGTCAGGTTATAATTACACGTGCGAGAATCAGCAGGAGTAGAGGCTGTCTTGTGCCTTTTCAGCCTCTAGTCTAAGTGTTCTATATATAACTCATCTAACTTCCAACAACTCTAGGACCTATATATTTGTAATACCCCCATTTTACAAAAGAGGAAGCCGAGGTTAGGTTATTTGCTATAGGCTACATAGCTTGTATGTGGTATTTAGTAAATGGTCAATAGTTACTTGTTGAAGTAATGACTGGGAGAGAATAAAAGGGTTATCAGAGAGAAGCCAATAGGGAAAAGGAGTAAAGAGACACCACCACGTTTCAGACTATAAGATGGCTTCTGATGGGAGACACCTCTTCACATCCTTGTCGTTGTAAAGGGAGACAAATAATGTCATTTTTAAAAAATGCAGAGAACCCCAGCCCTAGCCCCTACAGGGTAGCCCCTTTACCTCTCTATTTGCCAATGTGTCTGTACCAAGATGATGGCAGAGACCCAGAAGCTTGCAAAGCCTGCCCTACTCCAACCCAGGGATGTGCACATACCACGTACATGAGCTTTCAGTGGGCTCCAGCCCCCAAAAGCACCACGCGCAAATCCTCGGCTCCTTACGGGGCTCCTCCCCTTAAGTCAGGCCCTGGGTCTCCTTTCCCACTTCCAGGGCATGCGCCCCAGTCCCCCTTTAGGGCACGCCCCCCCCGCCCGCGCACGCGCCCCACACCCTCCCACCACACCGCGCCTGCGCTCACCAGACACGATGTGCGTGGCTCTCACGAGGCCCGCCCCTTCCTCCAGCGCTCGGCGGCCTGCTGCGGGTCACCAGGGCGTCCGTCGTCCAGCCCCTGAGGTCTGCATAGGCCACGACGGTGAGCGGCAGCTCCCAGCGCGCAGCCTGGCGCCGCACGGCCGCCTGCGCCGCGTCCCGGTAGCCGCCGATGCCCTGTCGACAGCCGCGAGGTGCAGCGAGATGCCCAGGCGCGACGGTGGAATCCTTGCCGCCCGACGCGCCCCCGGCCACCGCGGCGCCAGGGGGCAGCAGGCGGCCCGCGAGCACCATGTGCAGCACCTCGGCCGCGAAGGCGCAGGAGCAGGCGCCGCGCAGCGCGTGCCCGAGCGCGGGCGGCGGAGGGCAGCTCGTGCCGCGTGGCAGGAGAGAGGGGAGGTGGGTCACTCGTGGATTCCGGATTGCAGGGTCATTGCCTTTGGAGAGGCTGCCCGATAGCACCCGTGGCCGGAATGGAACAGGCACAGGTGTGCACGGGCAGAGCAGTTGATTCTGGAGCTTGAGACGGGAGGTTTATACATGGGTTCTGGCATAAGTAAGCCATTGCCTCCGCAAAGGCTTCTTGAATTGCACCCAGTAGGCACCAAGAAAAGAAAGCGCCTAAGGAGCTGGTTTCAGGGCGAAAGAGAGGAAGAGACACGCAGGTTATAGCAGTGGGATACTGTCTCCAGGAATGGGCCCTGATTGCATCCTCTGAAAGGCAGGGTGATCACCTTCTCCAGGCAGACACAGAGGCAGTCTGGATCACACATCCAAGGGAACCAACTGGGGTTGCACCTGTTTTGAGGGTGGGGATGTGTGGGCCTCCAGTTCTGAACTCAACCCTGCTCTGGGATCAGAATCCCCCACAAGCTTCTGTGGCCTCATCAAGATAAGGATCAGCCCCCCCTTGGCCCCCCTCTCTTCTCCCCTTTCCCACCTCATCCGTCCCCACCCAGCCAAGACCCCAGCTCTCCAGCCAAACAGCCTTGGTGCTGCCTGTTTGGCGAAGACATGAAAACTCACCAGGCCAAGTAACCCCTCCCCAAGCCACCATCACCTTCGGCCTAGCCTACTGCAGTAGCCGGGTCAGGCTGCTTCTACAATTTATCACAATGTGGAATTACTTTATGACTATGTTTACTGTCTGTAACTTCCACGAGGGCAGGGGCCAGTGCCACTCAGCTGTCTAATAGTCATCTTAAAACCCATATTCCTGATTCCTCTAACCAAATGGGCTATTCGTGGCAAAAAGGGCAGCACCATCCCTCTAGCTGCCCAGACCAGAAGCCTTGAGGTCCAGTACCCTGGACTGCTCTTTCTCTCCCCACTCTTGTCATTGTTCCTGTGGGTGGCACCAAATTGCAGTCAGCCCTAACCTTTCCTCCAAATGCCCGACTGAGGATGCTGCACCATCAGTCCCTCAATCCCCAGATGGCCAAAAGGAATTTAGCAAATCCTGTTTGACTGCAGCTTCAAAACATAAGAATCCAAATGCTTTTCAACCTCTCCACTGCCGGCACCCTCGTCTGGGCCATCTCTCTCCTGGGCTGTTGCAGGGGGCTCCTCCCTGGTCTCCCTGCCCCCACCTCCCCTCCTCTTCACACCCTCTTCTCCACTTAACAGCCAGTGGGATGTTCTCGAAGTCCTCCCATGGACGTCGTACATGCTAATGGCCAATGAGGCCCTACGTGATCTGGCTCCTTTTTCCTCTGATCTTGCCTCTTCCCACTGTCCTTCAGCCACGCGGGTCTCTGCTCAGGTACCCCAGGAACACTCTTGCCTCCAGGTGTTTGCACTGGCTCTTCCCTTTGCCCAAAGTACTCTTCCCTGTCACTGAGCCCAGCAAACGGCCCTCAGGACTCATCTGCAGTGAACATCAGGCACATCTGTCACAGCTGAACAATGTCCCCTTTGAAATCTTTTCTCCCCCAGCTTTTGATTCAGTCTTCCTTCTTCTATCTTCTTGCTTAATCTCTTTTGGGGAAGTCTCTTCATGGTCCTCAGGTCCTGCCCAGCACCCCTCTTCTCATTCTCCTTGTGGGTGACTCTGAATTGCAATGTCCACCAGCCTAGTCCTTCAGATGCCCCACTGCAGATCCCCACTGGGCCTCCTCTCACATCTTCTCAAGAGCCCAAACTGACCATCCCCCACCCCCGAGGCAAAAATTTAGGCTTACTGAGCCTCTCCCTGTCTCCTGAGAGCAGCACTGCCTTCCACCCAGCTTCTTAGCAGAACGGGACTCATTTTTCTCAACCTCTAAGTTCACAGTCACCTAGTCCTGAGGTCCTCAGTGAATCCAGTCCCAATCCTGCCAGAAACCCTGATTTAGCTCCCCACCCTGAGCCCGTGGATATTTGAGGTCCTTTGTGGCCCTTTGTGGTCTGGCCCCACCCACCTCAGCCAGATGAACTTCCAGTGGGTTTTGCAACCCCTGCACCTTTGGCCAGGCCGACTCCATTGCCTGGGACACTTCCCTGAACGATGTGAAGACCTGGCACTTACCATCAAGTCTCAGCTCAAAGTTCAAACGTTCATTCATTTATTCAACAAATATCCACTGAGTGCCTCCTATGTACCCAACATACTCTAGGTACTGGGGGCAGCAGTGAGCAAGATAGGAAAGGTGGTAGCTCTCATGGCATTAATGTTCTAATGGAGGAACCTAGCCATGCCTAAGCAAGTAAAAAACCAAGATGCTTTCCAAACATGAGGGGTAATACGAGGGAATTATCTTTGGTTGTGTGACTGTGAGGGAATGGGGAAGGGGTTTCTTAAGCTGGAGTGGTCAGAGAAGACCTCTGAGCTGGATGAAGCCAGCAGGACGAGAAGGAGCCAGACATTAGATCAACGTGGCAAGAATGTTCCAAATAGAGTTAAAAGCAAATGCGAAGGACCTGAAGGGCAGGGCCTGGCAGTGTTCAAATGGGTCGAAAGTGTGTTGTGGCTGCAGACCAGAGAGGTGCTGAGGCTAAGAGGTTGGCAGGGTAAGGAGCTTCGATTTTATTCTGAATGAGATGGGAACCATTCACAATTTTAAGCTGTGGGGTGACAGAATCTGATTTATATTTGACCTGGCTCCCTCATGCTCTGTGTGAAGAGAGGGTAGAGGGTGGCCAGGCAGAAGCAGAATGGTGGGGAGGCTCCTACAGCGATCCAGGTGAGCACTACTGGTGCCTCAGAGCAGAATGGAGGCAGAAGTGGAGGCAAGTGGGTTCTGGATCTCTTCTGGAGATAGGCCGATGGCACTCACAAAAGACTTGGTTGGGGCAAGGAAGTGGATGACAGAAACAGGACAACTCGGGACAATTCCAGGGTTTGGGCTCGAGCACTTGGAAGGACAGTGGGGCCATTTAGCGGGGAGGAGGCAGAAAGACTGTGAGGGGCAGGTTTAGGACAGAGAATCTGGAATTTCGTTTAGACATGGTAGATATGAGGTCCTTTGCCCTGGGAAGTCTTCCCTGAACCCTGGGCTAGGCCTAGCACTTCCCCTGGGCCCCCACAGCCGCCTCGGCGTCCCCGCGGGCCAGCCCCGGAGGGGCTACGACTCTGGCTTGTAACCAGGACATAGGAGGGCGCGCTCGCACCGCACCCAGGTTGAAGGGCGCGGAGTCAGATTGGCCCGCAGAGTCCAAAGCAGATCAGCAGGTACAGCAGCTGCTTAGGGCAGTCCCGCCCGAGGGAGGCGATGGAGTGTCGCAAGAGAAGAGTGCCAGCTCTCCAGGGACACCCACCAGCATGCGTGGGAGACAAAACAGACCCTCAACTCCTACACGGTGGCGTGACAAAGGGCCGGGCCCGGCCTGCCGCGGGAAGCTGCGCTCACCTGGGCAGCACCTGCCTTGGACGGTCCGGGCTCCAAGGAAATGCGGAAGCGGGTGACAGGACTACGACTCCCACGAGGCTCTGGGACGACTTGCCTACGACTCCCAGGTGCGGTGGCCCGGCCCAAAACGCTCACGGCTCTCGGACAAACTGAGCCGACAGCTCCCGGCGAGCCTCACGGCGACCGCCCGCCGCCCGCCGTTCCCGGAGTGCGCGAGGCCGCTCCGGCCCGTTTCCCGTCTGCGCCTGCGCAAGAGCGCGTGCGGCGTCCGGTTTCTGCGGGCTGCGGCGAGCTGCTTACCGGGCGGTTTATTCCAAAGATGGAATGGCTACTTTTCAGAGTTTCTGCTCTTGTGGGAGTACAAGAGTTTGGGGGAAGGGCGGAGAAAGGGCTCGGGGGTGTGAAAGGGAGAAGTAACGCCCGCGCTGGACAACTCCCAGGAGTTGGGCCACATCTCAAGGGATACAGAGCGGGCTTTGCGCGCGCCCTTGCAGGCGCGGAGGGGATGCGCGCCCACGCGGAGGGGCGGGAGGGGATGCGCGCCCACGCGGAGGGGTTGGAGGGGGATGCGCGCCCACGCGGAGGGGTTGGAGGGGAGGCGCGCCCACGCGGAGGGGTTGGAGGGGAGGCGCGCCCACGCGGAGGGCTTGGAGGGGAGGCGCGCCCACGCGGAGGGGTGGGGGGGAGGCGCGCCCACGCGGAGGCGCGGGGCCACGCGGCCGGGCTGTCTGCGTGCGCGCAGCTGAAAGCAGGTGCGCTGGGCTCGGGACTCGGACGCGGTGAACGGTGCTGTGCAGAGGTCGGTTTGTGACACATACTCACGCCCCCTGGCCGGGTGCAGCTGAAGACGGAGGTCAGGATGGAGGGCAGGTGAGACCGCTGAGACAAGCTCCCCAAACCGAGGGACGGAGCGTTCTCCCAAGGGTCCGCCGGAGCCCTGCTCCCCAGATCCAAGCCCTCAACCTCCTTCCTGCTCCCACACTGCCCCCCTCCGGTGCATTCTGAGATCTTGTCTCTTCCTGTGAGGCCCTGGAGGAGGAGGGGTAAGAGCGAAGGGTGATGGGAGACGCCTCGGGTGTCTGAGTCTGTCCCGAGGGTAGAACTCTGGTGATCCGGACTGAGTATTTGTTAATTATTTCCTGTGTGCCAGACCCTGTCCCCTGGGACACGGCTGTACCCAGCCTGGTCAGGAGATAGGGATGATAAAGCCTAATGTGAAAGTGCCAGACATTGAGGGTTGCAGGTTCTATATGGTTGTTATATGCCAAGCACTGGTCTGAATACTTTACACGTATTAATTCATGGAGTCCTCCCAACAACCGCTATTATTATTCCCATTTAACAGATGAGGACACTGAGGCACAGAAAGGTTAAGTCACTTACTCAAGGCCATACAACTAAGTGGGGCAGGGAGTCATGCAGGTAGGCTGGCTTTAGCAGCCACCACACCCAGAGGTTACAAGTGCTGCAAAGACATAGGGAAAAACAGCAGCACTTAATGAGCAGTTTAGCTTGTGCCAGACACTGCTCTGCACTTGCCTTGTACCATCTCAGGTTCCTCATGTGTAAAATGGGGATAAAAACAGTACCTGCCTCAGAGAAAGTGTTTGTAAAGATAAATGAGTTGATGTGGAAAATGGTTACAGTGTTTTACCAAACAATAAACATTTATTAGTTTTATCTTTAACATTTAATCCTCATAATTGGGGATGGCTTCCTTTTCTGGGTCAGGCCTAATTTTTATTTCTTTTAAAGCAAGCAATAAGGTGGGAGTTTCAAAACCTCAGACATCTTAAAGATAGTGTAAGTCAGTGGTTCCCGACTGGCGAGGGGAGGGTTGATTTGGTCTCCCAGGGAACATTTGGCTATATCTGGAGACATTTTTGGTTGTCATAACTGAGGGAGGAGGGGTGGGGTGTGACTGGCATCTAGTAGGTAGAGACCAGGGGTACAGCTAAACACTATGCACGGTATAGCCTTCCACAACAGAGAATTATCTGGCCCCAAATGTTAATGGTGCCAAGGTTGAGAAACCCTGTCCTAAGTGATATTCTGCTGTCCCTTGATTTTCTACCCCAAACTGTAGTATACGACATTCAAGTGTTTCTGTGTTAGTTTTAGTCTTCTGCTTTGGAAGTTTGTTTGATTAAATATTTAAGCAGATCTCAACACCACTCATATACTTTTGAGAGGGAAATTAGTAAAAAGAAGGTTTACCTCAAGCTGGGCATCGATGAAGCAAAGAGGCTGCTAAAGCCAGCCTGCCTGCATGACTCCCTGCCCCACTTAGTTGTGTGGCCTTGAGTAAGTGACTTAACCTTTCTGTGCCTCAGTGTCCTCATCTGTTAAATGGGAATATTAATAGCGGTTGTTGGGAGGACTACATGAATTAATACATGTAAAGTATTCAGACCAGTGCTTGCATATAGTAAGTGCTGTAAAAAGAGCGGGTTCCTTATGGTTCTGGTTCCTTATGGTTCTGGTTCCTTATGTCATTTACCGTGGAGCAGCAATCATTGGCAGTGTTGAGATCTAATTACATCTTGAGGCAAGTTCACTGAACAGGACCCTGTGGTCCTTGGTGGCCATGTTCATCAAAAAGCTGGCACGGTTTGGGCAGAGCTTTCTCACAGATACTTTGCAGACAGTTTATGTTTCACATTAACTTAATATTCAGCGGAAAATGACCTCAGTTTGGTGGCAGGGGGCTTCTGGACAGGGCATATGACTTTCTGTAGCTTCTCATCACTTACAGGGTAAAGTCTAGTCCCTCAGCCTGGCGTTTTCGACCTGGCCCCTGATGATTTTCCAGCCCAATATCTTATCACTGAACCTATGGCCGCACCCCACATTTGCCAGCAAAATAACTTTTTCTGCCAAGTGTTTGCACATGTTGTCTTTTCCTGACGACTCTCCCTTTCTCACCAACCACACTAATTCCTATTTCCATCCAGGTAGCCACTTGAGTGTACTTCCTCCGGGAAGCCTACTGGACCACCCTCTTCCCCTGTGCTAGACTAATAAGCTGCCTCTGGGACTTCAGTTGGATTTTTTTTTTTTTTTTGGAGACAGAGTCTCGCCCTGTCACCTGGGCTAGAGTACAGTGGTGTCATCATAACTCACTGCAACCTCAAACCAGGCTCAAGCGATCCTCCTGTCTCAGCCTTCCAAGTAGCTGGGACTACAGGCACGCTCCACCACGCCTGGCTAATTTTTCTATGTTTTATAGAGATGGTACAGGGTTTCGCTCTTGCTCAGTCTGGTCTTGAACTCCTGACCTCAAGCGATCCTCCCGCCTCGGCCTCCCAGAGTGCTAGGATTATAGGCATGAGCCACCATGCCCAGCTCAGTTGGATTTTAATCTGGGTCCCCAGCATTGCTGGGCACAAGGCCTGGTATAGAGCAGGCAAGGTGTCCAAGGCCCTTCCTGAACTGCTCCTAGCTTTTTTTTTTTTTTCTTTCCTTGTCTCCTGTTATCTGCACCCCCGTGAACACAAAGCTCAGGAACAGGAAACTATTGCCATGTAGTGGTTAAGGACAGAGGCTCTTGGGCCACGGTGCCTGGTTCAGATTCTGGGAATACCATCTCCTAGTTGTGTAACCATGGACAAGTTATATAACCTTTCTAGGCCTCATTTCCTCACCTGTAAAACAGAGATAATAATATAGTTCTCATAGGATTAGAACAGTGGTTCTCAAACTGGGGTGATTTTGCCCACCAGGGGACATTTGGCAGAGACATTTTGGGTTATTACAACTGGGATACTGGCATCCGGTAGGTAGAGGCCAGGAATGTTCCCAATCTAACACACAGGACAACCCCCACAACAAAGAATTAACTTGCCCAAAGTGTCAGTAGTGCTGAGGTTGAGAAATGCTGGGTTAGCAGATGAGAAGAGATAATATTTGTTGAGTGCTTAGAACAGCTCTGGAGCCTTGGTAAGCACTCTGAATATAAGCTACCATCACCACCTCCACCTAAGCACACCAGGATCTCTAGTGCCTTCGTATCTGCCCAGATTGCCCTCCCCCCTTTTACATGGGGGTTGAATGCCTATATGTGCTTCAGGATCTAACAGAAATCCAGCTCTTGGAGGAAGCCTTCCCTGGCTACTACCACCCTCATCCCCCAACATACTCAACCAAGCAGTGGAAAGAATTTTGAAGTCACATACACAGGCCCAGACTCAAATTCAGGCTCTTTTCTTATACCTGAGTGACTTTAGGCAAATTATTTCTCTCTGTGCTTGGGTGTCCTTATCTGTGACGTCAAAGGGTGGCCTTGAGGAGGTAATGGGCCAGCACTGGGTAAATGTTTGATTAATATCAGGCCTCCCTTTGTAGAATATATTAGTCAATAGAACCTGAAAGCTTAGTGTTGGTTTAGGCTGGAGGAAATAGTTTGGAAATATGTTTGTTAATAAGATTTGCTGTGGAAAGACTAAGAACCAGCAAAATTGTCTTTATTACTAGGAGAATTAAAAGAAGATGTTATGTGCTATTTACACGAGACCGACATCCAATGGATAAAGACTCAGCAAGCTTGAAAGTAAAAGGGTGGGGAAAGATACCAGAAAAATAACCCAAAGATATCTAAGTTTAGCTACGTTAACTATCAGACAAAGTAGATTTTGAGTCAAAAAGCACTGTGAGTAATAAAGAGTGTCCCCACAGATGAAAAAGGACTAAGCAGGATGATAAAACAATTCTAAACTTGGATGCATCTAACATCAGAGCATCAAAAGAAATAAAGCCAAAATTAACAGGATGACAAGAAGAAATTGACACATTCCAGAAGCACTGTGACGTGTTAACACATCTCACAGTAATTAATCAAGCAGAAAAAACTATAAAGCTATGGAAAATTTGAATGACACCACTAGCAAGCTTGAACTAATGGACATAAATGGAACCCTGCACCCAGTGACTTGAGAATGCGTGTTTTTTCCAGACACACGTGGAATGTGTACAGATGTTCTAGGCATGACTGTCCAGTAGGGTACTCATTGGTCATATGTGGCTATTGAGTGCTTGAATTGTGGCTAGTCTGAATTGGGCTGTGCTGTAAATGTAAAAAACATACCAGATGAGAAGACCTAATGTGAGAAAAAAATGTAAAATATCTCACTAATAATTTATGTTGATGACATGCTGAAATGGTAATATTTTTATATGTTGGGTTAAGTGTAATATAAAAATTAATTGTACCTGTTTTTACTTTTTAATTGTGGCTACTAGAAAATTTTAAATCACATGTATTACTTGCATTATATTTCTATTGGACAGCAGTGCTCTAGACCACAAGCAAGGCTCAGCAAATAGCAAAGTCACTCAGCACCATCCCTCATGAGAGACCTTAACAAAGAAGCTTAATAAGTGTACTTTTGACCTAATAAATGTATTTTCCCATTAGCCTCTCTTATGATTTAGGAAATTGTAAAAACAATTTTTCAAAAATCTTGACACTAGCTAAAACATAAGGGGTCAGAGTGTGTGTGCATGTGTGTGTGTCTATTATAGTCATCTTAAAACACTTTTGCTTGGGAAACCTCAAAACAATTTTGAAAAACTTTGTCCTACCACCTTCCTCATTTTCAGTTGACATCTGAAAATTTTCAACATTTAAGTTTTTGTTGTTGTTACTCAGAGGTAGAAAGCATTGTACAAATTTTATAAGGTGACATGAGGTGAGGATTGCCTGTTAATAGAATAAATATTTCATGACATGACTTGATTAAATAGATTTTAATTACCTTAGGGTATAATGCACACCAGTTCTAACTGATCATTAATTTTAACCTGGATATATTATCTTCAAGTGTAACTTGAAAAATGTGTCCCTGAAAACATTGCAGTTAATTTTTTTAAATTAGGTTCACTAATCCATAATGCTTTGGTTGTTTTGGATACAGAACAACTCAATATAAGCCAAGCTTCACCTTCACTGAAATATATAAAATAGAAATACACAAAGCCATGCAGGACATGCATGTAACATGCATGAGAGTTGCTGCTAGTTTGACATCAATTTTTTTTCCTTGAAATCTTACGTAACTTTGGGTAACAAAGCAAAAAAAAAATGCAATTGATTTCATTATAGGCTGGGTGCAGTGGGTCACGCCTGTAATCCCAGCACTTTGGGAGACTGAGGCAGGAGGGTCGTTTGAGGCCAGGAGTTTGAGAGCAGGCTGGGCAACATAGTGAGACCCCATCCCTACAAAAAATATTATTAATAATAATTTAAAAATTAGCCAGGCATGGTGGTCCACACCTGTAGTCCCATCTACTCGGGAGGCTGAGGCAGGAGGATTGCTTGAGCCCAGGAGTTTGAGGTAGGTTGCAGTAAGCTATGATTGGGCCACTGCACTCCAACCTGGGTGGCAGAGCGAGAACTTGTCTCTTAAAAAAAAAAAAATTCATCATATTTGGTTCACCTTTCCACTATAGTGAAATGGAATCTTTAGTCACATGATAATGCTTGCCAAGTTCTTTTTTAAATCACTATTCAAAATTAAATTTTCATCATCAAGAGCCCCAAATACAATAGCACTGTGTCTTAAGTCAGGATCCCTATAATTGCAACAGGAATTACAAAACAAGGAATAAGAAAACATTTATTAAAATCAATAAAACTCTCAGGCTCTAAAATGCCTCTCTCACATTTCCTGTGTGGTCAGGTGGGTCTTCTTCACTTGGGTCTCCAGGAGACAAACCACACATTCAATTGCAGCAGGCTTTCCTGTTCCAGCACCAGGAGGAGGACATCTAGAAATGTGAGTCTGGATGTGCTCACAATGGGTGACATGTAACCAATACACTTGCTCTGTCAGTGGCTCCACAGAAACTATCAGATGTATCTGATTCCTGTGGGAAGTGTCATGCTCTGAGACAACAACCACCACCTAAGAAAAGTCACTCCTCCAAGCTCACTGGTGCCCTGCCTAAGAAAGGGAAAAGTCACCATTTAGACTTCGTTGGCACCTCCTGTTATAGAGCAGCTAAACACAGCCTTGTGGCATGGCTCAGGCACAGCCTACCCTTGCAGCTGGGAAACAGGGATTATTATGAGCCCTACTATTTTCAGCCCAGCAAACATGTCTACAAGTTGCTGTGGGCCAACTCTACCATGATATTTCAAAGACTGGTCTTGGTCCCCAAAGAACAGCTCCAAAAGAACTTTTAGCCGAAGTTCGTGAGGTGTTCTTGACAATCGATCTTTGTGGGAATGGAGTGCACTTGCACCTTATTGGCGGGGTCTAGTTTCTTTTCATTTTGCTTATGGCAGGGGGGTCTGAATCTAGGAATGTCACTCAAAAGCCTGGATGGTATTCCACAAAGCAACATTCCTTTGTAAGCTGCCTTTCCAGCTGAAAAGCTGGGAGAAATTCTACCAGCAGACTGAAATTGGATTCTTGTATCCTTAATGCTCCAAAATGTAAGGATTTTCTATTCCTGTCGCACATTTAAGATTTGATCCCTGAGCCTACTTTTGTAATGAGATATTTCTCTGATTCATCTAAAAATATATTTACTGATTTAGTGACAAAAATACAGCCTGTATGTAACTTTTCAGTGCCTTTTGACAAGCTCATTTATGCATCTATTCATATCCTTCAGTTTTGGCTCCAGAATGGTAAGTGGGACCAACGTGGAACAGCACAAGAACTACAAATCTGTTCATAGGACCCATTTGCTTCCAGCTCAAAGGCATCCCCTGGGATGAACCTGGAGAACAGAGAATCCATCCCATTCTCTAATGTCATTTCCCAGGATACCAGTTTCCATCGTAAATACAGCAGCACTCTTCCCTCCCAGTGCAATTCAAACGAAGTCGCTTCAGCTAGGAGCCCTCGAAGCACAGGAGAATATCCCAGGATCTGTTCTTTATCCTACAGCCAGAGGGAAGCCTTCAAGGTCCACGAATCCGTCTTTGTCCTCAGTGAGTCTTTGGAAGAGCAGGAATTCTGAACTCTCCCTGGTCCTTCTTAGGGAGCGATGCAGACACTGCTCCAGGCAGAGAGAGAGGGAGAGGGGGAGGGAGATGAAGGGGGAGGGGGGAGGAGGAGGAGGAGGGAGAAAGATAAACTAGAGAGGAGAGAGGGAGACAGAGACAGAGACATTCCTCCCTTCTGGGTCCCCCTTCATTGGTGAAGAACATATAACACAGCCTCTGCGGCAGTTTCTCACCCCCAGCACCACTGACGTCCTTTGGTGGGTGGGGTGGGGCCTGTCCTGTGCACTGTAGGATGTTTCGCAGCATGCCCGCTTCTACCCACCAGACGGCAGCAGCAACCCCTGCTAAGTCAAGGCCATCAAAAGCATCTCTAGACATTGCCAGATGTCCCCTGCAGGGCAAAATCTCCCCGGGGTGAGAACCGCTGCTCTGGAGCAATCTTAAATAAATGCGTGAGTCAGATCGCATCCCTCTGCCACTCCCCCACCCTGACCCAGAAGACCCTTCCGGGTTTAGCCCTGGTTGCCACTCTGACCTCTCTTCCTACCGCTTCGTCTAACGTTCTTCCCCTTCCCACTTCAGGGCCTTTACACTTGCTGTTCCCTCTGCCAAAAACACTCCCCACGGTTGCCTCCTTGGTCGCAGTTTAAATGTCACCTCTCCAACCACCCTCGCAGGAATTGCCTCCCACTGTTCCTTTACTCTCCACTCCATTCTCTTTTTATTTATAGATTTTATCACTCTCTGGAATGATCTGTTTTCTTGTCTGTCACTAGAATGTGGGTTTCACGGGGGCAGAGATATTTGTTGATTTTGTTTGTGGTTGTATCCTTGGTTCCTACAATAAGACCTAGCACAAAGTGAGTGCCAAGCAAATAGAGATGAATAAATAAATGAATGCTCAGCCCCTGTGCTGAGGGTGCTGGGGACCCAGAGCTGAGTCGTGCCTGAGCCCTGCTCCCACAGGGCTCCCAGGCTGGTGAAGGAGAGACCTGGACACAGATCATTCCAGCCCTGACCAGGGCCATGACAACAGAGATGCCAGGGACCAGGAGAGCCCAGACAGTGCACATGGAGAGCGAAAGACTTGGAGACCACTCCCTGGACAAGGAGCACTCGCGATGGCTCTGAAGGACGAGCAGGAGTTTATCGGGTGGAGAAGAGCATCTGTCGGCACGCATGGGTTCACCCACTCGTTTGTCACCCATTTCCTGGGGCCCCCCGCTGGGGACTCAGATGAGTCAGTCCCAAACCCTGCCTTCAGCATGCTCCTGGACTGATGGGGGAGGCTGGCACGCACAGCCACAACCCAGGATAAGTAGATTGTTGCAGACAGAGACAGCCTGTAGAAGCCACTAGAGGTTACTTGGTGCTTGGAGTGAGGGAAGAGCACCCAGAACAAGCAGCAGTAGTGCGGGATCCTTCCATATAGGATGCTGGAGGCATGAGGGAACATGGCCCAGTCCTGGGATAGTGCCGAGCCCGTGTGACACCCTGAACTGTGCATATTGCATGTCCCAGCACAACCACCCAACAAGGTTGATCTGGCCTTAAGCCCCACTTAACAGACAAGGACATCAGGCCTAGAGATTTTTAGTTGCTTGCCCAAGGGAGCAGCCCCAGTGGTATCCAGAGTGACCAGAGGGTTTTATGGTTTGAGGCTGGACACATGCACAAGGCAGCTGCCTTCTTTGCACAAGTGGTGTGGCATTGAGAGGCCTTGGGCCAGACTGTCCTCTGGTGTCCCCTTTGTGGAGTCTGCAAGCCAATCAGGGAAGGCTGCATGCAGGAGACTGGGACTGAGACACATGGGGCTGTGGGCACAAGCGAGGGGTTTGCAGAATGGGAGGAATGACCTTCTGTTTCCTTTCCCAGAATGGAAGAGCAGAGGGGGCTCCTGCTATTATTTCTGGGGGTACAACTGCTGCTCGTGGGGGCATTGCTCTACCAAAACTACTGCCGCCGTGACTTCACCTCCTTCTTGTGTTTCCTAATACAAGGCAGACCTGAGATGAGAGAAAAGCTCCCTTTGTAGCCCAGGTCTCCTCTCTGGGAATCCCTTATCAGGATGTCTACTCCAACCTCAGCCAGATCCACCCTGTGGACATCATTGAGGAGGAGCTGCCCAACTGCCCCATCATCTCACCCTACATCAGTAAGCTGGGTGTGGGCCTTCTACACCCCCAAACCCACCTCAGGCTCTGGGGGGCTGGCAAGAATCCCTGAGGAGTGGGACAGAACATGGAAGCAGAAGGTAGTGGGCTTGGTGGCTGTGGTGGTAGAGTTCTGGTTATTGTTATCTATTGCTGCATCACAAATCACCCCAGAACTTAGTATCTTTAAAGAATCATTGATTCTCAAAGTTTATGTGGGTCAGGAATTTTGGGAAGGGCTCAGCTGGGTGGTTGTGGTCCAGGTTTTTCATGCAGCTACAGTGAGATGTGGCTGGAGCTGGAACAGCAGGGGCTGAAACACTGGGAGCTGACTGGGCATCTTGCTGTCTTCATGCCATCTCAGGGGCTTTCCATGTTGTCTCTCTATATAGGATAGTTTGGGCTTCCTCACAGCATGGTGGCCTCAGAGTGAATAGACTGCTTACATGGCAGCTGAAGGCTTCAAGGAGCAAGTATTCATGTAAACATAGCAGAAGCCACATAATGCCACTTCTGCCATATTCCATTCATTGAAACGATCATAAAAGCCCACCCAATTTTAAGGTGTTGGAGACATAGACTCACTTCTCTATAGGAGGAGTGTCTAATTCACATTGTAAGCAGGGTATGCTGGATAAGAGATATTGTTGTGGCCGTCATTGGGGAAAATATGATTTGGCGCAGAAAGGGAATAGGCATGTCTGGGATCCTTGGTGAGAGAGACTATCCTTCTGAGAAGGAGGGTGGTCTGAGAAACAGTGGGAGTGAGCAGCCTGAGAACCATCCAGGAGGAGACATCTGAGAGATAGGTTAGGGTTGGCACTCAGGAGGCAGATTTAGGACCACCGGGGTCCACAGGAAGAAAAGCAACAGGAGGTGATAAGCTTGCTGAGAGAAAAGTGAGAAATGTGGGAGCCAGGACAAGGACCAAAGGATCATATATAATCGGGGGGAGAGGAGGTAAGAAGGAGAGAAGGAGATCTTGAGAGGTGAAGGGAAAACCAGGAGGGAGGGCATTCTTGAGTCAACATGGGAAGCCCAGAGCCCTCTGTACTGGCATATTAGTTTCCTAGGGCTGCTGTAACAAAGTACCACAATCTCGGTGGCTTACAACAACAGAAGTTGATTCTCTCACAGTTATGGAGGCCAACATTCCAAAGTCAAGGTGTTGGCAAGGTTGGTTCCTTCCAGAGGCTCTGAGGGAGGAACCGTCTTATGCCTTTCTCCTAGCTTCTGGTGAGTGCTGGTAATCCTTGGCATTCATTGGCTTGTAGGCATGTCATAATCTCTGCCTCCACAATCTCCTTTTCTCTGGGTCTTCCCATGGCCAGTCATTATAAGGATACCAGTCATTGGATTTGGGACCATCCTAATCCAGTATGATTGCATCTTAATAAATTACATCTGCAAAAACCCTATCTCCAATAAGGCCACATTCTGAGGTAGACATGAATTTGTGGGAACACTATTCAACCCAGCACAAACTGGGTTGTGGGGTAGGTTCCTGACCATTCCGGGCTTCTGCCTCTCTCAGATGGCCTCTTGAAGGTGATGATCCCGGAGAACCTGACGATGGAGAACATGGTGGAGAAGAACCCACTGGTGGGGCTGGGAGGCCAATACCAGCCACCCGACTGCCGGACACAGCACCACACAGCGGTAGTGGTGCCCTACTATGGGCAAGCCCAGCACCTGAAGCACCTGCTCTTCCACCTGCACCCCTTCCTGCAGCACCAGCAACTGCATTATGCCATCTACATGGTGACCCAGGTGAGGCAGGAATAGAAGGGGTAGGGGTAAGAGGGCAGAAGGGTCCAAGCATGGCCTTGGAGAGTCAGGGCTGAAGTCGGCACTCTCTGAGGTGAGCATGATCTGGGTCAGAGAGTATCTGGGTGCTGAGTTTCTGAATCAAAAAGAGCTTGAGTTAGAGGACTTTGGAGCCAAGGGCTATAGTTCTGGTCTAGACTTGCCAAGTCTGGGATCAGCCTGAATGGCTGTCTGAAGCAAAGGCTCAGTCCTGCTGAGCCTGGGGCTTTTTGAGGCCAGGGTTGCCGCCAGGTTGGGCAGTAAACATAAGAGGTAAATTAAAGCAGTGAGTTTGGGGTCAGATGGTTGCTTGAATCCCAGCCTTGCCTGTTACTAGCTGTGTGGTCTGAGTGTAGAATCATTCATTCATTCATTCATTCAACATACTGTTACTCAGTATAACTATGTATGAACTTGGGGAATGGCTTTTTCATTCATGATAGGGATGAAAATAGCACCTCCATCATTGGGTTGTTGGAAGGATTTCATTGAGTCAATAAATGTAAAACAGGCCAATGCCTAGCACATAGTAGGTGCTTAATAACTGATAGAAATGATGGTGCTTATGATGATGGTGATGCTACTGCTGCTGATAGAGGTTATGATGGTGGCGATGCTGATGTGATACTGAAGATGATGTGGTGATGATGAAGATAACAGTGATGATGGGTGTGATGGTGATGATGGTGGAGGTGAGGTGATTATGTTGATAGCGTTGAAGATGATGAAGGTAGTGATGATGAAGATGATGATGGTAAGGCTGATGATGCATATGAGAATGACAGTGATGATGGTGATGACAGTGGCAATAATTAAGATGGTGATGATGATGAAGAAGACAATGATGATGGTGGAAGGGGAGGAGGAGGATAGTCAAACCCTGTGGAGGTTCCTGGGCCTCAGACCCAGTCTTTGTGTAGTGGGAGCAGAAACAGAGGCACAGGTTATCCCTCATCGCCCTTAACCTCTGCCTCCCTCACATGGCCCCTTGAATGTGATGATCCTTGAGAACCTTGACTGTGGCCAGAGGAGAGAAAGCAGAGACACTGAAGTTACTGAGTGGCTGGGATGGGGGTGGAGAATCCAAGAAGTTTTCCAGAGGAATAACTTTGGCACTGCCACCTCCTGGACCAGTATGGGTTTTCCAGCTCCACAGTGGGAAAAAGAAGGCATTCCAGGTGGGGGAATGGTCCTTGAAAAGGCAAGAGAGCACAGGCCTGGCAGGTGGGGGAACACCACTGCCTGATGGTGAGGGCAGCACTGAGCATCTGTGTCCACCCCAGGTAAACAACACTGCCTTCGACTGGGGCGAGCTGCGCAAATGGGGTTCGGGGAGGCCATGCAGGAGGAGGACTGGGACCGCATCTTCTTCCACGGTGTGAATCTACTCCCGGAGGACGACCGCAACCTCCACACCTGTGACGTCTTTCCTGCCCATGTGTCTGTGGCCATCGACAAGTTCAACTACAAGTAGGCGGAGGGAGATGATCTCCTATAGGGACTGTTGGCCAGACCCTGCCTTTCCCTGCATCTCACCCTGCCTATCTGTGCAGTGGGGTCAAGGTCAAGGGTCAGTCCCCACTGGGGCTGCAGCAGGGAGTGGGTGATGGGAGCTGGGGAAAGCCTTGTAGATGGTGAAGAACCTTCGGGTGAGGGTGGTTATCGATGGGGCACTGAGAAGATGTCCTTAACAAAGTGGTGAGCAGACAGGGTTGTAACGGGGGTCAGAGGAGGGGACGTGAGTGGAGTGTCTAACTAGGAGTGAGGAAGGAGCTATCCTAAGGGTCTGGGAGAAGGGGCCGTCAATGGGGCCATGAGATGGGCCTGCCAGATGATTCAGAAGAGGGGATATCCTAACGGTCAGGTGAGGGGACATCCCAAGGGTTAGAGGAAGGGTTACTCCAAGGATCAAGCAAGGGGACATGCCAGGGCCAAGGCAGGGACTATCACAGGGGTCAGGGGAGAAGGGCTAACCCAGAAATGAACCTTGGAGCTCCTGGCCAGTGAAGGGCCAGGGCCTCTGTTGCCTGAAACTCCTTGTCCTTCCAACTCTGTCTGCCTCCCTAGGCTGCCCTACCAAGGATACACTGGAGGGGAGTTTGCCCCGTGTCCCACTCACTATCTAAGGATCAATGGCTTCTCCAACTGGGGCTGGGATGATGATGACATCACTGCCAGGTGGGGGCCCCTGCTCTAGGGAGCCTAGCAGAAGAGGCTGTAGGTCCCAACATGATGAGGGGGACACGGGCCATGTGGGACTGAGGGGCACGTGGGCTGCCCTGTACTGGGGGGCTGGGCTGGGGCATGGGGACCCTGTCAGAGGAGACAGGTGCCTGGCCTCTCTACCCTCTCTCATGTCCCTGGAAGGGTGAAACTAAGTGGGGTGCTCCTCTCACGGCCCCACCTGCTCTTTGGCTGCTACCACGTGCTGCAGGAGGGGGAGGACCCCGGCCACGAGCAGAGTCCCCAGAGGTGAGTCAGTGCTGGGAGGTGGGGTGGCCGGTCCTGGGCTCACACGGTTGCCCTCCCCACCCCCCAGGCCTGGTTTTCTGGCCCAGATCCGCCGAAGGTGGCAACATGATGGCACCAACCCGCTGAGCTACAGGCTGCTTTCCAAGGAGCGGCAGCCCCTCTACACCAACCTCACTGTGGACATCAGTTTCCAGGCCCCAGGAGACCCAGCGCCAGGCTGAGGGGTATCTGGAGGCTGGAACTGAGCCCCTGAAGCCAGGGCTGCAGGGCAGCCCTGCCACCCACCCCACCCGGTTTATTATTAAAGGAGAGTTTGTTTTACTCTATTTTCCTCTGCCATCCCTAATTCCCATCCATCTGTCCATTCATTCATCCATCCACCATCTTTCTCTTTCTTTTCTTTCTCCCCTTCCCCCTCCCACCCCTCCCCCGTCTTATACAACTGTGTCCAGGAGACCCTTCTTAACAGACATGAACTAGTACAGGGAAGAGTTCCCGTCAAGTGAATGCATTTAAAATGGCGATCAAATTTTTGTGGTAAATAGTGTGCGTGAGGGAAATCTTGATCGGGACTTCACGTTGAATTACAGAATTCAATTTCTCAAAATACCTTTATTTTAGATTTAATGAAATTCCAAGCATTTGTGTAGTACGCAACGTGGCCAGCCGCCATTCTATTAATAATTCTTGACCTTACATAATGAATGCATGCAATCTGCAAAGTCGGCCAAGAGGTAAGAACTATTAGTACTGCCGTGGTGCAGCTGGAGAAATTAAGGCAGAAAGGTTAAGTTACATGCCACCAAATTGGGGAGGGGCAGAGCTGGGAGGCAGAGCATCCAGGCAGGCTGGCCCAGAGCCCATGAGCCTAACTTCTCCCATGCCCAAACCTTGTGCTAATTCTACAACAATCAGAAGACAGATCAAGTGTGATTTGGGGGAGGGGAGTATTAGGGGCAGTAAGTCTTCTGATCAAATCACATGATAGTGTGACAGTCTTCATTTCACCATGGCTTGTGCTGCCCAGTAAAGAAGGTTGCGGGGAGGCAGGTAGCACAATGGTTGAGAGTGAAGATGCTGGCATCAGACAGCCCGGTTCAAATCCAGGCTTTTCTCATTGCTGGATGTGTTGGTCTTGGGCAGATTTATATTAAATTCTCTAAGCCTCAGTTTCCTCATCTCCTAGATGGGGTTATTGGGGGTAGGTTACCGCCTACAACGGTTGTGAGGAATAAATGAGTTAACTCACGCTGCCAACAACAGTAGCTTCTTCCTCTGGAAAGTCCTACCCCTTATCTCACTATGAGGCCCTTGCACTAACAGTTACTCATCTCTTAGTTCTCTGAGCCAACAGATCCTTTTACAAATCTGACATGTCTTCACGTGACTGAACACTTCCGATATCTCCCTGGGCCCCATCAACTCCAAAGCTCGTCACCCGACCAACCTCCCGACTCTCAGTCTGACTCAACAGGCGTTGAGTACCGAGGGGCCTGTCCCGGGGCTTGGTACCCAGAGGAAAGGAAAAATAAAGAGAGGAGACTGACATGCGCATATTGGACAGAGGGGGCTGGGCTGGGGAGGAAACAAAGGAGTTAAAGACAAGGGGCCCTGGAGGAGGGGTGAGGTCAGAGGTGTGGGATGACCAGAAAAGGGTCATCTTACTGGAATGGGGAGAAAGAGCCTGCCCTGAGTGGTGGGGGGAGGTCAGGGAGGGCCATGATAGCAGTGAACATCTGGCTGGAGGTGAGGCCCCGAGAGTGGTCCCCCCAGGTGATGGTTAGGGACAGGGAAAGCTCAGGTTGGAGAATGGAGCCACACCCTGAAGGGTCTTGGGAACCTCTAACCGGTCTGTCTACACTGTGGGCTCAAGTTTTCACCAGACCTAGGGCTTTCCTACTTTCTTCCCTGAAACTGGATAGGGTGCCACCCCAGGTACCCAGGTACTTACTATTTCCTCCATACTACACAAAACCCCTCACCACCACAGAGAGGCCTCTGAGGCCTTCCCAACCCACACATGTCCTATCTAAGGCCAGACTCCCTGGGTGAGACTTGGTTTTCCACTTTTCTCTGGCAGTGGGACATGGTCACTGATAACCCCCCTGGACGGGGAGAGGCCAGTGAGACACAGACGGAACAGATTTGCTCCCAGCACAGGCTCCTGCATGCAAAGTCTCCTTGATCCAGACACATCCTCAGACCTGGGCCTGCTCCTGACCAGCTGTGCAGGGCCCTCAACATCCGGAAGGGTCTCCAGGACTAGGGTTGTTGGTGCCCACCTCCAACACACTCCCCTATTTGGAAAAAACTTGCAATGGACTAAAATCTCCCACTTCAGTTCCACGCCCAGCACAGAACAACCCTGGCAGGCCCAGGGACACAGAGTCCCCACACAGTTCCAGGTGCTTAACACACTCACCCATTTACTTCTCACTCCAAACACGTGGGGTAGGGGACTATTTTAATCTTCCTTTTGTAGATGAGAAAACCAGGACAGATGAGTCCAATAACTTACCCAGCAGATGCAGAAAGTAGACTAGACACAGGAATCGAATCCAGGAACCTGGCTCCTGGGCCTGTCTACTTAAAGATTATGCTGTTCTGCTTCTCAAAATTATTTATATTTTTAGCAAAAAATGTGGAGAAAAGAATGAGTAATCAAAAATGTGGGAATGACTAAATAAATTACAGCAGGTCAACCCCAAGGAATACTGTGCAGCCATTGAAAAGATGCATTGTACATTGGAAACAACGACACGCACACATGCGTATGGTATGATCTGATTTTTATAAGACAAAGGAAAGAGTCCTGACATAGGTATATGATTATGAGCATAGTAATATGTGTGTGCCTATTTGTGTGTATCATGTATGTGTGTGCGTGTATCATGCGTTGGCAAACACCTTCTGTAAAGAGCCAGACAGTAAACATTTTCAGCTTGAGAGCCATATGATCTCTCCCACAATGACTTCAATTCTGCCAACGGAGTATGAAAGCAGCCCCAGACAATACATATCCAAATGAACATGGCTGTGTTCCAATAAAACTTTATTCTAAAACAAAAGAAAACAAAAAAACCCAAATAGTTGCTTGGCCAGATTTGGCCAGAGGTCACAGTTTGCTGACTCCTGGTATGTATATTTAGCAGCTTGTATAAAAATCTGAACAAGTCCAGACTAAATGGTTGGCACTGATTATCTATGAAGAGGCTCACCACAGACAGTGCAGATGGAAAGAAAGGGGAGGGTAGAGCTGAGCTAACCATAAAAGAAGAGAAAAGCCACAGTATGAAGACAGTATACAATATAGAATCTCATTTATGTGTTTACCAAAAGCTATAATGTACATTCATGTGTCTGTATAAGAAAGGAATTAATAATTATTGATGGTACCTCATGACATAAATATTCAAGAGGGATTAAATTTCATAAACATAATTACATTAGATTCTTTAAAAAAATAACTGTAATCTACCTACACCTCCTGTTATGTAGTGAATTCTTCAGCAAACCCTACTGAACTGAGGGCATACATACAAATATATATACATATACACATATACACACTTATATGCTGAGCAGACCATGTACGTATATATCTGTATATACATATACACAGATATGTACATATCCATACAGGTTGAGTATGAGTATGCCTAATCTGAAAATCCAAAATGCTCCAAAAATTTGAAACATTTTGAGTGCCAACATGACACTCAAAGGAAATGCTCATTGTAGCATTTTGGCTTTTCAATTTTCAGATTAGGGATGTTCAACCAATAAGCATAATGCAAATATTCCAAAATCCAAAAATATCCAAAATCTGAAACACTTCTGGTCTCAAGTATCTTGGTTAAGGGATACTCAACCTGTATACAGAAGACATATATACATAAGACACCCATATACGTACATAATATTGTCCTATCATTACTTTAGTGGCACTTTAAAATATTGATATCCCACAATAAACAGGACTTTCCTATAAATAATCTGGTAATAATCTGTTTTGTACCATTTTCTACAGAAAGGCTTTTCTCAATGCATTAGTCAGGGTTTCTCCCCAGGATGAAATTTATAATCCTTAATGAGGCTAGTACAAATAAGGACACCTTCACTTATTCTTAAAAGTTATTTTCTTTTGTTCTTATTAATTGGTGAAATAAAAAAAGAAAAAAAAGTTCTTTTCTGAGTAATTTCCCTCATGTAAAATAATGTGTGACTTCATGATGTGTTTACACATGCAAAGCATTCCTAGGGTTTTTCTGAAGCATGAATTCTATCACATACAATTAGATCTGACTCTTATCAAGAAACTCAGGGAGTACATCCCACTTATGAATATGCTGACACACTAGGAACTGATTTCTTGGTAAAGCCTTTCACAGAGTAACTGTGTTTGTAAGATTTGTCTCTGGTATGAGTTGCTTTGTGTTTGTTGAAATTTGACCTGTTGTTGAAGGCCTTCCCACATTCAGAACACACATAAGGTCTCTCTCCTGTGTGAATTCGCTGATGCACATTGAGTTGTGGTTTCTTACTGAATGACTTCCCACAGTCACAGCATTTGTAAGGTTTCTCTCCAATGTGAGTTCTTTGATGGGTAATCAACTCTGATTTCTGGATGAAAGCCTTCCCACATTTGTAACAGACAAAAGGTCTCTCCCTAGTGTGAGTTATTTGATGTTTATGAAAATTTGACCTGCCGTTGAAGGCCTTCCCACATTCCATGCATACATAGGGTTTCTCACCTGTGTGAATTCGCTGATGCTCTTTGAATTGAGACTTAGAAGTGAAGGCTTTCCCACATTCACTGCATTTGTAAGGCTTCTCTCCAGTGTGGATTCTCTGATGCATGCTGAGTATCGACTTCTGGTTGAAGGCTTTCCCACATTCACTGCATACGTGGTGTCTTTCACCAGTATGAATCTTCTGGTGTATATTAAGGTGTGACTTTTGGGTGAAGGTTTTTCCACAGTCACTGCATTCATAAGGTTTCTCCCCTGTATGAATTCGATGATGTATATCAAGTTGTGACTTGGAAATGAAGGATTTCCCACAGTTGTGGCAGTGATATGGTTTCTCTCCAGTGTGACTTCTTTGATGTACAATCAGGTGTGCCTTCTGGATGAAGGCCTGACCACATTCAATACACACATAGGACTTCTGCCCTGAGTGGATTCTCTGATGCAGGCTGAGTGTTGACTTCTGGGTGAAGGCTTTCCCACATTCACTGCATGCATACTGTCTCTCACCAGTATGAATTTTCTGATGTATAATGAGGGTCGAGTTCTGGGAAAAGCCTTTGCCACATTCACTGCATTCATAGAGTTTTTCTCTACTGTGAGTTCTCTGATGTCTAAAGGAGAGATAACATCTGGAAAAAGGCTTTTCCACATTCATGGCATTTATAGGGCTTCTTTCTAGTGTGAGTTTTCTGGTGTGTAATCAGTTCTGATTTCTGAATGAAGACCTTCCCACATTCCTTACATATATAGGGTACATTACCTGTATGATCTGGCAGATATACCCTGACCTTTGGTTGTGGGATGACGGCTTTTCCACATTCGCTGCATTCATGGAGGTTTTTTACACTATGAATTCTCTGTTGGGTGAGGAGGTGTGATATCTGGGTGAAGGCCCTCGCACATTCAGTACATTCACTCGGTTTCTCCTGAGCATGAATTTGGTGTTGTATGAGTGACTGTTTATGGCCACAGACTTTTCTACACTGATTACCTCTGCAGAATTTCTCTCCTGTATGAGTATTCTTGCTGCAAGCAATGGAAGAGCTATGGGTGAATAGCTGATCAGACTCAACAAGGTCATCAAGCTGTTTTGTGGCATTGCTTTGATTTTGACCATTTGCTTTTGGGTTAGGCTTCAAACTTTTTGCAAATGAGCAACATTTCTGAGATCTTTCTGAAGAAACAAGATGGGGCCTCATGTGAATGATTTTCCCAGGGTCCTTATAATCATAATCTCTCTCTGTGTTCAATGTTTTCTTGTGATGCGTGGGTTGAATTTGGTTTTGCTGACCTTTCTTTGTGTGGCCAGCATCCTGCCACAGCTCTTCTAAAGTGGAGCACCATGAACCTTCTCTTGTGATCTCACCCACCATACTCTTTTGAAACAAAGCTTTCTCAGGAATTTCATGTTGTGGGGTTTCAAGCTCAAACTTCCCTTCTAGAAGGAGAAAGAGAAGATGAAACAGACATAATGAACAGGATAGAGGAAAAATTGTACAGCACTAATTGACATTGAACACAGGGAAACTGCTGAGTCATGTAATAATGGTGCTGACGACGGTGACAATGAGCAGAAACACTCACAAAGTCCTTATCATATGCCAAACATTCATCTACATAGCACTCAGCATGTGCCTGGCAATGGTCTATGTGAGGCACATATAAACTCATTTAATCCTCATCATAACCTCAGGAGGTAGCTATGATTTGTGTTCCTATTTTACAAATAAAGAAAAGGAAGCACATCATGGTCACACAACTGGCCGAGATCACTTTACTAATCTGTGGGAAGATTAGATTTAAACAGAGGCAACCTAACTCCACTTACACAGGCAGTCTACATGCCCTGACTAGTAGGATGAATAGGAGATGAGACAAGGCAACATCATTATTATAGGGCAACATCAGTGGATAACCAAAGTTTGAAGGAGGGGGGGCTCAGTATACAGCTCTTCATTAGCTTTCAGATATAAATCCTCACCAATCTCCCTGCTTTATCTCACTTGTGCCAAACCCATCAGCCTTCTATAACCTTTGGAAAACTGTTAATGCTTCCCCTGTTGTGACATGGCCAAACAGTGAAAGAATGCTTACGCCCCAGCTCTCCATGGAGCTGTAGTATATTTTTTTCTTGAACCTAGGAACATAGCCATATGCCCAGAAAGGTATATTGGAAGGCTGGACAAATAAGCTGTTCCCCAGAATTTGTTTCATGCTTTTTCTATAGAAGTTAATTGCTCTCTTTTAGAACTTTTAGCTTTATGCCACTGAGCATACATTTTTTTTTTCTGCCAAGAATGGGAGTCCCTGATCATCTAATTTACTAGTATAGGGCACAAAACACAGCAGATTTTCAATAAAAGTAATAGCTATGAAATTTTACTATTACTTTTTTTCTAGCAGATTTAACTACTAAGTATTATATGACTACCACATCTAGTTTTTCTCTTTCAGTCACTTAGATAAACTGTATTCCAGACTCTTGTCCTGTCAAGAAACCTCAATCATTTTTCACTTTTTTTAAAAATGAGAACACTTTCAACCTTTATTGTTAACTTTTTCTTATTGTGGTATAAAATGCATAATATAACGTTTACTATCTTATCCATTTTTTAATGTATAGTTCAGTAGCATTATGTATATTCACATTGTTATGCAACAGATCTGAACTTTTACATCTTGCAAAACATCTTATACCCATTAAATTACTCCCTCAGCCACTGGCAACCACTATTCTATTTTCTGTCTATATGAATTGATTATTCTAGGTAACCTCATATAAGTAGAATTTGTCCTTTTATGTCTGGCTTATTTAACTTAGCATGTCTTTAAGATTCACCTGGGTTGTAGAATGTGTCACAATTTCCTTCCTTTTTAAGGCTGAATAATATTCCATTATATGTATATACTGCCTTTTGTTTATCAATTCATCCATCAGTGGACAATTCCACTTCTTGGCTATTGTGAACAGTGCTACTATAAACATGAGTGTATAAATTATCTGTTCAAGTCCCTGCTTTCAAATCTTTTGGCTATCTACCCAGAAACAGAATTGTTGGATCATACAGTAATTCTATGTTTAATTTTTTGAGGAATTGCCATATCATTTTCCACAGTGGCTGCACCATTTTACATTCCTACTAGCCATGCACAAGGGTTCAAGTTTCTCCACATCCTTGCCAACACTTGTTATTCTGTTTTTTAATAGTAGCCATTCTAATGGGTGTGAAGTGATAGCACACTGTGGTTCTGATTTGCATTTCCCATGTGATTAGTGGTGTTGAGCACCTTTTCCTATGCTTGTTGGCCATTTGTATATAATCTTTGAAAAAATGTCTATTAAAGTCCTTTTCTTATTTTTTAATCAGGTTTTTTGTCTTCTGTTTCATTTTTCACTCTTGAATAGCAATTTTACCCATACACTGGCTTTCATTTATTCTGGGTATCTTACACTCTGTGTCCCCAGCCATAGATTTGGAATATTTTTAACTTTTCAATTCACTTAGATAATAAAAATCTTAGTGAATCTGATAATATTTAAATTACTGCCAAAAATCCTTAATGCAAACTATCAGAACTGTGCTGAAAAGCTTTTCCATAACTTTCCAACACAGCCTAACAATATTGATGCAAAAAAAGTCCAATTTATTCCCAAATCCTAGCACATACTCATGTCCTCTACTCCCCTTAAGCTTGCTTTGTCTGCTTCTTTGTTCCCCTTCCAAATGGCTTTGTGGACCAATTACAGGTACTGTACCCTTAAAATTAAGCCCCAATGTCACTCCACCTCTAGGGTGACACCATTTTCTCTGAACTTCACAAGCAGTTACCCTCTATGCTTCCCATTTTGATATACTTATTTTTTGAGTAGCCATCCATGAAACAGACATGATTAATGCACAAAGGCTTTTGACACTTCATGTCATTGTCCTCTCTGTCCAAACACAATCTCTGTTCTTTTGAATTTACCTCAGCAGGTATTTAAAATATCCTTCTAAAATAGTGTAAAATATTCTTTTCTATCTTCAGAAGTTCAACAATTTTTGTATTCTAAATGGTTTCCTCATGTTCAACATTGACATAATAAAGATTAAGTAGGAAAAGTACAAATAACCACAGGCCATATGCTAAGTGGCTTATCCTATATGGCAGACATCAAGCAAAAAATCACAACAATGGAGATGAAAACTACCAGGTATATTTTTAAATTGTAAATATGTGGCCATGATGACAATGTTACTGAAAAGAGTTTGTTAATCTTACATAGTAGAAAATAACTGCATGTTTGCATCATATCTACTGAAGAAAAAAGAAACAAAATAGCAGTGTTTGGGGTAATAAAATCTGTCAGCAGCATCTTGATTGAGCTCATGAACAACTGGCATCCACAAACCTCGTTAGCAACAAGATAGTCTAAATATAAGAAAATAGGAAGTTGGTTTGTAGTGATACCACGAGGATTAAGAAAAAGGGTCATCTAAATTGTATACTCAAAAAGAAAAATTGGTAGGAATTCCAAAATAATAAATTAAATTAGAGGACTGAGAGGAAAAGCCCAGAAAAACAGAAAAAAATCTGACAAAATTTGTCAGGTGATAAGAATTTCTTATTTGGACGATGATGATTCCAATTTCTGATCTCCCAAAATTAAGGAAGTTGAGTCATCTCCTAGGAACTGTCCTCCATGTAGCTAAATAAGGTACCAGAATACAGTTTAAGCACCAGGACCAGAGGTGTTGATATAGGAATAATCAGAATGCAAATATGAGGGCTAAGTGTTCAGAGGAGATGGGTCCTTTAAGTGGATTCCTATCATGAAGAGATGACCACAGGGAAATATAGGGCCCCAAGGTAGAGATGCCACAATTAAGGGAAAAAAAGAAGGAAGATTCAGTAAAGAAAAGAAAATCAATAAATTTAAGGGCAAATAAACATGAAGAAAGGCAGAAAACTCCATGGGCACAAAAGAATAAAACAACATGAAAAAGCAATGTACAGATGGAAAACCCAATCGGATAAGAGATATGATAAGATGCTCTATTTAGTTATTAGAAAAATAACATTAAATAATGAAATGGCCCTTTCACCCATCAGATGGGCCATAAATTAACCCATTTGGTTAATGCCAAGTGTTGGCAAGCAAGGTGTGCAAATGCAAATCCTTGTGCACAGCACATGGGGTGTAGATTGTGCAGCCCATTTAAGGTCAATATGGCTGACTAACTCAATTTAAGTGTATTTATCTCCATGACCAGGCAATCCCACCCCCAAGTATTTACCCCTTAAAAATTCTTACACTGGCCCCTACAGGATATTTATGAGATAATTTATTGCATTTATGGTGGAACCTGGGAGTAGGAGACAACCTAGGTGTCCACCAGTGGGGGAACAGAGGGAATGGATAAGTGTGTAGGCTGACAATGATATCCCCAAAGATATCCATGCCCGCCTGGGTACAAGTCACTCACCTTGATGTCTGTGACGTGGTAGTTCAGCCTCCCCCATCCATGGCTCCTGTCCTTTTACCATCCTGAAGATGACTTCTGGGCTGGGAATGTGATACCCTGTTAAATGGAAAGGATATTGGATTTGGGTTTTAGAGGCCATTCAATGAAGCTTTGCATTGGCTCATCAGAAAAGTCACATTTTCCACTGGGCACAAAGTAATACTCAAGGGTGCCCAAGAGGAATGAACAATCCACGACAAATCAAGGAAAAAACCATGACATACTTCTGATATCCCAACCTTTTCTGCAAAGAGGAGGAAGGAAATCTCAACGAGGACCATCCAAGATTCCCAGGTCAGCTGTGCTCACCCACTGAGAAGAGGTGGTTATAGATCTCCAGCATCACATCCTGGTACAGGTGTCTCTGGGCAGGACTCAGTTGCCGCCACTCTTCCCTGCTGAAGTCCACAGTCACGTCCTCCAACGACAATGATTTCTGTAACAACGTACCCCAGCTCACTGTGAATTACTCATCATTGGTGAAGGGGAAGTTACATATGGGGATGTGCTTCTGATGATTTTTCACCATGATGCATCGTATAGGCTCCCCGCTAAATAACTGTTTCACTTTGTATTTTGGGGGAAGTAAAAAAAATTTACAGGAATATCCTGCCATCCATTGTATACCACATTCATTCAGTCATTCTTTTTCAAAAATGAGGCCAGAAATGGGTTCTTTCTAAGTCCTCTAGCTAATTTAGGAATAACAAACATGATGTTTATTAAGCAACTACATGCCAGGCTGTAGCTGTGCTGGGTCCCAGGGGCTCAACATAGAATTACATAAGCTTCTACTCTTCCAGCACTCAGAGACTTGGAAAAGAAGTAAACATACAAGCTCAATTATGGGGACAGAAAGGGAACACGGTAGAAACAGATGCAGAGCACACTACTGGGGAGGGGCAAATAAGGGACAAGCAAATTCTACCTGGGAGTGGAAAGTCATGCCACTTAGAGTTGGTGAAGCTTAAACTGTAAGTAAGAAGTTTGATACAGGATGCGTGCATGGAGGAAATAAATCATTTTCCAGAAAAGAGCTTGAATTAAAGTGGAGAAGCAGGAAAACACCATGAATTCAGGGAGCAGCAGATAGGCTCTATGTAAGAGGAGAGGCAATTGCGTGATGTTTGGAAGGTAGTTACCATCCAAGTTCCAAGGAAATCGGCTGGAGTCTGATCATGTAATGGGTATGGATTTTTATTATAATTAATGGATTGCCATTTAAGAATTTTAAGTTCAGGGAAAAGATATGACATGTTAATATTTCAAAAAGATGATCTTCCCTATAAGAAGCAATATTAACGAAAGGGTTCATGATTAAAAGAGCTTCATTATAGAATTATTACAGATGATAAATGCAGCGTGAAGGAAAGAATTAAAATATCATCACTTTTACTGATCACCAGTGACTGCTAAAACCATATAGGTGAAGACTGATGGGCTCTTTATGATTAAGGGTTAGGATGACAATACCTGAACCCAATAATCAATTTTAACATCACAAAGAGAGAGATGACCAGACATTATGTGCACCTGATATGGTCTAACAGTACATAGATGGTGTACAAACTATGGAATATTATTGCCAAAAACAAAGAAATCAAAGTGGGATCTGGCCAAGCCTTTAGAGTAGAGCCATTCAATGGAAATATAATGTGAGCCACATATGTAATTTAAAATTTTCTAGAAGCCATATTAAAAAGAAACAGATGAAATCAATTTAACAATATATTTTATTCAATCCATTATATTCAAAATATTATCATTTCTATATTAACCAATATTTTAAAAATCATCAATGAGATGTTTTACATTCTTTTTTCATATTAAGTTTTTAAAAGCCAGTGTAAATTTTATACTTAAAGCACATCCCAATGTGAACCAGCCACATTTCAAGTGCTCAACAGCTATACGTGGTCAGTGGCCACCATATTGGACAGCAGAGGTCTAGATTTAAACACTAGTTCACCAGAAATACAAGGATAGTTGTCCATGGTGTAAAATGACACCATGTGAATGCAACTGAACCAAATCTAGAATCTGCCACAATTTAAAGGACAACCCAGTTCTTCAAGCAATAAATAGCAAGGGAATAAAACAAGGAGGAAAACCATTTGTAGATTAAGAGAAACTAAAGATAATTTCAACTAAGTGGAATGTGTGGACAATGGATGGATCCTGATATAAAAAATCAAGTTTAGATAGTTTGGGTATTTATGATATTAAGAAATAATTATTATTTTGGGGATGTATGAATTATATTTGCGGTTATGTAAAAAAACATCTCTCAGAGATGTACAATATTGATGAAATAATATAATGTCTGGGATTTGCCTTCAAATAATCTAGCAATGGGAGTCATTAATGAAAAAGGATGGGTAAATAGGCTAATAATTATTAAGATAAGGGGTTCAGGCCAGGCGTGGTGGTTCATGTCTGTAACCACAGCACTTTGGGAGGCCGAGGCAGGAGGATTGTTTGAGGCCAAGAGTTCAAGACCAACCTGAGCAAGAGCGAGACCCCATCTCTACAAAAAATAGAAAAATTAGCCAGCCATGGTGGCATACACCTGTAGTCCCGGCTACTCGGGAGGCTGAGGCCAGAGGATTGCTTAAGCCCCAAGAATGTAAGGTTGCAGTGAGCTATGATGACACCACTAAACTCTAGCCTGGGCAACAAAGTGACACCCTGTCTCAAAAAAAAAAAAATAAGTAAGTAAATAAATAAATAAATAAGGGGTTCATTATATCATTTACTCTACTTTTGCTTATGCTTAAAAATTTTAGTAATACAAAGTTTAAAACCCAGCACCCTTCATTTAAAACAAAATCTAATCTGGAAATCTGCATGCATAATTGAATATGCAGCTATGTCTTTCTTGAGTTGGAAACATTTTCTGCAAGAATTATAAAATGATTTCCAACCTACAGTTTGAACCCAGGCAAAAATCAACTTAGTGTGAGGGTAAAATAAATGTCATTTTTCATGACATTTTAAACATTTTTATTTTTTTATATAAATATATATCTTGATAGATATAGATACCATATATTAAATATGTAAATATGTAATGTTTTTTGTTTTGAGCATGATATTCTCAGATATGTAAGGTCTCACAGGATTTACCACCATGCACCCAAGAAACTCCTAGAGGAGGCACTGCCACAAAATGAGAATAACAATAAACTGTGGAAGAGAAAGCCAAAGTATTCAGGACACAAGGAATTGGACACTTGACAGAGAAGAGAATTCCCAGGTGATGGTGAAGGGAGATGCCATGAGAAGACTGAGCATCAGGTGCCAAGAGAGCAGCCAGGTCCAATCACAGCAAGTCAAAAAAGCATTAGGAGAGGCTTCCTCAAGGAGATGGAATTGACAGCCCAGACTCTCAAGCAAACTGCCTGGCTTTAATCCCAGCCTGGCTGCTTGCTGACTGTGAAACTGGGGCAGTTATTTTATCCTGTGCCTCCACCTTCTCTTCTGTAAAATGGGAATAACAGCACCATCTACCTCACAAAGTTGTGAGGATTAAAACTGTTCCTCAAACAATGAATGTTTGTAATTACTGCTACCATTATTATTACCTAGTAACAAATTCAATTTATGATGAGAGTATCTATACACTTGGAGAAAACTGTATAATATATTAATGCATACATAGAAAAGTAAATGAATAGCTAATCCATAAAACTGTGCACTCCAGGGAAAAACAAAAAGTCGTGCAGGAGAAGAGTCCTCATAGTATTTATAGGCAGCTGTGAATACAGTTTGCACCATCGTAATAATAAACAAGGCATAGTGATCTGATCAGAATGTGACCCAGTTCTTAGAGGACAGGCAAGGACAGCATGCACGTGAGTGCTGGGGGTGAAAGTACAGGAAAGTGGGCTAAACCTAATCTTTTAGCAGTATGTTTCATAGTTAACATGTTGTTAATTAATAACCCAAGAGGTAGCAATATAAGCATGTCATTAATAGATTAGGAGATAAATCTCAAAATATTTAGCTAAAAATGTGAAAAGTTGCTTCTGAGAAGCTGGAATTTGGGGAAAAAAATAGCAAGCGATAGCTCTTTTTAGTTACAAACCTCACAAAACTATCTCACCCTCCTTTTCATGTTCAAATAAAACTAAAACTTACGTGCGAAGGACAAAATAGCAAAAACTATTTATAAATAATGTCCACATGCAAGAAGGACAATAGGTTATCACTATATAAGACTGCTCTAAAAATCCAGAAGTTAAGACAAACCATAATATAAATCAAAGAAAAGCTGGGCAAGGTGGCTCAAGCCTGTAATCCCAGCTACTCAGGAGGCTGAGGTGGATAGCTTGAGGCCAGGAGTTCGAGACTAGCCTGGGCAACATAGCAAGACCCTGTATCTAGAAAAAAATGAAAAAGAAAATTAGCTGGCCATGGTGGCACACACCTGTAATCCCAGCTGCTCAGGAGGCTGAGATGGGAGGATGGCTCGAGCCCAGGAGTTCAAGGCTTCAGTGAGTTACAACTATGCCACTGCACTCTAGCCTGGGTGGCAGAGTGAGACCCCATTTAAAAATAAATAAATAAAATTTAAAAAAATAAAGACAAGAAAAAGTAATTCACTAAAGAAAAGAAATTGATCAATTATGAAAATTTATCCTGTTTGTAAACAAAGTGATGCAAATTAAAACAATATACTTTTTTTCACCAAACTAGCAAAGATAAAAATAATAAAATAAAAACATACAGAATTGTCTAGAATAGAGGGAAATACGTACCATAAAGAAAAGACAATGTGAATAGTATCTGGAAATATTCTCACATGAATTCAGAAACTGATGGAAAATCTGAACTAGCAAAAGCAGTATTGATTTAAATGGCAAAATGAAAATCAGGTCAAGCAGAAAAATACTTCCATTGTTAAAAAAGGAAATGGGCTTATACTGAGCAACATGTGTCCTATAATGCTAATCTTGAAGATGTTCTGAATGTGCCCTTACAATCTGACCAACATCAATGCAAACGAAAGAAAATTTTCTACATTTGCAATGTTGTCACAAAGATTTAGATGATTTTATATTTTAAATGTGTATGTTTTAAATTTTCTTTTAAGAATGACTTTTAAATATTTTGAGTATTATATTTCAATTTTTAAAAAGATTTCAATTTGCAATTTATTTTGTTTTAATATTCCCTCCTTATAACGTTTTCTATCATCAAATGTTTCTCTCAGGTTGAGATGATTTTAACATGTTACTGAAGTGTATAACCTCACACTATACTGGTTCACAATGACAATAAAACATGCATTTATACTTTTTTTAACAGAACATTTCTGTAGGTTTGAGTATAAACCTATCACAGAAAATGGGTTCTTGTTATAGTCACTCACTATTATTTAAAAACATGTAAATAAAGGACCATGAAATATACAGAATAACAGGATTTCAGGACATCTTGATCATACCCAAGAATTCTGATTTCTTGTTACCAAATCCTGAAGATTTATATCATGGGCAATCTTTCAAAAAGGAAAACCACATGGTCATTAAAAACCTGTTCTCACTCTACTTCCCTGTGACTATATAAACTACAAAGGAAAGGGACCTTCTGCACCTTATGGGAACAGAGGAGAAATGAGCCAATCCCCATAGATGAGGGAGGAGGAGTCTGGTGGGGACCAGCTGAGAATCTGCAAAGGCCCAGTGGTGGATAAAGGGGCTGAGCCAGTGCTGAGGAGGAAGGAGCTGGCATTTCCCTGCCTGTGACTGGGGCTCCCATCCAGACCAGGGACTACATTTTCTTCTTCCTTGGCCCAGGGCCAACCCTTTATACCCACACATCCTCCTTCATTAGCCAGTTCACAGTTTCTTCTAGAACACAGACGGCCCATGGATGGTGGGACATCAGCCTCTTGTGGTCCTTGCTGGGCAGAAGGATCAAGGCTGTCTCAGGAACAGGAAATATAGAATCTGCTGCATTTGCCCTCATATTCTGGAGAACTTTCCCCAGGGCTGCTCCTGCTTACCTTGCACAAGTCGTCCTGCTCCTCTGGACCCAGGACCTGGGGCCTCTGGGATAAATTCACATCAGCAGGCATGTCCCTCTGGGCTTCTACTCTCGGTCTGTCTTGCCAACAACTCCACTTCTCCCAGAAGCTGGGAGGGCGTATGGAGGATCCAACCAGGGCAACTGGGGAGAGGTGGGCTGGGCTGTGAAGAGAGATTCTGCAGCCTCGATGATGTGGCCTGACCCAGAGGTTCCACAGAGTCACCAGGAAGCCCTAGAAAGGCAATGACCACATGGTCACTCACTCAACATTTGCTCCACAAATATTTCCCGGGGGCCTTGAGGTGAAGGTCACCGTGTTTACACTGGAGTAGACAAAGTTCAGAAAAATCCAACTCTAGTTATTAGCCAGGGTTAGGGAAAAAGACTGAGTTTGGACCAAACATTATGAAGGATTCACTGCAGCTCTTTCACTTTTTAACTGTGAGAACATGGAGATACTACTTTAGACGTAGTTTCTAAAATGAGGCTACAGGTATTTATAACAAGCGTTGGAAACCTTATGTAAGATGAGGTTTGTCAAGCCCTCAGCCCCTGCCTGGTGTGTGGTAAATATGAATAAAACCCAGCAAGTTGTCAACTTAATTTCACACAACCCTGTCAGCTAAATATCATGAGCACTATTATGCCCATTTTGTGGATGCAGACAATGAGGCTGTGTGCTATTACATAATTTGCCTGGAGGTTACTCAGTCTGCAAATGGAAGAAAAGGGAATCAGCCCCACACCTACCTCATCCTAAACTGCACACCATCTGATGTACCCGTATGTGGCCAGCTTCCAGAAACACCATTTCCATCTCCTGCTGCCTTCAGAGAGCTCAGGCAGGGAGTTGGCTGCGTCTGGCGTGCCTGTTCTGAGCATTTCAGTGCCCACCCATGACACACCATACAGCCCAGCCTCTTCTAACAAAGCTAAAAATTAAAATCATTCTACCCAACCCCCACCTTAACCCAGAAAATTTGCAGACATGCATGACGACCTCCAATCACTGACCATTTCTAGCCTGCCCATAATAAGTTGCCCCTACCTCACCCAAATGCAGTCCTTGACAGCAATGACTTTCAGAAATCCCTAACGGGTGGACCACAGGACTGCCAGAAGGTTACAAAATGCCTCCCAAGCTCCTGAAATCATTACTACCCTGATAGGCAATCAAAGTTTCCCAGGGAGTATAATTTATCGGTTTCCACAGGATGCCAAATAATCCTCAACATAGGGGCTCGAATGAAACACCCCAAGAGAAAACCATCATCAATCCGCTTAACTGCCAATCACTGATCCTCACCACGTCCACAGAGACTCAAGGAGAGGCCAAAACTGACCCACCCATCCAACCGTGAAGGACCCTTCAGTGCCCAGAAAGCAACGCAGTCACCCTCACAAACCCCAATCACTGACCCCCCAGGCCTCCAGTCAACTGGCTCCCATACGCTACCCTTAGCACCCCAACCTACTGATTCCTACAGGTCGCTAATCACTGGCCCCCAGAGCGTATTACAAGGTGACCCTCCAAGTCCTCCGACCCCTGAAGCTCCTGGCTCCCAATCAACCCCTGAGTCCGCTAGTCCCCCAAGCAGTCAATCACCTTCCTAAATCTCCTCCGGCACCACCGACTACGGCGCTCTTAAGACGCATGTTCACTACCTTCAGATGAGCACGTTTCAGGGCCAAAAACATAAAATCTGATATTAAAGTTCACTTGGACTTTAAGTTACGAAAACACTTATATACAGACAGAAAATACACAAGAAAAGAGGGAAAATTAACGAGCCAATCATGCAACTTAAATTAGCAAACCCCACTTAACCCACAGCCGCCACCACTCACCCAGAAACCGCCAAATCACACACCTCACAGACCCGTCTTCACTCACCCCGCAACCATCTCATCACTCACCCCAAGCCGACCGCCCTCACTGACCCCACAGAAGCCCTGCTACGAATATCCCCAATCACCTCGGCGTCCCGCAAGCGATATAGGAGGGCTAGACCCACCCGACTAAAGACGCGAAATGGCCGCTCTGGGCCACTTCCGGTTTGGATTAGGATCCCGTCAGGATTTCCTTGGCCGGTGTTGAGCTATGCGCATGCTCACTAACACTTTTGAAGCTGCCGTCTACCAATAGTTATCATGGCGTCCGACGGCGCATCGCTACTCCGTGGTTCATTTCCCTTATTGAGAAACTTGCCAGGAGGACGGCATGGAGTACGGTTATGATATTGGAGGCCGCCATCTTCAAAGAACTTTCATTCCGTACAGCCAAGGAAGGCGTATGGAACGTCACGGAGTAAAAGTACTGGGGCTGTTCCACATTGGTAGGAGACCTATTCAATACTTGCGTATATTTTAGGAAAAACTGACATTGCATATTCTGAAAAATAGCTTTTCTGTCTATTTTCACAATGCTTTAAAGGCTTTTATTTTTCCTGAATTACTAAAGAACTCACCAATTTTAACACTGCTTTTGAAAATTTTATCTTTTTGAGAAATTTTATCTTTGCAATCCTTGCACGGTGGCTCGCTATACCTGGATGAATCCGTAGGTGAAGCTACCTATGAAGAGACAACGTGAAGAGAGAATTTAGGGTTCTTGTGACATTTCATTTAAAGAGAGAATAAAGAAAATACAATCAAGTTAAAGGAGAAAATACAGTTACTGAGGACAATGCCAGCCAGCTCAACTGGGCAGGATTTTGAGGAAGAGGTTTTTCAATCAAATAGGCAGAAATGTATGCTAGAAGGTGGGCAATAGTGACCATAAAATTAAAAATTGGGCTGTTATTGGGAAATGGGAGGTGGGGCTGAGTGAGGATCAAGGGTAAAGATGTGAAATGACTCTTCTTAACACAATAATTTGAAAGCATTTCCTGGTCACCAAAAGGACAACGTTGGAAAGAAATATGAAAAAACAGGAATATCCTGCAAAGTAATATTGAAATAAATCATGTCTAAAATTTTCTGATTGCGCAAGGAAACATATTTAAGACTAAGGGGGAATGGGGATGCTTGGGAAATGGGCCCAGAATGAAAAAGGCTGGGATGAGATCCCAAGACTGGTAAGAGGGTCACATTCATTGAGTAATATCCATCCATCCATCCACCTCCCTATCTTTCTACCCATCTGTCCATTCATTCATCCATCCCTCCATCTATCCATCCCAACTGTCTTTCCATTACCCACCCATTCATCTGTCATCTCTATCAGTTAACGTTCAATTGCAAAAATAGAAATCACTCTAATCTTTAAAACAGGAAATTTAATCAAAGAAATGTGTTATATACTTCATGGAAAATATGAAAAGTTAAACATGGCCAGTGAAGCAACTGAGAAATGAGCAACAGCAAGAGAATGTCATCAGGACAAGGGAAGTGACAGTGTGCCAGAGCCCAGGATCAGGGGCACCCAGAGGAAAATTAAACCACAGCAGCTCTTCTTCTCGGATACTGGAGGCTCAGAGGAGGTGCAGCTGCTGCCAGAGATGTTGTAGCATGCAGAGAGAAGGAGCAAAGTAAGTACCTTGGCTTCCGTGTTTATTTCCTCTGTTTTAATCTCCAACATTTGCCTCTCATTAACTAAACCTGGAAGGAAGCCAGTGAATAAAGGTGCTTGAGAAATTAAGTTTGCATGGGTAAGTCCAATAGTACAGTAATGTCAGAGAGGGGCCAGGAAAGGGTTTGAACATATCAGCCATAGACGGGACCATCCATCCATCTGAGCAGGAGAAGAGACCAAACTACATCATAAAGGGGAAGATATGTCTTCTGTATATCTGAACACTAGGCCTGCATGTGTCTCTCTTTGTATCTATTTCTCTGACTTTCTCTTCCCCCCTCTATTTCCAGCACCTGCAGCCTGGGAGGATGGCTCCTCCCTATGAGTCTGGAAGAACCAATCCCTGCAACTTGTTTGTGTGACTGACAGCAAGCCCCTGCCAGGCCGACTGGAGCCAGGAGGGCCAAACCCCAGTCTCTCCCAGTCCTCCGAGCTCATGGTCCTGGAGCTGCCCCAAATGGTGTCTGGTGATGGAAGGGAATTCATCTGCCAAGCTCAGCACCCCCTGGGCTCCCAGCACATCTTGTTAAGGGTCAGCGATTGGCAGTTGAGCACATCAATCGTGTGTTTCTATTATGGTGCCTTATTTTGATCCTAGTATTGTGGATTATTTGGAGTTTTGTGAAAACCACTGAATCGCACACCTTGGGACATAGTTGTTGTCAATCAGAGAGGTTAATGATTTTTGGAGCCTAAACCACATCAGAGACTCAAGGGCATTTCGAGACCCTCTGGCAGTCCTTGGTGCACTCATTCGGAATTTCTGAAGGTCGATGCTGTCGGTGACCGATTTGGATCTGGAGGGCAACCCATTATGGGCGGGCCAGAGATAGTGATTGGGGGTCCTGGTGTAGATCTGCGGGTTTTCCAGGTCAAGGTGGGGGTTAGGTACAGTGAATTTCAGTTTTATCTTTGTCAGAAGAGGCTGAGGTGTGTAACATGTCATGCATGGGCACTGAAGTGTCCAGAATCTCACATTAGGCTCTAGACATGGCCAGTTTCCAGCCTGAGCTCTCTGAAGGCAACAGGAAATGGTGTTTCTGGAAGCTGATCATGTACAGGACCACATGTGATAGTGGGGCCAGTGTGTGGTTTAGAAATGAGGCAGATGTGAAGCTAATTCCCTGTTCTTCCATTTGCGGACTGAGAGACCTTACGGCAAATTATGTAACAGCAGACCGCCTCATTTCCTCATCCACAAAATGGGTATAATAATTATCATAATATTTAGCTGACAGAGTTGTATGAACATTAAACAAGTACCTGATACCTGACTCAGCAACTTGATAATTTTTATTCATATTTACCACACACCAAGCAGGTGCTGAGGGCTTGATAAGCCTCATGTTGCATAAGTTGCCCAACGCCTGTGATAAATACCTGCATCTTCATTTTGGAAATTACAACTAAAGTAATATCTTCATATTCTCACAGTTAAAAGGTAGCACAGCTGCAATGAATCCTTCACTACCTTTAGTCCAAATCCCATGGTCCTTTTTATTGTTTTACCCTAATAACTAGAGTTGGATTTTTCTGAGTTTTGTCTATTCCACAGTGTCTAATACAGTGGCCTTCACCTCAGGGCCACCAGAAATTCGTGTAGGGCAAATACTGGATGAGCGACCATGTGGTCATTGCTTTCCAGGGCTTCCTGGCGTCTCTTCGGAACCCCTGGGTCAGGCACATTATTGAGGCTGCAGGATCTTCCTTCACAGCCCACCTCTCCCCAGGACCTCCAGATGCCCTCCCAGCTTCTGGCTCCCAGGGAAAGAGGAGTTGTTGGCAAGAGAGGGTGAGAGTATGAGCCCGGGGGTGGGGGGGACTTGCATGCTGATGTGAATTTATCCCAGAGGCCCCAGGTCCTGGGTCCAGAGGAGCAGGACGGCCTGTGCAAGGTAAGCAGGAGCAGCCCCAGGAACAGTTCTCCAGAATGTGAGGGCAAACACAGGATGCAGCGGATTCTGCACTCCCTGTTCCTGAGACAGTCTTTATCCTCCTGCTGAGATCACACCACAGGAGCTGATGGCTGTCCCACACCTTTTGATCCTTTAATAACATGCTCATTTTGTTGCCATCAGTTCTCAGGTTTAGACTTACCTCTCTTCACCAGCTCCCATCCCCAGCACTGCGTGCATGTTTTCCACTAACAGCCCTCTGAGGTGGGTCAAATTCTGATCAGACCAGACATGACTGTGGAGTGTAAATACAGTGATGACTTTTTTTCTCCTGCACTTATTTTTGTTTTTCCCTAGAGTGAATAATTTTAGGGACTAGGTATTCATTTACTTTTCTCTATACATAGTAATTTATTACCAAATTTTTCCAAGTGTGTAAACATCCTCTTCATAAATTGAATTGATTGTCAGGTAACAACAATAGTAGCAATGACTGCAAACATTCATTTAAAGCTTACTGTGTACCAGGCACAGTTCTAATCCTCACAACAGACCTGTGAGGTAGATGCTGCTATTATCCCCATTTTAGAGAAGAGAAGACTGAGGCACAGAATGAAATTACTGGCCCAAATTCACATGGTCAGCAAGCAGCAAGGCTGGGATTAAAGCCAGGCAGTTTGCTCGTGAGTCTGGGCTGTCAACTCCATCTCCTTGAGGAAGCCTCTCCTATTGCTTTTTTGACTTGATGTGATTGGACCTGGCTGCTCTCTGGGCACCTGATGCTCAGTCTTCTCATGGTGGCTCCCTTCACCATCACTTGGGAATTCTCTTTTCCTCTCTGATGTGTCCAATTCCCTGTGTCCTGAATCCTTTGGCCTTCTCTGTCACAGTTTACTTTTACTCTTATCTTGTGGGAGTGCATCCTCAGTGTATTACTTGGAGATGTGTGTGCATTGCAGGTAAATCTTATGAGAGCTTGCATGTCTGAGCATGCCATGTCCTCCCCCCATAAAAACCAATATATTCACACACATATTTAACATGTAATATTCTATCAAGACAATTTTATAAATATAAACTTTTAAAGCTCTCACAGAAAGTGGAAGATTTTACCTTCACACTAAATTGATCTTTCTTTCAGCTGGGTTCAGAACTTATAGGTTGAAATTACTTTTGTGCAGAATCTTCAAGACATTTCTTTTTTGACTTCCTAAAGCCTGGCTTGTCCAATATGGTGGCCACTCCCCACATATGGCTGTTGAGCACTTGAAATGTGGCTGGTCCTCATTGAGATGTGCTGGAAGTGTAAAATATACACTGGATTTCAAAGATTTAGTATAAAAAAAGAATGTAAAATATCTCATTGATGATTTTTTAGATATTGGTTATATACTGAAATAACAATAATTTGGATATATGAAATGAAATAAAATATATTATTAAAACTGATGTCACCTATTTCCTTTTAATATGGCTACTAGAAAATTTAAAATTACATATATGGCTTTCATTTGTGGCTCACAATATATTTCTACCAGCAATGCTGCTCTAGAGGTTTGGTCAGATTCCCCATCAATTATTTATTTTGGGGGGATTAAGAATACTCATAATGCATATCCTGTGTTACTATATACTGTTATTAATACATCATATCAGATGGACACACTCTCTGGTTATTTCTCTGTGATTTTAAGCTCGACCATTGGGTTCAGGTGTTGTCAGTCTACTCTTCCATTATAAAGACCTCATCTGCCTCTCACCTATATGGTTTTAGCAGCCATCGATGATCATTAGAAGTGGTGACAATCTAATTCTGTCGTTCTGGCTGCATTTGTCATCTGCCATACTTCTGTAATGAAGCGTTTTCCATCATTAACTCTTTAAACTAAAAGCGGTTTTTACAGGAAAGATTGTCTTTCTGAAGGTTATATCTGATCAAATCTCTTCCCCAAACTTAATATACTCAAATGGAAATTAATTAATAGCAGTAAAAATCCATATTTTTACACAATCAGACCCACCACAGCCCACTTCCTTGGAACTCAGATGATAACCACCTTTCAGATATCTCAAGGACACTTGAACTGGGGATTCAAAAGGAAGACACAATCTCTGAATGTGGTAAGAAGGGTCCTGGGAGAGAATCCCAGTGCAAGGCAACCCCTGGTCCTCATCTAGGGTGGTGGGAGGGAGGGAAGCAGCAGAGCCCTTGAGATGGCAGGAGAGGGGCGGCTCAGGACCTGGTACAGAAGCCACACCCAAGATCACTCACTGGGCTCTGCCCCCCTCCAGGCCAGGTCTTGCCTCTCCTCCCCTGCTCTGACCCAGACACTGATATCCAAGTCCTACAGAACCTAGAGTCCAGCTGCCTTGGGAACCTACAACCCTTGAGTGGGGAAGCCCCTCACCTTTTCCTGGGAATGGGCCACCCTTTTCTCCCTTGGCCCTGGACACATTACTTCTCAATGTTTCATATCATCCCTCAGCCCCAGGACCACATCACCAACTTCCCTTGTCTTAGAGCTGGTGTGACCTCAAAGAGAAGCTGAGTTCTGGGTCATGCAACCTGGGATCTCAAGGGCCAGGGCATTGAGGGAGCAGCCATTTGTGCCTGGGCCCTGGAGATATGCCTGGGAAGGCCATAAAGGGAGCTCTGAAGGCCCACTCCCATCACTCCATCCCCGAAGGTAGAAATATTGACTTCCTATTGCAGGTGTATCATAGAACCAGGCCACCTGCCATCCAAGAAAATGACCCAGGAAGGAGGGAGCCTCCCCTCTAGGGTTGGGGTGAAAAAATTTCTGCCAGCACAGTAATGAGCTGGGGTCTCAGAACTCAAATACATCTGCCAAGGTAAGCCATGAGAGGCCCCCTCAGGGTCCTCAGTGCCCACCCTGCTCATACCACACATGGCTCATTGCCAAATCCAAAGTCTGTTTTTCATCCTTGCCTCATGCAACTTCCCTGACTCACCAGCCTTCACATCTTCCCTGTAGTGGCTCTGCTCCTATCTCTATAGTGGACTCTTCCAGGGGAGATAGGGATCAGGTGCCATTCACCTCCCCAGGGTGCTCAGTAACCTTTGTTGAAGGGGCCCAAACATGTATCCCTAACCACATTTGTTAGACTCCTGGGAGAGTCCAGCCAGGCAGCCTGGGCAGGCACAAGGGATTTTGTGGGTCTCCTCTGAAGGTCTGAGGCTCCTCTCTCCCAACCCTCATCCTTAGGGCATCAAAGACCTGGTTTCTGAACCCAGAGGGGCAAAGCCAGCGGAGGCCAGAGGCGGACCGAGGCAGGGCCACACTCCCCCACTCACTGTCTGCAAGCTGGGGCAAAACAAAATTTCAGGGTCAGGTCGATAAGGAGAACCCAGCATAAAAGACTAAGAAGAAACTTTTGAGGGATGTATACATTTGCTACCTTGACCGTGGTGATGGCTACACAGGTGTATTCTGTGGGAAACTGAACGTCACCCAGCCTCACTGAGGCGTGCTGAAGGATGTGACCATGAACTGTCAGTAGCTGCACTGTCAGGGGCAACTGGGGAGGTACCAAAGAAGAATCATGAGAAACAGGACATCAGAGCAAGTTTGTTGCGGTTACCAATGCAAATGTAATGCTGATGACTATGCACTAAAAGGAGAATGATGTGTAATGACAATGCTTTAATTCCAGATTAGAGCTGAAGACCCACTATGGCTCTGTAGTCACTTGTGGGCTATCTGCATGTGTGCATTCTGATTTATTTGTTTATCTTTTTGCTCAACAGTAAGCTTAGGTAATTTTATATTTGTGAACTGGCATGCTCCCTTGGGTCTCAATTTCTTGTTTCTCCAGAAATACCTATGTTAAAATTTATGAAATTGCACACTTTAAGTATGTGCAGTTTATTGCATATCAGCTGTAACTTGATAAGGTGGTTTTTAAAAAAGTACCATATAAAGCAAAAACAAAAATGTATATCTACCCAATGGCCCAGAAATTCCTTTCCCAGCTATTTATTCAAGAGAAATGAAAATATATATTCATAAAAAGACTAGTACAAGAGTGTTCAAGGCCGTTTTGTGCAAAATAGTCAAACACTGGAAACAACTCAATGTTCATCAATATCTGAATGGATAAACAAATTATGGTATATTCATAAATGGAATAGGATTCATGAATCAAATGGAATGAACCCCTGATGTATTCAGTAGCATTCAGGAGTCTCAAGAAATCAGACATACAAGAGTACACACTATGATTCCATTTTTATGGGAGTTCTAGTACAGGTAAAACCAATCTACAGTGATAGAAATCAGTACAGGCTGCCTCCGGAAGGGGGTGGTATTGAGTGGAACTGGGTGTGGGGGGCCCTGTGCAGTAGTGGCAATGTTCTACGTCTGGATGGGGTGGTGGTTACACTGATGTATGCATTTGTCAAAACTCATCAAAATCTGTGCACTGATTAGAAATACATTATATAAAAATTTATTTATACATATATAAAATATACATGTATGTTATACATAATAAGTTTATATCATACATATGTGATAAAATACATAATATGTAAGACACTGTAATCGTGGATACATGACATTGTGCTCTTGTCAAACTCATAGAACTGTCCAACACAAAGAGTGAACTTTAGGGTGAACTATGGACTTTAGTTGATAATGCTGTGTTGACCTTGGTTCATTCGTGCTGACAAGTGCACCGCACTAATGCAAGGTGTCAATAATACAAGAAACTATGAGGGCAAGCAGGGTGTATATGGGAACTCTCTGTACCATTTGCTCCATTTTTGTGTAAACAAACTGTTCTTAAAAACAAACTCTATTCATCATAACACATAAATTCATTTGTTGCGTATATATTCATTATATGTAAATTGTACCTCAATAAAAAATGAAGGAGACTACACATAGTATGATTACATTTGTAAAAAGTTCAAAGAAAGGGTTTATCTGAAATATATTTTTAGGGATAAAAATAGGTGATAAAACTATAAAGAAAACACAGAACTGGTTAATGTAAAAGCCAGGAGAGTGGTTATTTTTAGGGGGGTTAGAGAGTGTTGTGATTAGGCAGACAAGCACAGGGGAAAACTGAGGAGTGGTCATCGTTGTTCTACTATCTGATCTGTGTTGTGTTTATCTAGTCTTTTATTTCTAACCATTTGGTTAGTGCTACCTATATGGTAACACACATACACATACACACACAGAGAAAATATACTATTGTGATATTATAGCACAAATAACATGATATTTGTAGTACAAATCTTGCAAGATAGCAGTTTTATGCCCTGACACTCATGTTTTGGTGATATTTTACAGTTGCTTCTTTTTTCCAGAGATCATTATTCATAAATGAGAGAATAATTTTTTAAAAGCTCAAGAAATACTGAGTTTTACCTATACGAAAAATAAAAGACCAAATTTGTATGATACATATGATTGCACCAAAACTAAGGTTTCTTCATCAAATAGAGGACAACTCAGAGCAGTTTAACTGAGAAATGACAGAATGAGCGAAGTCATTTGCTTAATCTAAAGCGCACAAGAGCTTCTTAACTAGAATGCATGGGAAACTCCCACAAATCAATAAGAAAATGGAAAACGAGCCAACATAAAAATAAGCAAAGCACACGAATATTACTTGACAAATATAGAAACATGAATGGAAAACAAGTTCATGTTGAGATGCTCAACCTCACTGGTAGCTGAAAAAAATTCAAGTTAAACAGAAACGAGATCCTTCTTTATACTCATTCAGAAAATCAAGGACAATAACAGCAAGTGTGGCAAAGATGTGAGGAAACGGAGACCTTCGTTTTCTATTGGTGACAGTGCAGCCTGTCCCAGTGCAGCATTTGGGAGCTGGCAAGACTTCTTTCGTGAACTGAGTGTGCTTTCTTTGTGATAAATCATTGAACTGTGCACTTAACAATTTGTATCATCTTATGCATGACAACAAAAAATTTTTAATTAATATTCAGGTGAAGTAGCCAGAAAAAAATGTATACTGTATGATGTCATTTACATATAGGTCAAAAATAGTAAAATCTAAACTTTGATATTTTGGGATGCATATGTTGTTGGTAAAAAAAATATTCTCCAAGGTAAATAATAAGGATGAGATTAATATTTTTACAAGAAGTGTGGAGATGTTAATAAGGAAAACTCCAAAGCCCCTCTGTGTAAACCCTTTAAATAAACAATTCACCAAGAGAGAATAATAAAATAAAATAGATGGGAAAGGTTGTTTATAATCACATCTATGAAGAGTAAAGAATATAGATAATATTATTTCTCTAATCTTGAATTAGCAAAAGTGAAAAAAAGTCTGCCATGCCCAGGCTCTCTCAGGCATTGCCAGGAGATATAAATGAGCATGGCACTTTTGGAAAATGCCCTGCTGGCTTCAGATGGAATTGGGGGAATCTTCCCCTGTCCTTAGTTATTATATCCGTTAGAAATGCATTGTGCTGTGAGTTACAAAAAGTCTGACTTTCAGGGACTTTAACAAATAAGGTTTAATTTTTTTTCATGTAACAAGAGGTCTGGGGTCAGGCTGCTGCTGTCTTTGAGCCCACAGCACCTTCCGGAGGGTAAAGGAGAGACGGGGAGGTGCACAGAGCGAAGTCCAGCTCCCAGACCACAGGGCCCGGCCCCTGCCTGGTTTCCTGCCTCCCAGGCAGGCCCAGTCCCTGTGACTCAGCTGCTCTCCCCTCTAGTCAGACTCCTGGGCACAGCCCAGCCTTTCCCAAACCGAGGACGCAATGCTGCTTCAGCACCAAGGACAGCACCGTCCCTGCCGCCGGAGCTTCTCCAAGGACCGAAACGTGTGAGGGCTGGAATGAGAGCAGGTCTCTGTGGGCGGACCCTGGTGGGAGACTCGGGAGAGGATGGGGCCAGAAACGCCCCCCAGCCTGGGTCTGCCCTTCTCAGGCTCCTTGCTATTCCTAGGAAAAGGCCTGATATTTAGTCAGAGAGGGATTTTGCACATACTCTCGGTTTCTTGCTTCTCAGGGCAGACCCCAGGAACCCCTCCCCGGTTGTGGTAACCCCCTCCCCCTCCCCTCCCCCTCCCTCTCCCCCTCCCTCTCCCCTCCCCCTCCCCCTCGCTCTCTCCCTCCCCTCCCCGCTCCCGTCTCTGGCCGGCTCCCAGGTGGAGCTCTGGAGGGCAGAGAACATGCCTCACAGTGCTTTTCAGTCTCTAGCTCTGTGCCCAGTCCTGGAAGATTAAAAAACACATGCCTCAGTGTCTCTCAGATAAATGAAGGAGCAGATTATCAGGAGGCTGACTGGCACCTTGCCTCTGGAAGTGACCGAAGACATTCAAAGTGTTTAGGCGCAGGAGGGACGTTACTTAGACTGGGAAAGGAGTTCTGTGTGCTCGGGGGTGGGGAGCTGCCAGTGGGAGACCTAGCAGGCTATTTGTGACAAGAGGGAGATAGGCCAGGACGGGGAAATCAGGTGGTCACCACAGGGGAGAGGAGTTGTGGAGGCTGGGGGACCTGCGGAGAAGTCACAGGAGAGCCATTCTGTTCCAGCATGTGCAGGGCTCACAGGAAATGTGAGGAGGGGCAAAGACCCAGGGCAAGGTCTGTCTGCCTCACCCTGAACCCAAAGAGCTCACCCAAGTCTGAGGCTGGAGTCGGGGTCCAGGCTCAGTCCCAGCCTCTGTCTGTAGGGTCTCTCACCCCACAAATGACTCCAGTTCATCCAAGGCTTCCCAGCACCTCTAGTTTGCTCTAGCCCTGGGGCAGGTCCAAGACAGGGGGTTCGGTTCCAGGATACTCACCTCCCGCTCCTCCAGCCCCATAAGAGGGGGGAAGGGGAGGGGTCAGGGCCTGTGTGACAGCTGCCTGGCCAGAAGCTAGGCTGGAGAGGGGAGAGCGAAGCCCGGCAGTGCCCACCTCGCCACCTCCTGTGGATCCAACAAAAGGGTCAGAGTGCCATGGCCCTCACCACTGAAGTAGAAAATGTTGTCCTTCTCTGTTCCAGATGCTCCACAGAACCTGGCTGTTGGCCCCTTCCAAGGAAATGGCACAGCAGGAAAGAACCTCTCCTCCGGGGTGGTGACAGAGGTGGGTTTCCTGCTGGCTCAGGACAGAAGTGGGGGCTCAAAGCTCAGACAAGAGAGGGCTAAAGACATCTCATCAAATCCCACTGCCCCATCACCCTCTGCCCCTGCAGTCTGGCTGCTGCCACCACACCCCACCCCACCCCCAACAGAACTCTGGCCAGGGTCACCAATGAGCAGGTCATGTGCCACTCCCACCTCCCAGGCCAGGCCGTCTCACGCAGCCCAGACCCACAATGAAGCTTAAGAGTGTGCATGTTCCCTGCAGCTCTGACCCAGGCCCTCGGTACTCCCTTGCTGGACACATCCATCCCCACCCCGGGGCCAGCTCTGCTATCCCTTCTGAAGCCCCCACCACCTCCCCTCCAGCCCAGACCTGTCCCTGAGCCCTGGACCTGCTCACTGCTCCAGCTCACAGCCGTGGCACCTCCACCCCTGCTGCCTGAGTCAGGGCTCTGGGAGTCACCGCAGACACCTCCCTCCCTCACCCACCACACCACACCCCTGCAACTTCCACTTTCTGAAAATGTCTCAAATTGATTCTTTCCTCCATCACCAAGGCTACTTATTTGGGGAGCCCCCAGCTTAATTGGGGTTCCAGTGCCAGAGTGGCTAGCAGCCCTGCCCCAACAGGAAATGAAGGGGAGCTGGGCACGGGTATCTACAGGATACTTCTTTTACGTGGAAGATGGCCTAATGTCCAGCTGTCCAACCCATGACCAGGGGACCCCCATGCAGGAAACTTGTTTATACTAGCAGGTGCCCCTGTGGCTCATGTCTGGCCTGTGTCCAGTTTATGCCTAACTGACCACCACTGTGGCACTAGGAGCCTGCCCTGTGCTCTCCCCGGTGTTCTGGGGAAAACCCAGCCTGGGGTAGCCCCTGGTTCTCCAGATGGAGGATAAAAATTCATTACACCACCACAATAGGAAACATGTTCCAAGAGTTTTACTTACAGATTCTGAGCAGTGAGGGCGTAATGAGTTGGAAGGGCAGTCCTCCATCCCAGGGCCATGCAAGGCAGGAATGAAAAGTCAGGCAGAGAGAGTAAAAGCACATGGCACCTGGTAGTGTAGATCTGCCACTCTCCCTTCCCTTTCAGAGGGGTCTGCCCGTGGGCATGAGGCACAGATGCAGCCCTGCTGTGGGGAGGAGAGTGGGCTGTGGGGAGCAGGACCTCTTCCAGCTCAGGGCAGGGCCAGGTCCCTCCTCACCCTGGACTCACCCGGGTGACCAGAGACCCTCCTTGCTGGTGACCCCAGGGCCCCTCCCCACCCTCAGCCCCCATGACCCCCAAGCATCTCTCCCCATAGGCCTCTCACCTCCCAGGCTCCTGCACACACACCCCTCGGCCCACAGCAAGGACAGAGTGACGTTCACACAGCAGAACCAGCTTTTACAAGCACCTTATCATCCACCTCACTTTGTCAGTGTCAGGTGAAAATTGGTATCTCCACATAGTATTTTTTATTTACATGCATATATTTTTATCAAGATAAAATTCAAATAACATTAAATTCCCCATTTTAACGATTGTAAAGTGTACAGTCAAGTAGCTTTTAGTACATTCACGGTGTTTTACAATCATCAGCACTATCTAATTCCAGAACATTTGCATCACCCCAAAATGAAACCCTGTACCCACTTAGCACGCATCAGCACCCACCAAACCCTGTATCCACTTCTTATTTTCTTCTCTGGCAAAAACTAATCTGCCTTCTGTCTCTATAGATCTGCCTATTCTAGACATTTTGTATAAGTGGAATCATACAAAATGTGGCTTGTTTCTGAGTTCTTTCACTTAACACAATGTTTTCAAGGTTCATCCATGTAGCACGTATCAGTACGTCCTTCCTTAAGTCTAAATAGTATCCCATTGTATGTGTAGACCACATTTTGCTTATCTGTTCTTCAATTGGTGGATATTTAGGTTGTTTTCACTTTTTGGCTATTACGAATAATGATGCTAGGAACAATTTTGTGTGGGTTATGTTTTCATTTTTCTTGGGCATATATCTAGGAGTAGAACTGCTGGGTCAATACGGTAATTCTGTGTTTAACTTTTTGAGGAAACGCAAGAATGTTTTCCACAGCATCAACACCATTTTGCATTCCCACCAGCAATGCACAAGGTTTCCAAATTTTCCACATTCTTGCCAACATTGTTATTTACCTCTCTTTAAAAAAAATTATGCTTGCTAGAGGCCATGACGGGGTACCTCACTGTGATTTTGTTTTGGGTTAATGTAATGACTAATGATGATAAATATATTTTCAAAAACTTATTGGTCATTTATATATCTTCTTTGGAGAAGTTTGTATCGAAGCCCGTTGCCCATTTTTAAAATTTGGGTTGCTTGTACTTTAAGTTCTTAGAGTTCTTTATATATGCCAGATATTAATTCCTAACCAGATCTATGATTTGCAAATGTTTCTTCCATCCCTTGGGTTGTCTATTGCTTTCTTGACAGTGTCAATTGATGAACCATATTTTAATTTTTATAAAGTCCAACCAAAGTTTTCTTCTCTGTTCAACACCTTGACAGTCAGGTGTAGAGTCAGTTGAGCCCTGGGCCCATGTGGGACGCAGGAAGGGCCTGGAGAACCCATAAGTCACAATAAAAGAGAAGAGACACAGGATTGAGGTTTAGCAGGTGAATCTGGCTTATCCCACTTTTCCACAGAGAAATTGGGGCCTGTGGCAGAAGTGGCTCTGGTGGCCACTGGGGTCATGGCTGTCAAGACCCTGTTTCTTTGCCTCTGTCTCACCTTCCTCAGGTGAGCACTGCCCCAGGGACCTAGGAGATGGTTGGGAGGGCTGGGGACACAACGCTGAGTCCCACACTCCTGTGCTGGAGGGACCAGAAAGGGGCAAGAGGGCCTGGGCCAGGCAGGAGGCTGAGCTGGTGGTGAGAATCTCACACGGGCCAATGGTTGTCTGTCCCCAACTCTGGCTGAGTGTCCAGGGTGGGGAGATTCCTGCTCTCATCAAGGAGGCCTTGGGGGCTACACCTGCTCTCTCCTCCTCAGTCCCCTCCTGCCCCTTACAGGGCATAGGGAGGTGTGGCTGCTGCCCTCTGCACCCCTATCAGGCCCCACTGACAGGCACTGGTCTGTTCACTCAGAGTGAGGTTCTGCAGGAGGAAGGCAGCTGGGGCAGCAGCGGGTGTGGAGGATGCAGACATTGTCATGGGCTAATCCTCAGATGAGTGACGAGGGCGTCTCACCCTCCAACATCCCGCTGGACACCTCCCCCATGATGGCCTCCAGGATTGCTCTGCCCAGCATGGCCAAGGCTGACCCACCTGTCTCCTCCCCAAGCCCCCTTGTCCTACTGACACCCCCATCTTGCTGATGACTCGGTGGCTAAATCTCTATGTGCAGAACCAGGGTGACGTTCCCCACCTTGACCCCCTCCGTCCCCCACATCCCATGAGTCACTCACTCTCGTCCCTGCTTCTCCTAAGCACGGCTGGTCTCGGCGTCCTTTTCTCCACCCTGACCCTGCTCATTCCTGCGGCCTCACCTCTTCCCTGGTCCCTGACTCCACCTCACCTCCTGCCTCCGTCTCTCCCCAGCACAGGCCTCCAGACTGTGCTTCCAGATGCACCTCATCCACTTCCCGCACTTGGGATGGCTGTTTCCCTCCATTGCTGGAGAACGAGGTGCAAACACCATGGCTGGGCTGGAAGCCTTGCAGTGTCGTCCCCTGCTGGACTCTCCTCTTTCCCCTTCTCTCCCCGCGTCGTCCATCTCCCCACAACCCCTGGGTCAAGCCCTCCTGTGACTCTGAGGCTTTGCATGTGCAGTTCCTCCTCCTGAAACATGCTTCCCTCCCCACTTCTGCCTGTAAGTCCTGTTCATCCTTCAGGCTCAGTCTTACATGTCACTCAGGGCCGTGTGTGTTCCTTGTAGGCTTTGGAATGGAAGAGGGACATTCTGTCCTTCATTCATAGATTCGTTCAGGAGGTATTATTGAACACCTACTATGTGCCAAGACGGTTGTAGTGTGAGAGTTGCATCAGTGAATACAACTTCAAAAATCTCTGTCATCCAAAGTTTTGAATAGTCACTTTTCCAAGAAGAGATACAAAAACCCAATGAGCACATGAAAGGATGTCAACGTCATAGTCATTTGAAAAATGCAAATCAAAACTACAAATCAGATGCTACTTCACACCCATTAGGATAGCTCCTATTTTAAAAAAAGCAAGAATATAATATATGTTTGCAAAGATGTGGGGAAATTGGAATTCTTTTGCATTGCATGCAAAATGGTGGAATCCTGGGGAAAACCTTTTGGTATTTCCTCCAAAGTTAAATATAGAATTAGCACGTGATCCAGCGATTCCACTTCTAGACATATTCTTAAAGGAACTGAAAGTGTGGACTTAAGCCGTTCTATGTACACCAATGTTCATGGCAGCATTATTCACGGCAGTTAAAAGGTGGAAAGAGCCCAGTGTCCACTGATGGATCAATGGAGGAACAAAAGGAGGAACATATGTCCAGTGAGATATTCTCCAGCCTTAAAAAGGAAGGAATGGGTGAACCTTGAAACAATACACTAAGTGAAAGAAGCCAGCCACAAAAGGACACATATTGCATGATTCTGCTTATGTGACCTATCCAGAATAGGCAAATTCATCAAGACAGGAAGGAGAACGGTGTTTGCCAGAGGCTGGGGACAGGGCGGTGACGGGGAGCGATTGTGCAACTGGTGCAGGGTTTCCGTTTGGGATGACGAGAAAGCTGAGGAAATCAGTAGTGGTCTCCGTTGCACAACACTGAGAATGTGCTTAATGCCGCTGAATGGTACCCCATAAAATGTTCAAAATGGCCAATTTTATGTTACTTATATTTTGCCACAATAAAAGAGGGAAAGAAGACATTGTCATTCCGGAGGAAAAAAGGAAAAAATAAATTAACAAAATGAGAGCATGCGGAATTGTGATGTGCATTTGGAGAAAAATCAGGGCAGAAAAGGAGCTCGTGTCCTTTTGGGGACAGGTTCTGTATGTGACAGCGTGAGGAGGTGATGTTTGGGCACAGACGTGAAGGAGGTGAGGAATCAGGTTCTGAGTCTGAGGAAGGAAAAGTGTCCCAGGCGGAGGGAAGACGGGGACCAGCGAGTGCAGGGCTCAGAGGCAGCAGCAGGCCGGGGTGCTGTGGACACTCCAGGGGTCCGTGTCTGAGAGCAGAGGGCGGCAGGAGGAGGGGAGCAGCGGGGAGGATGGTGCAGACACGCAGGAATCCGGAGCCTTCGCGGACTGCAGAGACACGACTGCACTTGCACTGTGACAGGACCCTCGGCTGCCCTGGTCAGGGAGACTGGGAAGGCGCCAGTGGACCCTCCAGGGGGAGGGATGGTGGCTGAACCCGGGAGGCAGGGCAGGGGTGAGGACGTGCTTTGGGACGTGTGCTGAAGATCAAGCTGACAGGGTTTTCTAGTGGGCGTGGTCAGGGAGGGGACAGGTAGAGCAAGTGCAATGTCACAGTGTTCTCCTGAGCACTCAGGAGGAAGGAGCTGTGTTCCATAGAGAAGCAGAGATTTGAGGGACGATGTTAATTCTGAAATCTAATTGGGTATCAGGTAGGCAGCAGGATATAAATGCCTGGAGATCAGAAGAGGAGTCCAGGCTGGAGGCGTTAAGGTCATAATGACCAAAACATCTTAAAATCCTTACGAAGTTCTGCCCCCTTATTCTCACTTTCAATTTCCATGGATTCAGTTACCTGTGGCAGAAGACAGGAAGATTTTTGACAGAGAGAGAGAGACCACATTCCCATAACTTTTATTACAGTATATTGCTACAATTGTTCTATTTTATTATTAACTATTGTTAATTTTTTATTGTGCCTAATTTATAAATTTAATTTTATCGTAGGCATGTATGTATGGGAAACAACATAGTATATTTAGGGTTCGGTACCAGCCGCAGTTTCAGGCGCGTCCTGGGGGTCTTGGAACGTGTCCCCCATGGATGAGAGAGGACTCCTGTAGTGTAAATATTTATAGCATAAAGTGATGACAACCATGATGCAAAAAAGGCAATGATGTATGTGACATTTCCTCAAATAGTTAAAAAGAAAATTAACATATGATCCAACAATTCCACTTACGGTTATACATCAAAAAGAAATGAAAACAGAGACTTGAATAAATACTTGTGCACCCATGTTCCCGGCAGCATTATTCACCACAGTGAAGAGGTGGAAACAACCTGGTATTTCTGGAAAAATGAAGAAATAAATGAAAAATGGTATATATTAATACATACATTGGAATATGATTCAGCCTTAAAAATGAAAGAAATTCTGACCCGTGCCACCACGTGGATGAAGTTCCAGGACACGATGCTGAGGGAACTAGGCCAGGCATGGGAAGGCAGGTGCTGCAGGGTTCCACGACGTGAGGAGCCCAGGGGAGTCCTAGTCACAGAGACGGCAGGTGCACTGCTGGTGGCCGGGGGCTGAGGGAGGGGGAAATGGGGAGCTGCTGTTTAACTGGTACAGAGTTTCAGTTTTGCAATATGAAGAGTTCTGAAAATTGGCTGCACAACCGTGTGAATACGTTCAACAGTACTGAACTGTGCAGGTAAAATAGTCACAATGGTGACGTCTGTGTTATATGTCTTTCACCACAATTAAAACTTTGTTGAAAAAGGGGGAAGCTGACTGTAGGTCGAGAAAGAAAGGTCGAGAAGCATAGACCTGGGAGGGTGTGATAAATAAGCATGAGCTGAGAACAAGGCTGCATTGCTCACCCCCCTCATTCCTATGTACATCCCTTCCCTGTGCGCTCCAGAGCTTATTTCCCCACAACACGGGGACCTCCTCACTGGGACCCTGTTATTCTCTCTCACTGTACCCTGTTCCCATCCATCAGATTGTAAACTACAAAGAAAACCCTAAGCCCCCCTGCTGACTGAACAGACCCCCTCTTGGCTAAGGGGACCCCAGAATAAAGCTCTTTAAATTATTTTACAGAGTTTGGGGTTTTTTTTCATTAACAATTTCTGATGCCCAACATGTAGCTCAGAGAAGACTCAGGGCTCCAGAAATGAACAGCCATCACACTTGGTAGGGCAATTGTGAAAAACGCACAGGTAACATCATACTCAATGGTTAATGACTGAAATTATTCCATTTATGTGAAATATCCAAAATAGATATTCCATAGAGAGAGTAACATATTAGCAGTTTTCAGGTGCTTTGGGAAGGGGGGAATAGGGAGTGACTACTTAAGGGTATGAGGTTTCCTTTTGGGGTGATAAAAATGTTTAGCAACTACATAGGGGTGATGAGTACACAACATCATGAATAAGCTCAATGCCACTAAGTTGCAAACTTCAAAATACTAAAATGAAGATTTTATGTTTTGTGAATTTTCCACAATTTTAAAGAAATAGCAGAGATACTGGGCAAAAAAATTAAGTGCATACTGTATGATTCTATTTATAGGAAGTTCTAGAACAAACCAAACTAATTGATGGTGACAAAAATCAGAACACTGGTTGCCTCTCAGACTGGACTTCGAGGCAGAGATTGATATAGAAGGGGATGAGGGATGGTGTTTTCTGGGGTGACTGAATGTCCCACATCTTTGTAGGCTTTCGGCTGTATGAGTCTGTGCCTGTCTCCCCAAGTGACATCTCTGAGCTCCCATGGACACCTCACACAAACTCAGGAACCAGCCTCTCCTATTCGTCTACCCACTGCCCCTCACAGACAACTTGATTCCTGCTTAGGAGAAAATAAGCCCAATAGAGTTACAGAGACCCTTTCCTAACTACAAAACCATTCCCCTCATTGTAGCTGTTACCATCCTTCCTTTAGTTTGGTTATTTCATCTTACCTTGACAATATGACTTACAGAACAACATGTCCAAGCTTCTTCACTTTGGGTGGACACTGATTTGAGGTGGGATTATGTTGCCTGGCATTACAATACTCCTAAGAGAGAGTTGTATTTCCAGCTTCCAACCAGAAAATGAGGGCATTGGGCAAAAGTCCAGCAGAAAGGGTAATTAGAAAAGTTGAAACCTTGAAGTCCACCCTTTTATGTTCTTTTGGCTGGACTTGAGGACACTGCAGACAGCCAACAGCTCCCAAACAGTGGAGTGGCCTCCTCTGGTCAGCAGTGAGCAGGGAACGGGAGCTCACCTCATATCACTAATCCTAGTTACCATCAATACAATAAAAAACTATTTAATAAAACCCAAATCATGGAATGGCTTGAAGAAAAAAAATGTGATCATTGACCAACTCAATAAACATGTCAGCCAAAGACCACCAGACACCAGGAGCACTCCTGTGTTACTCAGCATTGAGGAGCAATGCATGCCAAGAGAACCATGCCAGGTGTCCTTACTATAGGATTTGGGCTTGTTAGGTGATTTGGGCAAGTTTGAGGGAAGCAGAGTTTGCTCTGGTTTGGATGATGTCAGGAAGCCAGGATAGTTCTAACACTGGATCTTAATAAATTTTATCTAGATGGAGGAAAAACTAGTCCAAGACTGTCTTAGTCAGTTCGGGCTCCTTCAAAGAAATACCACAGGCTGGGTGGCTTAAACAACAAATGAATTTCTCACACTTCTGGAGGCTGGAAGTTCGGGAACAGGGTGCCAGCCTGGTCAGGTTCTGGGTTAAGGCCCCTCTTTCTGAATCTCAGACAGCTGCCTTCTCACTACACCCTCAGACGGCAGGGAGAGAGCTCTGGTTCCCTCCTCTCCTTATAAGGGCACTAATTGCATCAGGGGATCCACATTTTATTATCTTTCATCTACATTTTATTACTTTTCAAAGGTCTCACCTCTAAATACCATTACATTGGAGATTAAGGCTTCAGCATGTGAATTTGGGGAAGAAACATTCAGTCCATAGCAAAAGCTAAAGCTGTAAATAATTGGCAAATAATCAGCCGTCATTGATGTTACCTTAGATGGGGAATATTTGATCATTTTGTGATTAGGACAATGTTTTAGTTTGTGTCTGTGTTGAGACATGACTGTGGAGTAGTCTTACTCTTGTCTCCATCCACCATGGTCAAAGAGTGGCCTTTATGGCGTTGACGTCCTGTGAATTACGGTCACTTGGAGTTACTCCAAGGCCTGCCTGTGAGGGCCAGTTCAGCGTCTGCACATCAGTGGCTGCTTTGCTCTCTCTTAAAGGGAAAATGTAAAAAGATATGAGCGTGGAGATTGGACAGGGGTGAGATCACAGACAGCCTTGGGTTCTGACACGAAGACTTGACATTTTCTTCCAGAAAAGTAACACTTCACACTCAGTGTCAAATCACACTCACACTCCCGTGAGTAACTAGTATGAAATATATCTGGTAATAAATTACTGCACATTCGAAATTTTTCCATCCCTAGAAATTAGAATGAATCCAAGTTTATGTTCCAGTAATATTTCACTTTCCTTCTTGCCTTGTAATGAGCTATTTTGACACGAGGAGAAAGATGAAGGTCCAGGTAAGAGTTCCTGCAATATTTCAAGGCCCCAACCTGACAAAGCAAAATCACATGACCTGAACAACAACATTCTGTCATGCGGACGTCACACGTCTAGTGTGCCTGGGCGGAAGTCATTTGAGAATGACACTGTAGATGATGGAAATATATTGAAGCAGCTTACATTTGGGGAAGGGTGTGTTTGGGGTGAGGGAAGTGGGGCGGTCATGGTGACTTGGTTTTTGCTTTAATGTGCTCCCCCTGGCAGAAACTTAGTTCTTTTGGGGGTGCAGTAAAAAGTGCACAATCATAATTTGTAGGTGCGATGAAAATGAATGTTTGAAAAAGTCATATTTGCCAATGCGTCCAGAGCCTGAGCCACGCGCCCCTGAGAGCCGCACTTCTCCAGGACCATGGACAGCTAAGGCCCTGGGGCCGGGGCTCCGCGGCTGTGCCTGCGCTGGCGGGATAGAGCGCCCCCTGCGGACAGAGTCCTGAACTTCGTCAAAGGCCTGGGTGAAGGAACCAGGGACCAGGTCATACCCCTGGGCCCAAAAGACACAAAGATATTGACTGGCTCAAAATGTCAACAGGGCTGAGACTGGGAAATTCTGACTCGGGTCACAGCAGTGGGGATGGGGACGCCTGGGCAGAGTTTTTAAAAATACATTAAAGGTAGAACTGATAGGTCTGGGGAGAGGTTGTATGTGCAAAGGAGGAAAAGGGGGAAATCAGGATGATGCAGGGACGGGGGCAGATGTGGGTACCACCTGATGCTGAGGTCCAGACATCCACAGAGGAGGAAGTTTGAGGTGGGAAATGCCGAGTGCTGCCTGGAGCATGTTAAGCTGAAAATGTCCATTATATATTCCCAAGCACATGTCAGACAGACAGGGAGTGGTCAGGGTTGAAATATAATCTTGCAAGACATCAGCATGTTCCTTGGTTGTTGCTGTTGTGTGCTTTCACGATAATTTTTCTGGTTTGGTTTTTAATTTTTTTATTTAAAAGCAACTATAGATTCGAGGAGGTTGCAAAGAATTGTACAGGGAGGTCCCATACACCCTTCCCCCCCAGCCTCCCCCCGTGTTCGCATCTGACACAAGTATATTAATTACAATGAGGAAATCAAAGAATCGACCTTGCAAGCTTGTGTTTTCAAAGCTGTGGATGAAATCGGCCGTGTAGGGAGAGGGATTCTGAGCTGTTCCAACATTTAGCAGTGAGGGGCAGAGGAGGAAGCCTTAAATAAGACAAGGAGGAGTGCCCAAAAAGGTGGAAGGAAAACCAGGGCAGCGTGGGGTCCCTTTTACGTGACATGTAGTAGGACCCAGACAGGTGCCTTCCCGCGGAATATGTGGGTGCCCCTGGACCGGAGCACGGTGGTAGCTCTGTGACCTGGAAGCAAACTGTGAAGTGTTTCAAAAGGGAAGGAGTGATTGAGTCCAAGGCTGCTGAGAGGGAGACATCCCGTGAACTGAGAATAGAAATTTTGCATGAGTGTTAGCAGTTTGGAGGTCATTAGCGACCTTAAATGAGAACCATTTACGTAACGTGGTGGGGACAGAGCTCGGTTGGACTAGGATGGAGAGGAAACGGAGAAGGATGGTCCCTCCGAGAAATGTTCCTGTGAAGAGAGGAAGAGATAACCCTCAAGGTTGCAGGGAGGGAGGAGGAGGGGCTGATGGCCTCAGAACCCCCTCCAGGGCCCTCTTGGTAGTGGCTTCCAGGAGCAGGAAGGGTCGGTCCACAATGGGGTCACTGAGGGTCCCCAACCCCTCACTCCCCCTCTTCCTGTCCAGCCCAGCTCTGGTCCACTTTGGCTGAGCACACGAACGCTGCCAGACCCATGCTGTCCTCAACTGGCGCTGGTGTCCATGCGTACTCATTGCACACCTCGGGGATCAGCTCTGAAGTTCAAAGGGAGATCTAACCTGAGGGTGGCCACAGTCTCAGGGGGCGGCTTTGCAGTCTCCAGGTCAGCCTAGGAGTCCCCGTTTGGCATCTGTCAGTCCCTCAGTGGTAGAGGGTCCTCTCTCGCTTCTCTGGCTCATGGGCAGCATGGAATAGTGGTGTGGAGAGACCCACAGAAGGGCTTGGGCTTTACCAAGCTATTGGCTCCCACCCAGCCAGTCCCATAGGGTAGGAAAAGGCTCAAGGCAGAGATGGGGCTGGGCTTGGGCTCGTGGGGGGCCTCAGTGATCAGCTCGTTAGAGACAAGCCCTCACCAGGACCCACACATCCGTCCTCCTGTGAGAGTCCCTTTTCCCGTGAGCTCTGTGGCATGGAGGGTGTGACGTCCCTCAACAAGAGGGCTCCTCTGAGGGAAGGGAACCTGGTTTTCCTCAGAGAAAGCCCAGGTTGGGCCATGGAGACCCAAGGATCAGAGCCGAGGGGAAGGTGGTACTATGGCCTGAAATGTGCCCCCACCACCAAATTTATGTGTTGAAGCTCCAACCTCCAGTACCTAAGAATGAGACTGTACTTGCAGACAGTGTCTTTAAAGAGACACAGTCCTCCCTTGGTATTAGTGGGGAATTGGTTCCAAACCCCCCCTCGGATACCAAAATTCATGATGCTCAAGTCTCTGGTATAAAACAGCGTAGTATCTGCGTATAACCTATGCACAGCCTCCTCTATAAGTCACCTCCGGATTTCCTATAATGCCTAACACAATGTAAATGCTATGCAACTAGTTGTTATCCTGTATTTCTTAAATTTGAACTATTTTCTATTGTTATGTTGTTGTTCACTGCTTTTTATTTTTAATATTTTTGATCCCCAGATGGTTGAATCCAAAGATGTGGAACCTCGGATATGGAGGGTGGAATTCAGTTAACATGAGGTCATTAGGGTGGCCCCTAATCCAATGTGACTGGTGTTCTTGTAAGAAGAGATTAGAACACAGACACGCACAGAGGAAGACCATGTGAAGAGACAGGGAGAAGACACCATCTGCAAGCCAAGGAGAGGGGCCTCAGAAGGAACCAACCCTGCCAACACCTCAGTATTGGACCTCCAGCCCCAGAACTGCAAGGAAATCAGTTTCTTTGTTTCAGCCACTCAATGTCTGGCACGTTGTTCTGGCAGCTCAAGCAATTAATACAGTGGATTTGAGAAAAAGTGGGGTGAGAAAGCTTAAAGAAAGCTTAAAGGTCACCTCCTCCAGGAAGCCTCTCCTGAATCCCTCCACCAGGAAGAACTGACCACTCCCTCTGCAGGGTCCTGTCATGAATGTCTGTCCAGTATCCAGGGCACTTATGAGCCACTCAGTGCTTGACTGTCTCTAAGAATCTTCATTTACCAACCTGGTGCCCTAGAGGTCAGGTGCCCTATTGGATCCACCTCTGTGTCCTCCGCCCGCAGCTCAGCACCTGGTACCTGAGTGCATGGACATTCAGTGATGGGCACCCTGTCTCTACGTGACCAAAGCAGAGAGTCATTTCAGGAAGGGTTGGGAGAGGGGACAACATCTTGGAGAGTTTATTCCGCTCACTCCACATCCCCCTTGCCCTTTACATTGCCTAAAACTCCCACCATCAGCATCACCTTTGGGCACAACAGGTGTTACAGGTAAGTGTTGCCCAGTTGTGTGACAGATGAGGAAGAGAGACTGGGAAGTGGACTAAGGCCTGGTGGGGGCGGGAGGGTGGTTCTGGGGAACCTGGAGTCAGGGCGCTCACCAGGGAGTGTGAAGGGGTAGGGCTGACACCAGACTAGGGTTGCCAGATTTACCAAAAAGCAAAATGCAAGACACATGGTTAAATTTGATTTTCAGAGAAACCAGAAAATTTTTTCTTTTTTTGAGACAGGGTCTTGCTCTGTTGCCCAGGCTGGAGTGCAGTGGCCCAATCACAACTCACTGCGACCTCAAACTCCTGGGCTCAAGCAGTCCTCCTGCCTCAGCCTTCCTTAGTTGGTACCACAGGTGTGTGCCACCATGCCCAGCTAGGTTTTTTATTTTTTGTAGAGGCAGGGTCTTGTTATATTGCCCAAGCTGAAAAAAACTTATTTTAGTATAAGTATGTCCCATGCAACATTTGGGACATACTTATACTAAAAAAAAAAAGATTATTTATTGTTTATCTGAAAGTCAACTTTAACCAGGTGTCCTGCATTTTATGTGGCAAGACCAGCCAGCCCCCTCCAGAAATCTTCCCTCCCCCACACCCACCACAACCACCAACGGTGCCCCTCTAAGAAGAGCTCACTGTGGACTTTCACTTCTGTTTCCTCAGCAACCCAGGGCTCAGAGGGAGAGCCCCCACCTCCCCTTACCCTTCCATAGCTGGCCCATGGCCAAACATAGGCCTCCCTCCCCTCCCCCCCAGGGGGCTCAGGAAGGGAACAACCAACTCAGCAAGAGCAAAGGCCAGGCAGCCCCGCAGGAGGGACAGAGAGGACAGTGGGCCAGGTGGGCTGGGGAGTGGGGAGGGAGGGAGAGTGAGTCCTGTGGCCTCAGAATCAGAAGCTCATGTCATGCATCAGTCCCCAGGGCTCAGCTTCCGCCCTCAGCTTCCCCTTCCGCCCAGAGAGCCCTCCACAACAGGACTGGGGAATCAGCCTGTCTCAGGGCAGGCCCATGTGCCTCCTGATGCCAAGATGTCACCGCTGCTGCTGCTGTCCTTGCTGCTGGGCGGTGAGTGGGCCGAGGGCCAGAGGGACCCAGGTAAGAGCTAGGGCTGGGGTTACAGGTTGAACCTCTGTCTCCCCCCAGGGTTCCAGGCTCTGGATTCGACATTCAGGCTGCAGATGCAGAAGTTGGTGACAGTGCAGGAGGGCCTGTGTGTCTATGTGCCCTGCACCTTCTCCTACCCCCGGGATGGCTGGAGGGAGTCTACCCCAGCTTATGGCTACTGGTTCGAAGAAGGGACTAACTCAAACACTGATGCTCCAGTGGCCACAAACAACCCAAATCGAAAGGTGCAAATGTGGACTCAGGGCCGATTCCAGCTCCTTGGGGACCCCAAGAACCAGAACTGCTCCCTGGTGATCAGAGACGCCTGGAGGGAGGACTCGGGAACATACTTCTTTCGGGTGGAGAGAGGACGCTACGTAAATTATAATTTCAGGAATGCGTTCTCTCTGGAAGTGACAGGTATGGAAAGGGTGGGAACCCCCTGCCTCTCACACTGGGGAGGGACCCTGGGGGACAGGCGAGGGCTGAGCAGGGAGGGTTCTCAGGACACTAGGACCCCCTCTCTGCCCCAGCTCTGACTCAGGAGCCAGATGTCTACATCCCGGAGACCCTGGAGCCTGGGCAGCCGGTGACAGTCATCTGTGTGTTTAACTGGCACTTCGAGCAATGTCCAGCCCCTTCTTTCTCCTGGACGGGGGCTGCCCTCTCCTCCCAAAGAACCGGACCCACCACCTCCCCCTTCTCCATGCTCAGCCTCACGCCTAGACCCCAGGACCACGACACCGACCTCACCTGCCGAGTGGCCTTCTCCAGAAGGGGTGTGAGCACACAGAGGACCGTGCGACTCAGTGTGGCCTGTGAGTGTGGCGTGGGACTGTGGGGTGAGCCAACAGGCCCGGTGGATGGGGAGGTGGAGGAGCCTTGTGGGGCAGTGAGTGGCTCTGAGCTCAGCAGGGTCCATGGAGAGGAAGCTGTGGGGTCCCGGATGCGGCCTCAGCCCCGGGAGGGGGATGGAAATGGCATCCGCTCTCTGTGCACACGCGTGTGCTCTGGCGCTGGCTTGACACTTGTCTTCCCTGGGATAGTCACACTTTCTTTTCCCTGAGGGAGTTATGAGTACTTTTGGGGAACAAAACGCCCCTCCCTGAAGCCAGCTCACAATCTTGTTGCAGATGCCCCCAGAGACCTGGCTGTCAGCATTTCCCGGGACAACGGGTCAGGTACTGGGGCCCTCTGGGCTGGGGCTGGGCCAGTCGTCTTTGGGGGTGAAAAGGCTTCGGGGGTGAGCTTGAGGGCATGTGCTGCTCCCTGCAGCCCTCATGCATGTGTCTCTCTCTGTCTCTGTCTCTCTCTGTCTCTGTCTCTGTCTCCAGCCCTGCAGCCCCAGGGCACCATCCTACACCTGCAAGCCCAGAAAGGCCAGTTTCTGCGGCTGCTCTGTGCTGCTGACAGCCAGCCCCCCGCCACGCTGCGCTGGCTCCTGGGGGACAGAGTCCTGTCTTGGTCCCACCCCTGGGGCCCCAGAACCCTGGGGCTGGAGCTGCCTGGGGTGACGGCTGGGGACTCAGGGCGCTACACCTGCCAAGCGGAGAACAGGCTTGGCTCCCAGCACCGCAGCCTGGAGCTCTCTGTGCAGTGTGAGTGTGACCAGCAGGGGCCTCGTGTCCTGGAGGGAGAGGGGGAGGGTCAGGGTCCCAGAGCTCTGAGGGGGCCGGGAACCCCAGGCCTAGGGGAGCAGGCCTTCTTACCCTTGGGTGGTTTGTGTCTGAGACTCAGGGGGTGACTCAGCCCCCTCCCATCCCACCCCATCCCCCACCTCAGTCTCCTGGTACCCCCCTTTGCCCAGAAGGAAGCCCCTGCCCATCTAGAGCCACTACCCTGTGTCCATGCAGATCCTCCAGAGAACCTGAGAGTGACGGTTTCCCAAGCGAACAGGACAGGTAGGAAAGGGGGACAGAGGAACCAGGGCCCCTCAGAGCCAAATGGGGGGGCCGGGTGTCTGGAGGGTCCCCATGCAGGAGGGTCCCTGTGCCCGCAGCCGGGCTTTGTTTCTGCCTCTTCCCTTCCCTAGTCCTGGAAACCCTCGGGAATGACACATCCCTCCCGGTCCTGGAGGGCCAAAGCCTGCGCCTGGTCTGTGTCACCCTCAGCAACCCCCCAGCCACGCTGAGCTGGGCCCGGGGCAGCCGGACCCTGAGCCCATCCCAGCCCTCAGACCCTGGGGTCCTGGAGCTGCCTCGGGTACAGATGGAGCACGAAGGAGAATTCACCTGCCACGCTCAGCACCCCCTGGGGTCCCAGCACGTCTCTCTGAGCCTCTCTGTGCACTGTGAGTTTGGGGGCACCTGTGGCCAGAACCCCAAAGTTGTAAGGATGGGAGAAGCCCTTGCTGAGTCCTGTCCTCCCTCCCGCAGACCCCCCGCAGCTGCTGGGCCCCTCCTGCTCCTGGGAGGCTGAGGGGCTGCGCTGCAGCTGCCGCTCCCGAGCCCAGCCGGCCCCCTCCCTGCGCTGGTGGCTCTGGGAGGGGCCGTGGGAGGGGAACGGCAGCCACGGCTCCTTCACGGCCACCCCCAGCTCGGCCGGGCCCTGGGCCAACAGCTCCCTGAGCCTCCGCGGGGGGCTCGGCTCCGGCCTCAGGCTCAGCTGTGAGGCCCGGAATGTGCACGGGTCCCGGAGCGCCACGGTCCTGCTGCTGCCAGGTCAGGGGCGTGTGGGGCTCAAGTTCTACTGTGGGGCAGGGGCTCAGGTCCTGTGGTTGGAGCAGGAGCTCAGGGGAACCTGTGGCCTCTGGATATAGAGAGAATACAATGGCAGTCCTGACCTGGGCCCTGACGTGGCAGGGTCTCCTAGAAGCAGGGGAAGGGTTGAAGGCACAGTGTCTGCGATGGGAGCAGGAAGCCTGGACGCGCAGTGGGGATGGGCCCCGTGAGGCCCCATGGAGGGCAATGCTTGCCTGACCCTCCCTCCTACAGACAGGAAGGGACCCCCCTCCTCAACAGCATTCTCTAATGGAGTATTTCTGGGAATTGGCATCACGACTCTCCTTTTCCTCTGCCTCACCCTGATCATGTAAGTTAGGAGGAGTGGCGGAGTCTAGTGTCTGGGCCTGGGGAAAGGGAAGGTGCAACCTGCCCGCCAACATGGAGTCCATTTCCTCAGCGTGAAGATCCGATGGAGGAAACAGACTCAGGCAGAGACTCCGAGGCCTGGGTTCTCACGGAGCAGCACGATCCTGGACTACATCAACATCGTCCCTAGGGCCGGTCCCCTGGTGAGTGGCCAGGCCGCACTGCCTCTCACTCTCTTCTCTACAGCTAACGTTCCCTTTTCTGACTTCTGCACACACCTCTTTCCTGTCCTGCCCCCACCCTTGGCCTTGGGGACATCAACGTAGAACAAGCACCAAGTACAGTATTGGGTTCAAGTCCGGCGGCCACTTACTAGCTATGAGACCTCAGCCAAGTCACTCACCCCCTCTGAACCTTTCTTCCTGTTTCCTTTGAGAGTTGGTTTGGGGGTTAGAACACATGCAATTTCTCAATACGTAGCCACTGTTCCACTATTACCATCACCACTGACAATACTAATTGTAATTAACTGTTTAATAATTACTAGTATCACTGAGAGGCAGTATGTCCCAGTGGTTAAGCACAGGGGCTCTGAAGTCAGCCTGCCTGGGTTCAAATCCTGCTTTCAGCACTGTGTGTTCTTGAACAAGTCATTTAACTTCTCTGTGCCTTAATTTCTTTAACCATAACATGAGGATCATAGTAGCCCTCACTTCCTAGGATTATGCCAGGCATTAAATATATTCTACCTGCAAAACATTCAGAATAGCGCCTGCCCCCTAGTAAGTGTTCAGTAACTGCTGGATATTAGGAAATAACCTCTTATGTTGATAACTCCAGAATTTGCGTCTCCTGGCTTCTCCCCTCAACTTCAGACTAATATCCAAATGTGATCTCCCCTTGGGTGTCTAATAAGCACCTCAAACTTATCCAAAGCCAGCTCAAGACTAACTCCACAACCTACACTTCCCATCATCCCCATCCTAGCAAATAACACATCTGCCCAGCCAAGCCTACAGCCCTAGAACCATCTTCCCCGCCCTCTTCTCTATCGCCCCACACCCAGTCCATCAGCAAATCCCCTTCAGAATACGTCCACATCACTTCTCCCCGCTCCCCCTCACCTCCACAGCCCTCACGCCAGCATCCCCCCCAGGCACCCCATCCCCTTCTACACACCCTCCCTGTTTCCATTGTCATGCCCTCCGGTCTACTCTGTGAGTGCTCTCCTTTTAAAAACCCAGGGATTACTGCTCAGCAACCAAGAGGAACAAACAATTGATACATGCAACAAGTTGGATGGATCTCAGAGACAAAAAAAAAAAAAAAAAAAGGTGAAAAAATCCATCTCAAAAGGCCACATACTGCATGATGCCATTTATACTACACTCTCAGAATGATAAAATTAGAGATGGGGAACAGATTAGTGGTCGCCAGGAATTAGGGACTGGAGAGAGACACAGGAGGCATGAGGGAGATCTTTGCAGCCATGAGCAGTTCTCTATCTTGACTGCTGGGTGGTGGTTATGCAAATCTGCCTGTATTAGTGTCCTAGGGCCACCATAACAAAGTACCACAGCCTGGGGGACTTAAACAACAGACATTTATCCTCTTGCACTTTTGGAGGCTAGACAGCCCAGGTCAAGGCGTCCACAGGGCTGGTTCCTTGAGGCCTTTCTCCTTGGCTTATAGATGCATCTTCTGCTCCCTGTATGTTCACATGGTTGTCCCTGTGTGTGTGTCTGTGTCCCAATCTCTTCTCATAAGGACACCAGTCACATGGGACTGGGGTCCACCCATAGGACCTTGTTTTACCTTAATGACCTCTTTAAAGGCTCTATCTCCAAATATAGTCACATTCTTAAGTACTAGGGATTAGGACTTCAACATATGAATTTTGGGGGACCCAATTCAGCCCGTAATACTATTCATGTGATAAAATTGCGTAAAACTCTACACACACATACCAATGTCAACTTCCTGGTTTGGATATTGTCCTATAGTTATATAAGATGTGACCACTGAGGAAACCTGGGGGAAGGGTACGTAGGACCTCTCTGTACCATTTTTGCAACTTCCTATGAATCTATATTCATTCCAGAATATAAAGTTAAAAAAAATAAATCAAAGCATCTCACTTTCCTGTTAAAACCTCGAATGACTTCCATCACACTTAGAAGAAACCCAAAGCCCTTACGAGGGTCTCTTGTGCCAGACTTGTCCCTCCTCGAACACACAATCCCCATCTCCGCTCAGGGTACTGGAATTCGCTCCTTCCTCCCCCAGGGATAATTTTCCCCAGATACTGCCCGACTCCTTTGCCTCATTTAATTCATTCTCGATGTCATCCCCTCAGAGAGAGCGTCCCTGGACGCCCTATTTACACAGACCTCCCGCCTTCCTCTCCACTGACTTCTGACCTGCTTGATTTTCTCGAATACTTGTTGAATGAATGTGTGAAAGATGCTGGTTATTCCCTCAGGCTCGGAATCGGAAGGCCACACCAACCACCCCTTCACGGACCCCGCTTCCAGGCGCTCCCTCCCCGGAATCAAAGAACCAGAAGGAGCTACACCTTGTTTCCCTCGGTTGCCCAGGACCCAAACCACCCACTCAAGACCCAGAGTACGAGAGTAACCAAGAGGAGCTCCACTATGCTGGGCTCAACTTCTCAGGCCTCAGACCCAGGCCTGCAACCCAGATGCCCAAAGATACCCAGGAGGATTATGCAGAAATCAAGTTCCACTGAAGGTCTCTTGAGTTTTAGGACTGGGACCTCGGCTAGGGAGGAAAGTAGAGCAATAAAGCGGTTGAAGAGAACAGAGTATAAAGTCTCTCTCTCTCTTTTTTTAAATCCTCCAAAGCTGGGTCATACCACCCCAGACCTGAGCATTCCAAACAGCTTGACAAATCTGTCCCAAGTGGCCTTCTCTGCATCCAGTGTTCTGAGAGGCCAGGCAAAGATTTGCCTCTGACATACTCGGCACCAGCCCAGGGGATTACTCACAGTCTCAGAGTCTCAAAGGCGGGTGGGCCTTTAAAGATGACTAGACAGGAATCAGCCCAGGAGGCTCCCCAGTCACATCCAGCCCACTGCCTATTTTCATATCACCTTGAGAGCTAAGAGTGTTTTATACATTTTAAATGGTTGGGGGAAAAAAGTCAAAAGAAGATTGTTTCATGACACATGCAAAGGAGATGAAATTCACATTTTAGTGTTCATGAAGTCTGGTGCCCAGCCATGCCCCTTCATCGACAGATTGTCTACAGCTGTTTTCAGGCAGAGTTGAGTCATTTGTCGGCCTGCAAAGCCTAAAATATTTACTATCTGATCCTTTACAGGAGAAGTCTGCTGGATCTTAATCTATACTAACTCACTTGTTTTCCCAGAAGAGGAAGCAGAAGTGGAGGTCCAGAAAGAGTTCAAGAGTAGCCATGGCAAAAATGACTAGGTCTTGTAACCAGACGGAGAGTTCCCAGGGTCAGGATGTAAAGGTAGTCCACATGTGGGCTGGGTGCTAATGCACTCTCAGACCCACGAATCTAAGGAAGAGCAAAGCCATGAGGGGATGGAGGCGGGAATCCTTTTGAGATAGAGTGAAGAACAGCAAACTTACAACGTGTTATGAACCACGTATGTTCACCAGCTGGTGAACGGAGTGGAAGAGGAACCTATTCCTCCGGGTAGACCATGTCCCTTTTCTTTTACTTTCCTGATCTCCTCCCTCCCCAGAGCTCACAGCCCTAATTGGCTCCAAGAAGGTCCTCTCGGGGGATGGTCACCACTTGCAGAATAGTGGAAAGCACAGAAAAGGAGCTGGCCTTTGCATTTTTTTTCCAAAGTGATAAGTTACACAATTAGAAGACTGGAAAAAAAAATGGGTTGAGCAGAAGAGGAACCTAGCACATTCTTAGGTCACAAAGGGTGCAAAAGTGGGCAGTGTAGTAATAAGAATGGAAGGGGAAGGAAGGGAATTAATATTTTTGATCAGCTACTATGTATTTATAGTTATCTCCTTCAAGGAAAACTGTGTAAGACAGAAGGGATCTCCACTGTGAAGATATCTGAGACTCAGAGAGGTGAATTACTTTGCCTAAAGCCACACAGCAGAGAAATCTGCAGAACCAGGAGTCCCATCCGCAGTGTCTCCCGCCAAAACCACAGCTTTCCCTGCTGTTTCGCAGTCTCTCCTGCAGGGGCACTCCGGAGGCGAAAGCAGCTCAGAGAACCCCAGGCCAGGACCCGGGGCCGAGGGACTGAGGCCCCAGAGGCACCTTCTCTGACCTGGGTTATCGTCAGCAGGATCAGGGTGCCAAAGGGCAGACAAAGGATTTAGAAAGTAATTTCAAAAGGTGATAACTTTCACTGACAGGAAAAGCTGATAGTGGACTTGTTAATGTTTTCCAAGCACATGCAGCCATATTTGGCTGAGGTCAGTGAACAAATTTTGTGTCGCGTCCTGAGCGAGAGTATGTTCACACGTAACACCCACTTCAACCAAACCCTCTCAAATCCCAGAGCTATTTATCTGTGAAAGTTTTTATAACAGTGGCTAACATACATTGAGCACTTACTATATCCCAGGCACTGCTGTTGATTCTTATAGTAACTCATTTAATATTCATAAAGTCTTAAGGGGATTTTTTTTTTTGACCACAGACTGGGGAAGTTCCCCTTCATCTTGAGGCCCCTAAATTAACTAGTTCTTTTTATAAGGCAGCAAGAAAAGGTTCAGAACTTTAAGAGACAGATGTTAGTCCAGAAGAGTTCAACAAAACCCCTTAATTTGTCTAAGATAATATTAGATAATAATCATCTACTTCTTGCACTGGTTTCTGAGCCATTACTGACAAGAGTTCTTTATCTAATTGTGTTTATCCTTCCAAAGAGTAAAGACTGCCCCCCCCCAACCCATGGTCTTAGGGAGGGAGAAGAAAAAGCGAAGATTAACACTGGCCAGCTCCTTGGACACAGCCTGGCCACTGCTTCCTCTCTGTAAGGTGACCAGCTAGCCTTTCCTACACCTCAAATCACTGTCGGTCCTGTGTCCAATCACAACTTTCCCTCTCATTGGAGGTACCAAGAGGCAGGTTCTGACTTTTCTCTAATATAAATATTACAAAGAAGGTAACATGTAAAAATTCTTATGACACAGAGCCAGATGTGAAAGCTGAAGAACTCATAATTTTATTTCCTTTCATTAGTCATAGCTCATTACAAAATTCCCTCCTGTGAATGAAACGGCCCAAGCTTTGTGGTTCCAAGCTCTCCTAATGACAGCTTATAACAAATCAACCTCGTTCTCAGATGAAGATCACTACACAGCAATTAACAACAGCGACAACAAAGAAAACGTGGAGATGGAATTTTCCAAAAGTTCCTATATACATATATTATTATTACCTCTATCTTATAGATGAGCAAACTGAGGCACAAAAAGTTTACAGGCATGCCCAAAGCCAAATTATTAGCAAGACTCAATCCCAGACAATCTGACTCCAGAGCCCAAGCTCTTAATCATGACACAATATTAGCCTTCTGATGGACTGCTGTCCAGAGGGTGCCTAAAAAAGAGGTGTGGCAGGTACATGGATGGAAACAGAAAAGGATTTGCACTTGTGTCCAGATTCTACCACTTGCTACCAGAATAACTGTAGACAACTCACTTTCCCTCTCTGAGCCTCAGCTTCCCCATGTATTAAAATGAGGGTAATAGCCCTGCCTCGAGACATGGTAATGGCTGAATAAAAGAGCACAGACAAAGGCATTTCATAAACTGTGACCCACTACCCAGACATTAAATAGATTATCGGAAGTTGGTGAGTATCCCTCTTTGATTCAGAAGAATACAAAATATTGTCAAGATCCAAATCTTACAGTGGATTAGTGGCAACTACAATACTTTAAATTTTCTCAGATTATGGAAGGTATTAACTGACACGCCCAGTTTAGTCACCCATGGGGCTCCAGCGGGCAGGGGGAATGCAAACAGCTTTGGACAGTAAGATACAGAGCAGAGAGAGCGCTGTGCTGTCTCCTCTGCCATCTGCTGCTCTTTCTGCGCAGTCACCTGAGATGCCTTTATTTGGTAGTTACTGGGTAGTTGATGATATGGCAAGGTGGCCCTCTGTGACATGTTTTGTTTCCTAGCTGTGCCATAGCCTCCGGGTACAAATAAAAAACTGAATTAGCTGCAAGGGCTGAAGTTGGCCACCAGAAGCCGATATACATAGAGAAAGAATTATAGACTCATGGTGTGGGATCACCCAATGCAGCCACCTCATTTTATAGATGGGGCTTAGAGAAGGACAAGTGTTGTCTAAGGTCAAGCAGCTAAACAGCAGAGCTGGGATTCAAACTCAGACAGACCCTACCATGGATGAGCACTGCAGGTTATGCAGTCACCTTGAACTAAGCTCAGACTGGGGCAGATGCTGCAGAGGCCTTGAGAAAAAGGGAACTCTCTCCACAAGCTATGCAAAGGTGGGGAAATTCTGCTTCCCTTCTTCTCTGGCCAAATCCTGCCACGAGAGCAATCCTTGAACATCTGCTTGACCAGGGAAATTTCAAGAGTGCATAGCTGGTGCAACAGGTTTGACCAGGGGGCAGTAACCTCGAAATGTCTGTGAAGGTCTTGACTTCTGCAATACTGATTCAGGACTTAGAGGAGGCAGAGGGTGGTGTTTTCCAGTACTCTCGGGGGAAAAGCAATGTTTTAAGTGAAGAAAAAAAATAATCCACCAGGCTTGGAGTCAGGAGACCCAGCTTGGACTTTCTGTGTTGCCAGATACTCTCTTTAACCAGTTAATCGAGTACTATTAACTCCGGCAAGTATAAATATAAAACAGTTCTATTTTTCTGACCACTGATTCAGTCGTGCCCTATTAAAACTTTTTCTCATCCCTTAATGATGTCTCAGACATTATTATGTAACTCTCCAGTCAGTTCTGGTTATTAAAACTCAGCCTGATCTTAATATTAACCTCAAACTCAGTTTAAACCCCATAGCCTCTCCTCCCACCCAGCACAGGTTTAAGCTGAGACCTGACACCTAGGAGAAAAGAGGTAGACCAGTTGGCTCTGAGACTATTGCTCCATTTCTACTTTAAGGCCAAGTTTCCCAAAGTATTGGGGTCTACTGAAGGAACCGCTCACTAATGGGATAAGTGACTATTGACCTAACTGGCCACAGCTGTGGCCTCTGTTGGCTGAAGCTGCTTCTCTGGCTAACACTGGCTGGTTCTGTGAGTTGGGGGCTGTCCAAATCCTGGCTTTCACAGGAACAAAATTATAAGAACTCAGGTGGGCCCAATGAGATTGTCTTGATGACTCTATTTCTTGACATGAGAAGGTGTCCTCCCACACTCTCTCCAATTCCACTACTGGCAGACACCACACAGCTCTTGCTGCCCTCTTGGGTAAGACAGCCTGATGTAACTGAAGCCTACCTACTGTCCATGGCACCCACTCAACCCCCTGCTATAGACTGAATGTTTGTGTCCCCCCAAATTTCTATGCTGAAATTCTAACCCTCAATGAGATATTTGGAAACAAGGCCTTTAAGAGGTGATTAGGTCATGAGGGTGGGGCCCTCATGAATGGGATCAGTGCCCTTATAAAAGAGACCCCAGAGAGCTTGCCCTGTCCACCATGTGAGGACACAGATAGAAGGTACCATCTATAAACCAAGAAGTGAGTCCTTCCTTCCCTGAATCTGCCAATGACTTGATCTTGGACATCCCAACCTCAGAACTATGAGAAATAAATATCTGTTGTTTATAAGCCATGCAGCCTATGGTATTTTTGTAATAGCAGCCCAAAGGGACTCAGACACCCACATATCCTAAACATGCCAGACTGTGGGCTGCAGGTGGCACTGCCCCGAGCCCCTCCCTCCACCCAGCTTTTCCTCTCTAAGGTTTCTCTCCCTTGCACGGGAGATGCAGGGCACAGCAACAAGTCAGCTGCCTAAAGCAGACATCCAATGGGGAGATAAAATGTCAGTTTCTCCCCTTCTTTGAGAAACCCCTAGTCTTCAGGAGAAATTTTCTGGAGCACCCCCTGCTACACAGAGGCCTGAGAAGAGTGAAGAGTGTAGGGAAGGTGAGGATGATGAAGCATCTCACCAAAGACCCCACGCCCCCCACAAATCCTGTAGCCAGCGGCAACTTTCTCCTTTTGTGGGAAGACAGGCGGAGGGAAGCTTTCTGACCACCCTATTGGCTGCTCTCTTTAGATCATTTAAGAGGCAACAGGAAAAGTCCTGTTCAATGTCTGCTAATGAGGAGGAGGACTTATTTGTCATCTATATAGAAAAGGCCATCCTTATTAAACAAGAGTCACACTCCCGCCCCTAAGTTTTAGCAGCAAATGGGCTCTGCAAAGAGAGTCTCTGCTATGGTTTGAATGTTTGCATCCCTCCAAAATTCATGTTGAACCTCAATCTCCGATACCATCATACTGACAGGTGGGGCCTTTAGGAGGTGATTAGGTCAGGAGGACTCCTCCCTCGTGAATGGGATTAAGGCTTTTACAAAAGAGGCTTCACACAGGATTTGGCCCTTTTTGCCCTTCCACCTTCCACCAGAGGACACAGTGCTCAAGGTGCTGTCTTGGAAGCAGAGACCAGGCCCTCACCAGACACTGAATCTGCCGGGGCCCTGATCTCAGACTTCCCAGCCTCCAGAACTGTGAGAGATAAATTTCCATTTAAAAATTACCCAGTTTGTGGTACTCTGTTATAGCAACACAAATGGACTAAGACAGCCTCTAACGCAGGAACACATGAAGATGGCACCACTCCTGCCGCACTCTCATGAGAGGTGAAGAGAGCACGGGCAACCCTCACAGTGGACTGTGCAGCAGCAGAGATGAACTCTCCCAAGTGGTGGTTCCCACACCTACATCACACCTACATCAGTGGCCTCCACCTCTAGAGAGAACCACATCTATTTCTTGTCTCCGAGACATCTCTGTCTGGATACCCCAAAGCACCTCAACATGTTCAAAACCATATGCATTATCCTCCCATGCTCTCTTAAATGCCCCAGGCTGGAAAGCACTTCTTCCCCTTATATACTTGATCTTGGCTTACCATGCTACCATTGTCCCCAGGTGCCCAAACTCAAAATCTTAAGGACAACTTTGACTTGTCCCTCACTCCCCACATCAACAGCTCCCAGCCATCATCCCTCCTAAATATAAGGTGGTGCTGCTCCCTCCATCCTCCCGGCTAATGCTGATCCTGATGTTATTGTCGCTTGGACTGTGTGGGTGTATAAATGCATGTTAAAAATATAGATGCCTATGTGCCACTTATGGATTGCTTAAGGAGAGCAAGCTCCATGCTGACCCTTTACATACACTACCATGTTCAAACGTCGTAACTACTCAGAGACAAGTGTTATTAGGCAGCCCTGAGTGAAACTGAAGCTCAGAGGAGAGGCCAAGTAATGTGCCCAAAATGAAAGCTTTTCAAGAGCACAGTCAGGGTGCGACATCACTCAAGTGTGCCAGTTGGACTCCATGTCCATGATCTTAACCCTTTCTTGTACTTCCTCTCATTATTGCAATAGATTCCTAAGTTTTCTTGCCCCTCCACAATGACTTTAGAACGATTTTTCCATAAACACTTACCTAACCAATTGTGCCATTCCCTCAGCTTAAAAACTTCTATAGGCTCTCCACTGCCTCACACGGCACAAGGTGAAACTTCTTTTCCTGATAATCAAGGCCACTTATCAGCCAGTCCATCTACCTTTTTGGCCTTGTTTCCATCACTCCTGACAAATCTTCAAACATACTGTTTCTTATTTCCCTGATTTTGCACGTACTTTTTTTTTGTGCCTGAAATGGTCTTTGCCTGGCAAATTCCTACATCCTACAAGATCTAGCTCAAATATAGGCCTAGTCAAAATGAATTTATGGTGAAAAAAAAAATCAGAACCCTGGTTGCCTGTGGAGAGGGGTGGCAGGGACTGACTAGGAAGGAGCAAGAGGGAACTTCCTGGGGTGACAGTAATGTTCTGTATCTTGACAAGAAGGCATATATTGGGGGGGACCTCATCAAACGATACACGTAAGATTTGTGCATTTCATCGTAAACTTTACTTCAAATGAAACAAGCATCAAACTCTAGTTAATGATATGTATGCTGCAGTGCTTAGGGGTGAAGGGTACTGGTGACTGCAGCTTACTGCGAAATGTATTTAAAAAGACAGACAAACGGATGCATAAAGGAATGGATAGACATGTAATAAACATGAATCTAGGTGGTGAGTGTGTGGTTGTTGATTATAAAATTTTTTCAGGCTTCCTCCATGTTTGGGAGGTGATTAGGTCATTCAGGCTCCCCTCGTTAATGGAATTAATGCCCTTATGAAAGAGGCCCCAGAGAGCTACCTTGTGCACAGAGAGAAGGCGCCATCTACCAAACAGGAAGAGGTCACTCACCAGACACTGAACCTGGCACCGCCTTCATTTTGCACGTCCCAGCCTCCGGAACCGTGAGAAATAAATTTCTGCTGTTTATAAACTACCCAGTTTATGGTATTTTGTTACAGCGGCACGAAGAATGGACTAAGACACTGACCAAGACACGGACTATGTGGGCTAGAGACCACTCCTTGTATTCTACACAATTTCCCAGGTCCTCTGTGGGGACTGGGACCTAGAAAGAAGGGGGCCTAGAAGAAATAGTAGAACTCCTAGCGCAAAGCCCCAAAGGTGACATGACCCCTGAACCCCGAAGGGGCTGAGAGGGGAGCGGTGAGGGGAGCGCCTCTGGACGTGGGGAAAATCTAGGGAAGGGAAGCAAGGATGATCACCAGGACCTAGAGAAGAGGGACGAGAGAGGATATAAGGGCAGGGGTGGCAGCGAGAAGCCCCCACAAGATCGGGAGGCCTTGGCGCCCACCCTGCCCTTGGAAGGGTCCCAAACTGGAAGGATCTGGGGTGGGGGAGGAAGTAAGGGGGGTGGAAAGCGGGAGAACTTAGGGGAATGCGTGAGCCCCTGTGGGATGGGGAGACCCCGAAGATCAAATCTTGGACCTGTGACGGCCCAAGTCCGGAGGGAAGGAAATAAAGGGAAAGGGCTGGTCCTAAGCGGTGGATGGGGCAATGGGCTCCCCGCTGGGCCAAGGAGACGCCTGAGCAGGATTCTCCCTCAACCCCGTGCCCACTCTCCCTTCCAAACTCCGTTCTGCTTCTCCAGACCTGGGCTGGATCTTTCCGACGCTGCCGCGGCCACCCAAAGCCAGCGCAGACAAAGGCCAAAGCCAAAATGCCTCAAGAAGGCGCTTAGAAACGCAGCCAATCAAAGAGCGAGGGACAAGGCGGAAGCTCAGAGCGACGCGAGCTCCCTGGCCAATCAAAGCTGAGGGCGATAATACACGCTACGCTACGCAACAAGGACTCTAACCAATCGCCGCCGGAGTCCCCCAGCAAATCGGAAGCCTCGCTTCCCCCGACGCAGAAGTTGATTGGTCCCTTTTCAGAACTTACCTGTCGATTTTGGAAGGTGAGGCAAAGACATTTCCTTAGCAACACAGATCCCGCCCCCGCGCTCTCAGCGTGGCGAGAGAGAAGGGCGAAGGAGGGGAGCTTTAAAGGGCCAGATACGTGGTAAGCAAAGAGGTCGGACCCTTGGTTTCCAAGTGGAGTCGGACCCTGATCACAGTAATAGGAGAAGCAATAAAAGAACAAGCTGGAGGGAATCCCATCACGCGGGAATTGAGCAGTGAGCGCTATCTCGAGAAGAAACGGAGATTCGGAAAGCTTAAGCAGCTTGGTCAAGGTCACGCGCTTGTAAGTACCGGAGCGGAGATTTGAACCCGCACTTTTGACCCCTGTCTAGACATAAGCTGCCTCTCTGGGATATGAGGTATCCAGATGGACAGACCCAGACTTGAAATCTGGAGATCTGGGTTCTCATCACAGTCGCCAGGCAAGAAAAGAAAGCCAGCTGTCTTGACAAAAGTCCTTCTACTTTGGCCACTCGGGGTCACCAGCATCATCAGGCACAGGGCGATGCTAGTCCCTGGGATTTCTCATCCTTAAAATGGAATGCTGTGAACTTCTTGTAAGAAAATTCATATTCAAAGGGGCTGCTCAGGCTGAAAACTTTGCACCATCCTGGGCTCCCCCTTACCCACCCCTCAGCAGTCCAGCAGCAAGTCTTGACGGCCCTTCCACCCAAATACATCTCAAATCCATTCATATCTTCCCATCTCCACTACCCCTGCCCTCCCTGGAGCCACCACCACTCCTCTCCTGGGCGACAGCAGCATCCTCCGTAGGCTTTCTGCTTCCACTCTTGCTTTCCATCACAATCCCTCCTCCAAACTGCAGACAAAGTGCTTGTCCTAAAACATAAGTCAAACCATGTCACCTGTCTACTTATAAATGTTCAAAGTAATCTCAATACTCTTATAATTAAAAAGTAGAAATAAAAAGTCAAAATTTTTATTGTGCCTGCAAGGTCCTATATAATGTGGCTCCTACTTGTGTCTGTATTAAAAGCACAGACTCATGCCTGTAATCCCAGCACTTTGGGAGGCCAAGACGAGAGGATTGCTTGAGCCCAGGAGTTGGAGACCAGCCTGGACAACAGAGCAAGACCCCATCTCTACAAAAAATTTTAAAAATAGTCGAGTGTGGTGGTGCGCACCTGTAGTCCCAGCTACTTGGGACTCAGGAGGTTGAGGCAGGAGGATCACTTGAGCCCAGGACTTCAAGGCTGCAGTGAGCTATGATTGTGCCACTGCACTCCAACCTGGGCAACAGCGAGACTCCGTCTCAAAAAAAACAAACAACAACAACAAAGAAAAACCCCACAAGCACAGACTCTAGAGCCAGGCTGCCCAGTTTAAAATTCCAGCCATGCCACTGACTACCTCTGTGACCTTGGGCAAGTTACTTAACCTCTCTAAGGTATGGTTTGGTCATCTGCAAAATAAGGATTTAAAGGAGTTAGTATTATTCAATTAAAATAGTCCTCCATTTACTCCTCAAAACTGTCAAGGTCATGAAAAACAAGAAAAGACCGAGAAACAGCCAAAAATCAAAGGAAACCAAGGAGACAGGATGAATGAATACAGTATGATGTTCTGGATTGGATCCTGGAACAAGGAACAAAGGATATTAGTGTAAAAACCGGTGAAATCCTAATAAAGCGTGGCATTTACTTCATAGTTCTGTTGGTTTCTTAGTTGTGACAAATGTACCATGACAATGTAAGATGGTACCATTAGGGGAAGTTGAGTCATGAGTGTACGGGAAGTCTCTGTATTGTCTTTGTAACTTTTCTGTAAATATAAAAGTATTCCAAAGTAAAACTTCTTTTAAAAAGAACTATCTCTCTCTTCTTAGCTGATTCCTTTCCAGTCCCTCAAACACTATGCTCGTTCTACTCTCAGAGGCTGTTCCCTCCACCAGAATATTCAACTTCCAGGTCTTCTGGCACCTTCCACAACAGCCTTTCTCAACCACCTTGCCTAAAATATTCCCTTACCCCAATGCCTCTACATCCCCTGGCCCTTATTTCACATTTTCAGGTACTTATTCTTATAGAAAATGTACTATTTATGTCTTGTCTGGCTCCCTCACAAGCATGCAAGTTCCTGAGTCGCGGCTGCATCTGTCTTGTCCCCAGTGTGCAGCCTGGAACGCAGCACGTGGCAGGCACTGAATAACTATTTCTTAAGTATTTCTGGATATAAGAATGACAATTGCTTCTCAATAAAATACTACCACGACTACCAACCATAAGTAAATCTAATTTATTCAGGCTAATTGTAGTCCAGACTCTGTGTTCTCACTACTTTACACATGTGATATCACAAGAACCTCACGAAAACCTAGTTGGTAATATTAGCCCCGTTTCTTAAATGGAGAAACTGAGGCACAGAGACTAGAAGGCCTAGGGTCATACCGCCAGTCAGAGACAGAGCACAGAGTGGAATCCAGCCCCTGGAATTGCTAAGACCCAGACCATCTACTATGCCCTCTGCTCTAGGAAGTGTCCAAATGTTCAAATTTCCCTACCTAAAATGTCCCTTTAGTCCTAAAGAATCGTCCTGAGGGCACGGACAGAAAGAAAGAGAGAGAAAGGAAGGAGGCTGGGAACCCGGAACTCCTGGATCTGAGAGAGGAAGGGCTGGGGGCCCGGACCCCCGGGTCTGGGGGAGGAGGGGCTGGGGTCCCTGATCCCCGGGTCTGGGGGAGGAGGGGCTGGGGGCCCGGACCCCCGGGTCTGGGGGAGGTGAGGGCTGAGCGCTCAGAAACGTGGGCTTGAGAAACTCGCCCCGGGTCCCGGGTGCTGCGCCCCGCACTCCTCCCGCAGCGCTGCGCGGTCCCCGAGCCACGCCCCGTTCCCGACTTGGCCGAAGCCCCGCCCTCTTTCCTCCTGGGCCCCTCCCCCACCTTCCAGGGCCCTGGAAAGATCTAGGGGAAGGTGCTAGAAGAGACGTCAGAGACCCTTCTGAAAATGGAACAGCTCAAGGACGGGGCTGAGCCCGAAGGGTGAGAGAAACAAAGACCTCCTGAGAGGGGGACAGACAGAGGAAGGGACACAAGAACCTCAGAGGGAGAGAGTTGAACAGTCCCAGAGAGAGTACCAAAAAAAAAAAAACAGAAAAAGGCTCAGGTATCATCACATAGAGACGGAATCTTAGAGGATCTTGGTGACAGAGAGTTGAGCGAGATACTTACAAATAGGGAGAGAGGTAGAAACATTCATTCGTCCGAGAAATTTCCAAGAATGAACCAGGAGACGTGAAGACGCCAGAGACAGCCGTAGGGCTAGAGGAATAAAAACTGCTCCACAGTTTTTGAGCACTTACCAAACCCAGCCCTTTTATACACAGCATTGATGCCACCGAAAGCCATCTTTGGATGTGAAAAATTAAGGTTCAGGATGGGAAAATGACTTGCTCAAAGACAAACCATCAGCAAGCCACCGGGAATTGAAACTGAGTTCTGTCTGATACTGCAGTTAAAGGGCAGAGTTGTCTGTCTCTCTGTAAAGAGACACGGGTGGAAACAAAAAGAGAAAGACAGGGAAGGGGTGAGGAAGTCAGAGGTGGACAGACTGAGGATGGGGAGGACGGACTCCCGGCAGACATGCAGGGCAGCCAGGCAGCAATAAGGAAAGAAATACAGAGATGGTGAGACCCACTGACCTGTCTTGCTGTCATTCTAGGAACAACCTGTCCCTGCCGTCACCTGGGGCCGAGTCGTGGCCCTCCGCGCCCATCCCAGCCCTGCCGCCCTCGCTCCTGAGCGCCCCAGACCCTGCCCACCTGGGGCTCCCTGAGAGCCTGGCGTCTGTTACTGTCCCCATCCGGCTGGACACCCTCTCCTGCCTCCTGCACAGTGCCCTGCTGGGGGCTTACACCCTCCAGCAGTCCTTGCCCTCCTGCCCCTGCTGCCCCCAGGCATGCCACACCCAGCCGGGCACAGCCAGGAGGCCTTCCAGGGGTCGAGGGGGGTGGGAAGTCCGACGCAGGCCAGCCTGGGGCCAGGGCCAGCAGCGATGGGGCCCTGGGAGAGCCGAGCAGCCGGAGAGGGGGTGGGCAGGGGGTCCTGGGGCTGGCCCCAAGACCCCACCCAGAATGCCACCAACACCACCTGCCCAGGATGGGAAGAAGGAAGGCGGAGGTCCAGAACCACCCCTGGATACGCCACCTGCCACTGAGGATTGGGAAACAGAGTACTAGGATGCTGGAAGGTCCAGCACCCATGACTCTGGTGACCCAGGGGATTTTCCTGAAGCCCAGAGTGACCTTAGCCCTGTCTGAGGTACCCCGAGAAACATCCTGTTCCCATCCTTCCCCGCCCCCCCAAACCATGGCCTCAGAAGGAAGACCTTCACCTCACCTGATGAGCCTGATCTTAAGTCACCTGACTCAGGACCCCAAGCCAGAAAAAAACCCTGAACCTCACACCCACGCCCACACCCATGCCTGTCCCCCTGATGGCCTCAGCCCCATCCCAGTGCCACCCCCCAGTACAACTACAGTCCTAACCTCATTCTGGAGCCCCAGGGCTCCTCCAGCCCCATCCCCAATCCTGTTCCTAACCCCAAAGCCACTGCCACCTGCCTGTTCAGCCCAGCCCAGCCCAGCCCACTCTCAACACTGAATCCCAAGCCCCAGCCCCTCCCATGCCTCAGCCCTAACCTATGCTTTCTCCTCATTCCCTATGTGCCTCAGCCCAACCCAGTCCTCCTCTTTAATTCTAAACTCCAGCCCCCAACAGCCCCACCCTCAACCCCTTTCTATCCCAGCGCCTGCTGTGGTGTCCCATGACACCACCCCACAGACAACCCCATTGGCCCAGCATGTGCAGATGCCTGTAGCGCCTCATCCCACTACCTGCTCTTCAGGTGGGAAGCCCCGGTTGAACAATAAATGGATGGCTGTCCCTGTATCTCGTGTGTCTTTGTGTGTGCTTAACGAAGCTCAGGCCAGCCCAGCAGTGCTGTGAGCAAGGCTTGTGCAAAGGTGGTAGGGTCTGGGGAGGTCACAGAGGGAGGCCAGTGAGCCAGGGGCTGGGGGTGGGGAGCCACCTGGATCCCTGCTTCAGCAAATTCCACTGGGGACCTCTGCCACCGCTGCGTTTCTGCCTGCTGGAAGCTGCTGGGCTGCAGGGCCATTGTGTGGGGAGGCTTAAGGGATTTGGGGGACGTAAGGGGGCAGACAGGCCAGCAACCTGGCTCAGCTCAGTCTGCACAGAGGGGCCGAGGCAGAAGGAGGGCTTGGGGCAGGCTCTGCTGCTCAGGTAGGCACCAAGCATGGGCCCTGCAGCCCCCTCCTTCCCCAGGGCCCAGGGGTCTAGGTTCCTTCCAGCTCCTTCCTCTCCCAGGAACCTGGTGGCCCAGCCTCTAGCCCCCTCCTCACCTAGGACCCAGGAATCCAGGACCATTCCTTGCTAAGAGCCAGGTCCCCAGCCCCCTCCTCCCTCTGATCATTCCAAGTCCCCCAGGCTCCTTTTCCCCTAGGATCCAGGGCTCCTGGAACCCAGCCCCTCCTCCTCTCCAGGACCCAGGGGTCTGGGTCTTCAGCTCCTTCTCCCAGGAACCAGTGTCCCACTCCCCAGCTCCCCCTCCCCCAGTTCCTTCCTCTGCCAGGACCCAGGGATCCAGCTCCCAACCCTATCTCTCCCCTTCCCCACAGATCACTATGTACAGCTTCATGGGTGGTGGCCTCTTCTGTGCCTGGGTGGGGACCATCCTCCTGGTGGTGGCCACGGCAACAGACCACTGGATGCAGTACCGGCTGTCGGGGTCCTTTGCCCACCAGGGCCTGTGGCGGTACTGCCTGGGCAGCAAGTGCTACCTGCAGACAGAGAGCATCGGTGAGCCTCTGGCCAGGGTCTTGGCTGTGCCTGGGGTCAGAGCCCCCTGCAGGGCAGAACCTCAGAGCCCAAGGGCTGCCTGTATCCCAGACAGAAAACCCTGTGGCTCAGAGAGGGAAAGGGACCAGCCTGAGGTCACTCAGCATGGAAGGGGCAGAACTGGGATCTCAGGGTCGTTTTCTAGTTGCAATTACAGGGTGTACTGGGTTGGAGGTTAACTCAAGAGAGGTGGCATTTCCTGACACATAGAAGGTGTCAGGCACAGCAGTTGGGGCTGGGGTTGCCAGAACAGCATTTTCTAAATATCTACTATGGACCAAGAACTATGTTAGGTACTGGGGGATACAGAAGCAATATGAGCCCTAAATTTGCTAAATACTGGATGAAGTATTTTTTACTACTTAACTCTGTGCCAGGCCATGTTATATATATATCTAGAGAGAGAAAGAGATAGATATATAGAGCTATGTAGTATATTTTATGATACATGTCATATATTATATATTACTAAAGTAATATATATTACTTTAGTAATATATATTATTTAGTAATATATTATTACTTTATTAATATATATTATGTCTAATAAATCATATTACACTAAATATGTGAATACATTAATAATATATAATATATTGTTAATATATTGTTATTATATCTTACACTAAGTATTACATACTAAATTAACAATATATAATATGTTGTATATTACTACTAATAATAGTCATGATAATAATATCTGGCATTTATTGAGTGCTTACTATGCCCTGTGTACTATTCTAAGCACTTTGCATGGATTCTTTCTGTTCCCTCTCCCAACAACGCTAAGAGGGCAGTTCAATTGTATACACAAAGAGAACCTGAGGTTTGGCCTCAAAATTCAAACATTCTGTGGAGGGGGTCGAGAGGAAGAGCCAACCCTCACTGAGCCGGGCGTGACAGGGCCAGCAGGCCTCTCCCTGGCCCCACGCCACCGACCTGCCTGAGGCGGCCTGATGCCTGTTTGCCAGAGCGGTAGACTGAGGCGCAGAGCAGTGGAAAGGCTTGTCGGGCCGCCAGCCTCACAGCACAGTCTGCCTGCTTCAGACTAGCAATGCTGGGAGGGCCAGATCACAGTCAATTCCTTATCTTTTCTCTGCTGGAGATGGGGGGAGAGAGAGGCTTGGAAAGGTCTTCCGTTCCTTTGACATGCTCAGGACCACAAAAAAGGAAAACCTCAGGGACATATCTCACCCTTGGGTACTTGTCAAAACAGCTGGCTTGACTTGCTCATCAACTGTGACTCACTCACCAAAATTAAAGCAGGAGTCCTTAACTTGATTCCCAGGGGCCAAGCCCAACCACCTGTGTGTTTTATTGGGTCTGTCTGTTTTTAAAGTTTCTGAATTTGTTGCCAGCATTTAAAAATCTGGAGATTTTTACATAAAAGTATAGACTTGCAGCTGTTTTTGGAAAAACAAATATTCAGCTGAGCGCCGTGGCTCATGTCTGTAATCCCAGCATTTGGGGAGGCTGAGGCAGGAGGATCGCTTGAGGCCAGGAGTTCAAGGCCAGCCTGAGCAAGAGCGAGACCCCATCTCTGCAAAAAAAAATGGCTGGGTGCACACCTGTAGTGCCAGCTACTCGGGAGGCTGAGGCAGAAGATCACTTGAGCCCAGGAGTTTGAGGTTGCAGTGAGCTATGATGATACCACTGTACTCTAGCCCGGGTGATAGAGCAAGACCCTGTTTCAAAAAAAAAAAAAAAACCAGAAAAAAAAATCCAAATTTTGCATGGCCCAGGACAACAACAGTCAGTGGGGTAGGAGCAGTGGCTGACCCTTCAAATGGGGTATACCAGTCATGGACCTGTCAGGAGACAGAAACCACACAGTAATTTGAATAGGGAAAGTTTTCTGTAAAAGTAGAGCTGAGAAGCAATACATTGACAATCAGTGCACGACGCACGACCCATACATGTCCAGTTCATCCTCGCCTCCACCCCAGCCTGTCCCCCAGCAGATTCCCTGCCCTTATCTGCAGCTGTAGCCAGCCCTCAAAGGTATTTGCATTTTCCACTCCTAGCACAATCATAAGAAAGAAATAAGCTATAATATGCCCCATAAGTCCTCCAGACTTTTAAATGCCCAGAGACCTCTGTATCAGTTTTCTAGGGCTGCCATAAGAAAGTACACAGATTGGTTGGTTTAAACAAGAGAAATGTTTTGTCTTACAGCTCCAGAGGGCAGAAGTCCAAAGTCAAGGTGTTGGTAGGATTGATTCCTGCTGAGGACTGTGAGGGAGAATCTGTTTCATGTCTCTCCCTCCCCTGGCTTCTGGTGATTTGCTGGCGATCTTTGGCCTGTAGATGCATCACCTCTATTTCTACCTTCATCACAGAGCTTCCTCTTCCTGTGTGCATGTCTGTGTCCACATTTCCCCACAAAAAGTGTAAGGACACCAGTCATTGGATTAGAAACCCACCCTACTACAGCATGACCTTATCTTAACTAATTACATTTGCAATGACCCTATTTCCAAATCAGGTACCATTCTGAGGCACTGGAGGTTACAACTTCAACATATAAATATGGGGGACTAGGGGACATAATTCAACCTGTAATAACATCCATGGAGAAACGGCCAGGAATTTCTCTCAGTTGGGCTCACCCAAAAGACTGCATTTTGCAAAGACCCTAGGCTTTTTATAATACTTTTCAACAGCAGGATCCAAGTTCTGCCTGAGGTGTACAGTTGTCCTGGGTGCTCTGAGGGACAGGAGAGCCAAGCAGTTAAGAGTGTGAGCGTTGGAGTTGGGGTTTCAACTCTGCTCTGCTTCTATTTATGGAACCTCAGGCAAGTCACTTTACCTCTCTGAGCCTCAGTTTCACCACCTGAAAAATGAGAATTAAAATAGTACTTACAGCATAGGGCTTGTGGAAAGAATAAATAAGATCATACATGGGAAGCGAGCCTAGCACATAGGTGGCAGTTGCTAAATGGAGGATGACATTATGATTATCGTTCCCACGGCATCTCCTGAAGGGCCAGCCCTGAGCAGAGCACAGGAGAAGAGTGGTCCCCAGTGCTCAACATTCGTTCATCCAACATGTTCACTGAGCACCTATTATGTGCCAGGCACTAGGTGCCGGGGATGCGGTGAGAAAAGAGATGGCAAGGCCCTTGTCCTCACAGAGCTGAGAATTTAGTGGGGAGAGACAGACATTTTAAATAAATTAAAAACAAATAAATAGGACATTTTTAGATATGAGCAAGTGGTATGAAGGAAATGGAAGAGAACAATGCATGAGAAGACAGTGACTAACAGCAGGATATAAGGAATCAGCATTCAGTTTTTTCATTTATTTATTCATTCAACAAACATTTCTCTAGGTCAATGTGCAAACCAAACCTGTTCCTGAGACTCTGTCCTCAGGGGGCAATCAGGCCGGAAGAGTAGACAAGAGAACCACGACCCCAAGCAAGGGGGGAAGACGATGCCTGAGGGGTGGAGGGATGCTTCCTAGAGGAGGGGTCTTGGGAGCTGGGCTTTGGAGGATGAGTAGGAGTTCGCCCGGTGAAGAAGAAGGCATTTGCAAAGAAGTGAGGGAGGAACGGGGTTGGGAATATGGAGAGGGGCAAGGCATTTTCATCCCAGAGGCAGCAGCATCCTTCACTGAGAGCAGGGGCGGCGTGGGAGTGACTGTGGGGTGCTCCCACAGCGTACTGGAATGCTACCCGGGCCTTCATGATCCTGTCTGCCCTGTGCGCCACCTCTGGCATCATCGTGGGCATCCTGGCCTTTGCTCAGCAGCCCGCCTTCACCCGCTTCTCCCGGCCCTTCTCTGCCGGCATCATGTTCTTCGCCTCAAGTGAGTGGGCACCCCCTTCTCCCCCTCTCCCCTCCTCACCCCCACCCCACGTCCACTCACTCCACCTTCTCCCTGTCAACTCCATCCCCACCCCCAACCAACCTCACGACTATTTCTAGTCCCAGCCTACCCTGACACCAGCTGGTGGACAGAAATTTAATGCTGGCACTAACAACACCCCCCTGCCCCCACAATTAGTGTCAGACTCCACAGGTTGTGGGCACAGTCCCCAACAAGACTGCCCCCACCTCAGACACAAGCTGCAAGTGGGCTCCCCGGGCCACCCACACTTTTGACCAAATGGCTACAAATTTAGGGGTTCCCAAGACTTGCTTAGGTTTAAAAATTTGCTGGAAAATTCACAGAACTCAGGAAAGGGCTATACTTACAATTACAGTTTTATTATAGAGAACACAACTTAGGACCAGGCAAATGAACGGGGAGATGCCCGGGAGGGCCCCAAGTGCAGCACTTCCAGGCCCTCTCCCTGAGGAACTGGGGGTCACCCTCCCAGCACACAGATGTGTTCGCCAACAGGAAGCTCCACTGAGCATCGGTGTCCAGAGTTTTTACTGGAGTTCGTTACATAGGCGTGACTGACCGAGTCATTGGCCATTGACTGAGCTCAATCTCCAGCTTCCCTCTGCTCCCTAGAGGTTGGGCTGTTATCAAGTGGCTCAAAGCCCCAACCCTCTAATCACAGGGTTGGTCTTTCTGGTGACCGTTCCTCACCCTGGGTCATCTCATCTCATTAGCATAACCTCAGGTGTGGCCCAAAGGGCTCAAGAATAACAAAGACACTCCTATTACACAGGAAATTCCAAGCATTTAGAGTCTCCCAGGAAGCAGGGACAATGACCCTTCAAATTCTTTATTATACTGCACAACCCTGCCCCAACCCTACCCCATAATCATCTTCACTCCACTTCTAACTCAACATCCCCTCCTCCTCCCCCTGATCCCCCCCACTCACCCCACTCCTAGCCCTTTCCCCGGTCTCACGCCCCACCCCATCTCCACCTCCACCCCATACCTGTGCCCACCACACCCTCCCACCCTCTCTCCCCAGCCCTTTTTGTCTTGCTGGCCTTGGCCATTTACACTGGAATCACTGTCAGCTTCCTTGGCCGCCGCTTCGGAGACTGGCGTTTTTCCTGGTCTTACATCCTGGGCTGGGTGGCCCTGCTCATGACCTTCTTCGCAGGTACTGGGGCCGAGGGAAGGTCAGTGTCTGGGGCAGGGTAGGCAGCATTTCAGAGGGCAGATCCCACTGGGTGTTCCACACAGATGCCCCAGCACTGGGGCGGGAGGCAGACCCCAGGTCCGAGGAGGCCGGGGACGTGGACACCCAAGGAGAAAGGGAGTGTGGCGCTGGGGTGTCTTGGGGGGGAAACAGGGGCTGGGAGGGCTTTGGGGAACCAATTGTGATCTCTTCCCATGCAGGGATTTTCTACATGTGTGCCTACCGGATGCATGAATGTCGGCGCCTGTCCACTCCCCGCTGAGCCCTGACGTATCCCCCAACTTCATCTGGAAGTTAAAATGAGGTCACTGGAGAGGAGCGGGGGGGGGGGGTCTAGAGGCCTGAAATCCTGGTTCCTGGGGGCATGAGGGGGCTCGGTCCTGGACTGTGGGTGGGGGCCCCTGACTCCTGTGTCCTAAGTGGGAAGGAGGGAGAATGGGGCCTGGCAGGAGGGAATTGAGGAGACCCAAGTAGCCACCTGCCGGGCAAGTTGTTAGAAAAATGGAATATCCATTAGAGAAACATTTTGGGGTCAAATAAAACTGATGTGAAACTACTGAAGTGTGATCCTTGAGGGGCTGGGGTGAGGAGAAAGAGGTATGAGTGTGGTGGGTGAGGGGCAGGGTGCTGTATTATGGGGGCCCAACCTTCCCACTTCCTGGGGGGATGGGAACAGAAGTTAATCACAGAGCCCCTGCCCAGGAGTTAACCACAGTTCAGCTTGTAGGAAAATGATGCCTAGGATGATAAGAGAAATGACAATATCTCTGAAAAAACAACCTCCCTGCCCACCCTCCCCCATCTCCAGTCAGCGCTCCCCAACCTCCTCTCCCCTCCCAGGATGGGCCCCTCCAGCAAGAAGCACCGGAGAGCTCCAGCCTCCACCGCCTTCACCTGCCTCTTCATGCACCATTCATGACCATGACCTTCTCCTCATTCACTCATTTACCAGTGCATTCCACAGACAGACAGCAGCTGCTGAGATTTTCTAATGCCTAGCAAAATAATAAGACTATTTGCAAAGTCGATTATAATAAGAAGAATATTTATTACAGCCTATGTTAATAACTTATGTTAATAGAGGCTTATTCTCTAAAATAATATTTATTGGGGCCTCCTCAAATAACAATAATATTATATTTATAGGGGCTTTCTCTAATAATAATGGCAATTGTTCGAGGCTTCTCGAACAATTTGTTGAGGCCTATTTATATGGAAGTATTTACCATGGCTTATTCCAGTAATCATATTTATAGGGGCTTACTCTAGCAATAATAATGATGTTATAATTATAACTCCACACTCATATCCTCAACTTACTTACTCAACATTTCCACTTGAAAAGAAGAGGCACCTCAAATTTCACGTCTAAAAATAAGTTCCTGATCTCTCTTGCACACACCCAAGTGCTCTTCCCATGGTCTGCCCATCTTAGGAAATGACATCCATTGTTATCCAGCTGCTCAAGCCAACAACTCTAGGATCATCCTGTTTCTTTCTGTCACATCCAACATCTGATCTATCAGCAGTGTTGGCTCTACCTTAAAGATGTGTCCAGAATTTGACTCCTTCCTGCTCATCCACAGTCATCATTCACCTGACTTATTGCTGCAGCCTAAGCAGCCTCCCTGCTTCTCCCCGCCCCCTCCCCGCCCCGTGCAGTATGTACCCTACACAGCCGCCAGAAGGAGTTTTGTTAAAACATGATTCAAATCATGTCACTCCTCTGCTCTAAGCCCTCCAATGGCTCCCATCTCACATAAAAAGCTAAAGTTCATCCATGTTGCACAAGATGCCATGCGCTCTGGCACCTGCTAACTCTCTGACTTCAGTTCAGGAGTCTCCAAGATCACCCTCAGGTTCGATGATTCACTAGGATTCACAGAGCTCAGCAAAGCTGTTATACTCACAGCTATGTTTTATCACAGCAAAAGGATACAGAATAAAATCAGCAAAGGGAAAAGGTGTATGGGGCAGAAGAGTTGGGAGAGACCAGATGTGAGCTTCCGGTGGTCCTCTCCCACTGCAGTTGTGCAGACAGTGTTTACTTCTCCCAGCAATGACGTATGGCAATATGCCTGGTATTGCCAACCAAGGAAGCTCACCTGAGCCTTGGTGTCCATGGTTTTTACTGGGGGTCAGTCTTATGGGCATGGAGCACCTGTGTGGCTAAGCCTCCATCCCCCCAGAGGTCAAACCGATACAGTGGCCCAAGGCCCCACCATAAAACACGTTAGCATTAACTACCTGGTAGGGCCCGTGCCCCCAGGTAAACAAGGACAATCTTACCAGGCAGGACATTCCAAGGGTTTAGGGGTTCCTTCGAGGAGCTGGACAAGGGCCAGATGTTTCTTTGGGCAAAATTCTTTACTGCCCACTCACTCTTGCTCCAGCCCTGCTGGCCTCCTTGCTGGTCCTGCCATGTATCCACCTCTACCTGGACCATTCTTCCCAAATGTCTTTCAGGTCTTTGCTCAAAAGTTACCTTTTCAGTGACGTGTCCCTGACTACCCTACCTAAAACCACAACATATTCCCTCTTCCCCTTCTCTGCTTTTGTTTCTCCATAGCACTTTTCACAAATACAATATTTTTCTTAGATATCTCATTGTCTGTCTCTCCAGCTGGAACGTAGACACCACCAATGCAGAAATTTTTGTCTGTTTTTGGTCACCTGTAGATCCCCAGTGCTTACAAGACAACACTTGGCCCATGGTAATCAGCCAAAAGAATATTGGTTGAACAATATTTATTCAGACCAACTGATAGTCATATTTATTGACTTACATAAAATATTACTTATTGGGGTCTACTCTAATGATGCTGAGATTTAACATCTTTTTATCATTATCCTAGACCACATTCAGTATTGATAGAGTGGCCTCGACAGAGAAGACGGTGCCTTCCATAGTAACTCTTTACAGACAGCATTCACTTCTTTCATAGAATGGAAAATAGAATGTAGGTTCATTGAGGATGAGGGTCTTATTTGCCTATGCAATGTGTACCCCCAAATTCGGGGGCCCCTGAATTAATCAGATCTCATTCCTACCTTAAAGTTCTTGAGATCTGAAAGAATGTGTGGGAAGTGGTAGAAGGAGAGATACTTTGGATTAGGCCAAGTAAAGGAGAGCCCAGGAAAAAATAATTGGGGTAGGGGTTTAGGAGGAGGGTCCTAGACTGGGGGTGGAGCCTTGGGACCGTGGGTTGGGGGCATCAGCTTTGAAGACATTACCAATAACAACAGAATAAAGACCAGGTCTCTGAGCAGTCAGGGTGGGCTTCAGGGCTGGGCAGAGCCTCAGGAGCCCCCTGCAGTGATGTCAGGGGTGTTCTGTGGCAGTTGGGGGCTGCTGAGGAGATCCCAAGCCTGGGAGAGGTTGGAAGAGGCTGGAGAAAGATGGAAAAGACCCGGGGTGACTCAGGAAAACTGGCAGCGCTCGGGCAAGGCTGGTAGAGACCTAAGGAAACCAACAATTTGGACAGTGTGGTCAAGTGGGGACAGGAGCTCCCAGGAAAAGCTTCAGAACAAGGCCTGGGTTTTCCCTCTGGAAAGCCCAGACCACACCTGGGTGCTGAAGTGAATGCAGGTCCTGCTGGGCAACTTCATCTTCAGGGCGCACTCAGCTGCCTTGCCTTCCTCCTTTTAAGAGGTGGCCTTGGTCTGCCCCTCCTGGCTAGAGGTCTGTGTGACAGCGGGCACCAAGAACCTGGGCCTGTGGTCAGCCTGTGACGCCTACGTGTATGGAGACTTGCAGGAGCCAGGTACAGGTCCCCTGTGTGTGTGGTGCACGGGTGTGGTGACGGTGGTGGGACTGACCTGGGGAGATGAGAAGCAGGGTCACAGGCTTGGAGCCAGAGGTGACAGGAGGATGAAAATGGGCAGGGTTAGGTAGAAATTATAGGGGTTGGGGAGAAGAATGAAGAAGAAAGCAGGACTGGGGCTGGAGTCGGACGGGAATGGGGATGGGTTGGGTTTGGACTGGGAGCTGAGGTCAAGAACAGAGAGGGGCTGGGTTTGGGAATGAGAATCGGGTTAGGTTTGTGGAGGGACAGGGTTTATATTTATATTGGAGCTGGGGTTGAGCTTGGGAATGACAATGGGGTTGGGCTTGAGAATAAGATGGAACTAGATTTGAGGATGGGGATGGGGTTAAATTAGGGCTGGGGTTGAGACTGGGGTTGGGGATGGACTTGGGCTGGGTAATGAGAATGGGGTTAAGCCTGGGAACAGGAATGGGTTGAATTTGTGGTTAGAACTAGGCTTGAGATTGGGCTTGTGGAGGGAGTTGGGTTTGGGGTTAAGGATGGGGTCAAGGTCACAGATGGGCTCTGTGCTCTCTTTACTCACCACGCACCGTGGCCCAGATTTTCTGAAGCCTCTCCAGAGCCTCGGCCACGGCCACTTCTGTGCTGGTGGCTCTGTGCTCATGACCTCCACCCAGCTCTGGGAGCCCGTCCTCATCAGCATGTTCTCAGAGTGGCCAGTTGCCTTGCTGGGCCAAATGGAGTCTCCGATAAAGGAGAGGACCCAGCCTCCTGGATCATTTCCGGTTCTCCCTATTTGCCAGCAGTCCTGGGAGTGCTGGCCCAGTTCATCTTCATGACAGAGGTCCTCTTCTGGGCTATTCCCCGCTTCACAAAAGTCAAGTTTTCCTGGGCCCTCTTCCTGGGCTGTGGCACCTTCACCTTATACCTGCTCACAGGTTAGGTGATGTTGGTATGGGTGGAGAAGGCTAGCGCTTGGAAGGCTAGAGGACCCTGCTTTCACACCCTTGTGCCCCCTCTCCACCCCCAGGCACCCTGATCCTGGTGACATGGCCCACCACACTGGAGGCCCCACCCCAAGCAGAGCTGCCTCTGAACTCATTTATCAGATGAGGATGTGGGCATGTCTTCCTCTCCACAAACCTTTAGGAATTGTGATTCTCCACCATTTGCCTGCCCTGGTCAAATGCTCCCACCAGGGACCAAGGAGTCTGAGCTCCCCACCTGCCCCTTCCTCCCTCAGGACCTAGAGTTTAGGCCCCAGCTCCTTTCTCCTCACGCCCCAGAGGTTCTGACCCCCAGCCCCCACCTTTAGTGGCAACCCTAGAGTTGGGGCCCTCTTCTCCCAGAATGGAGGGTTGCAGAACCACAGGAAAGCATGACACATCCCCAACTGTCCCCTCTGGCCACATCTGCCCTCCCATTTAACTCACACCCTAGCCTGATTGGCCACCTCTCACCTCTGGGCCCCCAAGCCTTGCTCTCACCCCTTCCAGGAAGCCCTCTGGTGCTGAGGGCTCCAAGGGTGGGAGGCATAGAACCCAAGACAGAGAGGCAAGTTCTCAACCACCACCTAAACCACTGATGATCTGACACCCTCAGTGCCCTCCCCCACCACACACTATGGGGAGACCAGGCCCTGGGAGGGGAGGGAGGACGTGGTCTGTGCAATCCAGGAAGGGAGGATGTGTGAAAACAGCCAGCTACCGGGAACTGCGTGAAACCTAACCAGCCTCGTCTCAAGGAGCACAGACTCCTCGCTGCCCCTGCTACTTGCTGGCGTCTCTTTCTTGAGCTCAGAGGACCCAAGAGTCCAGGTGCACAGCCTCCTCCTCTCTCAGACTCAGGAGTCTGGATCAGCAGCCTCTTCATCCTGCAGGACCCAGAAACCCAGCGCTCACCCACATGGAGCCCTACCGGTCCCTGGCCCTGCTCGCTGGCTCCCTGGGCCTGACATCCTCCCTGGTTGCCCTGAGCACCGATTTCTGGTTCGTGGCCATGGGGCCCACCTACTCAGCTCACTCGGGCCTCTGGCCAAGGGGGCACGGGTACCCCGTCGCAGGTGAGGAGGAGTGGGCTGTCCTGCGGGGGGATGGCCAGTAGGGATGGTCACTCAGAAGTCTCCTCTCCAACCAGGCTATATCCACGTGACGCAGAGCTTCTGCATTCTGGCTGCCCTGTGGGGCCTGGTGTCTGTGGGATTCCTGGTCCTGTCCTGTATCCCCTCACCGTCTGCCCTGGGCCGCGGCCCCCTTGTCGCAACCATCACAGCCTTTGCCGCAGGTGAGGACGCTGGGCCGGTGCTGGGCGTCAGGGGCCGGTGAGTTCCTGCGGAGGGGCTGAGCCCTCTCTCTCATCCTCATCCCCAGCCCTCTCCATGACGGTGGCCATGGCAGTGTACACCAGCGAGCGGTGGGAACAGATTCCACACCCCCAGATCCAGACCTTCTTCTCCTGGTCCTTCTACCTGGGCTGGGTCTCAGCAATCCTCCTGCTCTGCGCAGGTGACTACCCTGCCCTCCGCCCCGGGGAGCTTGGAGGGTCCAGCTGGGGGCTTGGAGGGAGCAGGGTGGGGGCAACTGCTAAACTGTCTCTGGCCACCCCAGGTTCCCTGAGTCTGAGTGCTCACTGTAACACCCGCCAGCTGGGATATGAAACCTTGTGAGCGGACGGCAAGAGCAGCAGGGTGTTTTGACCACTATCTTCCGAAGGCCTTATCAGGAGCCATGGGAACGCCTGGTCCTGCCTCCGTCCCTCACTCCCAACCCTTCCCCAGCCCCTTCATCTGTTTCTTCATTTGTCCAACAAAAATTGTTTTGTCTGGGATCTGGTTATGCCAAGATTAATTCAGCCAAGACATAAGCCAACTGCACACCAGCTCCATGGTGGGCGACCTAGGATGGTGAAAGCCCGCCAGCCAGACTAGCCCGCAGGGTGCTCCTGCCTCGGGAAGGGGACAGTGACAGACCCAAAGCAGTTTAACACTGGCCAGAGGGCAGTCCCAGCCTGGGGAGGGTGCCGGGAAAGACTGACCATATCGTGGAGGGCTGGAGATGACCTTTCTGGGAAGAAGACATTTAGGTACTTCTGGAGGGCCAAGGGAAGGTAATATCCAGGCTCCCTGGTGGGAGCAAAGATGGAGCCATGGAGTTTTGAGGGGATGGAGAACAGTGTTCTGTGGCCAGAATGTGGAATATGGGGGTGGTAGAAAATGAAGACAGAGAGGCAGATGGGGACCGGGGCCTCTAATGCCACGCTGGACTTTCTCCTGAGGGTGTCAGGGAGTTAGGAGAAAATTGTGAGCAGGGGAGGGACAGTGTCAGCTGAGGGTGCCAGAAAGACCTCTCTGGGGACATGGAAGGGAGGCTGGAAGTTTAGGGAGAAACTGGGCAAAGCCACAGGTGAGAGAGGATGAGGCCTGACCTGGGACCAGGGCCCGAGGTAGAAACGAGGGAATGAGCCAGAGAGGTTCAGGGCACAGGAGGAACAGGACTTGGGGATCCAAGGGCTTTGTGGGTGAGTGGCAGGGAGGGGGCAAGGATAGTGCCCAGGGGTCTGTCCTGATGAACTGGGTGGGACGGTGGGGCAATCCCCATTTTGGTGGAAGACACTAAGCTGACTTGGGATGTGGTTGGGTGTCAGGGCTCTGAGGGACAGCCAAGAGCAGGTGAGGACTGGAGTCTGGGGCTCAGGGGAGAGACTGGGGTGGAGATGGAGTTTCGGTTGCTCCCCAAGCATTAGGAGCCACTGAAGCCTTGGGAGTGAGGAGGCTCATCTGACAAGAGGGTGCAGGATGGAGCTTCAGGAGAAACCAGCATTTAAAAGTGAAGGGGAGGAGTTGCAGGAAGGAGAGCATGCATGGGGGCCTGAGAGGGCTTGTGGGATGCCTTGAAAGTCAAGGGAAGAGAAGTTTCTAGAAGAAGGACTTGGTCTACCATGTCAGGGCCCTCAAGTTCCTCCCAGGCCTGCTGTCTGACTCTGGGCTGTCACTCAGTTAAGAGAGCTGCTGGGGTGTGTGTGTTGGGGGGCTGGGGAGGGGGTTATCCCTTTAAATGGCCACTGGGGGAGGAGGTTCTGGAACTCCTGCTGCCTCACAGAGACCCAGCCTCCCTTCCCCCACCTCTCTGGGCTCTGGGTCTAAGAAGCCCTGGGGAGCCCGGTGTGAGCCACTTAGGTGGGTGTGTGTGCAGGGGTGGGGAGGGCACTGGACAAGCTGAAGGGACATTCCACTGGGGGAGGAGGTCTCTGGGAAGACAGGTTCCTAAGCAGGAAAGCCTGCCGTGAAGGTCTCAGGGGCCTCAAAGGGGAGTTCTCAACACCCGCAGTAGGAGGACTCAGGGACTTGGGCTTGGAGGGGGGGACCTGGGGGGAAGGGATCGTGGATCCCCAGGCAAGGTTGTTGAGGGAGGGGCCTGGGGCACTGAAGGATCTGAGGGAGGGGGTCCTCAGGTCCCCAGAAGTAGGGGCCCCAGGCAGGAGTGCTGAGGGAGGAGTGTAAGGAGGGAGGTCTCCCGAAATGGGGGCCGGCCTTGGGCGAGAGGGGCGTTGGCCAATCCTGCCTGTGTGGCCCTTGGCAGCAGCCTCCGTGGCATGGGGGTGAGGCGGAGCCTTCAGAGTGGGGGCACTTTGCTCAGCTTCTTGGCCAACATCTTCACGGTGCTCTCCACTGCCACCAACTACTGGACCCGCCACCACGGGGGCCACAGTGGCCTGTGGCAGGAGTGTAACCACGGCATCTGCTCCAACATTCCCTGCCAGAGTGAGGCCCCGCCCGCCCAGATGTCAGACGCACTTCAGACCCCCACAGCCAGCCAACCAGTCCACAGCGCTCGCTCGGGACACAACCGCGGGGCACATGACGAGGCGCCCCACCCCCACTGCCCCACCATGACCGAGGCCACCACGACCCCCTACCTGTGGACCTGTCTCCTGCCCCCCACCTCACTGTCCCCCGTCAGGACATTAACCCCCCGTCCAGACATGACCTCCAAACCCCTGACTCCAGGCCGGGAGAGCGGGGCTCTCAGCCACGTACCGTTGATGGGGGTGGTGGCCCGGAGAGCTTCCGGTTGCGACCGAAGCTGTCGCGGCGGGGGCGGCGCCCGCGCGGGGCTTACGCGGCCTGCTCTCCCCAGCCACGCTGGCCGTGACCGGGGCGTGCATGGTGCTGGCGGCGGGCTTCGGCGTCGTGGGCATGGTGATGGGGCTGCGGATTCGATGCCACGAGGGCGAGTCGCTGCGGGGCCAGACTACAAGCGCCCTCCACTTCCTCTGCGGTGAGACGGCAGCAGGCCCCGGGCCCCCGGCCCCGGGGCAGAGGGTGGGCCTGGGGAGCGAAGCAGGGCCTGGGGGCCAGTGGCGGGGCTTGAGGAACTGGCCCCGGAGCCGAGGGGAGGGGCTGGAGGCCGAGGGGAGGGGGCGGGGTTGCAAGTGAAGGAGTTCGGAGGAGGAGGAGCAGGAAGGGGGCAGGGCCCGAGGCGGGGCCTGGCGGGGGGCGGGGCCTGGGGGAGCCCCGTCTGGCCTAGCTCACCCGGCCGCCTGGCGGGGCCCAGGACTGCTGCTGCTGATCGCCTTGATAGGCTACACGGTGAAGAATGCGTGGAAGAACGACGTCTTCTTCTCCTGGTCCTATTTTTCTGGGTGGCTGGCTTTACCCTTCTCAATTCTCGCGGGTAACCTGGAAGCAGGAAGAGGGTGGAGACTGCCCAGAAGACCCTCTCCCCCAGAGACTCCCTAGCTGCCCTCCTAGGAAATCCTCCAGTGGCCTCCCAGGGGCTCCCCAACACATTCCACTCCCAAATCCCGCAGACCCGGCAGAGACGCCCTTGGAGCCCCAAACCCCAGTCCCCGGGGCCTGTCCAGCCATCTGCCCCAGGACCCACCTTCCTCCACCCGCCCTCCGCTCCCCTCCGCCAGGCTTATGCTTTCTGCTGGCAGACATGATCATGCAGAGCACCGACGCCATCAGTGGATTCCCCGTGTGCCTGTGACCGCTGCCTGCCTGGGGCAGAATAAAGGAATGGTTTTTAGCGCCGTGGCTCCGTGTGCCTTTCTGGGGGACGTGGGGACAAGAGCACGGGGTCGCAGACATGGGAGTGCATAGGGGCTCAGGCAGGACGTAAGGACATGAACCTATAGGGAACGTGGAGACGGGGGAAGGGGGTCATGGACATGGAGACACGAACGCGGAGTGGACACGTGACATGGATTTGAAGGGGAAGGGGACAAGGGGGAGTGGGGCCATGTGGGGACGTGGGCTGATGGAGAGGGTGTGGGGACGACAGGGAGGGAAAGTGTAGACACGGGCAGGGGAGAACACGGATATGGAGAGGACAGGGAACACAGGCATGAAGAGAATGGGGGGAGACAGGACGACTTGGAGAGGTGGGGAAGAAGTGGGGAGCCCGAATGGAGAGTAGATACGGAGTTACTGGGAGGAGTTTAGGAGGACCGGGAGGATCTCCGCTCCGGGCGCCCTCCTCTCCCCTGCATGACCTTTCCTCTAGTTGCCCGCCACGCCCCCCTTCGCAAGGCCTTTCCCTCGCGGTGCGCGACCGCCTGGCCCCTCAGGTCCAGCTTCCCATTGGTCCGCATCCGCTTGCCACACCTCCCTTCCCTCTGGCCTCCCGATTGGTCCTCTGTCCTCCGCCTCGGTTGACTGGTTGGCAGTGCTGCGCGCAGGCGCAGAGAGGGACAGAGGGCGGGGCCTTGGGACCGAGACGGGGGTGCGGACTGGCCCCGCAGGTGGCTGCAGCCGGAAAATGGCGGAGCTGCGCGCGCTCGTGGCTGTCAAGAGGGTCATCGACTACGCCGTGAAGGTGACCGGGTCCCCCTCTCCCACCTCCCTGAGTCCCGCAGCCGTGTGCTTCCGGGGTCACGATCGCACACAGTATGGGGGTCTTCTCGTAACCTCTGCCTTCTTCCGCTCTTCCCCAAATGTCTAAGTTACACCTGGGGGCAATGATCAAAGACTGTGAGGTTCTGACGTCCGATCCCTCTGGGGTCACGGTCCTGTTACCTTTTCCCTAGTTCTGGATTCACTCTTGATAACTGTGCAGGGCGAGTTACTTTCTCTATTTCTTACCCGCTGAAGGGAGTCATGGTCCCTCTTTAACATACGGAGAAACTGAGGCACAGAGCGGTCACTCAGCTAGGGAAGGGCAGAGGCGAGGGTTCTATCTAGGTTCCTCTGATTTCTCACCGGGACTCGCGCTTTGCACACAAGCCAAGCTTTCACCCACTAGGCTGCATTGCCTACCAATTGATTATTACGGTACCTGAAATGTGCTATAATGGGGTCATACACCGCGCTGTGGAACCCAGAAACTGTCTTTCACCCTCCATGGCCACAGGGTGAGCGAGGAGGCTTTAGCTAGGAAGGGAGAGAGAAGTGTGTGTGCTAGAGATGAAAGTTCAAGGGGCCAACCTGACTGAGCTGGGGGAGTGGCTCAAATTCTCCATGAAAGCGGTGAGGGAGCAGCACCTCTGAGGGCCTGGCTTGTCCCCAGAGGGAAGCTGGTATGGACAGAGGTGAATCAGATACAGTTTCTCAGGCCAGTTTCTCTCAATGCTTGGCCTAAACTGAGATGGTGACTGTCCGTCCGTGTCTGTCCTTCCCATCAGCCTGGGAGCTTACCTGTGTCCCCAGCATTGCCCAGCATGGGGCCTGGCACCCCACAGGCATAGAGTGGGTGAAACTGGCCACAAAGTTGACAACACTGATGTTGCCCCTGCCCACTTGGGAAGTGGGCTGGGGATGAAGGTACTCGAGACAGACTTGGGCACGAAAGCATCAGTGGTCATAACAGGTGACATTTGGTGGGTACTTATTATGTGCCAGGCAGCGTTCTAAGTCCTTTACCGAGATTAACCCAGTCCTTTCAGTACCCTCTATGTTATTAACCCCATTGAATAGATGAGGAAACTGAGGTCTGTGGAGGTTGTTACTTGCCAGATCTCCCAGCTAGCAAGCGGCAGCATCAGGACTGAAACCCAGGCAAGTCTGGCTGTAGACTCTGTGCTCTTCCCGCCTCCACTCAATGAATGGCTGCTAGGGCCAGTGATGCCTCTGGCAGCATATGACACGGTGTTGCCCCCAGCCTTGCTGAGACATACTCCTCTTGGGGTCCTGGGACCCGACTCTCCTGGTTGCCCTCCATCTCTGACTGTTTGTTGGGGTCCCTCCTTTGGACTCCTACAGCTCCTTGGGCCCCTCTTTCTGCCCCAGCCCTGGCCTCCCTGGCCTGGGAAGTCTGTGCTCAGATCTGTCTCCCCCACCAGGCAGGCCCACATTTGACACAGCTCTGGTCCCAGCGTCACCCAGCACAGAGCCTGGCCGTGAGCGCCTCCAGTGTGCTCAGTGAAAGAACCGAGAGCGGACGTGTGAGGGCAGCATTGTGTCAGCGCCCGTCCTTTCCAGGGGCTTGGTGCTGTCTTCCCCTCCCACAGTGCCCCAGAGCTGCCTGCATTACATCCTGTCTCACTGGATGTCCCTTTCTGAACAAATAAATGATTCAGACCCTGCCAGGTGCGTAATCACCACCGGGCCAGACCCCGGGTACTGTCCACCCCTCCTTCCCCTCACCTCCCTCAGCCATCAGTTCTCAGCCCCGTCTCTTGGCCTCATCATCTCACCTGGACCGTCACCCCAGCCTCCTCTCTGGCTCCCAGTCTCCACCCTCCAGCTCCTCTCTACCCAGCCTTGGGGGTCTTCCTGCTCCCATAGCTGACCCTGCCCTCCCCTGCTCACAGCCCTCCCGTGGCTCCTCGGCCTCCTCAGGCTGGTTCAAGACCCTTTGTGGTCTGGCCTCGCCTTCGTGGTCTGGTTCAACTGTCCATGTTCCTTCTGGGACCCTCCTTTGTGCTTCCACAACTCCAACCTGCTCCTCCTTTCCCGATAGACCAGGCTGCGCCTGCTGTGCCTTCTGCCGCGGTGCCCTTCCTGCTCCACCCTCCAACCTCTGCTTCCTGGCCTTCCCTTGTCCTGCCAAACTCCAACCTGTTGATTGTGTCAAAATTTACAGATTCTCTGGTATCACCTCCTCCAGGAAGCCCCTCACCCACACCCTCAGGCTACCTTCATGTGTCCTTGGGGGCTCCTGCAGCCCCTGGGCTTAACCTCCATCTGCCCTGGCCACACTAGATTGGGATCCTCCGTTTGTCCTGCTGTTCCCCGCTGCCCCACCCCCATCCCCAGACTGGCAGCTCCTTATAGGTAGGGCCAGGTCTGACCCATCCCTGTGTTCCCAGCATCACTCACTGCCACGTCTCCTTCAAGTCTTTGTTCAAACATCACCTTCTCTGCGAGGCCCTTCCCTGGTCACGTACTTAAAATCGCAGCCCCCAGAGTCCCTGTCTCCCTCCTTGCTGTATTTTCCCCATACTCTTATCACTTTGTAATCCACAGTGTAATTTACTTATATATTGCTTTAGTATCTGTCCCCCCTCTTCTGGAATTTGAGCTCTGGTAAGGGGGAGAGTTTGTCTGATGTGTTGACTGCCGCCTTGGACAGTGGGTACACCACTAGAACAGTTCATACCACAGACTCTCAGCCCAGCTGCCTGGGTCCACTTCCTGCTGTGTGACCTTGAGGAAGTTACTTAGCCACTCTGAGCCTCATTTTCCTCCTCTGTACAATGGGGATAATGGTAGTACCTACTTTATTGGATTGTAATGAAGATTAAATAAGCTCTTAGAACAGTGCCTGGCACACGGTAGGTGTTGGCGGGCACTCAGTGAGTATTGTTATTATTGGTGGTAGTAGTACTGGAAGTTTATTTAATCATTTATTCAAAACATAAATGCTCTGCTCAGAATGTGTGTGTGTGTGCGTGTGTGTTTGGGTGCGGGTGTATGTGTGGGTATATGTGTGTGTCTAGGGTATTAATAGGTATTTGGCAGCCTGTTAATACCCAGGCCTGGCCAGGGGCACATTTTCCATGAAGCTGATGAAGCTTCATCTTTGAGGCCTCTTTCAAGGGCCCAGGAGATGGCTGGGGCAATTTTGTATTCATAATCTGGTATTCACTTTCTTGAAGAGGATCCTACAGGATAGAAACTTCAGGCCTAGAAAACATGTTTCCATCTCTGGGCCTAACCCTGATCATGCCTTTTCTCTGTCTGCGAATGCCCGTGTTTCTCAGGCGCTTCCCCCTACCAGCTCCCCACACCTGCTTCTCCTGCTCTCAGCAGGCCTGCTCATCCATCAGGGGCACACATGTCACCTCCACGGGGGCAAATTCTTTGCTCCCTTGTTGAAGGGTCTCAGGGCACTGACCACATGGGATTGCTCAATGGCCACCGTCGCCCCCTACCCCTCCCATCTGACTGACCTTGGCTGTCCTGCTCACTCTGTGCCCCAGCACATGCCCAGGGACTTGCTCAATAGAAAAGACTAGAGGACAGAACCAAACAGAAGTCCTTGAGCTGTGTCAAGTGTTTAGGAAGAGCTGTCAGAAATCACTTTATAAAAACCCTCTTGTATATAGTGGGCGACAAATAAAAAGACTACCTCTCTTGACACCATGGGCACGCTTAGCATCTTCCAGAGTCTCACAGTTCCTAAGACAGACTTGGGCTTGGACCAATGCCACTTCCATGCTATGTGACATTGGGCAAGGTGCTTGGCCTCTCTGTGCCTCAGTTGCCCCATCTGTAAAGTGAGGATGGTAATGGCAGTGACCACCCTCCTGGAAAACTTTTCCCTCAAAATTCACCTAGTTCAGGCCACTTCTTCTTTCAGGTCTCAGCTCAAGGGCAATTTCCCCAGAGAGGCCTTCCCAGTAGCCTCCAGCATCAGACTACGTCAGGCCCCCATCATCCTGTCTCACAGCTCCCCGACTCTTTGGGAGATGGTCAGGTGGTATGGCAGGGGGCTCGAGTGCTTGGGTCCTGGAGCCAGACTGCCCAGGTACACACTCCAGACCCACTGCTGACTAGCCGTGTGACCTTGGGCCAGGTGCTTCCACTCAGACGCTCAGTTTCCTCATCTGCACAAGAAGATGATGGCAGCTCCTCCGTCACTGGGCTGTGGCCAGTGTTAATGAGTTAGGATACCTGTAGTTGCTTAGAGCAGGGCTCCTGCCTGGTGCTCCTCCAGTGCCTGGTGGCCAATGATATTATCCCTGTTTGCTGTCCAGAGATTGTGGTGGGCTAAGAAATGGCCCTTCGAGGCTATCCAGGTCCTAATCCCTGAAAGCTGAGAAGGTTACCCTACTTGGAAACAGGGCCTTTGTAGATGTGATGAAGTTAAGGATCTTGAGACAGGGTATTATCCCAGATTATCTGGGTGAGCCCTAAATGTAATCACAAGGATCCTTATAAGAGACAGGCAGAGGGAATACTTGACACACGGAGGGGAAGGCCACGTGAAGACAGAGTTGGAGATGCTGGCCTTGAAGATGAAATGATGCAGCCACAAGCCAGGGCGTGCTGGCAGCCAGGGGGAGCTGGAGGAGGCAAGAAACGTTTTTTCCCCTGGGGCCTCCGGAGGGAGCGCCACCTGCCGACGCCTTGGTCTCAGCCCAGTGAAACCGACTTTGGACTTCTAGCCTCCAGAACTGTGAGACAGTTGTGGTGGTTTGTTACAGCAGCCACAGGAAACTAATGGGAAGGTGGTTAGTTGTTGACACTACACCCTGCTCTGCACTGGGAGCCTCTCTCCTTCACACGTGGTGGTTTCCCCAGGATCCAGCGTGGGGCCGGGCACATAGCAGGGGCTCAGTAGTGACAAACATGTGGGGAAGTGAACGAGTGGGGTTCGCTTGCCCTCCCTCCTTGCCTGTTTAGCACAGAGGCCTTTGATGCTGGTGTTTTCCAGATTAGGTCGTGACCACATGTGAGTCATAAAATCCATGTAGAGAGCTGGCATTTAAATCAAAAAATGAAGAAGAATAGAAACTCCAGGGTGTGGTGTGTGTAATACGGTAAGTATTGTTCCTGAACCTTGCGCTGCAGTAGTATTTATATGTAAATGTAAGTGTATGTTATGTGTTTATCATACACTTGGGGATATCATAAAATTATACCTCTCACTGTGAGTTACAGTAAACAAAAATTTGAGAAACACTTTCAGGCCAGAGGAGCAGCAGCAGAATAGGGATGATCATGACAGATGGTCCTAGTACCCAGGAATGTCTGCGTGAGAGATTGAGACAGGGAGACCTATCCCTGCCTACGAGTTCTAACCAACTCTGTCCCTGGAGCTGTGTGACCCTGGATGAGGCCCTGCCCCTTTCCGAGCCTCTATTGTCCCCATCCAGCCTGTGAGAGGCTTGGCACTGAGGCCCCGCCTTCTTGTCTGCTTCCCCATGACCCTGTCCCCTCCCGTCCTACTGGGCAGATCCGGGTGAAGCCTGATAGGACGGGTGTGGTCACAGATGGCGTGAAGCACTCCATGAACCCCTTCTGCGAGATCGCCGTAGAGGAGGCCGTGAGGCTCAAGGAGAAGAAGCTGGTGAAGGAGGTCATCGCTGTCAGCTGTGGTCCTACACAGTGCCAGGTACTCAGGGTCCTGGGGAGTGGAGCCTGGACTCCCGGGTCTGAGGGAGGAGGGGCTGGGGGCCTGGACTCCTGGGTCCCCCTGGGGACAGAGCCAAGTCAAGCCCTTCTGTCCCCGGCAGGAGACCATCCGCACTGCCCTGGCCATGGGTGTAGACCGAGGCATCCATGTGGAGGTGCCAGCTCCAGAGGCGGAACGCTTGGGTCCCCTGCAGGTGGCCCGGGTCCTGGCCAAGCTGGCAGAGAAGGAGAAGGTGGACCTAGTGCTGCTGGGCAAGCAGGTAGGTGTGGCCAGCCCCTCCCTATGCCCCCACCTCATCCCTGCTAGGGAGGGGCAGGGGTGTGGGGTGAAATGCAGGTGGCCCAGGCCCAGGGCATTCCGACACTCCAGGCTGAGCAGCTTGGGACTTTGCCATCGCTCTTGCAGGGTCACTGGGTGTCAGAAGGATCCCTTGAGGTCCTCTTGGAGTCCAGGAGGCTGTGGTGATGGTCCTGGGCCAAGGCTGAGGGTACAGGGCAGAAAGACATAAAGTGGCAGGAGGGACAGGGCTTAGCCACAGAGAGCGAGATGGAGCAAGGAGGTAAGGGCGGTGCCTGGGTCTGGCTGAGTGACACAGAGGTGGGAAACGTGGAAAGAACAGGATTAGAGGAAGATCCCATGGCAACACAGGGAGTGCGAAGAGTCCAGGTGACATCATGCGGGTTTAGGAGACAGACCTGGACTCTTGGAGGGCACTGGGGAGCCATGGGAGATCTGTGAGCAGGAGAGGAATGGCATCAGCACCGGGTGCAGAAAGCCCCCTCTGGGGCTGTGAGGAATGGGCTGGAAGGGGGGAGTTTGGGAAGGAGGTTGGGACGGGGTGAGGACCTGCCTGGAACTCTCCCCACCACACCAGCGCTCCCCACTGTGGCAGGCATACGTGTGGCTTATCTGTTCCCTTAGGAGACCCAGGGATACCACACCTCCCCAGGGGCAGCCGCCTCAGCTCATCCCATGTGAGGCCAGACCTCACGGCCTCACCCAGGAAGGGGCAGAGCAGGGACAGCAGAAAAGCCACAGGCTCACTTCTCAGGAGTGAGAAGAGGCAGGGAATTGGGGCCAGAGGCTGAGAAGGAGGGTCAAGGACTACGAGCGAGGTACAGTGAGCGCAGAGACAACAGGGCACAGGAGGCTCAGAGGTAGAGCTGGGGCCCCAGCGGGGAGAGACGGAGTCCAGGGGGCCAGGTCCACCCTGGGAAGAAGAGGAGGCTAATGGGCCCAGGGTGTCCTGCCCAGCCCCTGAAAGTGAGACGGTAGGAAACAGAGAGAGATTACCAATATCAGGGGAATCAGAGTACAAATTGGTAAACTGAGATAGGAGGGCCTAACCAGAGAACAGACCAAAAAGACAGGGCCTGGGTGGGGCTCTGGGGGCCCAGGTTTCACACCAGTTCCCCAGGACCCAGGTGCTGGTAGCATGGCCTATTGAGGCCCCCTCCATTTGTTGCTGGGTCTCAGACTCTGATGTTCTACCTGTCCTGGTTGTCAGGGACAGTTGCTGGAGCCAAGGCCTCCAGTTGGGAAACGCCAGATGAACTGGGAAGGATGCTCTTTGTTCTAGGCTGCAGAAGCACAACTCAGACTGGCCTAAGCCAAAAAGCAAATTTATTAGCTCATGTAAATCAGGTGCTTCAGGCACAGCTTAATCCAGGGTCACATGTGAGCTCTAGGCTCTGCTCTAGTTTGGCTTCACTCTGCATCTCCAGGCTCAGACCCCACCAGCCTAGCAACCCCAGCAGAAAGAGAAGAGTCTTTTTCCCAAGGGTGCCAGCAGAGCCCCCAGGGCTGACTCTTCATTGGCCCAGTTGGAGTCATGTGTCCATCCCTGAACCAATCACTGGGGTCGGGGGACAGAATATTCTCGTTGGCCCAGATTCTGCATCCTGCAGCCGGCACAGGGCCTGGCTCATGGGAGGTTTTATACAGGGGCAAGGATTTGGCAACGGAGGTGCCAGGTAGCCCCACACGCCCCAGACAAAGTGACTGGTTATCTCTGAGCCCAAGTGAGGGGACTATTCTAGACCAGTGGTCAGCAAACTGGCCCACAGCTACTTGATATTGTAAATCAAGTTTTATTAGAACACCACTACATGTGATCATTTATGTATTGTTTAGGGCTGCCTGGGTGCTATATTGGCAGAGTTGAGTAGCTGTGGCAGGAAACATATGACCTGCAAAGCTGAAGATATATACTCTGCGTGACCCACCACAGAGAAAATTTGCCAACCCTTGTTGCAGACAGAGGCCCAAATGGGCCATGAGAATCTCCACCGATCGTTGTATGGTCTTTCCTGTCTCCCTCTCAGGCCATCGATGATGACTGTAACCAGACAGGGCAGATGACAGCTGGATTTCTGGACTGGCCACAGGTGAGGTTGGAGTGGGGTGCATGTGCCAAGGGCCAGGCCCCATCCCTCAGACATCACGGCCTTTGCACTTGCTGTTTCGGCCTCCCAGAACGCCGTTCCTTCATGTCGCCTGATGACTTCCTCATTCCTGTCCTTCAGGTGTCTGCCCAGATATCACCTCCTCAAAGGGGCCTTCCTTGCTCGCCCCATATGAAATACTCATACCCACCCTCAACGCCAGGTTCTCCAGTCCCTGTCTGTGCCAGTCCAAGAGAAATGCAAGCCACATAGGTAATTTTAAATTTCCCACAGCCACATTAAAAAAGTAAAAGAAACAGACAAAATTTCTTTTAGTAATATTTTATTTAACTCCATTATATCTAAAATAATACCATGTTAACATGTAATCAACATAAAAAATATTGAGATATAGATGCTCCGTGACTAATGATGGGGTTATGTCTGATAAACCCATGGTAATTTGGAAATATCATAAGTTGAAAATGCGTTTAAGACCCCTAACCTACCAAACACCATAGCTTAGCCTAGCCTACTTAAAACATGCTTAGAACACTTACATTAGCCTGCAGTGGGGCAAAATCATCTAACACAAAGCCTATTTTATAATAAAATGTTGAGTATCTCATGGAATTTATTGAGTACAGTACTGTAAGTGAAAAACAGAATGGTTGTATGAGTATTTGCTCTGGTTTCTACTGAATATGTATTGCTTTTGCACCATCATATGGTCGAAGAATCTTATATCATCCTAAGTTGGGGACCATTTGTATTTCATGTTCTTTTTCTTTTTGTACTAAGTCTTCAAAATCCAGTGTGTATTTTATCTTTACAGCCCATCTCAGTTTAGATGCTAAATTTTCATCAGAAATAATAAATTTAGATTCCTAAAGTTCACAGTTGGAAAAGTAGATTCACATACCCAAATTGTTCTAGACAGACTTGAAAGTTTTCTGATCACTGCACTGAGTATTGGGGTTTTTCTCAACAGCATTATTGAGATATGATTGAGGTACATACAATAAACTGGGCATATCTAAAGTGTACAATTTGATAAGTTTTGACAAATAGGTATACCCATGAAACCATCACCACAGTCATGTTAATGTGTCTCAAATATCGATATTTAAATTTAAATAAAATTTAGGATTCCATTCCTCACCTGAACTGGCCATATTTCAAGTGCTCGGTAGCCACGTGAGGCCAGCAGCTACTGGCTTGGACAACGCATTCGAGGCTATTATCCTGCTTTGTCTTCTTCAAAGCGTTTATCACTGTCTGACCAGCCTCTCTGAAGCTGCCGCCATCTTGCTGTCCTATCATTATGCCTTGTTTTCTTCGTATTCCTTCTTAACTGAAATGATCTCATTTGTCTGTGTGTTTCCTTGGTTCCTGGCAGTCTTCCCCGGCAGATTATATGCCCACCCAAGCTGTTGCCTTGTTGGTCATGTTCATGGTGTATCCACAGAGCCGGGCTCATAGGCACTTGGAGGAGGCTACGAATAATGTGATGTTCAAACTAAGATGTGAAAAGATTTGCCCAATAAATAAGTGAATGGAGAGAACAGGTTGCTTAGACAAAGAGGAGTGTAGGTTGTGTCAGTTCCCAGGGGGAGGAAACGTTGATTCATTTCCTGACTGAGCAGCAAAGGGTCTTTGGCGAGAGGATGAGGTCCTAGAGGGTGGTTTAAAGACTGATATGGGCACACAAAGTTCCGTTGTCGGCCCAGTGGAGGGGCCTCACGGGGAGTTCTTGGGAGCCAGATTGCCAGCTTTCAGATGTACCAGCTGTGGGTGGCAGTGGGCATGTTACTCAGCCTTTCTCTGCCTCGATTTTCCTCATCTGTAAAGTGGGGATAATAGTATTTACCTCATAGAGTTCCTATGAGGATTTGATGATTTAAAACATGAAAATTGCTTAGAACAGGGCCCAACACTCAATGCATATTGGCTGTTATTAAGGTAGGGAGACCTAACTGGCAGAGTCAGGCCATTAGGACGTATACCTTGGCTCCCAGGGACAGTAACAACACCCTCACCCAGAGTTTTGAGGTCTCTTTCTGTGGCTTCCACCTCTGAACCTTGCAGGCCTCTCTGTCGTTTGCCGTCTTACTCACTCACTCGCCTGGGTGTGCTCAGCGGTAACACACAGAGCACTGCTCTGGACCCGACCTGAACTAACCTCCCCACTCTCCCTCCCCAGGGCACATTCGCCTCCCAGGTGACGCTGGAGGGGGACAAGGTGAAAGTGGAGCGGGAGGTCGACGGGGGCCTGGAGACCGTGCGCCTGAAGCTGCCTGCCGTGGTGACCGCCGATCTGAGGCTGAACGAGCCCCGCTATGCCACGTTGCCCAACATCATGGTGAGCCCCTGGCAGACGGGTCGCTGAGGGCCTGGGTTGGGTGAGCATGTTGCAGACTCCATGCCTCATCCCTGGTGGTCAGATAGAAGGAGGGAAGAATCCAAGGGATGTCTCATGCAAAGGAAGGGTTCGCTGGGTCATCTCTGCCAAGAGTGAGAGTTCATGGGGGCTGTTTAGCTAACTGGGAGGGCTTGCTGGTTGTCTCAGCCAATAGAAAGGCTTCCCTGGGCAACAGAAAGGGTTCCCTTTGTCATTCCAGCCTATGGGAAAAGTTCACTGGGTAACTTTGGCCAAATAAAGAGGATTCATTTGGTTATGTTGATTCATTAGGTAGGGTTCCTGGTTAGTCTACACAATAACAAAAAGTTATTGCATAGACCATCTTAGCTAACTAGGAAGGGTTCATGGGGTCTCTTGGCTAATAGGAAGAGTTCACTGATCATCATGGCCCGTAGGATGGGTTCATTGGGTCATCTTGGTCAATATGGAGAGTTCAGTGGGTCATCAGCCAATAGAGAGCATTCAGTGCATCGTCTCAGCCAACGGGGCAGGTTCATTGGGTCATCTCAGCCTATAGGGAGAGTTCATTGGGTCATCTCAGCCAAAAGTCCACTGAGTCATTACCGCCAAAAGGATGGGTTTGCCAGTCCCTTGCAGCCAATAAAGGGCTTCCTACAGTGGTTAACTAAGGAGGACTGCTGTAGTGGTTGGGTCTCCCAGGGCATCTTAGCCACAGGAATTGTCCACACAGTGTGGCCCTATGAGAGGTCTTGTGTGTCCTGGCTGCTGGATAGGTCCAGAAGGGCTCAGCCAATGAGAGTGGCTCTGCAGCCACAGGACCCATGGGAGGGAGGCTGTGGGGGGGTGGGCAGGGGGCCTTCTGCAGCCCTGTGAACCGCGTCTTCCCATGTGCAGAAAGCCAAGAAAAAGAAGATCGAGGTGATCAAGGCTGGGGACCTAGGCGTGGACCTGACCTCCAAGCTCTCCGTGGTCAGCGTGGAGGATCCACCCCAGCGCACAGCCGGTGTCAAGGTGGAGACCACCGAGGACCTGGTGGCCAAGCTGAGGGAGATCGGGCGGATCTGAGCCCTCTCTGAAACTTGGCAATAAAACTGATTCTCCCAACATCTGTCCCTGTTAACTCATTCCCTGGAGACCCATTCTTTGATTCACTCAACAAACATTTACTTAAGTCTCACGTGTGCCAGGCCCTGTGCTAGGTGATGCCAGGGACCCAGGTGAGTCACATCCAGTCCCTGCCCTTGGAAGCCTCTGTAGTGAAGCGGGGGATGGACGTGGGCAAAGGCAGCTGTAGTTCAGGGTGATGTGCGCTAGATGGGGAGGTGCATTCTGCCCTTGGGAACCCAGATGGGACACCTGGCCTGGCCTGTGGGATCAGACACTTCCCAGCAAGATGACATCTAAGTTGAGTGTTGAAAGACAAATATCAATGAGGTAGGTAAGAAGGGCTTTTATCTGCAGAGTGTTCTCAGAGGCCTCCTAGGTGCCAGGGCCCTACAGAGACTTGGGACACAAGAGGGAATGAGGCTGGAAACTCTGGTTCTGGTCGGAGAGACAGATAAGCAACAATCAAAACCTAGCATGGGGATGAAGAGCCCGGGCCTAGAGTCAGATTTATTCATTTCAAATCCTCACTGTCACCTTTACCAGCTCTGAGATCTTGGGTAAGTTACTTCCTGTCTCTGAGCTTTCAGTTTCCTCATCTGGCAAATCAAAATAGTAGCAGCACAGTGTAGTGGATAAGGGCATGGGTTCTGGATCCCAAGGCCCGAGTTCAAACCCCACTTGACAAATCCCTGGCTCTGGGAAGATCTTAGGCAGGTTACTACTCCCTGAGCCTGGGTTTCTTCCTCTGTCAGATGGGATTAGTAATAATACCTGTATCCTGGTTGTCTGTTCTGGCATAACAAACTACCCCAAAACTTGGTGGTTTAAAACAACAATTGTTCATTTTGCTCATAAGTCTGAAATTTGGGCAGGGCTCGGCAGGGACAGCTTGTCTCTTCTCCATGCAGCGTCAGTTGGGGTGGCTCAAATGGGTCAGAGGATTGACTTCCAAGAGGACTCACATGCTGGCAAGCTGGCCGGGGCTGTTGACTCAAGCTGGCTGTTGGCTAGGGCCTCAGCCAGGGCTGTTGACCAGGGGCCATGATTACTCTCCATGGGGCTGCTTGAGTTTCCTCACAGCATGGCAGCTGGCTTCCACAAGGGAGGGTTCTACCAGGAAGTGGGATGTGCCAGCCTAGATGCAGAAGCTGGCACATCCAGTGGAGTACACTCCATTGTACTCTCTTGTTCTAGTAGTCAGATCCTGGGTGGGGGAAACTGGTGGGGAGGCAGACCCCACTTCTTAATGGGGTGAGGGTTGAATTTGCAACCATCTTTAAGCTACAAAACCTACCCCAGGGAGTTTTGAAAGGTTAATTTAGGCAGCACCCCCAGAACCACACCTGATATACAGAAAACACTCAATACGTATTATTACCATTATCATTGCCAGCATGGCAAAGACTGTGCTGGGGTAAGCTCTGGGGACTGGGAGCTGAGCAGAGGCCCTGCGCCCAACATGGGGGCTATCTGAAGGTGTGAGCAGTCTGACCATCCTGGGCCCAAGTCCAGCTTCTCCTTCTGGCTGTGCAACTTCCTGCAGGCCCCTTGGCCTCTCTGAGCCATAGTCCCCTGGTCTGTAAAGTGAGGATAATGACACTTGGCTCAAAGGGCATTCAGCCCGATAATCCATGGGCAGCATTTAGCGTGGTTCCTGGCTCAACATGAGTAGTAATTATTATGGTTCTTAATAAGACCTGAAGGACAGGTTGTGGTTGAGCTTGGTTGGAGGGGGTGGAGAGTGAGCGAGAGCATTCCATGTAGAGGACTGGTAGGTGAGAGCTGAGGCCAGCAGGGTAAGAATGGCTGGAAGTTCAAAAAGTTAGTGCTGGTGTAGGGAAGGAGAGGGTAGGTTCACTGTGGAGCTTGGGCATCTCCAGAGGGCGCTGGGGGGCCAGGAAGGGCTGGGGCAGCCCTGGGTGTAGAAAGACCCTCAGGGGGACCGAAGGAGGCTGGAGGCCGGAGGGAGGAGGGCGAGGTGGCAGGGAGAGAGGATGGGGCCTGGGCAGTGGGAACCAAGAGGTGGGGTTGGGGTAGAGAGGTGCAGGGGGCAGGAGGGGATTCAGATTGACAGCAGAGAGGGGAGGGAGGAGGTGGGAAGGTGCCCTGGCATCTGCATAGATGGTGGAGCCATCCAAGTGAGAACCCAGGAGGAGGGTTGGCTTAGAGGAAAGATTTTGAGTTAAGTGGGACACAGGGTGTGTGAGGGCCTGGGGGATGCAGAAATGCAGCCGTGGGTCTCAGGAGAGATAACTGGGCAGGAGATAGCAACTAGAGACTTGGTTCTGAGGACGACGGGAGCCATGGGAGGGTTGGGAGCAAAGGAGGAGCAGGGTCAGATGTGGGTATCTGAGGCTGCAGGCAAGACAGAGAGGACAGAGGCCAGGAGGATGGGGGGAGGAGGCCTGCCTAGCCATCAGAGGTTGGGGGCTCTGAAAGTTCACCTCATCCTCCTCCAGGAAGTCTTCCTGGCTTCGCCCCACAGGTTTGCCACCACGTTTTAGCTGGGACTCAGTTCTCCCATCTTCCCCCTGGGGGCAGTGAGTGCAGGGTTCAGGCTGGGGCTCCCCATCAGGGCAGCTGATGAAGAGAGTGGGGTGGGGTGGGTGGCTCAGCCACCAGATGGGGTGGGGGATCCTGGCACCTCCCGCTGGGTCTGGCTCCCTTCCCCACCCAGGAAGCTAAGCTGCCAGTCCTGTCGGACTCGTCCTACCCGGGAGGGACCGGCGCAGGCCCTGGGTCTTGCTCCAGTGTCCTCTCCGGCAGGGCCAGTACCATGGACACCTCGCGGGTTCTGCCGCTCTTCCTACTCCTGGGTAAGTTCCCTGCTCAGCCCCCTCGCCATCAGTCCCCCTTCTTAGCTGCCTCCCCCAATGCCCTCCCTTCTCTCCTCTGCAGCCTCCCCAGTAGGGGTCCTCACCCTCAGAGCCTCATCTGGACTTAAGCAAACCAATTTCTCCTCTGCCTTCTCTTCGGACTCAGAAAGCTCTTCCCAGGGGCTGGGTTGGGAAGTTCCCTCCATCAAACCTCCCAACCTGAAATTCCTGGATCAGTCTTCCAGTTCAAAAGCCTCTGCTGGAATCTCTGATTCCAACTGGTTTCCTGAGGCCCTGAATTCCAACAATGCATCTGGGTCCTTCTGGTCAAATGTTTCTGCTGAGGGTCAAGATGTGAGCCCAGATCCCATTCCTGGTTCCGAAGTACTTCCTGATACCTCAGATTCTCAAGTTCCTGCCAAAGGCCCCAAGCCTTCCTTCTCTGTTAAGACCCAAGCTTCAAACATTTCTGCTCAAGTTCCTGATACCAAAGTATCTATTGAGGCCCCAGGTTCAAAAGATCTTGAACTCTTTGCCCAGAGCCCCGAATCCAAAGTTTCCACAGAGACCCACCCAGCTGCAAGCTTCCCGCAGCAGGTGGGGGGGCCTTTTGCTGTGCTGGTGGGGACCACCATCTGGCTCCCCCTGGTCCCAGTCCCCAGCCCTGGCCCTCCTGCCCCTCTGGTGGTCTGGCGCCAGGGCTCCAAGGTGCTGGCAGGGGGGGCCTGGGGCCAGGAGCTCCCCTGATCAGCCTGGACCCTGTTCACCAAGATCGCCTGCGATTTGACCAGGCCAGAGGGGGTCTGGAACTCGCCTCTGCCCAGCTGGACGATGCGGGGGTCTACACGGCTGAGGTCATCAGGGCAGGGGTCTCCCAGCAGACTCGGGAGTTCACGGTGGGTGTGTATGGTAAGTGTGCCTTGGGGTCCGGAGTGCGGGTTGCAGGGGCTGCTCTGCTCTGGGAGACCTCTGGGCAAGTCACCACTGTTCTGAGGATGTTTCCTCCCCAGAGGAAGTGGCCCCTGGATGGGGAGAGAGGACTTCTGGGTCGAGGAAGGGAGGAGAAGGGCTGAGGCCAAGACAGGGTTGCTTGAGGAAAGCTGGACCTGGGACCAAGACTCCTGGGGGCCTTCCCTCCCTCTGGAACTCCTGGGTCCGGGAAGGGAGAGGGCCGGGGGCCGGGACTCCAGGGGCTAAGAGGAGGCAGCGGCTGGAGCCTGAAGTCCTGGGTGTAAGAGAGGAGGGGACGAGGAGATGGGCTTCCAGACCGGGTCCTGAGCCGGTTCCCCTTCTCCCAGAGCCCCTCCCCCAGCTGTCGGTGCAGCCCAAGGCCCCAGAGACAGAGGAGGGGGCGGCCGAGCTCCGGCTGCGCTGCGTGGGGTGGGAGCCGAGTCGCGGGGTGCTGAGCTGGAGCCAGGACGGACGCGCCCTGCAGGCGGCGGACCCTGAGGGAGCGGAGCTGCCCCGGATCCGCACAGAGGGCGACCGGCTGCTCATCGCGCGCCCTGTGCGCAGCGACCACGCCCGGTACACTTGCAGCGTCCGCAGCCCCTTCGGCCACACGGAGGCTGCAGCGGACGTCAGCGTCTTCTGTGAGTGCGGGAAATGCCTTGGGTCGAGGTAGGGGTCTTGAGGCCCTGGGGACAAGGGGGCCGGGGACCCAGTCTCTGGGAGGCCTGGAGGAGTCCCTAGTGACCTCCTCCCCCCCCAGATGGCCCGGATCCGCCGGTCATCACGGTCTCCTCGGACCGCGACGCCGCCCCTGCCCTCTATGTCACCGCGGGCAGCAACGTGACCTTGCGCTGCACCGCCGCCTCGCGGCCGCCCGCCGACATCGCGTGGAGCCTGGCGGACCCGGCTGAGGCCGCGGTGCCCGCGGGGCCGCAGCTCCTGCTGCCCGCGGTCGGGCCGGGCCACGCCGGCGCCTACGCCTGCCTCGCCGCGAACCCGCGCACCGGCTGCCGCCGCCGCTCTCTGCTCAACCTCACCGTGGCAGGTGAGAGCCGCCGGGACCTGGGAGAAGGGCGGGGCAGAGGGGCGGGGCCAGCCCGAGGGGCGGGGATTCCCCGTGGGAGGGGCGGGGATGCCTTGGACAAGGGGCGGAGCCAGCAGGAGGAGGCGGGAAGGGGCCAGAGTGCGGTGGCAAGGATGACCAGGAGAGAGGGGCTGGGCCTGCGCGGAGAGGGCGGACATTCCCGGGCAAGAACCATTCTCAACAAAGTAAGCAGCGGAGTTAAATGGCAAAGAGTGGGAGTTAGAAAAGGGAAGGGACTAAGTTGCCCGGGCCAGTAAGTGGGAGCAGCAAAGGGAAAAGTTACCTGGAAAAGGGGGCGGAGTCACAAGAGAAAGGGACTGGGGGTCATTGGAAAGGGGGACAGAGGCATCTGAGAAAGGCAGCGGGGTCCAACAGGAAGGGCAGAGATAGCTGGGAAAAGGGGAGGCTTCTCGCGGAGAAATCAAGGAGGGGACGGAGCAACCTGGTGGAAGGGGTGATGCCAGAGAGGAAGGGGCCGGGCTACGTTTGGAAGGGCAGGAATCAGTGTGCGCAGATGCAGTTTTCTAGGAAAGGGCGACAGCCGGTGTGGCTGTGGGCTGTCCACTTAGCGGGAGAGTTAACTGGAGAAAGGGAGCGGGGTCCGATCCTTGGTCTCTCCCTTCCCTCCGCAGATCTGCCCCCCGGCTCCCCACAGTGCTCAGTGGAAGGGGGTCCCGGGGACCGCAGCCTCCGCTTCCGCTGCTCGTGGCCGGGCGGGGTCCCTGCCGCATCCCTGCAGTTCCAGGGTCTCCCCGAAGGCATCCGCGCGGGGCCAGTGCCCTCTGCGCTCCTGGCAGCCGTCCCCGCCCACCCCCGGCTCAGCGGCGTCCCCATCACCTGCCTTGCTCGCCACCTGGTGGCCACACGCACCTGCACTGTCACCCCGGGTGAGAGGGGGCGGAGCTTCTATGCCGTTTCCTGAGGAGGAGGGGGACTTTTTCTTTGGTCTTTTAGGACTTCTGAAGTGGGAAGGGTACTTCCTTATTCCAGAAAAGGGGCAGAACTTTACTTTCTTTGAACCTACAGAAGGAATAAGATTTTTCTGATACCTCAGGGTGGGGGCGGGGCAGGGACAATCGATTTTTTCTGGACCCAGGAAGAGGGCTGTCACTTTCCCACGTACTCAGAAAGATAAATCAGCCATTCTTTTTTTTTTTTCTTCAGAGTGATGAATAGCTGAGAATAATGTGTTTCCCAGCACAGGGTCAGGCCTATATGGTACGAATGCAGTAAGTGTTCGCCGAGGAAATCAGATAATAAGTGAATGAATGAGTGAGTAAGTGGGTGAGTGAGCGAGCAGTTCTTCCTCCTGTGGCCCGGTGCCAGGCTTTACCACTGTTTGATTTAACAAAGGGCACAGGACTCGTTCTTTGAACCCAGGGTAAGGTCTTGACTTTCCTGACTGGGCTTCTCCCCCGGCAGAGGCCCCCCGAGAGGTGCTGCTACGTCCGCTGGTAGAGGACACAGAGTCGGGGAAGGCAGAGGTGGCACTGGAGGCCTCTGGTTGTCCGCCACCCTCACGAGCATCCTGGGCCCGGGAAGGGCGGCCGCTGGCTCCAGGGGCTGGGAGTCGCCTGCGGCTCAGTCAAGATGGGCGGAAGCTCCTCATCGGCAACTTCAGCCTGGATTGGGACTTGGGAAATTACTCCGTGTTGTGCAGTGGGGTGCTGGGTGCTGGGGGTGACCAGATCACCCTCACTGGTGAGCCACATCCTTTTGAAGAACACAGAGTCCAGGCCCCCAGCCCCTCCTCCCTCAGCCTGGGAGTCCAGGCCCCTAGACCCCTCTTCACTAAGACACAAGAGTCCAGGACCCCAGTCCCTTCCTCTCTCAGACCCAGGCATCTGGGTCTCTGCACCTACCCCTGTGAGTCCAGGTCCCCAGCCCCTTTCCCTCTCCTCTCTAGGACCCAAGAATCCAGCTGCCCCCTCTCCTTCATCCCTCTAGGACCCTCCATCTCCTCGTGGAGGCTTCAAAGAGCCCGGAATGCAGCAGTGCTGACTTGGGATGTGGAGCGAGGGGCCCTGATCAGTGGTTTTGAGATCCAAGCACGGCCAGAGGGGCCTGGCCTGGGCAGAACTTCGCCCTACAAGGGCTGGGTCTCCCTGCTCATCCTGGGGCCTCGGGAGCGGTCAGCCGTGGTACCGCTTCTACCACGGAACCCTGGGTCCTGGGCCTTGCGGATCCTGCCCACCCTGGGTGGCCAGCCAGGGACTCCATCACAAAGCCGAGTCTACCAGGCCGGTGAGTTGGGGCTGTCAGCACCTTCTCCTGGGCTTCCTCCCAGTAGTCTGAGCAGCCATTCTCAGTCTGTTGTATTGGATCCTCCTTCCCTCCCTGTCTTAATGTCCTAAGGCTGCCTTAACAAAGTACCATGAGCTGGGTAGCTTGCAAGAACAGAGATCGATTCTCTTACAGCTTTGGAGGCCAGAAGTCTGAAATCAAGGTGTCCCCAGGGTCCTGTTCCCTCTGAGACTCTGGGTTGAATCCATCCTTGCCCCTTCCTGCTTCTGGTGGTAGCTGTTCATTCTTGGCATTCCTTGGCTTGCAGCTGCATCACTCTAATCTCTGCCTCCAGATTCCCATGGCCTTCTCCTCCTGTGTGTGTCTCTGTCCTCTTCTAATAAGGACATCAGCTATACTGGATTAGAGTCCCCCCTAATGGCCTCATCTTGACTTGGTTACATCTGCAAAGATCCTATTCCAAAATAAGATCACATTCACAAGTACAGGGGGTTAGAACTTGAGCATATCTTTTTTGGGGAATACAATTCAATTGATAACACTCCTCAACTGGAGTGTCTCAGGGTTCGGTCCTCAGACCTGTGTTTCTCTGTATCCCCAGTATGAACCTGTCCACCCTCATGGCTTTTGATAGCATTAATACTCCAATGACTCTCAAATGTTTTATTCCCAGCCCTGACCTCTCTTGAAAAGTACTCTCCCTACTTGATATCTTCACTTTGGATGTCCGCTTGGCATCTCAAATGTCACATGTTCAAAATAGACCTCTTGATGGTTTTTCCCCAAAACTACATCCCCTAACCCTCCAGTCTTCCCCATCCTAGAGAATGGCACCACCCACATGTTTAACCCACCTTCAACATCCCAACTGCCAACAAGTTTGGTCTTTTTTCCTTCCAGATTGTTTTTCTAATACATTTGCTTCTTTCCATCTTCTCTCCAAGGCCCTGGTCAAACACACATCCTCTCTTGCCTGGCCTGCAACAGCCGTTTACCTGGTCTCTTTATACTCCCTCTTGCTCGCCTATAATCCATTCTCCACGTAGAAGCCAGAGTTATGTAAATCAAATTATGATGCTGCTCTACTTAAAAGCCTTCTATTAATTTCTACAAGAACTCTCAGGATCTGGCCCCTGGGAATGCGTCCTGCTTCATCCTCTACCTCTCTCCACCTCATTCCGTGTCCTCCACCCACACTGGCCTTCATCAAACACAGAAAACTCTTCCTACCTCTGGACCTTTGCATATTCTGTTCCCTCCTCTTGGAACAGTCTTCCCCCAGGTTTAGCATGACTGGCTCCTTATTCTTCAAATCGCTACTCAAATGTTACTTCCTCAGGGACCTTAACTAGACACCGTTTCTAAATGTCTCCTCTCCTCTCCCATTACTTTTATCATAGCACCTGTTCTTCCTTCTTAGCACAATCTATAAATATGTTATTTATTGCTCATTTATTTCTGACTTCCCTCCTAGAATTAATCAACACAAAGATAGGTGTCTTGCTTATTTTGCCCACCAATGAATCCTCACCACCTGGCCGAGTGCCAGGCACACCACAGTCACTCAGTAAATGTTAAATGAATTGAGAGTACTAGGGTCCCAGATTCCTGGGTTCTGAGAGGGAAGGGCAGGGACCTGGACTCCTGGGTCCCTGCGGGAGGGATGAGTTAGGGGCTTAGGAAACTTGTGTCCAGCCCTGGCTCCTGCGCCCCTTCTCTTTTTCTCTTCCAGGCCCCACCCTGGGTCCCGGGGCCATCGCTGGCATCGTCCTGGGCTCCCTACTGGGCCTGGCACTGCTAGCGGTGCTTCTCCTCCTGTGCATCTGCTGCCTGTGCCGTTTTCGGGGTGAGTGAAGGACGGCCAATTGGGGTGGTCCCTAGAAAGAGGCAAACCAATCAGCGCAGTCATAGGTCATCCTTCCTGCCTTGCTACCTCCAAATCAGCCAATCAGAGTAAGCTCCACCACCCAGAGCAGCTTCCCTTGCCATTGGCTGGGTCAGCATGTTGGAGTAGCCAATCGCGTGTTCCTATTTCTCTTCCTTCTCTCTCTTTCTCAGGAAAGACTGCTAAGAAAAAGAAGCATCCCCCCACTTTGGCCCTGGTGGTCGCCCCAGCAGAAAAGAAGCAGCAGAATGTGACCCCAGTGCAGACCTCATGGCCTCTGCCCCTCAAAGACCCGCTGGAGGACCCTGGCCCAGCCAAGGCCTACCAAGTGAGTGTGGGTGCCCTCGTGTCCTCCCGGAATGGAGGCGGAACTTTTTTGTTCTGTAGTCAGGGAGAGGAAATGGCCTCCATTCTCTCCCTCCACTTTTACTTGTTAGTTTACAAAGTTGGTAAAACTTTATTCTTTTTTTAAATACATAAAAGTTGGACGGGGCTTTTTGGCCAACTTTGGTGTATATTAAGAGAGTAAATTCCAGTTTCTCCTCCAAAGGAGGGTGAGGTGGGACCTACTTTTTTTTTTCCATAAAAATTGAACAAGACTTCCATTTTTCTCTCTGAGGTGGGATGGAATTTCCTCGTTTCCCCATAACAGTTGGGGTGTTGCATGACTGAGCTTCCCCAAGGATGGCCAGACTTCCCCACCCCCCTCTCCCCACCCCCCACCTGCAATCAGAGGGAACCCAGCTAATTTCTAAAAGGTTCAAGCAAGAGCTGGAAAAGGTCAGATGGGTGAGTCACGCCACTTCCACGGTACCTCCTGATTTCACCACCACCCACCTCTCTCTTCCAGGCCACGGGCCCCAGTCCAGTTGTCTCTCCAGGTGTGGGCCCAAGAACTGTTCGGGCAGCCACGCAGGTGTGATCAGAGCCGGTGTCCTACCCTGCACAGGGCATTTGGGGGCAGAACCTCCTGTTTTGCCCCAGCAGAAGGCAGGACCTCCTGTGACTGATGGTTGGACCTTGAAAGTGGGACTTCCTGTCTCCCTGTCTCACTGCAGAAGACGACTTTACCTGTATTTGTGCAACTAAGGAGATGTGACTCTTGGGCTAGGAGAGACTCCTGCAGATCTAACAATGTGGTTTGCACAACCTCCGAGGCTTTGTGGCAGACAGGCAAGGCTTGCTGTGTGGCTCTGAGCTGGAGAGGGAGCCTGGCCACGTTCTCTGAAAAGGTCCCCCTACATTCACTTTGTCTCCTCCAGGCCACACCCCATCCAGCTCCCAGCTTCTTCATCTTAAAACAGATCAGATCATGTCCCTCCTCCCCTTAAACCCTTCTCTGGCTGTGCATTGCCCTTCAGATATTATCCAAACTCCTCATTGTGACCTTCAAAGCCTTGTGGTTTGTCCTCTGTCAGCCTTCCGGACCTCCCCTCCCAAGACTGTCCCTGCTCCCTGCCTCCAGGAGCACAGGCGTTCTCTGAGCCACACTTGATTTTGCCTCCAGGCTTTTGCCCCTAGAGTTTTCTCTGCTTGGAACATGTCTTTTTCCCCTGTGTTGTTCATTTCTCAAGTCTAAGGGTAACTATGACCATCTTGGAAGACCATTCCCTTACCCTTCCCATGGTCATGGGTTAAGTCCCAGAGTCCCTGAACTTGCCCCTCCTCATACATAAATACATAGTTATTTGTGTAGCCTCAGACTCCCTCTAAACTGAGAGTTTCACGAAAGCAGAGACCACGTCATTATCTCTTAACACAGAGCCTGGCACACAGAAGGCGATCAATAAATATTTGTTGACTGATCAAATGTTTTGGTGCCAGTGAAGGGTTGGGCTTGCTGCTGCTCTCCCCAGCATAAGCTTTTCTTTTTCAACAGGGTTTCTCATTGAGAATTTAGGGAGTGCATCAGTGAGGATTCTTTTGGCTGCAAGTAACAAAACAAATGGTGGCAAGAAAAATGGAGGTGGGTGGTTTCAGGCTGGCTCAGCAACTCAGTGACCCCATCAGGGACATGGGCCCTTTTCATCCTTCTGCTTTGCCACCATCAGTGGGTTGGCATGTTGTCTCCTTGTGTGTTGCCTCGTGTAGCAAGATGGTTGCTACAGCTCCAGTCGTCACCCCTTCACACAACTGTGTTCAAAGATAAAAGGAAGGGGCAGGGCTCCCTTTCCACACATGTCTCCCTCCCTGCCTTCCTCCTTCATGAGTGTGTGTGTGTGTGTGTGTGTGTGGCGAGGGGTGGTGGAGGGGGACTTTCCTGGAAGCCTACCAGCAAACTTCCTTTTATGTCTCTTTGGCCAAAACTGGCCACATGGCTGCAAAGGAAGCTGGGAAACAAAATATCTCAGCCTCCATCATGGCAGGTGGGTCTGCCAGCAAAGAAGAAAGGGGAAGCAAAACACTAAAGTGTAGGCAACCAGTATCTGTCTCAGGGAAGGAAAGGATGCGAGGACTTCTGGTTAATGGTTGGGGTAGAAAAGGCCATGCAAGCCCCTGGATCTTTTTGGAAAGGTGAGGGTTGGGGTCTTGGGTGCCTGGGCCTTCTGTATGTTAGGGTTTTCATTTCCTTTTTGCTCACTAGAGACAGAAAACCTAATGCAAATTGGCTTAAGTATACAGGGGACCTTATTGCTTATGTAAGTGAATGTGGGCATCAGGTAAGTTTTGATCCAGCTGCTCAAATGATGTCATCATGGACTCTATTTCTCTAGATCTTCCACTCTGCATTCTATAGTGTTTCTATCATCCTCAGGCTCCACATGTTTTCCCCCACCACTGCTATCCCCACAGACCCAAGATCTCTACGTGAGATGGAGAAGAGCAACCCCACAGATCTAGACCTCAAATCCTTAAGTCACATTACCCAGTGGAAGAACATCTCTTCTTGTGAACCCATACATTGTCCCATTGCCCCAACTGGGTCACGTGCCCATCTCTGAACTGTTCATGGTGGGAAATGAGCTATGCCGAATGGCTTAAGCCAATCAGAGGCCACCTCTGAAACAGGTGAATTGCAAATCTATCAGAGAAAGTAGGGGGTAGGAATGATCACCATAAATGGTCCTTTGCCCTCTGATTACCCAAATCCCTGATGACTCTGACAGCTGCAGGCAGAGACTTTGGAAAAAGGCGTTTATTGGTGTCGTGGTCTCAACACTCCCCATGAATTGGAACACACGGCCCCCAGGGCTCCCCACCCCCCTCCCTTGCATCCCTCCCCCACCCCACCCTGTCCCCTGGACCCTGGGAATGGAAGACAATGTGGGATGGGGCCCATGCCCCTGTCTGAGGTACAGTCACTGCCCCTTGCCCTCTGCCCCTGCTCTGCCCTCTTCTCCACCAAGCTCTGGGTGGTGTGGTTTGGGGTGGGTATTTATAGAGGGTCTCCTGGGAGTTGGAGCTGGTGACATGGCACCTTTGTCTGGGCTCAGGATGTCTGTGTGATGCCTCTCTCTCCCCCACTTTGTGTGGTGTGGTGTACCAGGGTGGAGTATTCCTACAATCAGAGCTGAGGCTACAGCCTCTCAGCATCCCTTCCTGACAACAGTCGCCCACCCTTGGGGGAATTACAGCTAGTCACCAGCTACAGGACAGCTGGAGCCAGGGGGCTATTGCTGGTCACAGTCGCTGGTGTGTGTGTGTGTCTGAGTGTGTGTGAGGGTGGTCAGGTAGCCTTTGGGAGGTACAGTTGGTAGAGAGGCTAGGGAGTGGTAGACCAGCAAGCCCACACCTGTGGGCCAGCTGCAGGGGCCCCCAGGGCAGCTGGTTGATGCCACAGGTGGCCAAGGGGAGTGGCAGCGGGGGTAGGGCAAAGCACTGAGACAGACAGGCGACTACTGACACCAGCCTGACAGTTGGATGGAAGCACCGATTGGCCCAGGAGAGGGCCAGAAAGTCCAGGGTGGGGAGGGACAGGGAAAGTGGGAAGGTCTCAGGCCACTGAGCCAGCGATGGGGCCTCTGGCTACAGGCAGCTTGTTGTTGACAGCAGGGAGGCCCGCAGCCCAGATGGAGATCTCCCTCTTGTTCACAAAGGCTGAATGACAGCTTGACAGGTGAGTGTCACACCCCTCCCCACTCCCAACCTGCCCAGGAGATGCCCTTTGGACAGGGAGGGGAGGCGGGCAGAGTGCGTGCATATACTGGGAAAGCAGGGAGCCTGGCAAACCTCTTCACAGCTTCCCCGGCATAGCCCCATACCTACCTCCAGCCAGAGGGGAGAGGCAGCCGGGGTGGGGACAGTGGACATGGGGGTGTCAGGGGAGGGAGGACAGCTGAGTCCCCTCCCCCAGCCCACCACCCACACACACATACACACACATGCAGGCGCAGAGTCACACACACACCCACACCCACACGAGCCAGTTGACAGCCTGAGCTAAGAGAGGGGTATGGGTGGTGGGGGTGGGTCACAATCGGAAACGTGAACGGGTGGCGAAAATGGCTGTAGAAAGATGCATAATTTTGCGTTATCCCTCACAGTGATGGGTTCTCTAAAGATCTTTCCTCCTCCTCCTCCTCCTCCTCTTCCTCTCCTCTTCCTTGGTGGCTGAGAGCTCTTCCGCCCCCTCGAGACCCACGCTCTTGCTCCCCCTTCCTCTTGCTCTTGGCCCGAGGCCCCCTGCAGGGGGAGGCGAGCTGCACTGGGTTGCGCCTACATTCTCCACCACAGCCAGCCCAGGGCGGAGAGGAGCGTCAGGGGCCCCGGGGGCCTTGGGGCCGAGTTCTCCAGGGATCCTGGGCCTGGGGGAAGAGAAAGGGTTACAGGGAGGCCTGGGTGGGGAGACCCCGTGTGCATCTCTCCCGGATGCCCTGCCTGTTTTAAGCCTACTTCTTTAGGGGCCTTCCTGGGTCGCTCACTCCCCGTGCCTGCTTTTCTGACTCTGTTTTGAGTCCGAGCATCCTCTCAGATCGTCTCCCTTTCTTTTTCACTGTCTTAGCCCGGAACTCACAGTGTCTGTCTTGTCCATCCGGCATTTCTACCAGTCACGTCTAAAACTGCTCTCTGGACTTTCCTCCCCCACGCTGGTTGCGGGTCCCCCTCCCCGTCACCATTATTTCAATACTACATCCCCATGCACCCAGCTGCTCCAGCCCAAACCTCACAATCACCTTTGACTCGACTTCCCTCTTCAATCACCCTTCCACATCCGGCCCAGGGACTTAACCCCTTGGGCTCCACCTCTATAACGCCTCCCAATACGGACGTTGTGCCACCCACTGTCACGCTTGGCGTGGATTACTACAGCAGCCCCCTCCCTCCTCTCCCTGCCTCCACCTTGCTCTCTCCCATCCCTCAAACAGCAGCCAAAGTGATTCTTTTTAGAAGCATCCACAATGTCACTCCCCTGCTTAATAACTTCCAGTAGCCTCACCCTGCAGTAGAATAAACTCCAAACTCCTTATCGTGGCCTATGAGACTCTGGCCTCTGCCTTCATCTTTAGCCTCAGATTCCACATGGCCGCTGTGCCGCGGGCATGCTAGCCTCCTTGTTGTGCCTTTTGCATACACTGTTCCCTCTGCCTGCAATGCTCTTCACAAAGATCTTGGCAGGGCTGACTTCTTACCATTCAGGTCTCAGTTTAAAGGTAACCCCCTCCAGGAAGCCTTCTGCGGTGAGCTGATCTAACAGCTACCACCCCTAATCCTGTCTATTGTCTATTTTCTCCCTAGCCCTTATCTACATGCAAAATTATTTTTTGTTCATGTATGTGTTTGCTTACTTATCTAGGTGTCCACTTGTTCACTGCTTTTCTACTACTACTAGAGCATAAACTTGGTGAGTTCCCAAACCTTGTTTCTTTTGTGCACGGTTGTGTCACCCGCGCCCAACACCCTTGCCCTTAGTGGGCGCTCAGTCTCATTGCTTTGGAGTCTCCGCTTCTGTCTCTTTCCTAAGTTCGGGGTCAGTCGCGGGAGGCGGGGGTGGGTGGAGGGGGGCGGATCCCCGCGTCTCCACCTCCCTAAGCCCCGCCCCGGCCCCACCCCTCCCCCGTCCCGCCGCCGCGCGCAGACGCACGCAGGAGGCGCATGGAGGCGCTGGACGCTCCGAGCCGGTTGGCTGCGCGACACGTGTAGTTGCCGTAATGCCGGGCGCTCACGTTGGCGAAGAGAAGCATCGAGCGGGTGCGCTCCGTCTGCACCTTCAGGCCCTCGGCCGTGCCGCTGCTCAGCCTGCCGGGGATGTGGGTCAGGGGCCGGGCCGCAGAAGCCGGGCCCGGGACCCCCTCGGGACGCAGAGCCCAGCGCCCCGACTCTCAGGCTCCTCCATTCCCCGGAGACCCAGCATTCTGCCCCCTAGCCCAGTGACCCCTGGCCGCGGGTGCTAACTCCTCATGGATCCCGGGTCACTCCGACCGCCTCCCCTCGGGGACACTGGACTCTTCCAGGGTGCGCCCTTAATTGCTAAGAGCCCCCAAACCCTGCTAGGCCCCAGCCACAATGGCCTCCTAAACCTTGCCCGCCAGATCCTCAGCATCGACCCCCGGATCTGGAGACCTTCTCCCTGAATAGTCCGGGGAGACCGGGCTCCAGCACTCATCATCCTGGGACCCAAGTTTGCCTCCCCGGGGTTCGACAGGTCCTAGAAGCTTCCGGGACCCAGGGTTTGCTCCCTTCCTCCAAGGGTCACTCCGCCCCGCAATCCAAGGGACCAAGGACCTCCCTCTGGCCCCTCCCCACGGCCCGCCCCGGTGCTGTCCTCACAGTCTGTCATCCTTGTACCACTGGAAATCCGCCGGGGGCACCGCCATGGCTTCGCAGCGTAGGAGCGCGGCCCGGCCCAGGGCGGTGCGGGCGCTGGTCACGTCCGTGATGGTCGGAGGATCTGGCGAGGGGCGAGGGTCAGCCAATTCTCCAAGCCACGTGGGGACTGGGGCTCCCGCCCCCAGCTCCTCCCCCTCAGACCCGGGAGTCCTGCTCTGGCTTCCTCCTCCATCAGACCCCTCCTCCCTAGGGACCCGGGGTCCCCCGCCCTTTCGTGCCCCGTGCCAGGGGGGCTCACAGTTGACTGTGACCAGTACGCGGCGGCTGTCGGGCGCTGAGTTAACTCCGTTGTGAGTCACGCACTCATATTCCCCGGCCTGGCCCCGCTGGATGTCGGAGATCTCAAGGATCTCGCCCTCGGAGGTGAAGCCGTCTGTGCGGGGAGGGAGGAGGAGGGGGCGGGGCCAGACACAAACACTTAACACGGGACAACACGGGCACAACACGGACACACATCAGCGGGGCGGGCACAGCAGGGCCTGGAGTGCCCCGGGTTGATAGGAGTGTGGGGGCGGTGCGGGGCCTGGGATCTCTCCAGCTAAGGACGGGGGAAGGAGTGAGGGTCTGGGGCTTAGTAACTGGAACCCAGTGAGGAGGGTCCTAGAATTTGGGGATTCAGAAGATCCAGGGATCTGGAGTCCTTGTGACTCAGATCATGGGGCTCAGAGGACCCAGTGGGAAGGAGGATCCTAGGATTTGGGGTCTCAGAAGGATACAGCAAATACAGACCCAGTGAGGAAGGGTCCAGAGTTCTGGGATCTAGCTCATGGGGTCCATGGAATTGGGATCTGGTGATCGGGATCAGCAATCCAGATATCTGAGGGTCTTATGACAGATCAGCGATCTCAGAAGACCCTCTGGGACTCAGGGCATCCAGGCTCCAGGTATCTGAGATCTAGTCATTGGGGCCTGGGGTCTCAGAGGATTCAGGGAACAGGATCTAGTGACTGGCACCATGGGTCCCCAAAGACCCAGCGAGTGAGGATCCAGGAATCTGTGATCTGGTGGTAGAGACCAAGGTAAAAGGGCAGGTGGGTGATATCCAGGAACCAGGCTGTCACGTCCAGGCACCTTGGAGTTGTGTTTGGGAGTAGCCTTCAGCAGTGGTTCTCGGAGTTTGTTAACACAGATTGTGGGGTCGAGGGGGGAGGGAGCTTCTGATTCAGCAGGTCTGGGCTTGGGCTTGAGAATGCGCATTTCTGGCAAGTTCCCAGGGGATGCTGATGCTGCTGGTCTGGGGCCCATACCATGAGGCCTGCCGGGCTAGAGCACCCAGCAGAAGATAGTAGGGATGTACCCAGGGAAAGCACGGAGGTCAGCCTGGCTTAGGGCATCTAGTGGTAGGGATCTGAGTGCAGGAGAATCCTTTGCGCGTACAGGCAGGCACCAGGGGTATCGGGGTTGGGGGTGGTAGGGCAAGGTGGGGTTTGTTGGGAGATTTGGAGGCTGTGGCCCAGGCCTGGGGCGGCACATGGGAAGCCAGTGATGGAGTCTGGTGATGAAACACCTGGGAGCAGGGTGGGAGGGCAAAATCAAGTGGCCAGAAGGGTTAAGGGGATCAGAAGTGACAGGAAGGGGGGTCTGGGAAAGTAGCTCGGGATGTGGGAATGGAGGGGCCCAGGCTGTGGAGCGGGGTAAGGGGATGGGGTCCTCACCTCGGAGCTGCCTCCAGGTGACCGTGGGCTCCGGCCGCCCCACGGCCAGGCAAAGCAGGTTCACATTGCCCCCCTCATTCACTGTCACAGGCGAGGAGATGTTGACGATACGGGCAGGGACTGCGGGCGGGGGAGAGGTCAGGGAGAGGCTGGGCATGGACGCCCAGGATCCAGACCTCCTCCCTCAGACCCGGGGGTCCGGCTGCCATTCCATCCGTCTGTCTTTCTGTAAGAATCCCTGAGTCTCTCACTTGTCTCTCTGCCCTTTCTCTGCGGTGTGTCTGGGTCTAGCTCCTTGTCTAATTGCTGATCCTCTTAGTCTCTGTGTCTTTCTCCACCTTCATCCTAACTTAATTTCTCTGTCTTCTGGTCTGAATTCCTCTCTCCCTGTCTCTATGTGTATTTATTATTTTTTTTTAAATTAATTTCTTTAACAAATACCCATATGGAACTTACTGTGTGGTAGATTCTGTTTTAAATGCTTTACACAAATCCACTCATTGCACCCTCGCTACCAGCCTCGGGGGTAGATGTTACTATATTTCACCAATTCTAAGACATGTTTGCACTTTTTTTTTCTCTCTCTCTTTCTCACATTTGAACATTTCTCCAATCAGAATGGCCCTTCAATGAAGGATGCCAGAGGCCAGGGTTTAATTGGCAGAGTTTTTTCCTTTTCTAGCAGGGCAGAAAGTAAAGGCGATGTCTTGGATTTGGTGACTGACAGTACCATCCCTTGCAGACGAGGAGTCCGAGGCCCCTCTGCCTGCTCAGGGTCCCTTGGCTGGTGGACAGTGGCACCAGGGTTGGGACCCAGGCGTCCTATCTCCTGGGTTGGCGCTTGTGGTGATCCCCGGGCTCTGTCTCTGGGCTCCAGCTCTCTGGGTGCTCCCAGCTCTCAAGACCACTTCTGCTGCCACATAGGCAGGCTCCTGAGCACTGTCCCCGTCCCTCCCTCTGCTTCTGTCTCCTCCCTGGAGCTTTCTAGCCTGTCCGCCCCCTCTGGATTCTGATGCTCCCAGCCACACGGGGCTTCCCTCTGCATTCCTGGCTCCTTTTCTTCCCCAGCCTCTGCACACACTGTTTCCTTTCTGGTACTATCCCTGTGCTCAGTGAAGGTCTCAGCTCAGATGTCATGTGTGGGAAGCCCTCCTTGAGCTCTCCTTGGAAAATCAGCTCCCCGGGGACAGGGACAGCCTGCCGTGTTCCTTCTGTATCCCCAGTGCCTAGAACAATGCCTGCACATAGTAGGTGCTCAATAAATGAGGCTGAGTGAATGAATGTGGACTTCCCCGGAGCACCCCCACACCCCTGTGGCTCTCCTGCCCTGGAAGCAATCATGCTGAAGTGTCACTATCTGTGTGACTGTCCCCCTCCCACTGGGCTGGATCCCCGAGGGTGGGGTCACATCTGTCTTCCATGGGGATGTCTCCCCAGGACTGGGAAGTGGCACTTGGTGAGCACGCACCAGGTGGGCGAGTTGGCGGGGGCCCTCCGGCCTCCCCCACGCCCTCCATTCCCTCCACCCGGCCAGGGCCCCAGCCAGGCTAACCGTGGACGATGAGGTAGACCTGAGTGGTGTACGGCTGGTGGCGGGTCTGGAAGGAGCAGGTGTAGAGGCCCTCGTCGCCGAGCCCCACCTCGGTGATGAGGATGGAGAACTCCTCAGGGGTGTTGATGAGCAGCCGCACCCGTGGGTCGCTGGTCCAGCGGTCGTTGCCCGCGTACAGGATGTTGGAGCGGTTCAGCCAGGCCACGCGGGTCACATGCTCGTCGATGAAGCAGCTTCCAGGGAGGATGAGGGTAGGAGGGTTTTTCTCCACCCCCCCCCCAGCCTGGCCCTCCAGGGTCACCCATCGAGGGGGCAGGAGGGAGAAGTAGGCCCACGACATCTCCAGGATCCACCACAACCCTGAGGCAGGTGTTACTGTGCCCACTATACAGGGGATAAACTGAGCCTCAGATAGGGAAAGCTGTGAGCCAAGTGCACAACAGAATGATGGCAGATGGTCACCACGTGACTGTTGTGGGTCAGAGGCCCAGAAAGAGGGGGGACACACACACTGGGAGAGAGGAATAGAAATGCAGAAGGAGGAGACCGAGGAGGGTGGGACAGAGACCCAGAGAGAGGGAGAGGAGGGGGACAGGGACCCAGAGACAGGAGAGGCAGAGATGTGGGAAACAATGTTCCTGGCTCTCATTTATTACACAATCACGATATGCCACACTCTCTAAGCACGGTGTGTGTACAAGTTCTTGAATTCTTGCAGTAACCCATGTGGTAGTTACCTTCTGTCCACCCCTTTGACAGACGGGGACTCTGAGGCCCAGGGGTGTTCACACCCCTAATAGCTGGGCTCCTGACAGGGGCGGCAGAGCCCAAGCCCTCCCATCCCAGGCTGTCCCTTTAGTCAGTACCCCCTCCCAGGAGATGAGGCCTTGCAAGGTCAATGGGCAGGACTGCACGACTGCGAGTCCCCACTGTGGGAGGTACCTGAGGGTAGCATTGTCGCCTTCACACACTGTGTAGTTGTCAGCAGGAGAGTTGAACTCCAGGCTCTGGGACAGCAGCCCTGGGGAAGGGAAGGGCCAGTTCAGCCTTGGTAGCTCAGGCAGGGCTGAGTATGGCAGCGACTGTACACGTGTGCACACATACATGCCCTTGTGGACACAGACATCTTCCGCACCCACCACCACACGTATTCATTGGTGTTTTCAGAGGTACATACATAACAGTCACAGTCAGAGCAGACGCATGCAACACCTACCTTCCCATGGGCCCTCATTGACTCACTGACTGACATAGGTAGGTTCATGTGGACGCGCAAACCTACACACCTCCAGAGACACAAAGACAACACCCCAATCGCACAGATAGATACCTACACAGGTGCATGTGTACACACACACGTGTACACAGATACACGTGTGCACATATGACACGCATACATAGACACGTACACAGAAACAGATATGTGAGCATACAGACACACACATATGCACACAGATACATGTGTATGTAGAACACATATAAATTCACAGATTATAAGGGACATATCAATATGCACAGATTTTTGCACACATATACACATACATATATAGAGATACACAATATATTTGAACAGACACGTACACAAACATATACACACAAATACATGTGTATACAACACATACATTTGCACAGATACATGCAGATACACATACACATATACACAAATACACATGTACATGGGCACATGTATAAATAATCACAGGTACAGTGTACAGACACACGTACAAATGCACAGGAGTACATAGTATATATACATACACACACAAACACACATATATACACACTAAACACACATACACAGATACAAACACATATGCACACGTCCACAAGTACACAGACAGACACACATGCATGCACACAGATGCACACATGTATATATACACATATTACTTCAGACATATACCCATTGATTCAGACATATACAGAGCCAGCTTCATACACTCGGCACAGACATATGTGTACACAGATATGTAGACACACAAATGCAAATACATGCACACAGTCATGCACACGTACATACACTCAGAACACATCTATCACAGACACACAAATACCCTTAGACACACACAAACCTTTGCAGACACACACACCTACGCAGACACACTGTGCGCCCATGCCTGCCACACACTCCAGTGCAGCACGCAGGCCCCAGCACTCCCACCCCCTAGTCTGTCTCTCCGTGCACTGTGGCTGGCAGGCTGGCCCCGGGCCAGGGAGTGGGGGCTGGGCACATGGAGGCGGTGGAGCTTGTGGAGCTGGCACCAGGCAGAGTGGAGGGGAGGCAAGCCAGGCCGACTGGATGACCTTGGATGCCTGGAGTAGGAGGGCCCTACACGGGGCTGCCCTGCCCCCAGCCCAGGCAAGGAGCTAATTAATCTAATGAATTAATTGCCTGTGCTGCCCCAACGACTCCCAGGGGCCTCTTCATCAGCAGCCCCTCTGGATGGGGCCGGGACAGAGCCAGTTGCAGTGGGAGGGCCAGGCCCTGGGGTTTGGGGCTGGGCCCTGCAGCCCGTCATCCTGGGCTCACTCAGGCCAGAGTCACTGCTGGGCTTTGAAGAGTCCAGGATGGAGAGAGGGGGCTCGCCCTCCCTGAGCTGTACACAGTGCCACAAACAGCCACGGGAGCAGCAGGAGACAGCCAGGAGATGGACGAAGGACACACACACAGAGGCTTGGACAAGACACAGAGACTCCCCAGGCCAGGAAATAGTCTCCACACTGGCTATGGCTTTGCCCAGAGAGACAGGTGCACACCCAGTCATATAGACACAGACAGCTACACACACACACGCACACACATGCACACACACACAGGAGATGGTCCCACCCTCTCAGTCACATGCACAGCTGTGGCCCCGCTCAGAGGGACAGGTGTGTATGTCACAGTGACACTGACACACACAGCCCTGCATAGGCACCCAGCAGAAGGTCAGCTAGAAAGGTGGCTCTGTCCCAGGAGCAGTCATATTGTCACATTCAGCCACAAAGGGTCAGTCTCAGGCCAAGCACCCCTTGCACACTGAGTCACCCCACCATATACAACTGGTTCTCACATGGTTCTACCAACACCAACGGCCCCCCACACATGGCTGCAAAGTTCACAGGTGGTTACAGCCCTCACCCAGAGGGGTGGCCACACACACACACACACACACACACGCTGGCCTAGTGGTTACTCCAAACCATTAGCCCAGGCGCCACCCGCCACTTGGGAGAATCCTGAGTCAGACCTGTGCAAAACCACAACCTGTGCAACAAGACAGAGACATCATCACACCCCTCAAACACAAAGGGGCTGCCCTGGGCCGGGAATGAGGTCACACTGTCACCTATGATTAGATCACACTTGGCCACACACACACACACACACACAGGGAGTTGGAAAGTCACATACAAAAAGATACACCTGGCCAAAAGGCAGTCACAGGTAGTGGCACATTCAGTGCTGTAAAATGGAGTCACATGTGAGCACCAAGATCCCTTCCTAGGCTGGTCAAGACAGACAGACAGACACACACACACACACAGGATCTGCCACACTCCTGGAGACACACACTCTTGGCCAGGGTTCCTAAACGTTGGCACCACTGACACTTGGGGCAGGCTGTCCTGTGCTCTGTAGGACGTTGGCAGTGTCCCTGGTCTGGACCTGCTCGATGCCAACAGCTCCCCTCACCCCCCAGTGGTGACAACCAGAAAGGCCTCCAGACATTGCCAGATGCCCCCTAGGGGGCAAAATCACACTCCACTCCCCCACTGAGAGCCTTAACCTAGAGGAACCAAGGCCCATGGCTAAAGGTGGGGCAAGAGGGTGCTGTCCAAGGTGCCCCCCAAGGGCTCAGGGAACCCAGGGCTGCTGGGCTCAGCTGGTGACTTGAACCAGTGCCACCCACAGGAGCTGAGCCCACACACCAGGGCCCTGGGGTGGGAGTGGCCCCCGTAGAGGCAGGTAGGACTCAACCACACGTCCTGGCAGACATAAACACCAACACACACACACCCCTTGCCAGAGGGGTCTTCCCAACACTCAGAGCAGACTGGATTCCTCCCCTGGTTCCCCACAGCCTGCAGGACCCAGGTCCAGGCCCTGAACCTCATCTACCTGGCACATGCATGGTCCAGCTCTGTACTCCCCTCTTCGCCCCATCAAACCCTTCTCCTCCAGGACCCGGCATGGGGGGCCCCCAGGAGGCCTGCCCCAACTGCCCACGTGAGCTCCTGCCCTGCTCCCAGGGCTCGGATCTGGGTTGTCTGCTTCCCTGTCCATCTTGGGGCCTGGCTTGAGGGCAGTTCAAGTGGGCCTTTGGTTTGTGGTCTGTGTGTCTATGAATTTGCATGTCACATATATTTGGCTCACAAAATCCCCAGACTCCAGGAGCAGAAGGCCCAGTCCATGCTGTGTAACCTCGGGCAAGCCCCTTTCCCTCTCTGGGGTGGGGGTCAGGCTAGCCATTCATTTGTTCAGGGCTGACCTTCTTAGAGTCTGCGACCCATCCAGTCCCAGGGCCTGGCCCATTCCTCTGTTGCAGCCCTGATGACCCTGGATTGTGTCTGTGTCTGTGTCTGTTTCCCCCAGGGCAGGGCCTGGCCCATAGGAGGCCTCAAGAAATGTTTAATGTATCAGTAAACAAGCTAGTGCACACGAGGTCCACCTGTAGAAATTCTGCTTGGAACACTGACTCGATTCACTGAAGCCCTCCAGGCCTGGTCTGTGTTCCCACAAAGCCTGGACTACCTCCATTAGGACTCAGATTACCCTGTGTTGACCATTTGTGTCTGGTTTCCCTATCAGACTAGAAGTTTCTTGAGGGCAGAGCCTGGTTCTGCCTCAGGTGTGTGTCCCCAGCATCTCCCAGCATAGGGCCTGCCCCACCGGAGGCCTTGGGAAGTATTTGTTGAATGAATGAAATACATTGATGCTGGTGACACTCCTCCAATTCTTGAACTCCTACCCATTCTTCAAGATCCCAGTGCAAATGCCCCTTCCTCCAGGAGGACCTCACTGACTGTTCAAGGCAGAGTCCCCACCCCTTCTCCTGGGCACCCTTGGACTCAGCTGAGACAGTGTCCATACCAGGGGCTCCGTAAGGGCCTGAAATGTGGTTGTGTCCCCCGGGGCTGGGCCTACCTCAGAGCTCTGAAGCATTTGTGGAAAGGGCATGGATGCTCCCCAGACACCAGACAATAAAGCCCTGAGGAGCCTGGGCCGGAAGATCCAATGTCTGTCCCACCACTTCCTGGCTGGTTGACCCCCCTGGCCAATCTGAGCTTCACTTTCCCCATCTCTGGTGAAAAATAAGAGTTCTTCCCTTCAACGGTTTTTGTGGGGGACTCTATGAGAATACACAAGCAAAGTGTTTACTCAGCGCTTGGCATGCAGAAAGGGCCCAAGAAATGCTAGCTGTTCCTAATAGCACCTTCTTTTTTAAGACACATCTGTTGCTACCCTTGGTTTGGCATCAGTCTCCCTAGATGCTACGCTCAGGGGTGGGGGAGGGCAGGGCCGGGTCTGGGTTGTTGGTGGCTCTCAGTCAGTGACTCGCCTGCAGACGCCCCGTAAGCATCTGCTGACAACACCAACCCGGCAAAACCAGGAGGCCCAGAGAATGGAGAGGGGTTGCCAGGCGGCCTGTATTCAAATCCCAGCTCTGTCACCAAGCTACAGAGGATATTCCACCTCTCTGGGACTCAGTTTCCCCACTTGTAAATGGGAATGACAATCATGCCTCCCTCATGTGGTTATGGGCAGGGTCAAAGAGGTAATCCAAATTAAGCGTTTTGGACAGTGCCCGGCATCTAGGTGCTTACAAACAGCTGTCTGTGAGTTGCCTGTTGGGATGATTATGTAGCAGGCACTGGCCTGTGGCAGGGAGGGACGTGTCCAGTGGTGATTGGAGGGATCTCTCAGGTGCCTGTCCTTGTGGGATTTACAGCCCAGATGAGCGGGTCTCATACCTGTTTGATAAATCATGGAGTGAAGGTCGCAGGTGGATGAGTTCCCTTAAGAGAGAAAGAGATTTCTAACAAGCTGAGTGACTGTGAGTTGGGGGTAAGAATCTCCTGCTGCCCTGTGAAGGAACTTAGGCAAAGCTGGGGCCCTCCAACAGAGGGGGTGCCCTCATTCCACAGTCCTAGAAGCCACAGGTGGGGGTCTGGGACCCAAGGAGTGTGTGAGCTTGTGCTGGTCACTCAGGGAGTCAGCATGGCCAGTTCAGGGGAGGACAGGACAGGGGCTCAGGAGACTGGGCGGGGGGACAGATGAGTCGCTGAGCTTCAGTTTCCCCATCCCAGGCTGGGCCTGGCATGGCTGGCACCCAAGAGCCCCCCAACTCCTCCTCTCTTTGATGGCCTTGGCATCACGGATGCCCCGGGGGAGTCCAGATGCTGCGCCAAGAAGCACAGTACCGGACGCTGCATGTTGGCCCCGCCTTTCTGCTGATCCCACCTCAGGGCCTCTGCCTCTGCTGTTCCCCGGGGATCTATGACAGGTTGACTTCTCTTCCTTCAGGTCTTAACTCCACTCTCACCTGCTCAGAGATGGCTTCCTCAACCACCTGAGCCCAAAGGGCCAAGTCACTCTTATCTTCTTGACAAGACTCATCACCCTTGGAAATTACCTATTTACTTGTTTGTTTGCTTTTAGGTTTTGGTTTTGGTTTTTGATCTCTCTCTGTCCCACTACAACACAGCTCCAAGGGCAGGGGCTTCTCCTGGTTCACTCATGGCCCTATATACACATCCCCAGCGCCTAGAACAGCCAGCCTGTGCTCTGTGAGCATTTGCTCTGTGAGCCAACGAAGCAGAGGTCAGTGGACCGGGCGCGTGGAGGTCCCGTGGAGAGCTGGTCGTGACAGTGCCCGGACTCGAATCTGGGGCACCTCCTGGCTGCCATCACCCCACCAGCTGCCCAAGAAGCAAAGGAACCTCCCACCTCGTTGGCTGCTACTGAAGTTACCGTTTGATTTTGTTGAATTGTTTTAAAATATGACATTGTAGCAACTTTTGTAAATGTATATGTATGTGTGAGGGTGTGTGTCGGCATAAAGGACTTAGAAAAAATTAAAAGATAGGTTAGTATTTATGGATGCCAGGGAGGTATCGTTAAGTGGAAAAAGGCTACTTGCAGAGAAACGGGCATATTCTGTTTCTGTTTTGGGAAAAAACATCAACCAACAAACCAATCCTTTACTTACATTGACCTCTGCGTGTTGTGTCTGAGTTTGTGTAAGTGAGAGAAAGCTGTGCCAGGATGCGCTCCGGCTGTGCCCCAACGTTCTCTCAAGAGAGTGGGTGTGAGGGAGGCCGGGGTGGGGGCGGGTCGATGGGTCTGCTCTTATCAAAGGTGGATTGTTTTGTCGGGGGCATTCCTCTCCTCTCCCGACTAGGAAAACTAGGAAAACGTGGTGAATAAAAGAGAAGATGGTATTTTGCATATCTTGTCTTGGGCTTTTTTTCTGCCAGCTCAAACTGTCAGTGGGCGAGTGGGTGGGGGTGCCTTCCTGGCACCTGGTTCTGTCTCAGCTCACCCACCCCATCTGCTCTTGCCCTCAGTTCTCAGACGGAGAATCTCAGACCACAGGTGGGAAAGGACTTGACCAAGGTCACAGGGCACTTCCTGGCTGTAATGATTATGGGGACTTCAAGAGGGAAAGTGGAAAGTGGAAAGTTACCTTGAAAGTAAAGGGCGAGGGAGGGAGGGAGGGAGGGAGGGGAGAGAGAGGTCAGGAAGGGTACAAGGAATGGGGAAGGAAAGGGGGAGGAAGAAGGCAAAGAGATAAGGACAAGGAGAGAAAGAACTAAGAGGGTGACCAAGATGGGAAGAAGGAAACAGAAGTGAGTGAGGATTAAGGGCCGAACGAGGGAGCGAGGACTCACATGTGGGGTGACAATGGACAACAGTCTGAAAGGGAGGGAAAGACAGACGTGGAACTGTGCTGAGACCAGCAGGGATGGAGAGACAAAGACACAGAGACAGAGACAGATGAGATGGAATGTCACCAGCGAATAACAGAGATGAGATTCAAGCCTCCAGAAATGGCAGAGACGCAGAGACCTAAAGAGACGCATGACAGAGACAGACAGACAGAGACAGGTGGTCAGAGAATCAGTCGGTGATTCGGACTGATCAGGCAGGAGAAGAACCAGTGAAGGGCTAAGGCTCTGGCCCGCTCGGTCCCTGGCCTGAGGTCCCTCTGACCCAGCGCATCTGTGCATGGGGACAGGGGCATCCTGTGTGGATGGGGCTGTGTCTGTGTGACTGTGGTGCCTGCAGGTGCAGCTTTGGGTCAGACACTGTGACAGTGCTTTTATGCCTGACTCAGTTTGTGTCGGCTGCCTCCCTGAGACTGTGCTGGCGGGGGGGGGCGGTGTCTCTGTAGGGGCGCTTGATTGTCCCCAGTTGTGTGTCCCTGACTCTGTGACTCTCAGTTCAGGGCAGGGCCTGGGGGAATCCTCCAGAAGCACTGAATTAACCCAGTTCCCTCCCCTGAGCACCCACCTGGCTGCATCCTGCCTTTCTGCTCTCCTCTCCCTTTTCCTTAGGGGTCATCTCCTTGACCCTCCCCTCTCTGCCAGGCTGTGCTGGGAAGACACACAGACCTGTCGCCTAAGGAGAGACTCCCACCCAGCTCCACTGGAGACCCCCCCACACCCAGGCTGAGAGGAACCTTCTGACCCTGCATTAACCCTTCCCTTCCCTCTGTCCTTCATCTGTCCATATCTCGTCCTCTGTCCAGCCCCAGGAACCCAGATATGGAATCAGAGCTTCTGAATCTGAGTCCCCAGCCCAGCACCCCAGCTTCTGCAATCACCAGCTCTATTCCCTCACATAACCGCAGCCCCCCAAATACCAACACTTTCTCTCAACCTAGATGACCCTGCTGGGGAATTTCAGCCCCTTCCCCTCTTTTCCTGGCCCTGGGACCTAGGTCTGTGGACACCTTGCCCTCCTCTCAGTGACCCTGGGAAGACACCCATCCCTCCCACCTCTGCCCACAGACGCATACCCCAGCCCCCGGGCTAGGACCTCCTCGGCGACCCTCTCCACGCAGAGATCAAGACCCCCTCCCCAACTCAGTTCAGAGATCCTGCCTGGGCCCCTTCCTCCCCTGTCTGAGCCCCCTCCCTGATCAAGAGGCAAACACTCGACCCTCTTGCCTGCCCCGAGAACCGACCTCCGCCCCTAGGCCCAGGCTCCGGCCCAGGCACCGGCCCCGGGACGCGGACCCCGGCGCCGGGCGCGGATCCTGACGTCCGAGGACGCTCTTCCCGGCCAGGGGATGCAGCCCCCGCCCCCGGGCCCAGACCTCGGCGTCCCGGGGCCTCCCCTTCCCGCCCTGGGATGCAGCCCCCACCCCCGCCCCAATCCCCTGCCTGAGACCCTGGCGTCCCGGCCGAGCCCCCCGCCCCCGGCGCTGCGGTACCTCGGCTGATGACGGCCAGGCCAGCTAGGGCGGCGGCGGCGAGAAGCCGGAGCCGGGCCCCGGGCGCAGGGGGGGGCATCGCGGCAGCGGCGGCGCGGAGGGGGAGGGGAGAGGGGGGGCCGGTCCGGGGCGCGCGAGGCCTGGGGGGAGAGGGGGGGGGGAGGGGGACCCCGCCTGCGGCTGCCCGGCCCGGGGGGCGGCGGGGGCGGGGGGAGGGGGCTGGGGGGGCGCGACGAGGCGGCCGGAGCTGCTGCAGACCCAGGGAGGGGGCGGCGCTGACGGGCAGGGAGACCGGCCAATCAGGAGAGGCGGGGGGCCGGGGAGGCGGGGCCGAGGGGGGGCTGCTTGTTGGAGGGAGAGGCCTTTGTTACTGCGGCCGGGCCCCTACCCCCTCGCGCCCCAGGCGTCCCCGGGTCTTCCTGCCGGGATCCCCAGAACCTCGGGTCTGGGACACTTCCTAAAACCCAGCTCCCTCCTCCTTCAGGACCCAATCTCACCCTCCCTTAGAACTAGGAGTCCAGCCCCCCTCCTCCCCCCCCCCCCCCCCCCCGACCCAGGGGTCCAGACCCCAGCCCCCTCTTCCTGTGGGACACAGTTCAGCTCCTCCATCTACTTTTATGAATAACTAAAACACTGACTTTTAAGGTAAAATTTTCTTCTTCCCTCCATCCCCACCCTCATCCCCATAATAACAGGGCAATGGGAAGGGACTGGGTAACCTGATCTTGGGGGTGGGCGTGGGGAGGAAACCATAATCCAGGGTTTAGGTGCAAAAAGTCCCGACTCCCCAGTTTTTCACTGACTTGGTTGTGTGACCTTGGACAAGTCACTTCTCTTCCCAGAACGACAGTGTCTTCTCCTGCAAGATGGAAAAAAATCCCAATTTTCTAAGGTTACTGAGAAGAATACGACAGGAGATGGAGGATCTCCTGACTCCACCCAGCACCTAACAACCTGTAGTTAGTTCCTTCCTCTCTGTGCACTTTACATCCACTTGCTAGGTAAAGTCCACCCTCCCCTTGGTTCCTGGCCCCTTGGCACAGGCCTCTGAGGCAGGAGGAAAACAGTCTCTGAGCCTGCTGTATTTCTGCAGCAGTCCAAGGCAGGAGCTTTTGAAGTTGCCTAATAGGGGCTGTTCTACCTCAAACACATATCCATCCTCAATTCTTGCCCTCTCCCCTCACATTCAATTTGTCTGCAAGAGGCACTAGCTCTGCATCCAAAACGGATTTCTACTTTATCTGTTTCTTCCCATTCTACCCTGGTCTGAGCTGCCACCATGTTTCCCTGTAGGACTTGCTGGAGCAGCTGGTGCTCGGGTCTCTCAGCCTCTACCTTTGCCTCCACCTTCAGATCAACAACCACTTAACACGTGGCCCAGCTGGGGCCACCACCTGCCTTAAGTACTCAGCCTTTGCAGCTTTCTTTCTGTTCTTCAAACAAGCCAAACTTAATCCAGCCTCAGGGCCTTTGCACTTACTGTTTCTGCTGCTAAAATGCTCTTCCCACCAGATTGGCACATGACTTCCTTATTGTATAGGTCTTGCCTTTCAGAAGGCTTTGTTGCTCATGCTATCCAAAGTAGCTCGCATTCCTAACACGATAGCTCTATGTTGTACCTCTTCAAAGCATTTACAATTTCCTTATTTCATTTGTTTACTTGTTTATTTTCAGTTGCTCTCCCCCTACCCTGACTTCCAGAATGTAAGCTACACTAGGGTAGACAGGGTTTTTTGCTTGCTTTTGTTCAAGGCTGTGTCCCCAGAGCCCAACCCAGCGACTGACACATAGTAGGTACTCTATAAATATGTAGTGCATGAATGAGTTGGATGACTTATTAGCTCCATTTGGACAGATGGAGGGAACTAAGATCCAAAGGGGGAAAGAGACCCACCCAAGTTCACACAACCCAGTGGTGCAAGAGCTCATGGTGTTCTGGAGCTGGCTTGCACTGGCTCAATGTGCTGATTGTTAAATTTTCAGAAATTTTGCAAGCCAGATGTTAAACCATTATTAGCTTGAAATTGGCCATGATGGGAGTATCTACACCACAGGAAATGGCAAACACCTCTAATGAGGACTTTGTAGTTTTTGAAGAACCAGCACACTACTCTACAAAATCCTTTGTGACCCTGGCAAAAGGTCATTTGTTGCTCCCCTTTGAATTCAGGAGCATTCAGACTTAGGATGAGAACAGGAGCACCCTCTTCCTGAACCGGCCCATCCCAGGCCTGATAACAAAATGAGAGCTTAGTCTGTGTAGGCTTCTTTCCAAGCACATTTTGCATATTATCTCCTTGAAGTATCATGACATCCTCCTGAAGTAATCTTATCTTTATCCCTACTTCAGAGATGAGGAAACAGAGATGTAGGGAATTTTTAAAATTGCCAAAGCCATAGACGTGTGATTGTGAAATATAAATGTATTTGGTCTTTGTTCCTCCCTCCCCTACTGGAAGCCCCTAGGCAGTAGCTTCAGGATGGGGTGGTTACAGGAAAGAATAAGGCAGGATTAAAGGGTTGGGATTTCAGCCCAACCTCCAACCTCTGGGGAGTGGAGAGAGGTTGCCCGTTAAGTCACCAATGGCCAATGATCTAATCAATCATGCCTATGTAATGAAGCCTCTATAAAAACCCCAAAGGGGACTTCAGGGGGCTTCTGGATAGCTGAACACGTGGAGGTTACTGGAGGGTGGTGCACCTGGAGAGGGTGTGGAAACTCTATGCCCCTTTTCCCCTACATTGCCCTATGCATCTCTTCACCTGTGTCCTTTGTAATATTCTTTATAATAAACCAGTAAATATAAGTAAACATTTCTCTGAGTTCTGTGAGCTGCTCTAGCAAATTATTTGAACCCAAGGAGGGGGTCATGGGAATCCTACTTTGTAGCTGTTCGTTCAGAAGCACAGCTAAAACAACCTGGGGCTTGCAACTAGCATGGGAAGTGGGGGCAGTCTCCTGGGACTGAGCCCTCAACTTGTGGGATCTGACACTATCTCCAGGTAGATAGATTCAGAATTGAACTTCAGGACACCCAGCTGCTGTCCACTGTAGAAATGATTGATGGGATGCTGGCGGGGAGAAATCCTCACACACTTCTTGATGACCAGAAGTCACAGAAGTCTTCTGTTTGAGTGAGATCATAGAGAAAAACACTTTGGTTTTTTCTCTGTAGCCTCAGATTTGGTGTCAGAAGTGGGATGAATAAAATGGAAATTGTTGTGGCTAAAATAAAAGTTTTAATACAAGACTATTGAAGGAGCCCTTGGTAGTTCCCTAACATTAAAGAGTTCCAAACCAGTTTGATGCATTTACCCCAGTTTGGAGAAATTTAAAAAGCCAGATGGCAAAGATTAGAATGAGAAATCTGATTTGAAATTTCCTGGGGCAATACCCAGGCAGATTCACCAAGATAAAGATTAACAAATAGACAAGGATCCCTTTGTTCAACCCTCTGTTGGGGGCCTAAAGTTTTATGTAGACAAGTGGATAAAATGGTCAGGGGGTGGTGAAGAGAAATTGTGGGTACTCGTTGGTATGGAAGGCCCAAGCACTGTGGTACCAAGATCCATTGGTGAATTCCTGACTTGGGCAACAATTAGATTGGGAGAACATAAAAATGTAAAGGTTGATAGGATTATGAAAGTTGGAATGCTTAAACAGGATTTATGTAAAGAAGTTGTCTCCATTATCTAAATGTTTTATGGGAATGGATATTATGTCTGGCTGGGGAACACTTCCCTTACCTTGTATTGTAAAACCAAAACCTGTTGATAAAGTCCTAATGGAGGCTAGAGTTAGGAAAGTGAGGGTGATGGAATTAAGATAAATTTTATAGGGGAGTTGGTGTATTTGAATACACTTTCTGCGAAGTGCTTTTGCATGATTGTATTGTGGGGATGGACATTGTACCTGACTGGGAAGTGTTTTCCATACCTAGTCTTATAAAACAGAAGGCATGCAAATCTGCCTTTGAGCAATATTAATTGGACATGCTAAATGGGAACTAGTAAGATTCCCTGAGCCCACACCGTGTCAAATAGAAGCTGGAGTGATGGTGGGGACAGATTCTCCATGCCATAACCCTATATGGAGCATAGACTGGAGCTTACAGCAGAAGCCTGTGAGCAGCTCCCAACGACAACTACTGGGACTCTGGACTAGAGAATTTCCATTTGAAGAGCATTTACTACCTTGCTATGGGATATTAATTGAAGCTATCTATATGACTGAGCACATAAAATGATCTTGAAACCTGAAATACCAACGATGTCTTGGGTGATGTCAGAAAAATACTCGAATGAGGATGGCAGTGCCCAGAAGAGTTCTATAATAAAATAGAAATAGTTTATATAGGATCATGATACCTGGGGAATGCAAAGAGGAGAAACTAATGAGAAGGGAGTCTATTCTTCCCTAGGACTGACTCTGGAACTGCATGAGGAGCACCTGGATTCTATTGTCACTTGGACAGTGCCCTATAAACAGCACTCAACTGACCAACAGAGAGCTGCTGGGTGTGTGGATGACAGTTCCACAATGAACAGACAACACCCTATTTAGAAAGATGCCATTCTGATCAAAGACAATAAAAACAAATCAGCTAGGTGGGCTGAAGAATTGCATGCTGAAGAGTTGAACATTGGTAAAAGTCCCTGTGCTTGGGTTTTTCCTGACTCATGCACAGTGGCCAATGCCCTGGTCATACACTCAGGCAGGAGGGCAATGGAAACTGGGCCTATTAGAGGGATGTTCATGGGGGACACTGCCCTATGGAAATCCGAGAGGTGCATTAAAGTAGGACTTGTCAATGCCCATCAGAAGAAATCCTCCCAGGTTTGAAGGGTGATTGGAATCGACAAGCAGATATCCCTGTGTGCTTACTTAAGGTGGCCACCCAGGTCCACGACATGAGAGCCTATGAGGGCACTGCAGCAGTGCAGAGATGGGCTGAATCTGGACATGTTCCTTTTGCACCCTCTGAGGCACATAATGCCAATAAGAACTGTTCTGACTGCCAGAAAGAGAGTCCAAGACAGCAGACGGCTGTGGGGAAGATTCCCTGGTGGGAAGACCCTGAACATAGCTGGTAAGTGGGACTGATGTGGGTAGCCCTGGGAGCTATAAATGGATCTTGACAGGAATAGACACTGACTCGGAACTGGGGTTTGCTTACCCGGTAGAAGATGCAAATGCTTAGAGTGCTATAAGAAAATCAGAACAGAGGGTATTGCATGGATTTGTACAGCCAACCATCACCTCTTCAGACCAAGGAACACACTGTGCAGTGCATAAAATCCAACAGTGGGCAGAGAGATATCCTCCTCAGAGTAAGAGTTTGATGGAGAAGTGGACCGAGCAGATAAAACATTGGTTGTCTAAAACAGGGGGAGATGAGGGCCGGGCGTGGTGGCTCACGCCTGTAATCCTAGCACTCTGGGAGGCCGAGGCAGGAGGATCGCTTGAGCTCAGGAGTTCGAGACCAGCCTGAGAAAGAGTGAGACCCTGTCTCTAAAAAAAATAATAATAATAAAAATAAAAATAAAACAGGGGTAGATGAAAGCATGAAGGGCAGGCTTATGCGAGTATGTGCTCACACTCAATGTGAGTGGAGCTAGAGTGTCCCCACTAGATTTTCCACTGTTTCTCTGGTAGCTCTGGGGAAGAGGGGGTGGGGAAGGATGCTGGTGTGACTACACGATTCTTGCCAAGGGAGCAATACACTGGTATAATGACTATACTTGCTTTTTTTCTTTCTTCTCCATATCACCTCAAATTTTTTCCCCTACCTGATGCAGTGGCCCTAGGACCAGGACCAGGCCTTGAAACTACAAGTACTAGAAGCAGGATGATTACTAAGCAAAGAACTGTAGCTATGTTCTTTTGTTTTTTTTGTTCATTTTTGTTTTATTTTTAAAAATATAATAATTGTACATATTTATGGAGTACATAGTCATATTTCTCTATATACAATCCATAGTGATCAGATCAGGGTAACATTCACTGTCATCCTTCCAGCTATTTGAAACTATATAAAACATTACTGTTAACTGTAGTCATCCTACAGTGGTATAGAAGAGTAGAACTTACTCCTATCTGGCTGTAATTTTGTATCCTTTAACAAATCTCTCCTTTTTTGTCAGAATTCCCTAAACGTCTGATGGGGGTACATTGTACTTCCATTTGATCTGGCAAAATTGGGGATAAGCGTGAACGCAGCTATATTGCCTGGTGGTAAAAATACCCCAACAGTTCTGCACCTGTGCAACCTTACCCTGTCTGAATGCAAGTGGACTGAGGGGGAGGCACTTGCTGGACTAGTATTGCTGCCTGCAGTCTAGACAAGCACAGTGTTCCCTCCAAAGGTAGAAAAGTTTGGGAATAAATGAAGAGAAGGAAGAATAGCAGCTGAGGGTAAAAGAAAGGATAAATGGGTTATGCAATGGGGGAAATCCAATATTACATTAACACCTTGAAAGAGGCTCCGAGCAAGAGTTGACATTGTCTCTCAGCTCAATTATTCCAGATGCCTGAAAGGGGGAAGCTCTATGTTTTCTGAGACCATTCCTGCTTTTAGAACCTGACGAGATAGAATGGAAGCCTGCACAGCTGAGTGGCCTCACCCTGGGAGACATATTCATACAATGTGATGGACTGGACTAATTGTCAGTGACTGAATGGAATTCTAGTGATGTGGCAGTATCTTTTGAGTTGTATATCCTTTTGATATAAGGGAACCATGTTCAAAGACAGGGGTGGACTGTGTGATATTATGAAATATGTACTTGGTCTTCATCCTCCTGCCCCCTTTCCTGGCATACAACTCCTAAAATCCCTGGAACCTCCAAAGTGATGTCTTTTTGTATGATAATGAGATGACTGAGGGCTGGCAGCCCCCAGGTAGCTTCAGGATATAGCTGGTCACAGGGAAGAACAAGGCAGGATTAAAGCATTGTGTGGATTTGTACAGCCAAGAAGCAGCGGATCTGGGACTCAAGCCCAAGCACTGGGCTCCGCACGCCCTGATTTATCCTTCGCAGTCTGGCTTTGGAGAGGCCTCCTTTAGGGGCTTCTCCAACCTGGCCCCTTCCCCCGGGTGGGCAGGTGTCTGGCTCCCTCTTGGGGGCTCCCACAGCGATCAGTGGCTTGGGACTGTGATCAACGGCCATGATGTAGCTTGCTCCGGTTTCTGAAACCCAGTGCTGACCTGGCTTTTCGGGCTGGCACCCAAGACTTCTTTAAAGAGCTTGTCTCTCCGGTAGCCTTTCCTGGTGTTCCCTGTCCACCTTCTCCCTACTCTTCATCACAGCGGAGCATTTACTATTCCTCAGACTATTTTAGGCTCACTGTGCCCCCATGCCTTTCTCAGGCTGTTTCCTCAGCCCGGAGCATCCTTTCCTTCCTTCCTGGCCTGTCGAATGCCTACTTGGCCTTTAGGGTTTCACCCATAAGTCATATGAATTTGTGTTCATGTCTGTGTCCTTACTCCCGTGCCCAACACAATGAATGGCTATGACACTACTTGGCTACTGCCTCTTGGCTCCAAAGCCACCCTCTATTGCCTGCCCTCAAAAAATGGATCTGGGACATTTAACTATCTCTCCTTTGCAGTGAGCATGATGTTAAACTTTGTCAATAGAAGGAGCCAGAGGGACACTGCAGGAGGAACAGGGCATCTCTTCCATGTTCTGGTTTTCCCATGGATTTATGCTTGCTTCCCTCTCACGGTTGCTAGTGACATGTGTTGGGTATATCCTGTGGGGCTCACCCCTCTCAAGTTTCAGCGGTATTCCTTTTGACAGCTTCTCAGCCTTCCAGCCTCAGCCTGCCTGCACTCTGGCGGGGTTTTTCTGCCTGCACAGCGTCTGTGGGCCAGCTCCAGCCTGGGCAACACAGCAAACTTCCCCACCATCCACCGGGCCACAACCACACCTTCTCCAGCACGGGCCTAGGGGAGGAGGGCCCTTTTCCAAGTGTGTTCCTTCCTTGGCTATCCTCCTTGAGTTCTTTTGAGTCATCTCTTACCCCTTTGTAGATTATAACCTGATAAAGTTAATAATTCTGTATATTGAACTTTCCATGTTCAAATTAGAAAACGAAATAATTGGCAGGGCAAGTTGCTTAACATCTTTGTGCCTCAGTTCCTTCATCCAAAAAACTGGGGCTATTAATAGCTCACAGAGCTACTGAGAATTAAAGGGGTTACCTGATATATGAAACACACGTAGCCCGTGTCTGGCCCAGAGTGGGAGCCATATCGTTTGCTGCCGGGCTGCTCTTGAACATCTGCCACCCTTTCCATCTATTCTATAATAGTTTCCAGTGGCTGCTGTAGCAAATTATTGCAAATTTCATGGCTTTAAACAACAAAACTCAAGGTGTCAACAGCCTCCCTCCAGAGGCTTTGGGGGAAAATCCATTCCTTGCCTCTTTTGGCTCCTGGTGGCTACCAGCATTCCTTGGCTTGTGGCTGAATCACTCCAGACTCTGCCTCTGTCTTCACACGCCCTTCTCCTCTTCTGTCTGCAGTCAAATCTTCCTCCAACTCACTCTCATAAGGATGCCTGTGATTGCATTCAGGGTCCAGCCAGATCATCCAGGACAATCTCTTCACCTCAGGATCCTTAACTCCATCACATCTGCAAAGACCCTGTTTCTTTATAAGGTAACATCCACAGGTTCCAGGGATTGGGACTGGGTATCTTTGGGGGCTGTTATTCAGGGCACCATAGCATCCCTCCGCCATCCTCCGTGCGTAGGAGGCCGACTGCTACTGACCACGTTAGCCAGCTTTCTGGCTTTTCAACTTCAGGGTGGGTTTGGCCAAAGGGAGGCACAAGCAGAGTGCTGGTCTCCTCCCTGCCTGTTGCATACCTTGGTAGCCTCAACACCTGTCGGGCAGCACCCCTTCCATGGTCCCAGGTCTCAATAAGGCCTCAGCCACACCATTTTTCCCCTCGTTCCTCCAGGACTCACAGAATCTGGCCGGAACCCTTTCCTCCTGTTGCTGGGAGCCTTGCCATCCCTGTACCCCTAACCCTGCTCACACATCTGTGAATGGCACCTTTACTAGACAGTCTGCTTATGAAATCCCACTGGAGGGGGCTGTCTCTTTCTGGCCAGGACCCTGCTGACATAGAGCTGTCATTGGCTTTCGTGACTATTCACTGAGTGCATTCCATTGTGCAAGGGGACTTTGCAGGGCATGAGTCAAGGCCTGAAGTCCACTGAAGACAATGCTTAGAAGGCTCAAGGGTGTAAAAAGCTTCATACCTTATTCATGCAAAATCTCTCCAGAAATAATTAAAACCAAAAGCTGGAAGTCAAAATAGGAGCAGGAGGTGTCAGAAGTGGTCTCATGCCTTGTGTTTATGGGTTTTCCATGGACACTTGATTGGGTCCTGTGAGAACAAGAGCATCCTTCCAGAGAATTCTTTCATTGGCTCTTTCCGCTGTTGCTTGCCTGGATCTTTGCTCACCTCTACCCTGTACCTGGACCTGGTATGCCTCACCTTCTTCCATGGCCACCCTGGCTGGGCAAGGATGCTTGCTGTTTTCCATCCCACGCCCAACTCCCTCACACACTTATCGCAGATTGTAATTGTCGACTTGCTCCTTCATAGACTCGAGCAGCCAGAGAGCAGGGACCGCATCTGCCTCATTCAGTGCGATGTCCCCAGGGCCTGGCACACAGCCAGTATATTAGTATATTTTTGAAAGCATAAATGGGTCCCTACCCCTTCTTCAAAGACTTCCCTCCCCTAGGACAAGGTCAGGTATGGTTACCCACATTGGGTTGTGCTTTCTTTTTTTGGTGCCATGCTGGGTGCTAGTAACAGCGGCTGGAGACATTCACCTAGTGAGGCTGGATGGGACGCAGGTTTTGGGGGTGGAGGAGGCTTCAAGCGCTGGCTCAGGAGTCTCTGCCTGTGTTCAGTCAGGCTGGCTCACTAGCCTCTCTGCGTCCACTGTTCTTTTCTACCCAATGAGGATAATCATGTACCCACCTCACAGGGCTGTGGTGGGATCAAATGGTTGATGGTCTGTTTCATGTGTCGGTGTGGCTAAGCTAGAGGCCCCAACTCTTCAAGCAAACACTGAGAGATGTGTTGTCTTGAAGGTATTTTGTAGCTGTAACTGACATCTCTAATCAGTTGACTTTGTTGTATATATTTAAGGTGTACAGCAGGATGTTTTGCTATACATGTACATAGTGAAATGATTACTGCAGTCAAGCAAATTAACATAGCCATCACCTTACACAGTTACCTTTTTGTTGTTGTTGTTCTAATCAGTTGACTTTAAGTGAAGGAGATTATTCTCAATAATGTGGGTGGGTCTGATTCAATCAGTTGAAAGGCCTTTGGAGTAGAATGGAGGTTTCCCAGGAGGAAAAAAAAATTTACGTTAGTTGCTGCCTGAGAATTTCCAGCCTGCCCCTCTTGTCTGCTTGCTGTATGGATTTCAGACCTGCTGTCCCAGTCCATGTGGACCCCTATAACAAAATACTGTAGACTGGGTGGCTTATAAATAACAGAAATTTATTTCTCACAGTTCTGGAGGCTGGGAAGTCCAAGATCAAGCCTCTGGCAGATTCGGCTGAAGGTTCCACCCTCATGACCTAGTCTGCTCCCAAAGGCCCCACCTCCAAATACCATCACAGTGGGGGTTAAGTTTCAACACATGAATTTTGGAAGGACACAAACATCCAGTCCATAGCACCCGCCTAGCCAACCCTCACAATCACATGAGCCACTTCCTTGCGATAAATCTCTTCACGTGGATCTGCTACTTGTTCCATTCTCTGGTGGAACCGTGATGGATATGCACGGGAGGATCTGTGTATGGTGCTTGGAACATGGCCTGGCACAGACGAAGCACTCAATGGACACAAGCTGCTGTTAGGGCGCCCTCAGCTCCATGCTGGGCACTGGACGGCCATTAACCCCTCTGCACCTCACGGTGATGCAGACTCTGTTGTGCTCCAATTTTGCAGATGAAGCTGGGGCTTGGGGACATAGAGCTGGCCACACTCTGGGCCAGAGCTGGGATCCAAACACAGGTGGCTGAGCTGTTAGGGTGGAGAGCCTAGTAGGTGCTCACTGCATGAGTGGAGAAGAGTTTCTCACGCACAGATTAAGATATAAAAGTAAAAATAAGTTTATTTCATCTTTCAGAAGGACAGAGAGGATGAGCGAGAGAGGAAGGAGGGGAGCAGGGAGACGGCCGGCATCCCAAAGAAAGACAAGGGGGTGCCAGCAGCGAGGCCAAGTGGCTCGCTGATTTTAAGGGGGACGAAGAAAAAGGAAAGCGAAATAGTGATTGTTGTCGCTTGAAACAGAAGTGGCCGTGGAGTAACTGTCAGGTTGTCCGTCTTTCTTGCTCTTTCTGCTCCTGGAGGCTTGGTTATCTCTGAGATGTAGTCGGGCTTGTCGCAGGGGATGTGATTTTGCTCCTGAGATATGGTTTGGGGCAGGAAACTGAAGCCTGGCGTTTGCCCCCCTGCTGTCCATTGAGGGGCTTCTCCGGAACTCCTTGGGGCTATAGGAACAGATTCTGAATGTAAAGAGAAGGATTTACATTTCCTTTCTGTCTTTGGGTCTTTTCAGATGTTGTGGAAACCGAGCCCTGCAGGGTGCCTGCGGCTGGGGAGAGAAAGAGCAGAGAGCAGGGGGAGAGCTCATGATTGATCTCTAGCTGTTATTAGGAAATTGCGGGGTTAGATATTTTCCTGTTATTTCAGCAAGGCCGCCCCTTTCACCAGCTCTGTTGCCCAAGTGCCAACCGCAAAGGTTCACGCTGCCATGGCCCCCACCCCTGCAGTGACCCGTGCTGGGGGATCCTTGCCCAGGACAGGCAGGGACAGCCATTCGCCAAACCTAGCTGGGTGCAGGGCACGCAGAAGGTTGACGATCTGTAAATGGAACGGGGAGAGACTGAGAGAGATGTTGGGGGTACAATGACCACCATCTGATCCAGCAATCCCGCCACTGGGTACTCACCCAAAGGGAAAACAGACATTCTACAACAAAGACATCTGCACTCGAATGTTTATAAGCAGCACAATTCACAATTGCAAAGATGTGGAAACACCCCAAGTGCCCATCAATACACGAGTGGATTAAGAAAATGTGGTATATTACACCATGGAGTACTACTCAGCCACAAAGAGCAACGGTGAACGAACACCTCTTGTATTATTCTGGAAAAATCAGCACCACATGCACCACCATCAAACTGGTACTAATTGATCAACTATTACGTGCACATACGGAAGTAACATTCATCAGGTGTCGGGCAGGTGCGGGGGAGGAGGGGATGGGTAAATTCACACCTAAGGGGTGCAGTGCGCACTGTCTGGGTGATGAGCACGCTTGTAGCTCTGACTTGGGCAGAGCAAAGGCAATACATGTAACCTGAACATCTGTACCCCTGTAATACTCTGGAAACCAAAAAAAGATGGGAGGGGGAGCCTGGACCTGCTCCCTGAGGCAGCTGAGCCCTAAGCAGCTGCATGGCCCCAAACAGATCCTGTCCCCAGTCTGCACTCCAGCCTTCTTGAATGGGGAGAAGCAACCCTGGTGGGCCTAGATCCTGGGGGCAGGCTGGAGAGGGCAGGGGCAGCCAGGATCTGCTTTGCGCCTCGGGCTGTGAGACCCTGGGAAGGACCCTCCCTCTTCTGAACTTGAGCTCCTCATGGGTAAGGGCGGGGGTGGGGGCTGGATAGCGTCTGTCTCAGAAGGTAAGAGTGTGACTCCGGGAAGGCTTCTTAACCTCTCTGGGCCTCAGTTTCCTCCTCTGTAATGGGCATGGTAATGGGACCGATTTCACAGGGTAGCTGGCTTTTGTGAACGAGGGCATGCGAGGGCTTAGAGCACACTCAGCCTGGCCAGGAACGTTATCATGGTTGCTCCATCGTCTCCTGGAGAGATAGAGGAGGCTTATGCCAAACCTCTGGCCATGCTCTCCTACTTGTAGATTTACTTGTCCACACAACTGACCAGTGGTGGGACTAGCAGTTTGCTCCAGGAACTCAGCCCCCTCTTTGGTCCACACAGGGAGTGCCAAGGAGCCACAGTGACCTCAGCCCAGATGGGGACGAATGTCCTCCTCTTATGGGTCTCGGCAGTTTAGGCCATTTGGCTCCCCCCTCTGAGCCCCGGTGGCCCCACCCCGCCCCATTGGACCAACCTGTGTCCTCGTCTGGATGGGCATCGGCCATCTCATCTCTGCGTCCCCAGAGTGCCCAGCACGAGTGTGGCACCTGGGGGCCTTGGGGAAATGTTTGCTAAATGAGCAAATGAAGGGAGGGAGGGAAGAATGAGAAGCAGTAAGAGGGAGACAGAAATGAAGAGGAACACACCACACACACACACACACACACTGGAATATCCTTCCGTCTTAAAAGAGAAGGAGAGCCTGCCGTTTGCAGCAGCATAGATGAACCTGGAGGACGTTATACTAAGTGAAATAAGCCAGGCGCAGGAAGAAAACAACCACATGATCTCACTTATATGTGAAATCTGGGGGGGAAAAGTCACATACACAGAGGTAGAGAATGGCCCGGCGGGGAGGAGATGGGGAGATGGAGCTCAGAGGACCCAAAGTGGTGGAGGCGCAGCACGAGCAAGGTCTGGAGACCTAAGGCAGACAAGAGGACTTTAGGTAACAATAGTGTATTGTATTCGGGATTTTTGCTCAAAAAGTGTATTTTAGGTGGTCTTGCCATGAAAAAGAAGGGAAACTGTGAGGTGATGGATATGTTAATTTGCTTGACTACAGTAATCGTTTCACTATGCATATGTACATCAAAGCATCGTGCTGTACAATTTGAATATATACAGTAAAAATTTTAAAAACATAAGGAGGGACAGAGAGAGAGGGAAGGAGAACAGAGAAATCGCAGAGGGAGAGAAACAACAAAGCACAGCGGTAAGCCCGGGATGGACCGTGTGACAGAGCCTGCAGGGGCAGAGAGGGATCCCCACCGTCACTCAGCCCCCGCCTGGCCCCGGAACAGCTTTCTGAATGAACGAGTGAATGGACGGGACGCTGATTCTCTGTGCCTGGAAATCCTCCCCGCTCCTGGCTGCCTGGGGAGCTGCCACGTGTCCCACAGGACTCAGGCGCCTGTCTGTGGAGGTCCTGACCGCCAGGCTGGGGAAGGTGCCTCTCCCGGGCTTCCAGGATGTCCCGTGCTATCCCCTCCTCCTCTCGAGCCATCTCTGTCTACTGCACCCACTGGATCTGTGTCTCCCGCACTGCCAGCCCCACAGCTGGCATTAAACAGGGGTGCAGCTGGCCTGTGTTGTCCAAACTCTGCATGTTCCAAAGAAAAGTTTGGCCCTTAGCTGGCACGGGAGATCATGTCTAAGCCCTTGGGATATCCTGACATCCCATGATGGGCCACGTGAGATATAGTCTATGTTAATAATACAATTGATGGTGGGGGCCCTGGGCCACGCTGAATCTGTTTGACCTCTGAAGGAGCCGGAGACTGAGTAACTGAGGTCAGTCGTGTGGGTGGTCAGCCACACCTGCGTGACCAACCTCCAATAAAAACCATGGACAGCAAGGCTCAGGTGAGCTTTGCTGGTTGGCAACACTCTGTACATGCTGTCACACATTATTGACAGGAGGATTAAGTGCTGTCCCCGTGACTCCGCTGGGACAGGACAGCTGGAAGCTTGCACCTAGTCTGTCTTGGACTCTGCCCTGTGCACCCTTTCCCTTTGCTGATATTAGTCTGTATCCTTTTGCTGCAATGAAACATAACTGTGAGTATGACAGCTTTGCTGAGGTCTGTGAGTCCTTCTAATGAATTGCTGAACCTGAGGGTAGCCTTGGGGACCTCATACACAACAGGTACCAGTAAGTGTCTGCTCAGAGGGGGTGCTGCAGGATCCTCTAGGCCCTCTGCAGGGGTTCCCCCACCCCCAGCCTCATCACTACTCTTCAAGTTTGATTCTTGACCCTGCTCAGACAGGCTAAGTGACTCACCCAGAGTCACACAGCCTGGGACTGGAGCCCTGTCTGTCTGTCCAACCCCGAGCTCCCTCTTGTGTCTTTCCCTTGACTCTGGGGAAAGATTCCAGCCCTATAACCACTTCCTGGGAGACGATTCCACTTTCGAACCTCCTTGTTATTTGTGGAGCTGCTGCTGGCTCCCAGCTACTCCCCCTCCCCACCGCCCACCCATGGGGGTGCCACGTTTTTTCTGAAGTCATTCTCTGCCCTCTCTCAATGATGCTCTGACTGGTCGGGCATTAGGACTCTGAAGTCAAACTCAGGGACGTTGTGCTGCATGTGTGTCCTTCAGCGGGGAGGGGAAACTGGCTTCCGGGTGCCAGCTCCTTCCCTGCCCTTCCTGGGGTAGTCTGGGTGAGAGTTGAGGCCTGTTTGCAGGGGAGCTTTGCCCAGGCCCAGCCTGTGGCACCTGCCTGGTTCAGTTCTGTCATCTGCCCTTGGCTCCAGAAATGCCGCCTGCCCTGCCCTTGCCTGAGTGCTTTGAGTGCCCCCCATGCTTCCTGCCTTAGATAGTGAGGCTCCCTGACCCTGGCCTGTCTTCACTCTGCCTGCAAGTCTGCCCTGCTCAGGTAGCAACACCTGCCCCCCAAGGGCATCAAGCCCTCCCTCCCCACTGCCGGCCCCTTGCCCCCAGGAGCTCCCCTGGACACAGCCTGGCCACATGGGGCTGTGACGACCCAGAGCTCCTTATGGGCAGGACCTGGGTCTGACTCCTGTGTCCCCTGCCCACGGCCTGGCACATGGATTCCTCTGGGGATGCTTGTGGCCACATGAGTGACCACTGGACCGTTCTCTACCTGGGGAGCCCTTTTCATCCTTCCAGACCCAAGCTTCTTCCCAGCACCTGGGGGTTCTGGTTGCCCTTGGCAAGGTGTCTGTGTTCTGCATAACCGCACTTGCTTTTGGCAGGAGGGGGTTTAGAGAGAGGGGTTCCTTCCATATCCAGGCTTCTGATGTGATCTGGTGTACAAATGGGAGGTCCAAATCAGGACTTTTCTTGGACCCATCTTGCCTTTTAAAAACATGTTCTCAACTACTAACGTGCTTGAATCAAGAAATTTTATACTGAAATTGGGATCTCTGGATTCTCCTGAAAAAGAAAAAAAATCAGAGGAGCTGGCAATAGTGGCCCTGCACTGCCAATGCAGGGTGGGGGAATTCCCTGCTGTTGGCCACCCCCTTCAGGAGGGGGCCCCACCAGGCCAGCTGCGATCATATTGTTCCCTGCTGGGCCGCTGTAAGTTTTTGAGCTTGCAGCCTCTGCACCAGAGTCTTGTAACATCAGGAGAAAGTCCAGCCAGGCCCAGAATGGCTGTTGCAGGATGCAGGTCCTGGGATGCAGGCATCCTGAGCAGTTCACAGTTTTACTGTTTGGCCTGAGGCGTGGTGAGCCTCAGTTTCCCTCTTTGCAATGTGGGTATGCAGAGAATGGGGCTTCGTGATCCCCAGTGTCCCTGCAGAGATGCCCTTGAGGGGTCTTTAGAGTTTCAGCCACTTCCCACCTATGGGTCTCACTTTCTTTCCCTGCAGAATACAGGATGAGGCTGGCCTTGATCCGTGGTCACTTGGGCTCACAGTGGCCCGCGTGGCCCCTGCATTAGCAGCAGCCTGTGACCTGGTGCTGCCTCCCTCGAGTGTCCTGGCATGTCTGGTCGCTGCTCCTGTGTGTCGGCCTGCCTGCTGCGGTGGTGTGTCCTCAGGGGCAGGAGTCAGGCGTGTTCCCTGCATGGGCTAATGTGAGGCCTGGCACCTGGGAGGCCCCGGGGGATGTTCACTGAGTGGCTGGACAGGAGCTGGGCTGTAGGCCTCCATGTCTGGCGTCTGAGATGGGGTTGTTGGGGGTGCTCTGCAGGCCTGCACAGCTCCAACTGGGCCATGGGATCCACGAGTGGGTCGTGATCTGTCTCGGAGTTGGTGTCTCAGGAACCCTAGACTGCAGAGAACCAGACTGTGCTGTCCCTCTGCTTTGGGCAAGCCCCTTCCCCTCTCTGGATACCCCCTACACGGAGGGTACAACCAGCCCCTTTAAGGCTCTTTTATGGGTTGAACTGTGTCCCCCTCACCCCCTAAATTCATATGTTGACGTCCTAACCCCCAGTACCTCAGAATATGACTGCATTTGGAGATGGGGTCTTTACACAAGGAATTAAGGTTACATGAGGTCCTACGGGTGGGCCATGATCAGTATGACTGGTGCTCTTATAAGAAGAGATTAGGACACAGACGCGCACAGAGGGAAGACCGCGGGAAGACACGGGGAAGAGAAGACGCCATCCACAGCCTGAGGAGAGAGGCCTCAGAAGGAATCGACCCTGCCTACACCTGGAGCTTGGACTTCCAGCCTCCTCCAGCACTGTGAGACAATCAACGTCAGTCTGTCGTTTAAGCTGCCCAGTCTGTGGCACTTTGTTACGGCAGCCTGAGCTGACTAATACAGCCCCCTTCCAGCATTTACTGGGCTCTCTGGGCCGGGCAGTGCCTGCTGTGTGTGAGCAGGGTTCCCTGGTAGGGCAGGGACTGGGCGTGAGGCCCTGCAGGACCCTCCCCACCCCCAAGGGGACCACGTCTTGAAGAGTGAGCAATCCCCGGTAGACCCCAGTTAAGGCCCAGCCCTGCTGCTCCATGCCAGGGCTGGCCTCGGAAGGAGGGGGAGAAATTGCTGCAGCACCCACCATCCAGGCTATTGCTGGGGGTTCAGGGGTTGTGGTCAGGGGTGCATGTGGTGGGGGCCTGGGAATCTTCCGCTCTTAACAAGCGCCCCCTGGGGTTTGGCCAGGCGGCAGGTGGGCCTGGCCTGCAGCCCTGTGGCTTGACTGCTGGGCTCCAAATGGAGGGGATTTACCTCCAGCCTCAGCCGGTGGGGCTTCAGCTTTAGACTCCTTGGGTATTCCTGACTTCTCCAGCAGCTCTGCTTTCTTGAGGATCAGGGCCTCTTTGGTCTTGGGAACTCGATTTTCCTTCCAACATTTAAGCATCTTCATTCTAAGGCAAGGAGCCTTGTGGTGAATGCTGTGCTCTGTCCCTGCCCCTCACTGGCTCCCCAAAGGAGCCCTGGGCTGGGGGCCAGAAGACTGGGCTCCCTCCACCTGCTGGTTCTGTGACCAGCACTCCCCGTCCCCCGTCAAATGGCATAGGGATCCCTGCTCTCTTGGCTTGGACCCTCTCTGCAGCCTCTTTCCTGGCCTCCCGGCCTCCAGTCTGTCCTCTACCGGGCCCCAGAGCTGGCCCTGCCCCTCCCCTGCTCACAGCCCTCCCATGACTCCGCAGTGCCCGAGGACAGAGTCCCAGCCCCTCAGCCCGGTGGCCCTGCATGACTGTGCCCTTCCTCTTGCAACCCTGTAATGTCTCAAAATATACACTTTTTGCTTTTGGACAGGTCATTCTTGGCACCTTTCTTCTTTCTCCTAATATTTCTGGCACATGTCCGCATGTCAGTGCACGGAGCGCTGCCTTGGTCTTTTTGACGGCTGTGTAGTTCTGTTGTGTGGACGCATCATGGATTATATAACCGGTCCCCTTCCTCTCTCGCTCTGGCATCTGCAGGGCCTGCCCGCTGGTCCCTGCTGCTGGCTCTGCCCTTCTGCCCTGCACCCCCCACAGAGCAGCCGGAGGGAGCTGTAAAGACGTTCACCTGGCCCCGTCCCTGCCCAGATGGACAGCCTTGCATTGCTTCTTTTGGCATTGAGAGAGTAAGATCCAAACCTCCATCTCCTGTCTGCAAACCTTCCCTCTACAAAAATGCCCCAAAATGCTGATGAAAGCATCACCCACCAGAGGTGGGGCTGTGGCTGTGAGGAAGTACAGGATGAAAGCAGAGGCGGTGCACACATGGGGTGGGGGCCGGCTGCACTTTGCTGGGTTAGGGGAGAAGGGGGTTGTTTCCTGGTTGTAATAATCAAGGGGTTTGGTGAGTGGTCCAGTGACAAGAGACAAGGCACAGTCTAGGCACTGTCCACACTAGGCGGGGAGTTGGATCTGACACCCCCATATCAAGGGGTGCTAGGAAAAAAATCTCACCATTGGCCCAGGGAATGACAAGGAAGCCTGTCTATTTCAGCCTGGGCTCTGGGTTGAAAAGAAAAAAAATTTTTTTTTCCTCTTAGAGTTTGAGGCCATGGGTCTCCCTTTACAGAGATTTGGGTCAGAGAGCCCCAGGGTGAGCAACGAATGCAAGTAGCTCCAGATTTGCTACCCTCTCGTACACAAGGAAGTGGGCCCTCACCAGACACTAAATCTGCCAGTGCCTTGACCTTGGACTTCCCAGCCTCCAGAACTATGAGAAGTAAATTTCTTTTGTTTATAAGCCACCCAGTCTGTGGTATTCTGTTATAGCAGCCTGAACGGACTAAGACATCTTCCAATGACCACTGCTGGGAGGAGACATAGCAATGATGCTTGGTGCCACTAACAACTAATAATCTCCAGTCACCACTGGGCCTTCGCTGCTGCTCACCAGTTGTTCTCCTTGCCCTGGCACAGATCCTGCTCATCCTCCACAATGGCTATTCTGACCACCCTAACAGCATCACCACTCTTCTCAACCCCCCACCCCTCACCCCTGCTCTCACCATGTCACTGTCAGCTGATGGCCTGGCCATGCTTCCTTTGCTGTGAAAATAAGCCACTGGGTGGGAGGGCCTCACCTCACCCACCCCAATCATAAATGCCACCTAAATGTGAGCAAGAAGAAGACAGAAAATCTGCCATGGGATTTTGAGGATAAGGATAACTAGTTGCTTTAGGCAGTGTCGTTTCAGTGGCCTGGTGCTGGAGAGCAGACGGGAGAGTATAAGAGTGATGGGGCTGAGGTGGGAGAGATTTGTGCATGTTTGCGTCCTTCAGAGAAGGAGCCAGAAAGAAAGAATGATTGACAATTTAGGAGACACAAGGGGTGATTAGTGGAGTGCCGTTCCTAAGGAGGCGGAGGAGATAGGATCGCAAGCACTGCAGGTGGGGCTAACCTTGGACAGGAAAAGAGATGCCTCTTTCTTTGAAAAAGGCAAGGAATATATCATCACTGCCAAAGGGAATAATTTTGTAGGTGTTGGGGAGTCACTTTTTTCCTGTGACTGTGTGGTCCTGTATAGGTAAACATTATTGCTGAAAGTGAGAGGGGAAGAGATAAGAGATTTGGGGGACAGAGGAAAACACTTGGAATACTGGCAGAGTATGGTGTTGCAGAGGGCTGACTTGGGCAGGGACATGCTGAAGGATTTCTGGGCAGTACTGATGCCCTTTCCCCAGCCCCAAGGATGGAGACGCTGGAGAATGGGGTTCCCTTAGTGTCTCCCTATATGGACCTTCAGCCTAGCACTTATATACTTGACTGTCTTTCTGGAAAATACAGGACACAGGGTAAGAGGGAAAAAAAAGAAACAAAAAAGCTTGACAAACATTAAATGAGAGCCCCATAATGAAAGGAAAAGGCAGAGGCAATATATGAACAAACACTGGTTGACAATTTTTCCAGAACTGATAAAAGACACCAAAGCACAGATTGAAGAGGCCAAATAAAATGTAATTAATAACAAATAAGGAAAGATAGCTACACTTAGTCACATCAGAGTAAAACTGTTCATGCTAATACCAACACTCAAAAGCCCAGGAGGCCTACGGAAGGCCTGAAAAGGCACCCAGCCTGGGAGAGAGGCCAGGGAAGGTTTCCTGGAGCACGTGATGGAAGGACTGTGAGCTGAGTCCCAAACGATGCGTGAATGTCAGCCAGGTGAGAGAGGGGAACAGGGATGGAAGATGGAGTGCAGAGAAGGAAGGACACTGGTGGAAGCCACAGTGCCAGCAAAGATGCAGGACGAGAAATGCATCTGTCAGAAACTCACAGGCCAGGTGGTGTTATGAAGACTTAAAGTGTGAGGCAGGAGCAGACGAAATGAAATAGTGAGGCAGGACCCAGAAATGCCAGAGACACAGAGATCCTACAGGCAGAGATAGGGACAGACAGATTATTTTCAAAGAAGCAGCAGATCAGAGTTACAGCTGACTTTTCTTCTGTGATGATAGAAGCAAGATATAGTGGAATGTGGAATCGTTCAAGATACTGAAAGAAAATGACTGCCAATGCTGCATTCCAAACTCGGTGAAAACATCTTTCAACTATGAAGGCAGAAAGAGGGAGAGAGAGAAATAACCAAGAGTGTTTGCTGTTTGCTACCAGAAAATCATCTCTAAAGGGCCTTCTAAGATATATTTCAGAAGAAAAATGATTCTGGATGGAAGATCTAAGATGCAAGGAATAAAGAGTAGAGAATATGGCAAATATAATATGTATGTAAATCAAAATGAACAGTGAATATATAAAATAATAACAGTGATGATAATAATGTCTTTCAGGGCTCAAAAATATAGAATTGATATTTCATTGATGGTAAAATGCCACTAGTGGTAAGATACATAATTTATATGTCACTAATAGAGAAAGTGCTGCCAATGAAACTATGACACACATTTTAATATAGTCCTGAGCAGCATATGACTAATACCATCTCATTAATTTGAAATTTCTTTGATCTGTTCTAAAGGATTTGGCAATTTCTCCTGACAGCATTTGCATCGACAGGTTAGGAGATAGATTACACTTTTGCTTTTGTCTTCGTAACAAAGAGTAACATGGCTTCATCCACATATGGGTATTTCTCTTTCTTAGGTTCTATAAAACACCAGGTTGTTGCTTTACAAAAAAAATATATGGAATTTTGGTCATTCCTCAAACAAATAATATGGGTGTCACAAAAATGAAATGTATGCTTACTCCTTTATTCCTGTGCCCTGCTGCACACACGATAACTTTTTATTTCAGTACCACCTAATAATGTAATCCTTTTGAAAATGTTTGAAAAGGCAACAAATTAAACATATATCAATAACCACATAACTCAATTAAAGTGATACAAGTTGAGTATCCCTTATCTGAAATGCTTAGGGCCACAAATGTTTTGGATTTTGGGTTTTTTTTTTTTTGGATTTTGGAATATTTGCATTATATTAATACTTACCAGCTGAGCATCCCAAACGCAAAAATTCAAAATCCAAAATGCTCCAATGAGCATTTTCTTTTGAGTGTGATGTCAGCACTCAAAAATGTTTGGATTTTGAAACATTTTGGATTTCAGATTTTCAGGTTTGGGATGCTCAACCTGTAATATGAACAGCAATGACTGGGTTCATTCATGTGCAAGCAAAGACGACTGTGTCAGGACTGCCACTTGGGACCAACAGCAACTGTAAACGACCATCCACTGTAAGACATATCTCAATTTCAGAGATGACAGAATGTATACTAGAATTGCTAGAATGCCACGGAGCATGTCATGACAATAGAATGGGAGTTGGGAGGAGGGAAAATGGAGTTAAACTGATCTAAGGTCTTTCTATTATCTGCAAGGAGGATAAAGGTTTTAATTAATTTAGACTTTGACAACTGAAGTACACATGTTGTAATTTCTGGGTAATCAGTAAAAGCATATAAAGAAAACATATAATCACCTAATTTTTAACTAGGAGAAAGGAAAAAATGGATTGATAAAAATACCCAGTCAATCCAAAAGAAGGCAAGAAAAGAGAAAGAAGAAACACAAGAAACAAACTAGGATGGCAGATTTAAATCCAGGTGCACAGTAATAATATTAAGTAAATTCACTTAAATCCAATTAAAAGATTCCCAGACTGAAAAAGGTCAAATTATATGCTGTTTATAAAACATATATATAAACCTTAAGGTCTTGGATTAAAAGTGATGTGGAAAACAAAAAGCTCGTGGAGCTATATTAATATCTGACAAAACAGAAAAGCAAAGATGAAGAAGAAAAACAATGTCTGATATCAGGAAGATATACACATTTTTAAACAAGACTTGAAGCTAATGACATGCCTCAAGATATATAAAGCAAAAACTGACAGAATTTCAAGAAGAAACAGACAAATCCACAATCACTGTGGGAGATTTAAAAATACATCTCTCTTATCATTACAGCAAGCAGGCAAATAAATCAGTACAAATAGAGATTAAACAACATGATTCATGAATTCAATTTAAAGAATAGATATGTGTGTATATATATATATGTATACACAGATACACACACATGTATAAAACACAAGTATAAAATACACATCATTTTCAAGCCCACATGAAATATTTATAAAAACTAAACAAAAATATGCCACAAAGAATGTATAGAATTGAAATCATGCCTAGTATATTTTCTGACCTCATTGGATTTAAACTAGAAATAAGAAAAAGAGGATTATGGGAAAATATTGATCTGCCTTTTAAAACGACTCATGGGTCAAAAATCAGAATGAAAATTAGAAATATTTAACCAAATGATAATAAAATGACTTATGTTAAAATTTGTGGGATGCAGCTGAAGTCGTGCTTAGAGGCACGTTTATAGGCTTAAACACAAATCTTGGAAGAAAAGAAGCTAATAATGAAATGAGTCCATTTGAAGAAGGTAGACGAGACAAAGTAGACTGGAGGAGAGTATGAGGGAGGAAATCAACAACGTAAGTGAACGTAGTAGGCTTGGGGAAAGGCTTGCTGATGAGTTTGAACATCGATACTCACACCAGGAGGACAAGGCAGAAGAAGAACAGTGTGGCTGCCATGGCTCCGTACACGATGCCCTGGACCAGTCCTTTCATGAACACATTGGAAACCGAATTCTTATCTGGAATCAGAGGGACGTGAGAGTGGTTTTGCTCCTGAGGCCTCAAGGGCTGAGCTACAGCTCTACTCTCCCCTCTGGCCCTGTGCCCATCCTCATGCTGGTTCCTGCACATTGTCTTTCTGGCTCAGTCACTAGGCCCCTGTGTGCTCGCCTGGTATCAGGAAGATCCTGGAAGCGTGGATTCCGTATAGGTTCTTCCCCTCACAGCGAAGTCTCGTGACTATTTCTGGCTCCCCAATGAGGTTGATGGTGCTGTTGGCCCAGGGGGCACGTGTCGTGTAGGTCACCCGGAGGATATTGTTCATGCTGTTCACATCCACGAGGGCACCTCCTACCCACCACCGCACGGAGGGTGTGGGGATCCCCTGGAAGGAACAGCTGCACTGCAGTGTCTTCTCCAAGGAGCAAGAGGAGTTGAACAGCTTGGCAGGTGCTGTGGGGAGGAAGAGTCAGAAGTCATCAAGGCATCCTGACTTTCCTTCCCCACTTCCTCCAAGACCCAGTATTCTCCCCATTTGCTATTCACAAGGAGCTTCAGAAAGACTCTCTGGAAGTGCAGAGGGGACTCAGAGCATTACCCTTTCATCCTCTCGCCTCATCTGCCTCAGACTGTGGCTCAGCTCTTACCCCTGGCCTCTCAGCCCCAGAGGTCAGGGGAAGATGACTGCTCCCCAGGCTTCTTCCTGCAGTGACTCAGGTCTCTCTTGGGCCCACCATTTCTCCCATACACTGTTCCTGCCTGTGCCCAACAGCACTCACAGATCACTTGGAGCTGGACCATGCTACTTCTGGTCAAGTCAGCTAGGGAGAAGTTCAAGTGACATCTAAGGGCGGTGCCTTGGTCTTCAGGCTTTGAGGTGAGATGCAGCACTGAGGAGGGGGAATTGCTGGAGACGCCTGGGGTGGAGGACATGGCGGGCCCTTTCCAGGAGAGGAAGAGGGCTTTGGTTTCTTTGCAGGTGCCTTTGATGGTACAGTTCAAGGTCACAGGCTTCCCAGCTGCAAGAATCTCTGGGATGTGAAGCTCTGGCTTTTGAGTCAGGTCTAGAGAAGAGAGAAGGCGTGGACCCAAGCCTTGGGGACAAGGAACCCTCATGGACACTTCACTGCTGCACAGTGTTTCCAGGTTACAAAGTGCTTCCCCACCTATTAGCTCACTTGGAATCCCCTCCCCCAACCTTCCCAACAATCTATGGAACCTGGGATTGTTATTGTTGGGTGGTTTTTTCACAAACAGATTTCCTTTCTCTGTGTGGAAGGGGCACTCCCCATGGTCCAGGTGAGCAAACTGAAGAGGTTTACTTACAGTGGTAGAGTGTGAGTCTGAATTCTGATCTTCAAAGACTGAGGGTGAGTGGATTTTCTGAGGATCTACATCGCCTATGATTCCTTACCTGTCCCACAGACTAGACTAGACTAGAGCTCCTACTCTGCCTCCCGCCCTCCAACCCAACTCTCCCCTTAGGCTCTGCCCCTTCCCAGCCCTATCTGTGATCATCTCCCCTCAGTCTCTTAGTGGTCGGATGCTACTCAGCAAGTCACTTCCCCTCTCTTTGTCATTTCTGGACTTCCTTCTTTCTGACCCACTTATTGCATGAGACGGAATGTCACCTGACACAGAGAGTTTGATATTCTGCCTCAGGAAAGCACTTTTTTGTTCTAGATCTGCATAGAATAAGTATGTCATGCTGTCCCTTTTGAGTATATCTCGGATCAGCAGTGTACAGTCCTGGTCTTCAGGTTCCCCAAGAATGTAGAATCTGTCCTTGGTGTTATCATCTATAGTAGCATTGAGTTTATTTGTAGCTGCAGGGGAGCTGATATTTTTATTGACCCAGTAGCTCATGGTCATAGAATTGCTCGGGGATTCTTTGGGAAATTCAAATATGCAAGGGATTGTGGTGCATGGCCCCTCTTCCACTGGTATCTTGTTGACTTCCATCAAAGCATGAGAAAATAACCCTGTAAGGAGAGATTCAAGTTAAAAAACAGACTCACCTAGTGTCCTCCTGAATCCCACCTGTGCATTAAAGGATTAACCTTACCCAAGAAAGGCTTGGCACTTGCCCAGCTGGGAGGTGATCTCTAAGCCCTTGGAATGTCCTGCCTGATAAGATTGTTTTTGTTTACCTAGGGCCTTGGGTACACCAAATAGTCTATGCTAACACTGTGATTTATGGTGAGGACCCTGATGTACCAGCTTGCCCTCTGGATGGGCTGGAGATCAAGATTGGCCATGCCTTCATGACCAGCCTCCAATAAAAACTCTGGACACCAAAGCTTGGGTGAGCTTCCCTGCTTGGCATGTTTGTGCATACCAACACACATTGTTGCAGAAAGAAGTAAGCTCTGTCCATGCAACTCCACTGGGAGAGGACAGCTGAAAGCTTGTGCCTGGTCTCTCTTGGACCCTGCCTATGTGCCTCTTCCCTCTACTGATTTTAATCTGTGTTCTTTTGCTATAATAAACTGTAACCATGAGTAAAACAGTTCTGCTGAGTTCTGAGTACTTCTTGTCAATCACTGAATCCAAGGGCAATCTTATGGACTCCCAAACTGCACCATCCCAATCTAGTCTGCTAGATTTTTTGTCACTCTTATTTTTGGTATTAATTGTATCTTGTGACTCTGGCCATGTTGCATCATTTCTGCATCTCAGCTTCTCAATCAGAAAGATGGGTACAATAATACTGATGCTGCAATGTTGTGAGAATTTAAGGTGATAACTACAGAGGCACATGGTCCCCTGTAATAAAAACTACAGATTATAACTTAGCTGTTAGCTCTTAGTGAACAATTATTCCTTCCTTTTTCTTCTCCATTTCCCAGGTGACAGCTCTCTCATGTATGAAATGGGTGGACTGATGAAATAAATGGTTCCCAAGGTCACGTCTACTAATGGCATCTTACAATGATGACAGTAATACCACCCTATGTGAGCTCTTAACAGGTTTTCCAGTGCCTTCACAGATATCTGATCAAGCCATTCTCATAATAGTTTCATTATTACCCCTGTAGACATATGGGGAATCTGAGGCTCTGTGATATTAAGGGTCTTGCCCTAGATCATAGATAAATGACCGGGCCCTCTGCTTCCCACATGGTGAGTCAGGACTCAAGTCATCACATCCAGGGATCTTGACACATTGGGTTCTGGGCTACCATGCTGTTCCTCTTCTCTAAGATGTGACTTAATAACACCCATCACAGTCTGATGATGTTGGCAGAGCCGACATGGATACATTTATTATCTAAGTTCTAGAGCGGCAGGGGCATGGCATTTAAAACAGAGGTAGGAGTCAGAAGAGTTGGGTACACCACTAGCAACATTTCTAGTGACTTTGGGTAAGTTGAAATTGAAGGTAATTAACTTCTAAAGCCTATTTCCTCATCTGTGACGTGGGGATAATAGTTCCTTAGGGAGTTGCTGGATAGATGAAACAGGACACGTGGTGGGTCACAATGGCAACTGCAGAACATGCACATGCAAGGTGTCTGCTACTTACTATGTGTCAAGTACCTAATTTCTTGTGTCCTCACCCCCTCACCTCTCTGTCTTATTTCAGCCCTGCCCACCTTCCACCTGCACACCCCCACCCCAAAGAAGGGCCCGGTGCATCCACCGGCCTCCCATCCCACTTACCCAACCACAGCAGTGGTAGAGCCATCAGCGCCAACAGGATCTCAGGGGCAAGAGAGGACCAGGATGTGTCCTGCTGCTGACTCTGACCTCAGATCCGTCTGTCCTGGAAGGTGGGATTCGGGCTGGATGAGGAGAGGGACCGCAGTGAGAGGTACAGGGTGGGGGCAGAAATAAGCCTACTGCTTGCTAGGGGCTCTTGTCTCTTCAGTCACCCTTAAGGTCTGTTCATCTTGCAAATTAGGAGCCTGATGGGACCAGATGCTGAGGAGCTTCAAGAACAGGAGTTGCCCCATGGCCCTGTGAAGCCCCAACACCACGTCTGTTCCTCTCCCTCCTCCAGTATTCATTCCCAGGTTGCTCCCCCTTCAAAGGGCCTCAAGTGCGAGGCTGAGGAGCTTGGACTCTCTCCCAAGTCAATGGGGAAGTCATGGAAATCATGGAAAAGTTCTGAACCATGGGGCACAGGTTTGGGTGTTCTGAAGTTCTCCATGGGTCTGCACTGAGGAGGAAGCAACGGTCCAGGGGAAAGATGAGGAAGCCTGAGCTGGAACGGCAGCTACGGGGCATGGAGAGAAGGTGATGTACTTAGGAGAGGTATTTGAGAAACAAACATTTCTGTGGGTGACAGCATAAACTCCAAGCCCCCCTGCCTTGCATTCGAAGCTCCCCATGACTTTGCCCCACATTTTCTCTACCTCCCCTTCCCTACACCCCTGTCATTCTTCCCATGCCAAAGAGAGAAAGGTAGCCTTTCTACAGACACTCTGCTCATCCCACCTCTGTACTGTTTATTCAGGCTACCCCCCTTCCACGCCTCTGTCCTCTGTCCACATTCAAATCCTCCCCTCCTTCCAAGTCCGGGTCACATGCAACCTTCTCCTGGAAGTCCCTTCCCAGATCTCCACAACCAGAAAGAAGCCTCCTCTCTCCGACTGGCCTCCACACCTCACCTGTCCATCTCTCCTAGGGCAACATCCCAGAGGACCCTGAGAGCTGCCTGCCTGAGGTCCATCCTCCCCTTCCTCCTTAGTATTTCAAATTCGTTCAGGTGATCAAGTCCCAAGTTTGAAAAAAAATCTCTATTTCCCTCCCTCCTTTACATCTAGGGGTGGCCACATGGCACAGTTCTGGCCAATGAGCCAAGTAGAAGAAAAATTCTATCTAATTACTATCAGCAAATAAAAGCCTATTCAGCCTCCCCCTGCCTTTTTTTTTTTCATCATAATTGAGCTCTGAAGACCTTTTTGCTTTTTGCATATAATAATACTAGCTAACAGAATTCCAGGACCTGGTTTATAAAAAAGTAAATTTTCATCATAAAGTACATGAGTCTTAGAAAGAGTTGAAGGAAATGTTTCCTTCCCTGAAGCAGTAAATCAAAAGATATTGCTCTGTGTTATAAAATGGTTCAAGGAATCTCCTTAGATACTGTGCAAAACTAAGAATGTTTATGAGAATATCATTTACGTTCTCTTCTGCAATATACAGTTTCCTATGAATATTCATGACTATTGCTGACTTGTTCTTGTCTTTGTTAATACAAATCTGCCCTTGGAAGAACAATTTAAACAAAGCGGTCTTATGAGACTCCAAAGATGTTAGAAATTATTCCCTGTCTTATGAAAACGATCTCCAAAATAAAATTCTGATGGGTTGTCTTACAAGATGATTTCTTGTTCTGGTAGTAGTAACATTGTCACTGACACCTCTGTTTTCCTTAGTTGTATACCTGTCTGTGGGACTGCACCTTCTCTTCTTCCTCATGAACAATGCAAAAATAAAAACCTTTGCTTTTTCTAGATTTATTATTAAGCAAATATGTTGAAAGACTTGTCTACTTAAAATACCTAATATAAGAGGCTATCGGCTAGAGCATTTGGGGAGTTCTGCTTTTCTGATATTGGCACCACTACTTTCTCCTTGGCGCTTTCTTCTTCTTCCCTGGAAGATGGATGTGATTATTGAGATGGAGCAGCCACCTGGTGATCATGAGATAACCATACAGATGAAAGTCAGAGATTTAAGGATGTTGTTGATAACAACATAGGGAGCCTTGCTCCTCGATGCCTTGTGGAGCTGCTACAACAACACAGCCTACTGCCATATTTCTTCTGCATGTGGTTGTCCCGCAAGTTGGGAAACTGATGAAATATCTTTCCAGGAAATCTATTTAAGAGTGAACTCCTTCAGGGAAGGCCCTACATCAAATAGACTTTTGTGTCCTCCACAGTGCTGAGAAAGGTTCTTGTCTGACAAATATTTGCTGGAAAAAAAACAAACAAGCACAATTTTTTCCTGGTTTGTGAAAAGGATTCTCTTGGAATTGGGTTGCCTGAGTTTGAGCGTCAGCTGTTCATCGTGCCTGGCATGGCTTTCTGGCTCACCCAGTGGGCATTACCAACCATGTTATCCCTTGCTGGTACCACTAGAGAGGCTCTGCAGCTATCTTTAAAAAATGTATACTGAACAATCATGACAGCTCATGTGCTGTGCATAGGAAATTCAGACACTTTATCATTCTTAAACCTCACAACAACATGGTGATGAAGTTGCCAATACATCACTTCACAAATAAGGAAACTGAGGCCCAGAGAAGGGTAAGGACTGGTCAAGATCACATGGCCAAGAAACGGAGATATCAGAGGCATAACCTAGGTCCCTGGACTTCAAATCCAGTGTCCTTCTCCATAGACCATGCTGCCTTAAAAGCTGCCGTGTCATCACAGTCAAACCTTTTCTCCTCTCTGAGTCACTTGCATCAAATATAAAATATTGGAATAAACCAGCTTGTCCTGTCCACCTTACAAGGTTGGAGAGACATGGTGGGGAAAGAATACAGTGATGCTCAATGTAAATTAAAGATATCTTTACCTTTGACCTGTTTGGTAGGCAAAATTCTAAAGATGTCCCCACTACCAAGATTCCCGCTCCCTGGTTATTCAATCAAATATTAATCTACTTATTTCAGTGAAGGTACTTTGCTGATAGAGTTAAGGTTACTAATCAGCTGATCTTAAATTGAAAAGATTATCCTGGACTACGTGAGTGAATGCAATGTAATCACATGAGCCCTTCAATGCAGAAAAGTCAGAGAGATTCAGAAGGGAAAGAAATAGAATAGATGAGCCAGAAGAGAAGGTCGGAGAGATTTAAAGAATAAGAAGGACTCGATTTACCATTGCTTGAAGATAAAGGAAGGAGGCCATGAGCCAAGGAGTTCAGGCAGTGTCTAGAAGCTGAGAATGACCCCAGCTGACAGTTAGCAAAGGAATGAAGACTTCAGTGCTACAGATTCATGGGACTGAATTCTGCCAACAATCTGCATGTGATTGGAAACGGCTTCGTCCCAAGAGGCTCCAGAAAACAATGCAGCCCTGCTAACACTTTGATGTAGGCCTTGTACAAGCTGGAGCAGAAAGCTAGCTGAGCCGTGCACGCTACGCCAGAACTCCTGACCTTCTGTGAGATCATAAATGGGTGTTGCTTTAAGCTGCTAAATTTGTGGTAATTGTTATGGCAGCAACAGGAAACCAACACAACCTGATGTGATGCCAGCTCCGAGGGAAGCATTCTAGATTCTCCCGGGAGTGGATGGACCAGCAGTCCAAGGCCTAGTCTTTGTCTACCATTTTCCAGGTGGTTCTGGGCCAAACCCTTTCCTCACCAGGGAACTGCTTCCTTATCTGAAAGATAGTCTAGTTCAGAATTTGCAAATAAGTGGCTTTGTGAGGCAATTAAAATTTAGGGGGTTTTATTTAGCCCATACAAACTTTCTTTAATTAGTTGCCAATGTTTAAAAATCAGGATCCTCACATAAAAGTCTGAATTCCCAACTTCTTTTTTTTTTTTTTTATAATTTATTTTTTTAATTTCAGAATATCATGGGGGTACAACACTTTGGCCATACACATTGCCCCTGTTCTGCCCGTGTCAGAGCCACCATCGTGGTCGTCTCCCAAACTGTGCTCCCCACATCCATTCAGTGAGGGTTTTTCCCATCCCTTCCACCCCCCTCCCGCCCGCCCGCCCTCTGATGAATGTTATTGCCCTGTGTGATGTAAGTGTTCATCAGTTAGTGCCAGTTTGATGGTGAGTACCAGTGGTGCTTGTTTTTCCAATCCTGTGACACTTCGCTTCGAAGAATGGGTTCTAGCTCCAACCAGGATAATACCAGATGTGTTAATTCACTGTTGTTCCTTATTGCTGAGTAATACTCCATGGTATACATATACCACATTTTATTGATCCACTCGTGTATTGATGGGCACCTGGGTTGTTTCCACAACTTTGCAATTGTGAATTGTGCTGCTATGAACATTCGAGAGCAGATGTCTGTATTATAAAATGTTTTTTTTTCTTTTGGATAAATACCCAGTAGTGGGATTGCTGGGTCAAATGGTAATTCTACTTTTAATTCTTTGAGATATCTCCATATTCTTTTCCATAGAGGTTGTACTAATTTGCAGTCCCACCAGCAGTGTATGAGTGTTCCTATCTGTCCACATCCCTGCCAACATTTGATATTTGGGGATTTTTTGATATGAGCCAATCTCACTGGAGTTAAGTGATGTCTCATTGTGGTTTTGATTTGCATTTCCCTGATGATTAGAGAAGTTGAGCACTTTTTTATATGTTTGCTGGCCATTATTCTGTCTTCTTTGGAAAAGTTTCTGTTCATGTCCTTTGCCCATTTTTTAATAGGGTTGTTTGATTTTTTCTTGTTGATTTTCCTAAGTTCTGTATAGTGAATTCCCAACTTCTTTAAAAAAAAAAAACTATATCTGACAACACATGGCAACAATGGGGGTAGATGTCATCTTCCTCCTTTAACATGGGACACGTGTTCCCCAGTCCCTTTCTGTCCCTGCCCTCCCTGCTGCACTAACTAGGGAGGTGTACAGAGCACAGTGGTTAAGGCTGTGGGCTCTGGAGTCAGCCTGCCAGAGTTTAAGCCTGCCTTCACCACTTGCCAGCTGTGTGACTGTGGGCAAGTTACTTCCCCTCTCTGGGTAAGTTACTTCCCCTCTCTGGGTTTCCCCACTTTTCTCACTTATAACTTGTAGATTATAACAGCACCCATCTCGTAGAATTGTTGGGAGGATTAAATGAGTTAATGCATGTAAAGCTCTCAGAACAGATCTCAGCACAAAATGAGCTCTGAGTTAAGTGTTTGTCATTCACATCCCCTGCCTGGTTCCCTTAGGACTACTCTTGACTATTATACTCTTCCCAGTGGTGTGTTGGTTCAAGAACCAGCCCTCTGCTTTTCCATTCTGGTTTCTGTTTCTCTTAAGGATTTTCTCCCTCCTTCTCACATCAAGAAGATGCTACCCAGGATTCCAGATAACGAATCCTTTCTGTCCATCGTACACCACTTCTGTGCTTTTCTCCCCCCACTGTCAAAATCCTTCCTCCTCTTCCTTGAATTTACAACCTCAAATGGAAGGTTGGGAAGAGCTCTGGGCCGGTGCCAGCTGCAGCTTTGCTAGGAACTCCCTGGATAACTCTGGGCAAGTCCTATCCCCTGTCTGGTTCCCCCTCATTTTCCTCACCTGTAAAATGGGTGGGTTTTATTGCAGAGTATGTAAAGGTCCTTTAGACTCTCAAATTCTGATCTCTTCCTAGTCTAATTTTCCCCCCAGGCCCTAGCGCATCCAGGACTTGTTACCAAGTAAAAGGGGGTCGCTATGTTCACAGGCAACCTCTTTTCCCACCCCCTAAAAGATCCTTGCCATTTTCAAATTTACCTCCTAGTTTCGGGTTCAGAGAAGCCCAGACTGGACCTTCCTCTGCATTATTTCCTTGAAAACCAAACATCCTCCCGAATTTTTGCCGAGTGTATCAGGTGAGTGATTGGCTGATTTACTATTATAGAAACTGGAGAACCCACTTTCCAGAGAAACGAATTGACTGGACTGATTTAACGACTCAGGATGAGCTGGCCAAACCGACAGGCTCGCGGAATAACGGCGCCAGCTCGCTGCTGCGCCCGGGCGCCCCAGCCCCGCACCCGTCCCCTGGCGGTGCGCGGGCGACCCCGCGGGCTCTAAGCTGGGGACCCGGCCGGGCCGTCGGGAGAATCGTTTCTCTTGAGCAGGTTGTTCCAGACCCCTGCCAGCCGTCTAGACGCCCAGCAGTTAGCGGTTAAGGCGCTCTCCCCGCTCTGGGCAGGCGAACCATCCATCAAGGTGCTCGACCCCCAGGGCCACGCAGAAGGCACCCTGTGTACCCCTTTGTTCCCGTCCTGCCACCGAGGCCGCTGTCACCAACGAGGCAAGACGCACGGGGAAGCCCCGGCTCTGCATTCCCGACCCCACCTCTGACCTGTCCCAACCGTGTCCCCAGCCTTTCTCCGGTTCCTCCTCTCGGCCTCGCCGGCCTCGCCTTTCCCGCATCTGCCGCGCCCCTCCCAGCCGCGCCGCCTGTCCCTCTCCGAGGACTGGTTTCTTTAGTAGAAGCAAACTTCAACTTGTCATAGAGGCGTCTATCCTCAACTCAAAAGCTTTGCTGCACACGATTCTCGTAGATAAAACCACGCCGAATATGAGCCCACTTTTCAAAATTACAAAGCATACGCGGGAGTACCCCTCCGCCAGTGAGGACAATACCCGAGCTTCTCACCGAGCCCTCCTCGAGGCCCTGCAAGTTCTGGCCCCTGGGGAGCTCACCCCTCACTCGGCCCCAGCCACAGCCTGCTCCAGCGCCTGAACTCACCAACCCTCTCCCACGTCGGAGCCAGGACTCTGCTTTGCCGGCTGTCTGGCTGGCTCCCGATAGTCCTGTAGGTCTCAACACAAGTGCCACTTGTTCTGACAGCCCTTCTCTGATTCTGTAATCCAAATCAGGTCTCTCTGCCATACTTTCTCTCGTATTCTGTCCTTTTTCTTCCGAGCACTTACCACATTTTAAACTATAAGTTTGTGTGCATTTCTTCACTGTCTGTAGACCCGTGTAGACCACGACTCCATGGAGGCAGGGCAGTGTCTTGCTTGTTTCTCTAATTATCTGGCACGTGGTGGGTACTCATATTTCTGTGAAATGTGAACTGTATGCAAGAGGTGCTTAGACTTGCGGGGGCTTATATAAACGTGTACCCTGAGTACAAGATGACCATCTCACTAGTGCTGCAGGATCACTGTGTACACTCACAAATACTGCCCCCAAAATTACCCTCTGTCCGCCCTCTGAAAACTCCTGGCATCTGGATTGAGAAGGGAGGTTATCGTCCAGTCTGAGAGGAACAATACACAACCGTGGTCCATCCTAATGTCAGAATCCATTTCTCGCTCCTTGCATGCCTGCCTTTCAACCTGGCCCAGAAATATTGCAATAGCCTCCTAATTAGGATCTTTGCTTCCAGTCTTACCTTTTCTATATATGGAGAAAGAGAGAGAGAGAGAGAGAGAATGAATCTTTATACATCTGGTCACTCCACTTTCTTGCTTGAAACCTTACAACAGTTTATAATTCATTCATTCATTCAGTTATTTGACAAACATTTTTGAGAGCTTATTATATTTTAGGCATCATTCTAGGTGCTGGTGATACAAGTAGAAAACAAAACAGACAAGGTCCCTGTTCTTGTGGAACTTACATTCTAAGGGAGTCAGGATAAGGTCCTACAAGATAAAGCTCCAGTGCCTTATCTTGGCATCAGAGCCCACGGTAATGTCTTTTCTTCATTTGCATCTCTGGACACAGCTTTTGCCCACTCTCCACCCATGTTTATGTCACGTGAAGATACTAAGTTTAAAGGGGAGAGTGAAAGGTCTTGTCCAAAGGCATATAGCCACTAAGCATTGAAGTTGGGATTCAATCCAAATATGACAGCTTCAAAGCCTTGTGCTCTTGTATGTGCATCTCAGGTACTGGGCACACAGTAGGGGCTCAAAAGCGACTTCCTGATGGACCCACTTCATAGTTTCACATGTGCTTTTCTTTCCTTTGACACCATCCCTGGCAGGGCATGTTTCTTCTGGCTAACCCAACTGACAAACCACAGACTTTGCCTTCACAGTTTCTAAAACCAGATCCAAGAGTAACTCTTTTCCAATGAAGAACAAGTGTGAGGGACAGGTGAGGTCTGAAAGGGCTTTGTGAGCTGATGTGACTCTGGGGGCTCCAGGCTTATCATCGACCCCAGGGTTTCTGGGGCTCTATGGATATAGGGGACTTTTGTAATTCCAGGGATAATGGAAATTCCAGGTATGATGTACTTTCCCCAGGCTTAGTTGGATCATCTATCTTGCTTTTCCTAGAAGGGGTGGGGGTATAGAATAGGGCAAAGAAAAAAGGATGTTGAAACAGGTCTAGAGCTGAGGTATCCGAATCTTAAAAGGACACCTCTTTGAGCACAGAATAAGGTAATGTGGAGCAAGCATTGGCTTAGCCTTTCCTCACAACCACAGGGCTGCAACCTGCAACCCTGTTTTCTCCCTCTGCTCCTCCCCCTGTGCACCCCCGGTACCAAGAGCCACCTGACTGCTCCCCAGACTCCTCTGGGACATCTGGCCTGACTTCCTCAGGCAGGTTTGGTCCTTCCCTCCTCTGGGCCACCACAAATCCCTGGCTCAGCCCTCATCCTGTGAAGGTGACTTCTCCACCAGCCTGGTTACTCTTTGAGGGCAAGGCCTAGGTCTGACCCATTTCTGAGACCCCAGCATTGTCCAGCACAGAGATTAGGAGATATTGCAGGAAATATTGGTGGAATATAACAGATGCATGGTTTATACATAAAAGGACACTAGCTCTTCACACTAGGAGGGCAGCAGGGCACCTCTGGTCCTGCAGAATCATAAATGATAAATAACGGTGAGGCCTAGCACCCCCAGATGCTGTCTCTGCCAAGCCCTGTTGAGGATGTGGGTACAGAGTGAATGAAGGAGGAACCTGGGCTGGGCCTGATCTCCAAGCACTTCAGGCTGACTTGGGCCTGGGACATCTACACTGTGCTGCCTGCTGCCTGCCGTACACTCAGAGACCAAATCCTTTGGTTTCCTCTCTGATGCTACAACTGCTGTCAGGGTTTCCCCTAAACCCCTTCTCAATGGGGACTCAATGTGCTGGGTGTGTGTGTGTAAATTGCTGATTCTAATTATCCTTTAAATTATTTCTCTTAATTTTCATCCTTCTTTCCCTCTCTGGGTCTTAGCTTCATCATCCATAAAATGATCTGAAAGCACACTCTGGCATTTAGATGTCCTACAAGATCGAGGACGGTAACTCCTTTGAAACACTGTGCCCTCCTCCCCCCGTGGATCTTATTATCATTACTCTGGTAGACTGGATTCCAGACACGATGGGCACCCACCAGCATCCGGCTCTCAGAAGATGGGGCGATTGTGGATTTTCCTGGTTCCTTAGGCTCCAGAGATCTCTTGGGTTCTTGGCTTGCTTTGACTTTAGAGCTCTTTCGTGCTTCGATCGCTGTGATTTTCTCTGCCTGCTTCATTCTGATACGTTTCACTCTAAGAAAAGGAGCTTCTGATTGGTTGTGGCTCTCCACCTCCCTGTGTCCCCACATGGGCTCTGCTCTTGATCAGAAGTTCTGGTTTAGAGCCTCCGCAGCACTACCAGTTTGCTGTGTGATCTAGGGAAAGCCTCACACCCTTTCTGGGAGTTGGTTTCACACCCTATACAATGGGGATACCCTATGTATCAGGCTGTAGGGCTCAGATGAGGTCAGCTATCAAAGAGACCTACAGCCTATGAAGAGATTGTTCTTGGTCTTTAAGTCCAGCTGATTATACTTTGAAAATAGTTCCTCAGTTTGCCCTGCTGCCTGGCTCCTCTTCTTTCTCTCCCCCAAGTCCCACACTTCTGGCTGCCTCTCATCACTTGCCCCAGCTCAGGCCTGGCTCTTTCCTGCTCAGACCTTGGCACCAGCTTCCTGCCTGGCTTCTGGCCTCATTCTCTGGTCCGTGTCCCACCCCAAGCTCATACTTTCCTTCCCAGGTGTCTTCCATGGCTCCCTACTGAGGATTCGGTCCATGCCATCTGGACCAGCCAGAGGCTTCCCTGCCCGACTCTCTGGCCTGAACTCCTGCAGCTCTGCCCTTCTCACTCTGGGCTTTTCTTGTCAATATGTCCAGCCAGGTTTCAAGGCTCTTTATGAACCAACACCAAGAACGTTTTTCAATTTCATTTTTTAGCCATTACCTGTCACTCTTGATGCATGTGACACTAGACAAAGACACTCAAACATGCCCCTGGGCTTCTGCATATAAAAGTTGGGTATCCCTTATCTAAAATGCTTGGGACCAGAAGTGTTTCAGATTTCGGATATTTTCAGATTTGGAATATTTGCATACACATAATGAGATATCTTGGGGATGCGACCCAAGTCTAAACACAAAAGTCATTTATATTTCATATACACCTTAGCCTGAAGGTAATTTTATACAATATTTTTAATAATTTTGTGTAAGAAACAAGTTTGTGTGCACTGAACCATCACATAAGGTCAGGTGTGGAATTTTCCACTTGTGGCATCACATGGGCTGTCAAAAAGTTTTGGATTTGGGGGCATTTCAGATTTCGAAGTTTTGGATTAGGGATGCTCAACCTGTGCTACCTCCCACCAAGCTAATGCGTCCTCAGCCTTCCAGGCCCACCTGAGACAGCACCTCGGGGACTCTCTGTTGACCTCTCCAGGGCTGCCAGTCCCTCCCTGGTTTTCTCCTTTACAATATGTGCTGCAAGGGTCTGTCCCATGGGCCTGTTTTATGGCTCAGTATAATCCTGATGGCCCTGGGTGGTGGTGACTGTGTTAGGTGCCTCTTTCTCTTTTTAAACCCCGAGCTGCTTGAGGGCAGGGGTCCGTTCCATCTTTGCCTTCTCTGTGCCAGCGCTGCAGCCAGGGCCCGCCAGGCGGTAGGCCCGGGGACAGGCTTGCAGGTGAATTTTACCCCCAGTACTCACATGAGGGGGAGGAGGCAGAGGAAGAGCAGTGCAGTTGCAATGGCTCCGTAGACAACTCCCTGGATCAGCCCTCTCATGAAGGTCTGGGGAAACAAGGAACCTGGAAGTAGAGCATGTGAGAAGTCTGGCATCAGAGCCAAGCTCTGCTCCCTCCTCTGGCCCCAGTGCCAGACTCTATCCTGCTCCTCGTCCTCACCCCGTCACCGCGCCCCTACCACCCTCACTTGACATCAGTAGGATGGTCAAAGCGTGGGTTCCGTTTTGGTTCTTTCCCTCACAGAGAAGTCTCATGCCCATTTCTGGCTTCTCAGTCAGGCGGATGGTGCTGTTAGCCCAGGGGCCAAGCATGGTGGAAGTCACCGGGGAGCTGCCATTCGTGCCATCCACACCCACAAGGGCACCTCCCATCCACCACCACACGGAGGGTGTGGGGATCCCATGGAAGGAACAGCTGCACTGAAGTGTCTTCTCCAAGGAGCAAGAGGAGTTGAGCAGCCTGGCAGGTGCTGTGGGGAGGGAGAGTCAGGAGTCAGCGAGGCATCCTGAGCTCCCTTCTCCAGTTCCTCCAGGACCCAGCCTTCTCTTTAGTCGCTATTCACAAGGAGCTTCAGAGAGACTTTCTGGAAGCCCACAGGATCACAGGATCCAGCCCTCACAGACCAGTTCCTCTTTATCCTCTTTCCTCATCTGGCCTGAACCTGAATGCTAGACCCTGTAGATGGAGGGCGAGTAAATTTCCTGAGGATCTACATTGCCTATGATCCCTTGCAGCCCAGGCTAGATGTCCAAGCCTGAGCTCTACTCTGCTTCTCATCTGCCCATCCCCAACCACCCCCTTAGTCTCTGTGATCAATTTCTCCCTCCATCACTTTCTGTCTGGATGCTGTTGGGCAAGTCACTTCCCTTCTCTTTCCTGTTTCCTAATCTGGAAAATTGGGATATTCACTGAACCTATCTCATATTATCATTGCTGTAAGAATGAACGCCCTAAGATTTGCAGTGCCCCTAGCTTAGTGCACAGTGAAGTATGACACATTCAACAAACAGAAGTCCTTTCTCAACTTCCTTCTTCCCAGTCCCAAGCAGCCTTTGAGCATTCATTGGAAGCCAAGACGGCTATAGCATCTTCCAGGTAAGAAGTTTGAAACTGTCTCACTTTACAAAGAATAGGTAGGACATGTTGACCATTTGGTGAATATCATGGATTAATAAGAAATGTTCACATTCATCGAGGTCTTCAACAATGAGGAATTGGTCTTTAGCGTTTTCACATACTTTTTCATTGAGGTTGCGGCTACTGGAAGAAAGGAGTAACTTCCTCCTAACAAGTAGCTCTTGATCTTGGTCTCTTCATCTAGGTCACTTGGGGGGGTGTTGAGGAATTTGCAGGGGATTGTGATACACAGCCCCCCTCCACTGCTGTCCTCTGGATTGTCTTTTCCATCCGAGAAAGCAAGCTGTACAGACACAGAAAACTGACTAACTTCGGGGCTTCTGGTAATACCTGAAACAGCTCCCTGTGCTCTCGTGTCTTCCCACCACCCTGACCGCACTGCCAGCCCTGGCCCAATTTGCCATTTGCTTCAGACACCCGCAGCCCGGTCAGAATCTGGCACACAGGGATCTAATCCACATTGGTTACCTGGTACTTGTGCTCTCACGCCCTCTTTCTTCATAGCACCATGGCCCACCACCCGGCCCCGGCCCCGGCCCTGGAGTCTTACCTACCCAGCTGTAGCAGGGGGAGCTCCATTTGCAGCAGCAACAGTTCTCAGGATCAGCAGAGGCTCTTTACTGTGCTGGCTCTGACATCACAGTAAACCGTGTGGTTCAGAAGGGCTGAGGCGATGGGTAACTGAAGAGGATGTGGAGGTGGGGAAAGCAGAAAGTATTCTTAGCAAGAAGTCAGGGGCTTCCACCTCTTTGGTCATCCTGGAGAAGCAGGAATTACGTGGGATGAGATGCTCAAGGGCATCTAGGGACGGGGAGGACTGCTGTGATGCTCTGTGAAGCCCCAGTGTCATGTCTCCTTCCCCCCTTCCCCAGTTTTCCACCCCCAGTCCCCACCCCCTCAGGAGGACCTCGAGTGCCAGGTCCTTTGGGTTCTCTCTTAAAGTTGATAGAAATCCATGGAAAGGTTGTGCACCACAAAGAGACAGGATCAGGAGGTTTGAGTGTTCAGAATATTTCACTGGGGCCCACGTGAGAAATGGCCTGGACGGGGAGGGACTGTTGTGATTGGGAAAGAACCACACACTTAAGTTGGTGCATGAGGATGGGACAGACTTACCAGATCTTTGGACGAAGATCCTACTGCTGATAGGAAAAGTCTGCTTTCCCTTTCTTGCTTTGCAAATCAGACTCTCCACAATTTTGCCTTACCTTTGCCCTATGTACACCGTGCATTTTCTATACCAAAGGGAAAATGGTACCCTTTCCAAATTTCACCCTAAACATACTTGTTCCTGCACTCAGGCATTTCCCCTTTTCACATTTCCTTCTGCCCACATTCAAATCCTACTTCAATTTCAAAGCTGAGTTCAATGCCACTTCCTACATGTATCCTTTCCTGACCTCCCTACTCAGAGTACAATTAAGTAGAATCACCTTCCTCCCAGAAATACCCCAGAATCCACATTATAGAATGTTCTAGCAGACAACTTGTTCGGACTTTTGAAAATGTCAATGTCACGGGGAAAAAAACTGAAGGGCTAATTTAGGCTAAAGTATACTAAAAAGATAGAACACTTACATATGAAGTGTGATCCTACAGGGGATCCTGAGCCAATTTTCTTAAGATATGTGGAGAAATTTGAATACGGACTGGATATTAGGTAATATTACAAAATTATTGTTAACTTTCTTAGATGTGAAAATGATATTGTCATTTTATGGGAGAATGACTCTATTATTCACACTATTTAGAAGTGATTTTTTTTGTTTAATTTACAGTTTGGCATTTCTTTTTTTTTTTCCAAAATACTATACGGGTACAAATGTTTTTGGTTACATGGATCTCTTTTGTAATGCCTGAGTCAGGGCTATAAGTGTACCCATCACCCAGAGAGTGTTCATTGTACCCGTTAGGTAAGTTTTTGCCCATCCCCACCACCCGCTTCTCCCTGCTTGATTTCCACTGAGTTTTACTTCTCTCTGTGCACATGAGAGTTCATCGGTTAGTTCCAATTTAATAGCAAGTACATGTGGTGTTTGTTTTTCCATTCTTGAGATACTTCACTTAGGATAATAGTCTCCAGTTCCATCCAAATTGTTGCAAAAGGCATTAATTCATCCTTCTTTATGGCTCAGTAGTATTCAATGGTATACATATACCACATTTTGTGAATCCACTCATGAATTGATGAGCACTTGGGTTGACTCCACATCTTTGCAATTATGAACTGTGCTGCAATAAACATTTGAGTGCAGGTATCTTTTTGATAAAATGACATCTTTTCCTTTGGGTAAATACCCACTAGTGGGATTGCTGGATGGAATTGTAGGTCTACTTTTAGTTCTTTGAGGAATCTCCATACTGTTTTCCATAGAGGTTGCACTAATTTGCAGTCCCAAGAGGTGATTTTCAAAATGTGCTGCAACTCACTTTCAAATGGGACAGCAAAGAGACTGAGAGAAACAAATATGACCAAATGTTAACAATTGTTGCTTATAAGTGGAGGTTATATGAATATTTAAATTTCAAGTTTTCTGTATGCTTAGGATTTTCATAATCAAAAGCTAGGGAGAATATTTAATAATAATGGATTATCATAAACTTATTTAAGTGGTGATTCCAACTGCAGTGCTATTCTAGGTGAGAGGTCTCCTTGTTCAGCAAATCAACTTATTCCCCGACACTTGATCTTTCAGTGAATTAACTGGTCAAAGTTCTTTCTTCATTCCAATAAAAGAGAACACGTACAGCAACGTTCAACAATCTGGTGAACATTATAATAACATGTATCTACTAACGTGTCTCAGGAATACATAAGCTTTTTGACTCTGAGTCATGATTCAGCTTGCAGGGATCTTGACCATTTCATCCTCCCTGGGATATCATGTTGGTAATTATATGCCCAACAGAAACATATGAATTAAGTAACAAAAGACATGTATAAGAATATTATTCATATCAGCTTTATTTGTAAATGTCCCAACACTAAAAACAATTAGCAGCAGCAAAATGGTTAAATAATTATGACATATTCATAAATGGAACTATATAGCAAACAAAATGAATGAATGAATTACAGCAACAGCATGAATGAATCATATTGAATGAAAGAAGGTAGACGTAAAATAATACAAATGATATCATTTCATTTAGAAATATTTCAAAGATGAGGAAAACTAATAAATGGTGTTAAAAATCAAGGTAGTGGTTATCTTTAGGAAGGATAAATGGAGTAATGAATGATATGGTACACGAGTGGAGTGTTTAAGGGTGCTGTTAATATTCTATTTCTTGACCTCAATGGTGGTTACACTGGTTTGCTCACTTTGTGATAATCTGAGTTGTACACTTATGATTCATGCACTTCTCTGTATAAAGTTTATTTAAAAATAAAGACATAGAAACAAACAAAAAGAAGACAAAAAGGAACACAGAACATTTGGGACAAATAGAAATCATATGTTAGATTTAAACTCAAATACATCAGTAATTTAACTAAATATAAATGGCATAAATTATCTAGTTATGAATCATGGATTGTCATATTGTAAAAAAGAAACAAAACCAAACTCTATGCTGCTTACAAAGACACATCCAAAGCATAAGCATAAAGGAGAGTCGAAAACCAAAGAATGAAAACAATATACCATGAAAATACCAACCAAAGAACAAGTTGGCATACCTATATTAATGATTAATAATTAATATAATTAATATTAATTAATCATTAATATAATGATTGATACTATGATTCATAACTGGATAATTTATGCCATTTATATTTAGTTAAATTACTGATGTATTTGAGTTTAAATCTAACATCTGGTCCCATAAAGTAGACTTTAAGCAAAAGACATTATTGGAGATAAAACAGTATATCTCCTAATCATAAGATGATGATATCACCAGGAATAAAACATACATTTAACATTTGTGTTTGCCTACTAACATAGCCCAAAAATATATGAACCAAAAATAAAAAAAAAAAGAGAGAGAGAAAGAGACATCCACAATCATATTGGGACATTTTAACCACTGCTCTCTCAGAAACTGACAAAACAGACCATCAGGATGTATAAAGATTTCAACAACCTGATCAGCAAATTTGACTTAACAAACATATACAAAACACTGTAGCCAATAACTGCAGAATACAATTTCTTTGTAAGCACACAGAGAACATTTACAGAAATTGACCTAGCTGGATCATCAGACAAATTTTGACAAATTTTCCATGGAAATATTTAAAATCTCATTAATAACCAGTAAAATGTCTGTTACAACCACAAGATACCAGTACATGTCCAGCTGAATATTCTAAAAGACTGACAATATCAAGTGTTGGTGAGGGTGTATAGTACTGAACTTTTGTACACCATTGGTGGGGATGTAAATAAGGGCAACTACATTATTTATCAAAGTAGAAGATACACATACTCTATGACAGTTCCACTCCTAGATATATACTCAATAGAAACGTTTGCATATGTACACCAAAAGATAAATGCAAAAATGTTTATAGCAGCATTATTTCAAACAGCCAGAAAGTTAAAAAATCCAAATGTCAGTAAACATAAAACAGAAAACTAAATGAGATACTACATAGCAATCAAAACTTATGATCTAATGCTAGATGCAACAACATGGATCAATTTCACAAACAAAATAGTAAATGAACAAAGCCAGAAACAAATGAATAATAATGTATGATTGCATTTATTTAAAATTTGAGAAAAACTAGGCAAAATCAAAATACAGTGTTTATGGATGCATGCACAGGTAGTAAAATTCTTTTAAAAATTGCCAAGAAATACTTACCATGAAAGTCAGGATATTGCTTTTGTGGGCAGGATGGAGGTAGTAATTGGCAGGGGGTATGAACAGGTCTTCTGGGATGTCTGTAGTGATTTCCATAGGTGTGTACCCTTTAACAGCCCACTTTTCCATTGCCCATCTGCCTGACCATATGGCCAGGCCATTAGCCACTGCCCATGAGTTGGTAAAAACCCAAATAAACACTGGGGCAATTCAGCCCACTGAACTGACTTATTTTTACCTTCTTCAATCCAAGGGTCCATCTTTCAAACAGGATGTTGTTTATTCACTTTAGAACTGCCATCCATAAACCAAGCAGCTCTTAGTTGGTCAATCAAGACCTGTTCATAGACACCATCCAATTAATAACAGGACCTGCCAGCTCCTCAGTGGTTCCTAGGGGAAAAGAAGCCACCTGAGCATAAATACAATGAGTACCTCCTTGCATTTCCCTGGTAGCATGTTCCTGTATAAACCATTTCCATTTTATAATGAAACTCTTCTGGGGATGGCCTTCCTTATTAGAGTGTTTATCTAACATTACCAAACACATCATGGATACTTCAGGTTTCAGGATTCAGTCACAAGGGCAGACTCAATTAAAGATTAATAGCCAAGACAGTTGTCCCTCAAAAGGAAAATTTCTGGCCCACAATCCCAGCATTTACCACTGGGTGGTGCTCACTGGCTTTTGTCATACCTCCGGTCTGCTTAAAGACTCCAAGACTTCTTTTGAGTGGTTTTATGGGTAGGAGCTAGCAATATTCCTAGATGTGGAATATATGTCCTCCAAAATTCAAATAAATAAACTAAATGCTGGGCTTTTAATATGTTTTGTCTACCAGATATCCTAAACTGTTTCAAATTAACAGTAAGTGCGGGCTTGGGCAATCTTATTGGTTCCCATTTAGCATATTCAATCAATATTAGCTGAAGGGAGGATTTACATGCCCTCTGTTTTACAATAGTAGGTAGGAGAAATTTTCCACAGACACAATATCCATCCTCATAAAACATTTAGGTAACTACATTCACACAAAGTCTGTTCAAACATTCCAATTTTCATCCAAATTTTCACCTTAATCTGTTTTAATGTTTTCACTTTGATGGGATGCATCCCTGACTCTCCCCTTTGTCTTTCCTCATTCTCTTGTGAATCACTCCAATTTTCTTTGCCATCTGTCATTTCCCTTTAGTAGTAGCCCTGAGGCTTGCAGCTATAGCTTGGACTAGCCAGTACCCAATCTTGGCCCAGCAACAGGACCCTCTTATCCATTTTCATTTTAGCTATTACAGATAAAAATAATGAAGGGACTGTATATTTAGCTTGTTTCCTTATGTATCCAGTGAATCAACTCCTTGGGGGTTGGATCCACTATTATGAAAAACCATTGGTAACTTTTACCTCCTGTAACTAACTGCAGAACTGCTGCATTTCCATACCCATGGGTGACCTCAGGGCAATTCAGGAATCAAAGATTTGTCATCGTGACCTCACATCATCCCTCTTCCCAAACTATATGTTTCAGTGAGTCAGGGTTGTTCCAGTGAATCCCATTTCTGATGCCAAATGAAGAGTTAGGGAACAGTCCACAACATGCCATCACTTCTGACACCTACTGCAGATTTGGGGATCCCTAAGATTATCCTCATTTCTGAAATCGTTTGCAAGCTTTTGGGTCCCCAAGACTACCATTTGGTTTGGTAATTTCCTAGAAGTGCTCACAGAATTCATTGAAAGCTATTACACTTATGGTTACTGTTTATTATAACTAAAGGATACAGATAAGAATCAGACAAGAGAAGAGGCACATAGGGCAGAGTCTAGGAAAGTTCCATGTACAAAGCTTCCAGGTGTCCTTTCCCTGTGGAGTCATGGAAAGCATAATTTAACTTTCCTGGTAATGATGTGTGATGATATGCACAGAGTATTGGCAACGAGAGCATCTCACCAAGCCTTGTGTCCAGTTTCTACGAGGCCTCCATCACATAGGCATGGTTGACTTCCCCTATGGCTGGTCTTATATCCAGCTCCTCCTGAGTTGAACTGGTATCACTTGATCCAAAGCCCCTATTCTAAATCTCATTGTTAGACTATCTGGAATGGCCAGCTCCCGCTCTAAATCACATTGTTGAAATTATCTAATGTGGCCAGCCCCTGCTCTAAACCACGATTTTGGACTATTCAGTGTGATGCAAGACCCCCGAGCAAACAAAGGCACTCCTATGAGACACGAAATTCCAAGAATTTAGAGAGTATCTCCCAGAAGCCAAGGGAAAAGCCAAGACCTCTCTTCAGGCAAAGTTAAATTCCTTATTACACGGAATGATAAATGCCAAATTCGAGATAGCAGTTATCTCTATGATGGAGACGAGGAGATGTGTTTGGGGAAGGGAGTACACCAGGGGTAGTGGATGGTGGATATATGCTCTTGTTGCATGATTTTTATGCCTTTCTATATGTCTGAAATATTTCATAATATTTAAATGAAAATTAGATCATTTGTCATTATGTAAAAGCTTTATATATGTGTATTATATGTAAATATATATACCTGTATATTCATATATAATATACTCATAAATATACATACATGAATGAATAAAACAAAGATACAAAGATCTGGGAAGATGTATAGTAAGTTGATACCAGTGCTTCCCTATGGGTAGGGCAGTGATCGGGGAAAAGATGAAGTAGAATTTTCATTTTTTAAAATTTCCAGCTTTCTTGAGGTATAATCGACAAATAAAAATTGCATATATTTAAGGTATACAACATGTTTTGATATATGTATACTCTGTGAAATAATTACCACAATCCAGCAAATTAATGTAATCATCACCTCACAGTTACCTTTTCAATGTGTGGTGAGAACACTTCAGATCTATTCTCTTAGCCAGTTTCAAGTATACAGTACAGTATTGTTAACTACAGTCACCATGCTGTACATTAGATCTCTAGAACTTATTTATCCTGCCTAACGGAAACTTTGTACTCTGACCAATACCTCCCCATTTCTCCTACCTCTCAGTCCCTGGCAACCACCATTCTACTCTCTGCTTTTATGAGTTTGACTTTTTTAGATTCCACATGTGAGATCACGCAGTATTTTTCTGTGTCTGACTTATTTCATGTAGCATAATGTCCTCCAAGTGTGTCCATGTTGTTGCAAATGGCAGGACTTCCTTCTTTAAAGGCTAAATAATATTTCACTCTGTATGTGTGTGAGTGTGTGTATAGTTAAGTCCTCACTTAACACCATTGATAGGTTCTTGGAAACGGTAACTTTAAGTGAAACAATGTATAATGAAATAAACTTTATCATACATGAGGAGAACATGCAAACTCCCCACAGACAGTGGCCCCGGCTAGGAATCAATTTTTTTCTCATCTATGTTATAACAAAATGATGTTGAATGAAATGGCATTATTTGAGAACCTGCTGTGTGTATGTTTTTGTGTATATGTGACATATATATCATATTTTCTTTACCCATTCACTCACTGATGGAAACTGAGGCTGATTGCACATCTTGACTATTGTGAATAATGCTGCAACAAAGATGGGAGTGCACATGTCTCTTTAAGACACTGATTTTATTTCCATCAGATATATACCCAGAAGTCAGGTTGCTGGATCATATGGTAGTTCTATTTTTAATGTTTTTAAAAAGAAACTTCATACTGTTTTCCACAACGATTATACCAATTTACATTCCCACCAACAGTGTATGAGGTTTCCTTTTCTCCATGTCCTCACCAATACTTGTTATCTTTTGTTGTTTTGATAATAGCCATTCTAACGGGTGTAGGTGGTATCTCACTGTGGTTTTAATTTGCATTTCTCTAATGATTAGTGATGTTGAGCATTTTTTCACATACCTCTTGGCTATTTGTATGTCTTCTTTTGAGAAATGTCTATTCAGGTCCTTGCCCATTTTTTAATCAGGTTATTTGGGTTTTTTGTTTTTTTTTTTTGCTATTGAGTTGTTTGAATTCCTTATATATTTTGGATATTAACCCCTTATCAGAGGTATGCTCTGTAAACATTTTCTCCCATCCCATAGGCTGTCTCTCCACTCTGTCGATTGTTCCCTTGGCTGCGCAGAAGCTTTCTAGTTTGATGCAATCTCACTTGTCTATTTTTGCCTTTGTGGCCTGTGCCTTTGCAGTCATGCCCAAAAACTTGTCCAGACCAAGGTCCAGAAGCTTTTTTCCTGTGTTTTCTTCTAATAGTTTTACAGTCTCGGATCTTATATTTACATCTTCAATCCATTTTGAGTTGATTTTTGTATATGGTATGAAGTGGCCAATTTCATTCTTTTGCAGGTGAATATCCAGTTTTCCCTAGAATTTTTGGTTTTTGTAGCCATGGTTCTACTGGTAACTACCTTTTTTATTTTTTATTTTTTGTTGTATATATCAACAGTTTATTCCTTTTTCTTGGCAAATAATATTTCATCTTATGGATGTACCATAATTTTTTTATCCATTCACATTTTTTGAAAATTTATTTTTTTCATTTCAAAATATTATGGGGGTACAAACGTTTAGGGGGTAGAAACGTTTGTATGGGGGTACAAGCATATATTGCCTTTGCATGGCCGGAGTCAGAGCTACAAGCTTGCCCCTACCCCAGACAGTGCGCACCACACCCATTAGGTGTGAATACACCCAGTCCCTCTTCCCCCCTCCCACCTGCCCGACACCTGATGAATGTTACTTTCATATGTGCATATAAGTGTCGATCAATTACTACCAGTTTGATGGTGAGTATACGTGGTGCTTGTTTTTCCATTCTTGTTATAGTTCACTTAGGAGGATGGGCTCCAGCTCCATCCAGGATAATATAAGAGGTGTTAGTTCACCATTGTTTTTTGTGGCTGAGTAGTACTCCATGGTACACATATACCACATTTTATTAATCCACTCATGGATTGATGGGCATTTGGGTTGTTTCCACATCTTTGTAATTGTGAATAGTGCTGCTATAAACACTTGAGTGCAGATGTCTTTATTACAGAACATCTTTTTTTCCTTTGGGTAGATGCCCAATAGTGGGATTGCTGGATCAAACTGGTGACTACCTTTTAAAAATAATTAATCTTTTATTAAGATGTAAGTCATATACCATACAATTCATCATTTTAAATGATACAATTCAGGCCTTTTTAGCATATTCATAAAGATGTGCAACCATCACCATTATCTAATTCCAGAACATTTTCATCACCCCCTCCCAAAAAACTCCAGTATCCATTAACACAAACTCCTCATTTCCCCCAAGCCCCACCCCCACCCCCAAGTCCTAGGCAACCACTAGTCTACTTTCTGAAACTATGAATTTGCCTATTCTGGACATTTTATATAAATGAAATGATATAGCATGTAGCCTTTTGTACTTGGCTTCTTTCACTTAGCATGTTTTCAAGGGCAATTCATGTTGTACCACATGTCAGTACTCATTTCATTTTTATCATTGAACAATATTCCATTGTATTGATATATCATACTTTGTTTATCCATTCATGAACTGATGGACATTTGGGTTGTTTCTACTCTGGTTATTATGACTCAATTATGAATCACTGAATCACGCTGCTATAGCTGGTAACTACCTTTTAGTTAACATCTAATGAGAAACTATTTTTGCCATTTACAACTCTAGAGACTTAAAAATTTCATCTTACTTAATCCTATCAACAACTCTGTGAGACAGATCTCATTATCACCACTTCACAGAGGAAGGCACAGACCCAGAGAAGTATTGTGACTGGTCCAAAGGCTCGCAGCCATTAGGCTGACAGATTTCAAACTCAACCTTTGACTCCATATGTAGTCTGTACCACGATTCCATTTTGCCTTAAAAACTGCTGTATAGGCATGGTCAAGTCCATTCTCCTCTCCAAATCCATAAATCAGCTAGCCCTAACTACCATATAGGGTTGGTAAGATATGCAGGAAAAGAGCTGTAAAGTGTACAGCACTGTGAATTACAGATATCTTCAGCTATGACCTTATGTGATACCCAGTATACTTAGATTCTTGCTGGAAATTGACCAGAAGTCAGAAGACTTAATCTTTGCTTTCACTTCCTGGGTAATTCTAGGTTAAGTCATTGTCCTCACTGTCAGCCTGCTTCAGAGATTACAAACTTATGGTAGCCTAGCTGGATCTGACCCATAAGTAGGTTTTGTTTGGCCTACTAAATGCTTACTTCTTAAAGTTAACTTTTTTAAGGGATAACATTTAAAAACTGGGCTATTTCACAAAAAAATCCAAACATCCAGCTTCTCTTTTTTTAAAAAAAAAATTCAAGTCAAATCACCTGGGTATGAAGGTCAGTTGTATGATAATATGCAAGCTGCTTCACTTCTCCTTAGGCCTGTTTGCTCATATATAAAACATGGATAATAACAGCACCCATCTTATAGGGTTGTTGTTGGGATTAAATGCGTTCATAGAACAGAACCTCACATATGGTAAAGACCTGATAAATGTTAGTTACTATTTATTAAATTACCTGCTTATGTCCTGTCAGCATTTGATTTGGGACCACTCTTGACCACCTCTACTCCCTTCCCAGTGTTCCGGAACTAGCTCTTTCCTTTCCTATTCCGTATTTCTGCATGCTTTACAGGACCCCTCTGAGTGGTCTCTCTGCCCTAGCCCTTAACCTCCACATGTCAAAACTGGTTGCCCTTTTTCCTTCTCACATAAAAAAGATGCTGCCCAGGCCTCCAGGTCATGAAGAGCTTCCCTCCTTCACACTGCAGCACCACTTCTGTTCAGCACTGCCATTTTTTCCTTCCCCTTCTCCAGTTTAAAACCTCACCGGATGTTGGAATGAGCCTGGTCTGGGTCCTGGCCCAGGCTTTGCCAGTAAACCACAGAACAACCTTGGTCGAGTATTTTCCTCTCTCTGGTTTTCCTTTTATTTCCTCATCTGTAACATGAGTGGGTTTTATTGCTGGAGATGTACAGACCAGTGAAGCTATAAAATTCTGATTTCTTCTTGCTCCTCTCTGCCAGGCTTTAGAACATACACGGGGTGACTCCCCACGCACCCATTTATAATTCTCTTTGACCACCACTCAATTTTACCTTTGTCTCTTGCTTGAAGGGCTGCAGGATACTCTCGGCCTCAGCACCCTTCCGCCGGTGCATTTGCACAGCACGGTGTAAGCGGCGCAAAGGTGTCCCGATGCGCTAAGGGAAGGGCCGACTTACGAATGACTGACCTACTTACCCTAACAGAAAAATGAATTTTCTAGGAAAACTGACAACGACTAACTGCTAAACTGATTAACTGGCACACGTGGGGTAACTGTGCGACTAACGACCGAGTCCCTTATAGGGGGACTAAACTAAGAGACTTAGTGGGAGCCTAAGTAACCGATGCGGAGGGCAGGCTATGCAGGAGCTGCGTTATCTGATCAGCTGATTACAAGGACACTAACCGCTGACTCACGAGGGCACTCACCCGATCGTTAACCGACAGACCGCCTGCTGCCTTGTCGGTGGACGGAAGACCCACTGGCTGCCCTCGGGCTCAGAGGCCCGAGAGCCCGGCTGGCGGCCTACCGGACTGCGGCTGCCTCGCGGCCCAAGGACACGCTGACTGACGCTGACTGGAAGCCCAGTCTTCGAAGTTCCCACGCAGCTCCCGCACCCGACAGCTGCCAAAGTCGCCAACAGGCCAGGCGGGCGCGGTCTCCCGCGGCCAGGGGTCTTCCGTCCGCGGCACAGGAGAGGCGGCACAAGGGCGCAGGACAGTGGCCCTGGGTCCTGCCAGTTTGCCTCGGGAGGTGTGTGCGTCTACGCCGCAGCCAATCAGCGGCTGCACGGGGGTCTATCCTGTAGCCAATCAGTGAGGCAGATGGAGCTTTGGGCCCACGGGCACGTGTCTCTGGGAGCGCATGCGCAGCCGCCAGAGCCAATCAGGAACTGAAAGTGCAAGTCCTTCCTCTCTCTGAGCGCGGGCGGGCTTGAGCCAATCAGAAGCGGCGGGCGGTGCCGTGGCCCTTTGGGGTGTTTTGACCTTGACCGGGGTAAGGAAACCATCCGGCCCGAGGACTGCGTTCCTGCTCTTTAACCCTGTTTGTTTTTTGTCACACTTTACCCATTACACATTTTCTTAGCCATTACACACTGTCAAAGCACTCTTTGCTACTCAATTATATTTTTGTTTATGGTTTGACTGTCCTAGGTTAGAAGCTCAGTTTTTTGTTGTTGTTTGTTTGTTTTCTGGCAAATAGGGGTCCTCCACCCCCAATTACGATAGTCTCCCTCCTCCTGTGCAGTAGTTCTCCTTCCCCTCCTGCAATAGTCCCCCTCCCAATAATTCAATAATTGAATCATTACAATAATTCTTTTGAATAAAATCTCTCCTTATTTAAGTGCAGATAAGTTTTTTATGTGACAGATTGAAGGATGATGTCCAGTCTCCTCGGCCTGCCTGCATGGCCCTTGGAGAACAGACCCCAGCCAGACTTCCCAGGAGTGTGACCTGTCCTTGTCCTCTTTACCCCCAGTTCCAGCTATTGCAGACTGACTGCTCTCACCCAAACGTCTGCCAGGCCCTCTCCTACCTCCTTGCTTTGCACCTGATGTTGCCAGTACATGGGCTGCTTTTCCTCTCTTCTCTGCTTGGCCAAATCCTGCTTCCACATCAAGGTGCAGTTAGAAAGAATATGTGTCTGAGAAGCCTTTTCTAACATCATTTCCATCCCTGAAAGCTCTTGCCCTTGGGTCCCCAGACCCTGGGCCGTAATTATCTGTTTAGTATCTTATCTTTATAGAAACTTTATCACACTGTATTTTAATAAGTTACCTATTTCTGTCCCTTCCCCAACCCCACCCCATGAAGTTGAGCTCTCCCAATTGTTAAAATAATTAATTGGGAAGCCATTAGACTGAGATGGCTCCTGTGCCTTGGGTTCCAATGTAAGCAAATTGAAACCCAAATCTGTGTGAACAGTCATATCCCAGAAAAATGAAACTTAGGCTTAACCAATAAGAAACTGCCTACTAACCTCTACCAATCAGAAACTTTAAGGCTACTGTTCCCCTTTAACTAAATCAAATATTTTCTTTTTTTTGTTTTCACAAACACCTTATAAAAGTTTTCCCCTTGTGCTCACTGGTGGAGCCCTGACTGCTTGTGGTCTGGCAATGCCTTATTCATGAATAGTTGTCTGCTCAAATAAACTCTTTAAAATTTTAATGTGCCTAACTTTATCTTTTATTATGAGACAGACACTGTATCTTCTTCCTATTCATGTTCCTGAGGGTGTGGCATATAGTAGCTACTCAGTAATTGTTTGGAAAACAAAGAAGTTAGGAGAAACATAGGGATTTCCTAAGGTCTCCTTCATAAATGTGATTAAAAAGTAACTGAAATGCACTAAATTGTTTTGAAATTGAGTCAGAGTGAAGTAATGGTTTTTGTGGTGACATTGAAAGAAGAACTAGAGAAAGTTTGTCTTCTGTTCAAGTATCTCTATGAGTACAGAGGAAGGAGGGTCTAATTCAGTGTTTCTGAATTGGGTGCTTTTTTTGGTACTGTAATGGACATTTGGCAATGTCTGGAGACATTTTTGGTTGTCAAAACCGGGCTGGGGGAGCTATTGACATCTGGTGGGTAGAAGCCAGGGATGCTGCTTAACATCCTACAATGCACAATGCACAGGACACTCCACCCACCACTAAAGAATCATCCACCCCAAATGCACAAATATGAGTAACGTTGAAGTTGATAAATCCTATTCTAATCAACCTGTGGGAAAGCGCCGGGCTTGGGGGAAGAGGGATGGTGGGGAATGCAGCTTGTCTGAGGAGGTAATGTTTGAGCCAGCTCTCAAAAGATGAGCGTACGCTGCAAAGATGGAGAAAAGGGGACAATGTTACAATGAGAGGGAACTATGTGAATGAAGTATGGAGAGGCACAAAGGGACATGAGATCTCTAGGAAGTGACAGGGATGTGGTTGACAGAAAGGGTTAAGGTAGCGGAGGGCAAGATTGTGAAAAGTCTTGAATAACTCTCACTGGAGTCGAAACCTCATCTTGAGACAAAGGGACAAGCACGGAAGGATGTTTAGCCAGAGAGAGACTAGGCTGGAGGTGAGCACTGGAAAGCTACCTTTGCTGATGGTGTTGGCATTCGGCTGGGTGGCGTGAGGTTGGAGCTCAGAGGCTGGGGAGGAAGCTGTTGCCGTGGTTTCGGGAAAAGAGGTCAAGATGGGCCCTGGATCTCGTGGTGAAGAGGAAGAGACAGAGCAGGAACTTGGTGACTTACGAGAATGGGCAAAGAGGGAGAGGAGAAGTGAAACAAAACCCTCTCCGTGAAGACACAAAATGGGCTGCGTCCTTCTCTTTTGCTATCTTGCACATCAGCAGTTTTTCCCCGTGACCACAGGGACACCCATCCGATCAGCGTGCAAGTGAAGAGCCTGGAGCCACAAGTGTGCAGCTGGAAATCTAAAGGTCATTTAGTACATCGAAGATTACCCAGCAGCATTTGGCCCTTGGCTGAGGGCACTTTGTCTAGCGCCCCGGAGCTGGGGGCTTACTGTGCACCAGGCACTGTGCCGAGCAGTCTGCATGCGTTAATTCATTCCATCCTTAAGACAAACCAGTGAGCTAAGTAGTGCTGTTATCCCCACTTAACAAATGAGCCAATGGAAGTAGAGAGAGGTTAAATGGTGAAACAGGTGTTTAGATCCTGGAGGTCTGACTTAAAAGCTTCAATTATTATTTTTTTTATTGAGGTGAAATTCGCATAACATAAAACAAACCATTTTGAAGTGAACAATTCAGAGGCATTTAGCACACTCACACTGTTGCGTAACTACCACCTCTATCTAGTTCCAGAACATTTTCATCACCTTGAAAGGGTGTACTCACCAAGCAATACTGCCATTCCCCCTTTCTTACAGCCCCTGGCAACTACCAGTCTATTTTATATCTCCAGAAATGGATTTCCTATTCTGGAAATGTCATATAAATGGAATTATATGATATGTGATCTTTAGTGTCTAGCTTCTTTCACTTAGTGTGATGTTTTTGAGGTTCATCCACATTATAGCATATATATCAGCATTTCAGTCCTTTTAAGGACTGAATGATATTGCATGGTATGGATATACCGCATTTTGTTTATCCATATTCATCAGCTGATGAACATTTGGGTTGTTTCCACCTTTTGGCTATTGTGAAGGGGATTAAAATTTTAACCGCTGCCCTCTTCTGCCTTCACTACAGCAGATTAGACAGTCTCTAGATCCTGTAAGTACAGCTGTGGGGAGATGAACAGGAGTCTGTGGGATCCCAGAGGAGGAAGTTCTAGAATCTCCCCAAGGTAGTGGAAAGTTGAAGGAAAGGAAGCTTCATGCTGGAGAGGACCTCGTACTTTGGTCTTGAGGTACTTTTTACTCCTCTATGGCCAGGGGAGCTCACAGCCCCCAGAGGAGAGGGAGGCAGGACAAGGGAGGAGGAGGTGCACTCTCACTTAATTAGGGAAGTGGTTAAAACAGTGGCCTCTTAGGGGAACTGGCAGAGAGGAGCCAAAATTGGGACATAAGAGATTGGAGAAGGGGAGGAGACCTATTTCACAAGATCTGGTGAGTGTCAGGCCAGAAATTGTGTCCTGGTAGGAAGTTAGAACCAGGCACAGGAGTGTGAAGCTCTCCTTGCCCAGTGCGATAGACAATATTTGTGTCACCCCCAAATTAATATGTTGAAGCCTAATCGCCAGTGCGATGGTATTTGGAGGTGGGGCCTTTGGGAGGTGATTTGGTCATGAGGGTGGAGCCCTCATAAATGGGATTAGTGTCTTTATAAAAAGAGACCCCAGAGAACTCCCTTGCCCATCTTTCAGCCAAGCAAGGACACAGTGAGAAGGTGCTGTCTAGGAACCAGAAAATGAGCTCTCACCAGACACCAAATCTGCTGGTGTTCTCGTCTTGAACTTACCAGCTTCCAGAACTATGAGAAAAAAAAGCATCTGATGTTTATAAGCCATCCAGGTTATGGTAGTTTGTTACAGCAGCCTGAATGGACTAAGACACCCGGGCATTGAGAACGAGGTGCCATGACTGTAATGGAAATCCTCACATCCCTGGATGGAGAACCTGAAAGAGAACAAGCCTTAACGAGAAGACAAAGAGTCTAGTTTGGGGTGCATTAAAAGTGTGGAGCCTGTGGGTCATTCAGGGAGAGATGTCCAGGAGAACATAGGGGTTTAGAGCTTAGGAGACAAGCCTGGGCTGGAAATGCATCCTGGGAGCCTTGGCAGAGTCCAGCCTTGTCGTGTCCATCTGGCTTGAGTTCAAGACATAGTACAGTCCCTACTCTGGGGAAGCTGACAGCTTGGAGGAGATCAGAGCTAGATACTTACAAGGATGATCTTTTAAAAATATTAATGCAAATTTAATTAAAGAGTAATGTTCTCATAGAAAAGGGCACAAATCACAAGTGTTTTACTAAAAAAAATTTTCTAGAGTAAATACATCTGAGCAATTAGTACCCAGATCAAGGAATAGATCCTTACTGGAACCTCCACTCTTTGTATCTGGGATCTTTCATTCAACATTATGTTTGTAAGATTCATACATGATATGTGAAGTTGTTATTTGCTTCTTCCATTGCATGAATAATCTACAACTTATTTACCTGTCTGACTGTTGATTGGCATTTGGGTACGTTTTATTGTCAGTCATTACAATTAGTGCTGCTATGAACATTCTTGTGTATGTTTGATGAACATATGTATGCACCTCTGTTGGGTATGCACCTAGGAGTGGAATTGTTGGCCTATATGATCAGTGCTAGTAGAGAGTGACATTTTTCCTACCAGTTGTACCAATTCCCCATCCTGCCAACAGTGTAAGAGATTTCCAGTTGCTTCACATCCTCACCAACAATTGATATTCTTGATATTATTTTTTTACTATTTTAGCCAATTTTGTGGCTGTGTAGTGGCCTAGCATTGTGATTTTTGTTTGCATTTCCTTGACAACTACTAAAGTTCAACACCTTTCTATATGCATATTGGCCATTTGAATGTCCCTTTTTTCTGTTGGGTTGTCTGCCTTTTTCTTAGCCATTTGTGGTAGATCTTTATGTATTCTTTATATACTCTGGATATGAGGTATTTGTTAGATATATGTTTTGGGAAATATCTTCTCCCAGCAGAGAGTTACACTTAAAATAAATTTAGTTTTTGAAATAATACTTGTTCCTAAAAATACTCAAGCAAGATAGAAGTATGTAGTAGAGTCAAAAGCTGACATCTCCCTCCACCCTGCTAAGTAAACATGGTTGAGAGTTATACATAAAACAGTATTTTTAACAATGCAAATTGTTTTCCCACTTAATTTTCCACTTAATGCATTTTTCCCACTTAATGTACCTAATCAATATTATCCCCATTTTACAGAGGGGGAAACCAATGCACAGAGAGATTAAAGTGGCTTGCCCGAGGTAACAGCTTTAGTAAGTAGCCAAGTCTGGATTTCAACCTAGAATCTCGTTATCTTCAACCATTTCAAGGAACTCCATGTTCCCATTTGTAACCTTTGGCTCAGAGGGCTGCAGCTCTTTAATAATCCGTCCCTGACACACACTTTCCTTGCAGATGCCTTTTCTGAGCTCCAGCCAGAGCTGGCTTGGGGGGTGGTTGTCACTTGTGGATTTTGATCTCTGAGTACTCAGTGCTGCTGGTGGCTTTCTGGTCCTGAAATTCCTGGGGCCTCAGCCCATGGAGGCTGAGGGAAAGACAATGGAGCTCCTGTTCCTCCCTTGAGGTGGGAGAGGCAGCAGCCGGGACAGGCTAGTCTGACGGGCTTCCTGATCAGGAAGCATTCAGGTGACCCTAAAGTGGGGCCAGAGAAGGATCTTCACACCCACATGCTGTCACAGCTATATGGCCCTTGGTGAGGAGCCAATTCCACTTTCCAGACAGGCTCCCAGTGGGGGCCACACAGCAAGGAGGGCCTGACCTGCAGCTCTAGGCTCTGTCCACGGCCTTTTCCTCCTGAACCACTGTCCACCCCAGTAAAGCAGGTACTGCCTGGCCATGCACAGCTTCCAGATGCTCAGATGGGCCAGTCTTACCAGGGGTGGGAGTCAGGAGGGGCTGGCGGAGGAAACTTGAGGCATGAAAGAGGGGGAAGTGGCCCCCGGGGTGAGGGAGGGGATATTTAACTTGTGAGTGCAATGACCATACCATGAACATCTACTCATTTCAGGGGAGTGGAGACAAAGGGGAGCCTGGGACAGACTCGTCTCTGTCCCTGGGACGTTGTCCAGTGAATGAAGAGGCAGAGACGCCCTCAGCCATCCTAGCTCCTGTTAGTGAGGGTGTGATGCTAGAAACATGGGTGGGAGCTTGTGGAGACCCAGGTGCTCTGTGCAGTCAGAGGATGAGTTCTCGGGGATAGACAGGCAGAGTAGACTCCAAGGGGGTCAGAAGGATGTGGCCCCACAGGGGGTCCTGGGGCTTCCTAACCTACTCAACTACCCCTGCCCCAGGCAGCCCTGGTGCTGACTGCACAGACAGGCCCTGAGAGCCCGGTATGGGAGCAGGGCTGACAGCAAGATGCTGGGGGATTCTGGCTTTGGAGTCATGTGGTCCTGGTCCCCTCCCCTCCAAGTCTTAGTTTCCTCATCTGTCACATGGAGGGATCACAACACCCACCTTCAGTCCAATGGAGAATCCAGTGCAAGGAGGTGAACATTCTCTGCAGACTCAGGTGTGACCTTCTTGGCCCTGGGAGTCCAAGTGTCTGGCCCTGCCCATCCTCAGTGGTCATTGTTCTGAGTCGTGCCCTCAGTGAGAAGCTCCTGCTGGTCCCCACTGCCCCAGGCCTTCCTCATCTGAGGCCTCATGGCAGGGGTTGGGGTCAGGGGTGAGGCTGTGAAGCCAGATGGCCGTGGGCTTGAGCTTGGCTCTCTAAGGCCCACTGTGCTGCCTTGGGAAGGGGCTTAACCAATCTGTGCGTAACCACTCAGGGGCCTATGCTCACGGGGTATTATGGACTGAATTATGCCACCCCCCAATTCATATATTGAAATCCTAAGCCCCAGTGCCTCAGAATGTGATCGTATTTGGAGTTAGAGACTTTAAAGAAGTGATTAAGTTAGAATGAGGTCATTAGGGTGAGCCCTAATTCACTATGACTTATGTCCTTATTAGAAGAGGGGATTAGGACCAGACACACACAGGGAGAAGACACCATCTACAAGCCAAGGAGCAGGGCCTAAGAAGGAACCAAGCCTGCCAACAACTTGACCTCCAACTTCTAGAGATCTGAGACTCCAGAAGGGTGATGAAAGAAAATAAACGTGTTGTTTAAGCCACTCAGTCTGTGCTCCTTTGTCACGGCAGCCCTAGCAAGTACACATGGAGTCATGGGGAGGGTTCAGTGCGTTCCTGCAAGTGCAGTGCTCAGAACGGCCTGGTCTGGCCCACGGTGGACGTCGCAGCGCACGCGTGGTCAGCGGCTGTAAGACGGGGCGGCTCAGAGGACGGAAGGAGAAAAGGGGAGCCAAACCTCTGCTGCTCCTCCTGCACCAGCTCTGATTTCTGCGTGGCTGTGACCTCCCCCGGCCACGTGCGTCCTCCCCCCCCCCGGGACACGGCAGGTCGCTCTGCTGGCCGTGGCCCTCACTCTCCCGCACCCGGGCCACGGGCCTCCCATCTGCGGAGCGGAGTCTCCCGGGGGCCGGGCTGAGGCGAGGCGGACCCGGGAGGGCACCCGCGGTGCGGGGGAGGCGGAGACACGGTCACAGCCTGGCGTGATCGGGCTGAGCCGGCGGGGAGGACGGGCCGTGGGAGCCCAGCGGAGGGAGTGAGGATCTGCCTGGAGGACGGGACAGTGAGCAGGGAGGTGGAAGGTGAGCGCGGTTGTCAGGGACGCGCGTTCACCCCAGAGCAGCGAGCGCGAGGGATGGGGCCGACGACCGCGGAGGAAACAAGAGAAAAAACAAGGCCCAAAACTCTGCCCACCGCGAGCTTATAGCCTAGAGGGGCAGTCACAAGAATATAATTGACTTGCAAAAAGTGTTTCAAAGTGTGCCACGGGGAAAGTGTGAGAAAAATAAAGGAGTGTTGATCATTCAAGAGGTCAGGGCGGGAGGGTAACGCGATTTCATCAGCGCGGTCAAGAAACGCGACCCTGAGCAGAAAATTGGCGCCCAAACCCCCATGGCACCACCCGCCGCCTCTGATTGGCTCAAGCCCGGACGAACAAAGAGGGGAGGGACTTGCATTTCAGCTTCTGATTGGGTCTGCCGGCTGTGCATCATGTCCCAGCGGCACGTGCCCGTGGGCTCAAACCTCCAACTGCCTCATCGGTCAGCGAAGGAGGAGGCGCATGCAGCCGCTGATTGGCTGCAGGGCAGGCCAGTGGAGCTGCTGATTGGCTGTGGGGCAGATGCGCGCGGTCTTGGACATCTCTGACCAGCTGCACTGACCTAGGATGCACTGACCAGAGCCTTTCCCGGGCTCTGGCTACCTCTACATTGGCGTCTGATCAAGGATCTGCCCGCCCCCGCCCCCCCACCCCCGGGAAGATACTCCACCCACCAGGACACGCTCTGGCCCCTGGGAAGACCCAGGTAGGGGAGCTGTCACTTTGTGTAATTTCAGCTCAAGTCCCTCCCAACTCTGCAGGAGGGCTTGACCTCAGAGGCTCCTGGTCCCAGTCCTAGCCCAGGAGGGCAAAGGGTGGGGCATGTTCAGGCCAGCTCGAGGGATATGGATGGCATCAGGGCAGGAGCAGACAACAGCAGTGGGTGGTGCTGGGCTTCTCTCTCCAGCTCCTATTCCCCCTCTTCCTGTCCGGTCACAGGCAATGTCCCTCCAGTGGACACTGTCTGTCTGTCCCACCTGGCTGAGCCACAGGAAGGGAGGATGTGCTTGCTAAGCCTCTCTGTTTATTGGTCTTTGTACTGCTTCTTTACCTATCTTGCTTCATAACAGACTCACGGAAGAATAAAAATAAACTCTGAAAGTGAGGGGCTAGACTTCACGTTTGATAAAGCAGCAGACGGGGTCAGGAGTCTAGACACTGTGACTGGGTCCCTTTCTCCAGTTCTGTATACTGGCTTCAGTGTCTCTGGGCGGAAGAGGAGAGTCTCAGGCCTGAAAGGGAAGGACAGCACCTCATGGCCACTTATTTCTGGCTCCAACTGACCCCCCTTTCCAGTGATGTGAGGCTCACCTGATGCTGTCAGAGGGGCTCCCCTTCCACCCAGGAGAGGAAGAGCCTAGTGAGGCTGCCTGACTTCTGTTGCTGAGTCAGGGGCTGGGAAATGGTGGGTCTGGGTGTCCTTTCTCAGGTGAATAGTGGGTAGGTGGGAGGAGACAAGGTGCCTGGCCTCTGTGTTGTTCCTCCAGTCCTGGGGTCTGAAACCAGCGCTCCTTCTTCTAACCACTGTTCAGTTGGTTGTCTCCTGGACCATTTACAGGGTTTATGGTTGTGTTTAGAGGAGAGGGGCAGGTAAAAAATGGGCCAATGCCATCTTGTCTGGACCGGAAGTCTAACGGTCATTGTCTAAGGTTTTATCAGGCAGGTCAATCCATATCACCAGCCTGCCATTATCATAGATGGAAGTCTTACTCAACTGTTTTTTCTGTGGATAAGGAAGTTGGGTTTAGGCATCAGACTTTTTTTTAAGCAACACCAGAACATTCCATTTGTTTATTTAAAGACATTTTGAACTTATGACATAATGCTTTCACCTCTATCATGGCTTGGGTGCTAGTGAATTTGGGGCTGTTTGTGCTTAAACTGGTTTTCATTATTTAATTAGGGTTTTTAGTAGGAATATTATGAGCCCATACCTCCCTCTGTCATCTGAATCTGGACATCCACTTTGGAACTCATTTTGAAGGATGAGAAGGTGTTGGCCCGATGACCTGGTGATGAGCCTTCCTGGAGGAGGGACGTGGGTGCACGGACAGGGAGAGAAGCATCAGAACGGGGTCCACAGAGAATGGCTTGAGGGTCAGATGTGGCCATGGAGGAGCAGACTGGGTGAGATTCAGTGTAACCTAGAATAGAGGTCAGCACACCACAGCCTGTGGACTGTTTTTGTAAATAACATTTTGTTGGAAAACAGCCATATAATTCATTGCACATTGTCTATGGCTGCTTTTGCACAGCAACAGCAGAGTTGAATAGTTGCAACAGAGACCCTATGTCTTGCAAAGGCTAAAATATTTATCATCTGGCCTTTTACAAATAAGGTTTGCCCTTCTCTGACTTGCTCAGAGTTGCAAGAATGTCATGTTGAGAAGCTTGCAAATTATTCTTAGGGCAGTAATTTGACTATGGTCAGCTCTGAGTTTTAGAAAATTCCCAAAATGCTATTATGTGATTTTGCCTGTAGCAGGACACTAAGAAGGCAGAAATCCAAGTAGGAGACAGGTGGGATGGAAAGGGAAGGTTCAGGAGTAGAAAGTGAGGATGTTGGAGGGCAAGTCAGGGACGTGATCAGTGGTGGGGTTTTGAGTAGCCAGTGGGACTGACATGTTGCTGATACAGCTTATGTGACTGTACACACTGTGCCTCTGAACCAAATGTCACTAACTCCTTTCTGTCTGAGGGAGAAGTAACCAGTAGGCACGAAATTTTCACTATGCACCAGGACTGGTGTTTTCCATGCATACCTCTATTTAATCCTCACAGCAACCCTGTGAGATAGGACATCTTGCACCCATTTTGCAGAGCAGGAAATTGGGACACAAAAGGTAAAGTAGCTCACCCGATGTCATGCTCTTAGCATATGAGAAAGCACAGATTTTTTCCCAGGTCTCTCTGATGACAAAGTCTAAGATAATGTCAATATAACAGGAAACTCACATACAGTCTGTAAAGTTATTTCACGTAGGGTGTTAATTCTCCAAGAATCAGCCTTTGGTCTCCCTTCCCATAGAGGACGTTGGATCCTCTGGCTCAGACCAATGCTCTTGTCACTTTCTCACTGGGTCCTGATCTCTGAGTAGTAGCTGGAGGTGTCCTCTGAAGGATTCGTCCCAGGGAAGCTGAGGGAGGCATAATGCAGCTCCTCCTCCATCCCCACGGTGGAGGGCGCCCCCAAAGAGCTTGACGGGTCAGTGGGGCCATGGAACTTGGACCTCTTCTGGCGTTCCTGTGTGGAGAGGAGAGAGGGGGGCCACTGGGGAGGGGGGCCGGGGAAGGCAGAGAGGGTCCACGAAGTGAATCTGATTCTGAGAGGACGTTTATTCACCTTCTATTCTTTCATCAAATGTTTCTTAAGATCCTACTTATTCAGTCAGTGAACACATAGAACACTTATTGATTGATTTCCAGTTCTCCTGAACACTCACACAGACCTATGTGGAAAACACTATTATTTTACCCATTTTACAGACAGAGAAACAAAGTCTCAGGGAAGTTAGGTGCTTCCCAAGGTATCACATTTATTGACCATGAACTCAACCCCAGAGCTCTCTGAGACCTCCTATGTCCTGGGAAGTAGATCCACAGGCAGGGAGCAAAGCAGAGGTGGACCCTGTGACCTCCAATACTGGAGGGGATGAAGACAGAAGCAGACTGGTAATAAACACGCAACTGCAAATTGTGACACCGTGCAGGTAAACAGGAGAGAGTAGAAGAACGGAGGTCTAATCAGGCCCAACCTTGTCCTGTGGAGCTCACAGTGTGGTGGGGAAGCCACGGAAATACAGTCACCACACAGGGTGAAAAGTCCTATGCAAATAGGCCCACGTGGTGTCATGGAAGACAGAGTCAGATGCTGCCTCAACCAGCAAAGATTTACAGAGTACAACCATGTCCTGTTGCAGGCCCATTTATTGGCTCTAGATTTACTGCAACATTTGTCAAAAGAGTCCTTGGCACTCACAGTTTCTACTTCCTCTCCTTCCATTCTCTCTTGAACTCTCTCCAATCAAGAGATCTTCCCCCACCAGGCAAACACATAGGCTTTTGACAAGATCAGCTGTAATACCACTTAGTTAAATTCAAATGGTCATTTCTCAGATCCTATCTTACTAGACCAATCAGCCTTTGAAACAAATGACCAGTCTCTACTTCTTGAAGCCCCATCTCCCCTTGGCCACTAGGACCCGACCCCGTGCTCTCCTGCTCATTCATTCCTCCTCCACGGCTGCTCCTTCTCAGGCTTCTTGCTGTGTCCAACTTATCCCCCTGACACTAAATGCTGGAAGGGGTCCCAAGGCTTTGTGTGTGGACCCCGTCTCTCCTGTGTGGGTTCAGCCACCATCAGACCGTGAAGTGGAGTGCCCCCACATTGAGGGGTCTCCTACGTGGACCCCTCTCCTGAGCTCCAGTTCTTGTCATCTACTTGCCATCTCCACTTGGATGTCTCAGAACCACTTCAAATTTACAGTAACCAAAATGATGTTTGATCCACTCTTAAAAATATACTCCTCCTGCAGGGCTGGCAATTTTAGTCATTGACAATTCAGTTCCTTAAGTTTGAATTTTGGACAACCACGTTAGCATTATCTTTGGCATTTATGACATCTGTGGGGTCATCTTGGACATCCATGAACATTGAACATCCATGACATCCATGGACATCTGTGGAGCCATCTTTGACCTCTTTGATACCTGTCAAGCCGAAGCCATGAGCCATCTCTGCTCATTCCCCACACGCACTGTCACTTCATTCGCAAATACTGCTGGCTTCATCTTCAGGATGTATCCAGAACCCAAGTTCTCCACATGAGAGTCATCATTCTTGCCCAGGACTGAGTCTGTCATCTCTTGCCTGGATCGTTTGCATGTCCTCCTACCTGGTCTCTGCTCTTCTACCCTTCTTACCACATGCTTTCTCACACCGCACATTAAAATGAGTGTCAGTTCATGTCACTGTACTGTTTAAAACATGTAAATAACTATGGTGGCCTGTAGGACCCTGCAATATTTACAGTCTCTGTGTCTCCAAGTTCATTTCCTACCCACCATTACTCAGTTCCCCCTGCCTCCAACTCTGCTGTAACCGCACTGTCCTAAGCGCTGTTTCTCTCACATGTCAGACGTGCTCCAGCCTCAGAGCCTTGGTGTGTGCTGCCCTGTGTTTGGAGTCCTCAATGACTCTCTGAGCTCTCACATTGTCCTCTTCTTTTTCTTGCAGATGTTTGCTCAAAGGCCCCTCTGCAGTCCCCACGACTGTCCCTCCTGATCTCCCACTTCATTTCCTGCTGCAGCACTTACTTCCTGCCTATTTCCTATATATTTGCACTACTTGCTCGTTCATCATTTTCATCCCACTCCCCAATAAATGTAAGTCCTTGATAGCTGGAATGTTTTACATTTGTAAAATACGTGTTCTTAAAAATACAGAAATGGCACAAGCACCTAGAATAATTGACGAGTGGGAGCAGACAGATATTTGCAGAAGGAATGGGTGATTGCTGAGCCTGTGTTCAGAAACCTTACAGTGGTGTCCGCTGTAGTCAGAGTTAAGTAAATTAATGACAGTCATTGCTCAAAGGACGAGCAGGGGTGGGGCCGGTGGATATAGCCATATGAGGAGGAGGGGACGGCTGAGCACCGATCTGAGATGCAGACAGCTTGCCCTGCTTGAGGTGACTGAGAGGCGAGTGTGGGGGGCACAGAGCATTGATGGTGACCCTGGATTTCCTGCCCCAAATGCCAGACCAAGTTGTTTGGATGCTGAGCAGTGTGGAGAAGCAGTGTATTTCCAACTCTGGAAGGATGGGACAATGACATGTTAGGGAGGCGACACTAATGGGCTGGGCAGGGAGATGGGAGGTAGGGCTGCAGCAGGATGAGGAGTAAAAGGGCGCTTGGCTCAGGGGGAGTGTGTGTGTTAAGCTGTGTTCAGGAGAAGCTCAGACACGCTTGTGGCATATGGCACAGGAAGAAGAGATGGTGGACTGGGTGTGATGGGGCCGGGTCTCAGGTTGGGCAATGGGGGCAAGAGTGCCGTTAGTGAGACCGAAAACCTAGCAGGAGGAGCATGTTCGGGTGCGTGTTAACCACGCGCTTCTGATGTTTTGACAGCTGGGGCCTTGCTGACGCCACACAGACTGCCTCTCCCAGGGACAGCAGATATCTAGAGACAGTGGAGGACTTGCCTAAAGTGCACCTTTCCTGTGCAAACCAGTCAATCCAAGGCCCATGCCACCAACCACATCCTTCATCGAGCTCTTACACTCCAGGCCACTATTCTCCTGCCCTAATCACCACAGGGCCAGGTACCAGACAACTAGAGACAGCCCCTAAACCCCAGAGTCTGCTGAAATTATTCAAAGGGGCCAATCCTAAACCTGTCTCCCCCATTCCTTTCCAAGAAAACCACAATCAACACTCTTGCCCACATTGTGCCCTCACTCCCTCTGCCCTCTGTCTGACCCTGGTGCTTCTCCACGTGGCCCGCACGGGGTGCTGATAGATAGGAACAACGATCTTTTCAATGGCGGTGGTCTGATCTGCTGGCCTTGCCACACCTGAATAATACTAAAACCTACGCTGTAAACAGCAGGGCAGGTGACGAGCTCAGCTGTGGGCATGCTGAATGGGGCGTGACTGTGGGCCACCCTGGGGAGGTGTCTGGAGGGCAGACTGGACACTGGGTGCCCCATCACTCACCGGGGAGGTGGGCCCTGGCGCAGGGTGGGTGTCGTTCCTGGCTGCTGCTGGCCTGGCTGCCCTCCTCCTGTGGGTCTTCACCCTGATGGGAGACACCAGGGCCTTTGAGCCTGCTTTGTGCAGGCTGTGGGGTCACTGTTATGAGCCTGGAATGAGTGACTGTGGCAGGTGGAGGGTGGACTTGCCCAGGAGCCTTCGTAACCAGACTTTGTAACAAGGTCCCCCTCTCCCCACCCCACTTACTTCCTGTATGTCTGGGACCTGGAAGTGGGAACAGACCCATGTCTGGCCCTGCAGCTACAGGTTGGATTCTCAACACTACCACACCTCCTGCCCTTGCTCCAGGCCCTCCCACCCCTCCAGATCCCTCCAGCTCCAGGTCCCTCTTCTCCACCTTTGGCCCACACCTGACCCAGAGCCAATGCTCACGTGAAGAAGATGAGGCAGAGACAGACAGCTAGCAGGGCCGTGACACCAGCTCCCCCGATGGCCCCCTTCATCACTCCTGCTCTGGTCTCAAGTTTCCCTGCAGACAAGAGAGACTTGGGGTGAACTCCAATCCTGATAGACAAGCATGTGTCCCCTGCTCTCCAGCACATAGAAAGGGCCCCTCACCTTAGACACTGGCTTTAGCTCCTTCTACCCATCATAGGACCTCAGCCTTTTCCAGATCCATGGGATGGAGGATACAGCCCACTTGATACCTCCTGTCCAGCCCCACAATCCTGTCCAGGAAACCTCATTTCCTCTAGCACCCAGGTTCCTCTCCACCCTGGGTCTCTGCAACAGACCCCAGACCTGGCCTCAGAAGGACCATGAAGCTCTGGGCCCCCTTGGCATTCCAAAGAGAGAGAGACAGGGAGAACTGTAGGATGCTGACAGACTGTCCCCCTCCTTTCTTCCCCGGGAGGGTGTCTGAGTTTCCGCTCTGGCCCCATCTCTCAGGGTCACAGCTGGTCCTTTGTGCCTCCAGAGGAACTGGGAGTGGGGTGGGCAGGGAGGTGGTTCTCTGGGCTTCAGGTCAGAGCCGGACAGCTCTTCTGGACCTGCCTGGCTGTGCCTCCTGGGATCCCAACACCCAGAGTCAGGGATATGTCTCCAAGCATCACACGGCATCAATTTGGTAAACACTACTGAGGGAACTGGGAATTATCCCTGCCCCAATGGTGCTCCCTCTCCAGTGAAGGGACCAGATGCCATTCTCAAAGGGAAGAGGGCTGTGGAGACAGCAATGGTCTTTGGACAGAGGTCAGAGTTATGGGCGGAGGGATTGACAGTAAATAATATAATGCCCCAAAGAAATTTTTAGGGCAGTGAAATGATTCTGTTTCTATATGATACTATTCAGGTGGATGCATATCATTATGCATTTGTCAAAGCCTATGGAATATACAACACCAAGGGTAAACCCTAATGTCAACTGTGGACTTCAGGTGACAATGATGTGTCAGTGTAGGTTCACTGATTATAATAAATGTACCACTCTGGTGGGGGATGTCGATGATGGGGGAGGATGTGCATTTGTTGGAACAGAGGGAATATGGGAACTCTTTTTACCTTCCACTAAATTGTGTTGTGAACCTAAAACTGCTCTAACAAATTAAGTTTTATTTCAAAATGCCCTCAAATTGTTCAGTGAATGGAGGAATAAAGAGCGTTACTTGGGATATGAAAAGAGGAAGTTGTTGGTCACTCTCCAAATATCCTTGACTAAGAAACTCGATGGGGCTACCTGTGTCTAACTGTAGGCCTCTCCTGCAACCATTTGACTCTGAAAGTCCAGACCAAACCTAGCACAGACCCTATACCAGTAACAGCCCAGCGGAGGCCTACCTGGGCCATCTCCAAGGGAGACACCGATTGGTGGGTTCTGTGGACCATCTAGGACAGGAGGAGAGGATTTCCCTCTTTAGTTGGGGGGGTGACATAAGGGTAGGCACTCCTCCCCTACCCCAGAAGCCATAGAAATGCAAGAGGGACAGGACTTGTGTCCTTCCAGGTCTCCTACTCAGCCAGGCCTCCAGGACACAGCCACCAAGTCTCCCCAGCCACAGCCCCCCTGTTCCCCTCCACAGCATTCCCACGCCCTCAGGGCCAGGATGTCCTGACCCAGCTCTCACAGGATACGTCGAGCTGGATGGTTCTCTCTGTGATCACACCGGCTCCGGGGAACTTCACCTGGCAGGTGAGGCTGGTGCCGTGGTCCTGGGGCCTCGGGGTGAGAGTAAGCACCGAGGAGCGGGTGGTCCTGGGGCCCAGGGAGGTGGGGGCAGCTGACGTCCAGGAGAAGATGGGGGGCGTCCCCTGCTCACAGGCCCAGGGCACAGAGCAGGTTAGGTTCTTGGGGTGTCCAGACTCCAGTTTCCCCAGGAGGAGGATGTTGGGCGTGTGGTTCAGGGCTGGGGAGGAGAGAGGGACACGCAGGATCAGGAGGGAGGGTCCAAGGTGCTGCCCTGATGGGAGCTCAGGCTCTGGTCCAGCCCCTCCTCTGAGCCCAACAGGCTTCACCCCAACCCCTCCCAGGACTGGGGTCCCAGCCCAGCCCTGCCCTGTGCCCCCACCACCTCCCCTGTGGGCACTCCTGGAGCCCCAGCCTTACCCGTCACACGCACAGACAGCTGGTGATATTTGTAAGTCCATTTTGTTGTTCCTCTCTCTAACCGAAAGAAGTATGACCCATTGTCTTTCCTCCTGGCATCTGTGATACTCAGGGAGCAGTTCTTTCTCTGGAGATCACCGAGGAGGTGGAATCGGCCTTGGGTCTCCTTCTGCACTTTTCGAGTTGGGTTGTTTGTGGCCACTGGAGCGTCCTGGAGTTCTTTGGCTCCTTCCCGGAACCAGTAGCCATGAACAGGGTCGGTCCTGTAGTGGTAGTTTTGGGGATGGAAGAATGTGCAGGGCACGAGGACACACAGACCCTCCTGCACCATCACCGACTCATTCACTTCTAGCCGATATCTCAGATCCTGAGCCAGGGCCCCTGTGGGGAAACAGGGGTCAGCTTGGCTCAGCCCCCACGGGCCCTCTCCCCGAGGCCATTCACCTGTCCACAGCAGGGGCAGCAGCAGCGGCGGCAGCATCTCTGAGGCGGAGGCTCCTGGGCTCCCTGCGCCAGCAGGGAAGGGGAAGGCGAGTGGAGGGGAAGGGCTGCAGGACCCATGGGGAGCTGGGGAGGAGCACGAGACCTCGGCAATTCAAAGAAGAGGAAACTGGGACCCAGAAGTGGTCAGAGTTCACGCCCTGCTCACAGAGCTACAGAAACCCTGTGGCCCAGAGACCCCAGAGACCTGTCCAGGGAGGGATAAAGACCACATCTGCCCTCCCATCTTGGGCGCTTCACTCAGGCACCAGAGCCTGAATCATACAGCTGGGTCCTGCCCACCAGTCCTGTGGACCTTCGCAGATGTCCTCCTGTCCTTGGAGGGGCTCACTGTGGATCTCTGGGTCTTGAGAGAATGGCGAATGTCCTAAGGGTCCCGCTGCCCAGGCTGCAGTGACTTTGGTGCCTGTTAGTTTGCACCAGGAAGTGGCCCCTTCCTGGTCTGCCCTGAGGGAGTCTCAGTGTGGTGTAGACCTGAGGTTTTCAGTTGGGGCCAATTCTGCCCCGTGGACATTTGGTGTCTGCTAGACATTTTCTGTTTACAGAACTTGGCAGGGGGTGAGTAGTGGGTAGAGGCCTGGGATGCTGCTAAACATCCCATGTGGCACAGGACAGGCCCTGCAACAAAGGGTCATCCAGCCCCAAATGTCACCAGTGTGGAGATTGGGGAACCCCACTGGACACCCTAGAGCAGTCAGTTCTGCCAGGTGTGGGTGCTGGACGTTCGGTGTGGGCACAGAGATGAGGAAGGGTCTTAGGCGAAGTGTTCATTTGCTCACTCACTCAACAAACACAGGATGAGACTCTGCTCTGTGTTGGAGCTGGAGGCAAACATAGCAAACCTCGTTCATGCCCTTGAGATGCTGGTATGCGGGGCAGGGGAGAGTCAGAAGAGCCACCTGGAACTGTGCGCAGAGGCAGAGAGGTGGAAACACAGGCAGGCCTGGGGTCTGGTCGCTCTGTCTGGCCGGTCGCTTTTGGACACGAGCAAACAGACTAGCACAGTCTGTCCTCTCAGGGGACAAGAGGGAAGATTCCTAGCTATGGGACCCTGCTGTGGGCGGGGGCTTTCCCTAGGCTCAGGTGGGGGGGGGGGCAAAGGCTGTAGGGGAGGGGCAGGGGTGGAAGGGCTCTTCTCACGCCCCAGCCTTCTCCCTGCTCAGGGGACACTTCCCGGTGAGGGCATTCTCGGCTGGCCTCTAGGCATCCTGACTTTTCACCTTCCCTTCCCCTGCCCTGCCATGGGTACTCACCCTGTCACCCCCCTGGAGGCCATACTTGCACCCATCAATGGCTGCTGTGATCTGAATGTTTGTGTCCCCCTAACATTTATATGTTCAAATCCTAACCCCTGAGGTAATGGTATTAGGAGGTGGGGCCTTTGGGAGGTGATCAGGACATGAGGGTGGGGCCCTCTTACAAAAGGGGCCTCAGAGGGCTCCCTGGTCCCTTCTACCATGTGATGACACGGGAAGAAGGTGCCTTCTGTGAACCAGGAAGCAGGTCCTTACCAGACACTGATTCTGCTGGTGCCTTGATCTTGGACTTCACAGTCTCTAGAACTGTGAGAAATAAATTTCTGGCATTTATAAGCCTCCCAGATATTTTGTTGCAGCAGCCTAAACAGGCTAAGATACTGGGCTATGTGGGAAAGCACTCAGGGCTTGGAATCCAAGAGCCCCTGGCTCAAATCTTGGCTCCACCGCTTTCTAGCAGTATGACATCAACCAATCCTCAATCTTTCTGTGCCTCAGTTTCTAGCTTTATAAAACAGGGTAAGGAATCCCTTCCCACGTGGGTTTTGTTAGTACTAAGGCAGTGACACATGTAAGTGGCTCAGCGGACCCTGGGCTAGAGAACAGTGCTCAGTGCTGGCTGATTTCCTCCTTCTGGAGCAGGTGTGCCTGGCTGGCAATTTCCTCTGAGGGTGGGCGTGGGGAGTCCCAGAGACCACAGCATCCACCTAGTCTGTGCCTCCCTGCTGCTCAGTCCTGCTCCATGGATCCCCAGCCTGGGGTCCCGGGCACTGCTGAGCCCCCAGACTCTGCTCTTGGTGCCCCATGGTCCATGCCCCTCCCTCCAGCACCCTTGTGAGCCCCTGGCCTCCAGCCTCCCAGCCCTCGTCCCGTCTTACTCACCCAGTGCTCTGTCTCTCCCTGCCTGAAACCCATCCTTAGTTCCCAGACCATAAACACCACCTAGCTCAACCCTGTGTCCTCCTCCACTTGCCTCTCCTGACAACAGTCCCCTTTAGGTATCCTACACCATATGCAGTTCCCAAAACCTGCTCAGCAGGATCACAACCCATTGTCTTTGTACATCAGGGTCTCCCTTCACATCAGGGAACCCCAGTGTATTCTTGAGGATTTTCCAAAGATACAGAACCAATAGGAGATATACAGACATATAGAAAGAGATTTTTTATGAGGGATTGGCTCACACGACTATGGAGGTTAAGACGTCCCTCTGTCTGCCATCTGCAAGCTGGAGACCCAGGAGAGCGGATGGTGTGAGTTCCAGTCCAAACCCAAAGGCCTGAGAACCAGGGGAGCCTGTGGTGTGTGTCCCAGTTCAAGTGTGAAGGCCTGAAACCAGGAGCTCTGAGGAGTGGGCAGGAGACAGCTTTGGTTGTTCCAGCTCAAGCAGGGAGAGCAAGTTCACCCTTCCCTCCAGCACCCTTCTGTCACCTGGTCCCTCTCCCCAGAGAGCCCCAGTCCAAGGCTCATGCAACGAAATGAGGTAGTCAGAGAGAGAGAAACAGAGACAGAGACAGAGAGACAGGCATGTGATGCCAGACCCTTATGAGCTCCCACGGGAACTGCCATGGTTTGTGGAATTGGCAGAGGGACCTCTCCTGAGCCCTCTCTCCGACCGTCCTCCCTCACCACGCGAGGGTTGGGCTGGATACACGCAGCAGGGTCAGTACAGGTTCACATGAACACGTGCTTGAATAAACAGGTGGGCGCTGTTCCAAACCCGCTTCGCCATCCACAGTACAACAGCGCCCCGATGTGGCCCCCACGTCAGCCTTTGCCTTATGGATGCCGAGGCTCACCCCTGTGGCTGGTTCTCACTTTTCGCGTGCTCTGAGTAGCTGTAGGGATGTATCCCGTGCTGCCTGACGTCATGCGGAGTCGCCATCTACTCTTTCTGCAGATGGAAGAGCAATTTGTGTTCGATTTGAATGCAGAAAATGGGTCTGGCCCTGCATGCTGAACAGTTTTGTTACAAAACTGCCATGGAGTGTAGCGCCATGGAAAGTTTTCTCTCTCTCTCTGCAGAACTTCCTGGAATGATGCTTTTTAGCAACCTCCTATCCAATCCAGAGCAAACCAGAGGAGAACCTCCCGTGAAACCTCAACACAACAAAAGACGGTAAGTATGTTCTCCGCTGTTGGGGTCACCTGTAATTCAGAGGCTGTAGTTCAGCATGTGGCCACCAGATGACAGTCACCAGCCTCAATATCGTGTCCTTTCCAACCAGAGCCCTTGGGTCAGGTAAATGGTCATGTGAGATGTGTGGAATTAGCTGGAAATTACCAAGACAAAGCTCTTACTAAGCATTTAGTATTAATTAATTACTGTTCTAAGTGCTTTATCTAAAAATAGGTCTTTTGAGCCTTATGAGGGTGTAGGCCAAAAATATGCCACCCCAAAATATAACTGTAGGAGACCAGAATATGCACCCAAATGTGCCTGTTTGGCATCAGGATTATTTTGAGCTGATTATTTTCAGAAGCTGCAGACACAGGAGAAGCTCTAAAAGCCAGAGTAGAAGTTACCTTTTTGTAAGAGAAAATTGTCAAGGAATCTCCATTGGTAAGGTCTCTCCCTCTGTACCAGGAAGAGCAGGATGACTGTCACTAGCCAGAGACGCTTGTCAATGAAGGCCCCAACCTAATCTGCACAACCTTGCTCTCATTACCAGTATGTTTCCTGACTGCACCCCCAAAACCTGCCTTCCTGACACCCTTCTTTGTTTCAGTGGAAGATGGTATTTAAGCCTGAATTCACAGCCACCTCTGAGAGATTTACTCTTTTTACCTGGGTATGTCCCCCATGTACACAGGGTATACTTGTTGTAAACCTTCTGTTCGTTTTTCTCTTATTAGTCTGTCTTTTGTCCCAGGGGCCTTTCTCAGCTCAGAGCTATGAAGATTAGAGAGTAGACCCTCTTGTCCATAGTTTCAAAAGTGTTTCTTTTTTTTTTTTTTACCCATTAGACAATACTTATTTATTTAATGCCTCAAAGCTTAAAAGCTAGCTTTCACAAATACGTAAAATAAAATTGACTTACTGTAAGACTCCCTGCTATTCTATATTACAGGATATCTCTTTTCCCCAATGGTCTTAGTAAATATGTTGCCGCCCAACCAGGTTCATTTGCCTGATGCACAGAGAAGAGCCAATGTACTGAGACAGTCAGAATTGCAATGGAGAAAGAGTTTTATTTCATATAGCACTAGGCAGGGAGAACAGAGAAATTTCTCAAATATGCCTCCCCGAGAATTTGGGAGACAGGGTTTTTAAAGACAGTTTGGCATAGGTAATTGAATCTGCCAATTGGCTGAGTTGGGGCAGAACCATAGCGTTGTAGAAATTGTCTTCTTTGCTGACCAGGTTCTTGGATGGGGGTCACAAGACCAGTTGAATCAGCTCCTCAGTACAGGCCACTTGTCTGGGTGGGTCAGCCGTTCCACTGGAATGCAGGACCCGGAAGATACCTCAGAAACTACCCCTAGGTTTCAAAAAGGTGATATTATCTATGGAGAAAGCTAAGAATCTTTATGAACACCAGCTATGGGGATAAAGTTAAGAATCTTTATGGACAACAGCTATGGGGAGAAGTTAAGAATCTTTATGACCACCAGCTGCATGGCTCCAGAGTGGCAATTATAGAGAAGCAAACAGGGGGACAGTGACTAATTATTATCATTATTTTTAGCTAGGCCCTTGCCACAGATCTCACCCTGCACCCCGTTATTGACATGTATGAAGGGCGGTTTCAAATATAACTCACGTAACATACAGTTGACACATTTAAAGTATACAGTTCATTGCTTTTTAAGTATATTCACAGAGTTGTACAACCATCACCACAATCAATTTTAAAACATTTTCATTACCCCCCAAAGAACCCTGTACTCATGAGCAGTCACACCCCAATTTCCCATTCCGTCCCTGCCCCAGGCAGCCACACTTCCTAGCTCTATAGATTTGCCTATTCTGCACACTTTGTATAAGTGGAATCATACAATTGTTGTTTTTTGTGTCTGGCTTCTTTCATGTAGCATAATGCTTTCAAAATTCATCCATGATTTAGCATGCATGCATATCACTGCTTCATTCCTTTCTATGGCTGGATAATATTCCTGTGCATTGGATAAACCACATCTTGTTTATCCATTTGTCAGTTGATGGACATCTGGGTTGTTTCCACTTTTTGGCTACTGTGAATAGTGCTGCTAAAAACATTCATGTGCAAGTTTTTGCAAGGACACATGTTTTTATTTCTCTTGGGTAGATACCTCAGAGTGGAGTTACTGGGTCGTGTGGTAACTCTGTGTTTAAACTTTGGAGGAACTGCCAGACGTTTTCCAAAGTATCTGCACCATTTTACATTCCCAGGAGAAGTGTATGAGGGTCCTGATTTCTCCATATCTTCACCAACACTTGTCTTTTTGATTGCAGCCATCCTAGTGGGTGTGAAGTGGTATCTCATTGTGGTTTCAATTTGAATTTCCCTGAGGACCAATGATGTTCATCATCCTTTCATGTGCTTTTTGGCCATTTCTATATCTTCTGCAGAGAAATGTCTATTCAGATCTTTTACTCATTTTTCATTGAGTTTTTTTGTCTTTTTATAGTTGAGTTGTGCAAGTTCTTTGTTTATTCAAGATATAAGTCCTTTATCATATATGATTTGTGGGTTACTTTTCTAAAAGCAGGTGCATAGCTATAAGCCTTTCATAATTTCCTCAGATAACATTTTTTGGCAAATATATTAGTTTATTAGGTTTCATTATAGGATCCTTTAATGTGTACTTGTAAAGGTCCACACAAATAAAACATGCTCACAGTAATCAGTTTTGGGTCACCTAGATCATCTCACATCTGTTTCTATCTGTAATTTTCAGGATATTTAAGTGACAATGGCTCTGAGGTTGACATATCAAAAGGTGAGCTGTCAAAAGATTCTCTGTTGAAAGACAGAAAGGCTGTCTCAAACTTGGAATGACAGTTCATCAGAACGTGAAAGGGAAACACAGATGTTAAACCGTTCTTTGAAAAATGAATTTCATGGGGAATAACTGCAAATACTTCAATGGAAATGTGCACACCCACAAAGCCATCTTTTTCTTAGTTCCAAGTGTAAATACTGAAAATTCTGAGAAGGTCAAAAGCTCTGGGAACATTAGGAAAAACGTTCTCTGCAGCACGGGGCTCGGACTCGAGAGCAGAGTTCCCTGCACAGCACTCACTGCTGTCCCCTGCAGAACTGTTCACCCAGGTCCTGCTCCGTAAGGTTCCCCACCAGCATCAGTGTTATTTCACAGCCAGTGAGTTTGTACAGAGAACATAGTAGCCGTATGGAACACATCCTGTTAGGGTATGGTCTTAAGTTTTCTCAGGCTGCCAGAAGAAAGTATTATAAACTGTATGGCTTAGACAGATAACAGAAGTTTATTTCTCACAGTTCTGGAGGCTGAAAGTCCAAGATCCAGGTGCTGGCTGGTTTGTTCTCTTGTGAGGGCCTGTTTCTTGGACTGTAGATGCCTCCTTCTCACTGTGTCCTCACATGGAGGAGAGAGAGAGCAAGCTCTCTGGTGCTGGGCCTTCTAAGGGCACTAATCCCATGATGGGGACACCACCCTGTTGACCTCATCTAACCCTAATCGCCTTCCGAAGGCCCCATCTCCAAATACATCACATGAGGAGTTAGGGCTGCAACATAGGAATTTGGGGGGGACATAAACATTCAGTCCATAACAGGTATATTACTGAAACCTTGGTATTCCCGCATGCTATTAGTTTAGATCAATGAGTAATCATAAAGGAAAAATATATCTATACAGGAATTTTTTATAGCAAAGTCCCTGCTCATTTTACAATATTCTCAGTTTTTATTGCAAGGAACAGAAATCGAAATCAGTACCTTAACCTGAAGAAGAAGAGAGTTCGTATTTTGGTTTTTTGTTTGTTTGTTTGTTAGTTATTGCTCCCAGGAAGTAGGAAATCAGAGGATTTCCCCTGACTTGAGCTCAGCTTGGTGTCGGTGTCCAATGCATGCCACCCTCAGGACATTGTTTCCTTCCCTCTAAGTGCCGGGATGTGGGAGCTGAGTCTGCTCATTCTCGGGCTCCTGATGTTCCTGCACTGTGAGGTCTCCCAGGAACTCATGGCTGGGGCCATCTCTGCAGCTGAGGGGGAAAACAACATGTCTATCCTGTCAGCTCCAACAGCATCTTCTTGATCGCCTCGAGGAGTCACATCCAGCTCTGCTCCTCCATGTTTTTATGACTAAAGATGTCGACTGGAGTTTGAACTTCTGGTTTTTCCAACACTTGATCTTCATGATAAGAAAGCTTCTGAGGGTGTGTTGGGCACGTTGTCAAAGAAAGGTATGGTTTTTCCAAAAGTTTTCATCTCTGACTTTAGTCTGACACTTAGATTTTATTTCTAGTTTCTAAAAGGAAATATGAAGTAACATCACTTTGGAATGAAAACAAGTATGCTTTAAAGCTGAAATAGAGAAAGTGTGTGGAGCTGCACATGGACTTAGTGGGAAATTGTGCTGTCATTGGTTAGGAAGTTCTGCTGAGTATTTGGGATGGGTGTTATGTAGCACATACATTGAGGTCCCTCCGTCATGGAATATGTTAACTTTTAGGTAATTTTTATTAATAGTGTAGGGAGTGAACAACAAATCTCTGATTCAAGCACAAAGAGTACATACACTCGCTTTATATATTATATGTTTGTGTATAATATACCATTTTATTATGTATGTCGTAATCTACACTATAAGTGCAATATAAATCATTCCTAAACATCCCCACTTTCTCCATCCAAAGGTCATTTTACAAAAGCAGAACAGGAGTTGCACACAAAGAATATCACTTAGGCTGAAAAACTGTGGCAATGAAATACATGGTTGGTGAGTTTTGTCATAATTAAATTTTTATGTTTTAATTCATGCAGGTAGCACAACCATTAGATTCAGTTTAGAATAAGGAATTTAAAAATCAACTAACATCATTTTTTTTTTGGTTAACTTTCACAGAAATTCCAGAATGAATATAATTATGAAGCAGCAAGTGGTAACTTGGTAACTGTGGAAAGACAAAGGCTCCTTCAGGCAGAAAATGTGAAATATCAGCCCTTGTAAAGATGCTCTTTTTGGTTTTTTTTTTAATTTATTTTTTTTCTTTTAATTTAGTGAACCTTGTTCATAATAATAAGTTTTGGCAAACATGTTAGTCAGGTTCTCTAGGAAAACATAGCCAATAAGGGACACACACACACACACACACACACACACAACAAATATGCACAGAAAGAGAGAGACAGAAAGATTGGAGTTTAGGAATTGGCTCACGTGATTGTTGGCAAGTGCACAGTCTGTAGGGTGCCAGCAGGCTGGAAATTCAGAGAGGGTCTCTATATTGCAGTCTTGAAGGACACTGCCTTCTTCTTCAGAAAACCTCAGACTTGGCTCTTAGGGTCTTCAACTGACTGGATCCAGGCCCACCTGTCACTGGGACAGCCTTGACAAAGCGATGGAAAAACTTTAACAGTTTTTTTCTTTTCTTTCTTTCTTTTAACAATTTTCTTAGGATTCATTCTCTAGAAACACAGCTGCTCAAGGATACAGGAAGTCCCAAAGGCTAGAGAGGCCCACGTGACCCCCTGCCAGGTGACAGAAGACCTGCGCCCAGCCCATGCAGGCCAGAGCCAGAGGGACCTCCAGTTACCTCTAACTCATGACATTATAATATAACATGTCGTTACAATACTAAAAGTCACGCCCCCAAGTGAGAGTCGCCACCACTTTCTGTGCATGTGCTGTATGAATGAGCATGTACATGATCTGCGTCTGCACGTCTGTACCGGCTCACACACCTCCCCCATCCTGTATCCAACTCTTCAAAACTCCCACTGCTCCCTTTGCTCGGGAGAAGGTGCTTTTAAAGCACAAACTCACCCTTCTCCATTCTTCGGGCAAGGGATTAATCCCTTACCAATGGGATATTCTTTCTTTGCAGCTGATACAAAGTAGGGAAAGGACATGGTTTTTGGATAACAGGCCCATATGAGGGAGGGTGCTGTAGCCTGAATGTTTGTGTCCTCCCCAGTATTTATATATTGAAACCTAATCCCAAGACAATAGTGTTAAGAGATAGGGCCTTTAGGAGGTGACTGTGTCGTGAGGGCTGTGCCCTGGTGGATGGGATTAGTGTATAAAAGAGGCCCGAGGAGCTTGTTCGCCCCTTCTGCCTTGTGAGGACACGGGGAGAAATTACCATCTATGAAGCAGAGATGAAGCAGGCCCTCACCAGACACCAAATCTGATGATACCTTGATCTTGGACTTCTTCGCATCCAGGACTGTGAGAAATAAATTTCTGTTGTTTATGAATTACTCAGTCTAAGGTATTTTGTTATAGCAGCCTGAATGAACAGAGGGTAATCTATCTGCTTTACTCAAAGTCAACTGATTATAAATATTAATTAAACATCAAAAATACCTTTACAGCAACATCTAGACTGGTGTTGACCAAACAACCAGGCAACATAGTCTAGCCAAGTCAACTCATAAAATTAACCACCACATTAACCATTACAAAAGTGAAGTTCATTTTTAAAAAATATAATGAGCTACAGCACATCTACAAAGGATTCTCACTGTCAAGTGAAGAGTATAATATTGGCACTTCCTAATGAGGTCAATTGCTTCAAAAATGTAAACAGAAATTTGTTGAGTGCTTTTTAATAGCCCTTATGACAAGAAGAGAAAAAATAATTTATATTTCTTCTACCACTGAGCTGCCTTGGTTGATATATATATATGTATATATGTACACATCCAGACACACACACCTACATGTGGTATATGTACATTTATGGTATTGTATGCATATATGGTAGACAAGGGCTGTCCGGAAAGTATCCAGCCATGGACTATGAAAAATTATATTAACAATGACTGAATACTTGCCAGATAGCCCTCGTATGTATATAAAAACCATTTATCTAATTTGTGTCTCTATAGAGCTGCTTAATATATAGGTATATATAAAGTCTCTTTTATAGGTACATATATATAGTCTATTCCATAGGTGTGTACATATAAACTCTAATTATATATACAAGTTGGAAAGAGAGAGAAAGTAAACTAGTGGTCCTGGGGAATGGAGGGACATTGGCTTGGGGGAGTGACAACTAAAAGTGCAGGGTTGGTTCTTTTTGTGCTGTTGAGAGTGTTCTAATATTGATCATAGTGATGGATACACAACTTTGTGAATATACTAAAACCACTGAATTTTACACTTTAAAAGTGTATCTGAATTATATCTCAATAAAGCCATTACCAAAATAAAGCTGATGAAGAGTTCTGCGTTAAGGGTAAAACTTTCACACTTTTATATGTACATTCATATAAAATGTACAGTTTTAGATAGACAGAAAAATTGAGAAGATGGTACAGAAGTTTCCTATATATCCCTCATCCAATTCTCTCTGTGATTAATAGCTTACATTACTATGCTGTATTTGTTTCAATAAATATATCAATATTGACACATTATTTTTAAGTAAAGCCCATAGTTTATCCAGGCTTCCTTATTTTTACCTAATGTCCTTTTTCTGTTCCAGGATCACATCCCTGGGATGGGATGCCACATTATGTTTAGTTGTCTTGTCTCCTCGGGTTCCTCTTGGATGGGATACTTCCTCAAGCTTTTCTTGTTTTTGAGGACCTTCATGGTTTTGCAGGATACGCCTCTGTCGGAATTTGCCGCTACTTTTCTCATGTTTAGACTGGAGTTATGAGTTTGGGGGAGGAATTCAGCTGCTCGTTTTGTTCTCACAAAAACAATCACTCAAGCTTGCATCTGGGCTCAGTAGCAAACCACAAAAGTACTGAGACTGATTAGGAATATTGGCCGGGTCTATGAGAGGCCCACGTTGTGATGTTTATGCTAAAGGCTTTTCAACATTAGCTTTGGATCAATCTTAAAGTTAATCATTAGTAAGAAGAATGAATAATAAAGTTAATCATTAGTAAGAATAATAGATCATGAGTAAGAAGAATGAATAATGATTCTATGACCTGTGTTAAACAGAGATAGACCTTATATTTTCAACACACACATATGCCCCTTACACACTAAATCTGATTATCTATAGTAGTTATCACTTATATGTATTTAATAATAATGTTTAAATCATGAAAAAAACATTAACATTATATTCAGAAGATATATTACACTTGTGACTTTAGAGTTCTTTTATGGGTTTGATTTTTGGAACAATTTAAAAAATAAATAAATTCAGATTTTATCTAACTTTCCAACTGATAGATTCTGTGCCATATGAATATGAAACAGATCGCAGATAAAGGTAAGCTGATCAAGTGTCTGCTGAAAGACAAGGGAATTTTTCAGGCCTAAAATTTTGGAGGTATTCTCTGGAGCTCTAGAGGTATCGGAGTTCTGGAATTGATATGACATTTTCAGCAATTATTGGAAATTTTTGTTTAATGAAAATTAGTTCTACATTTACAATGAAAAGCACTTGCACACACACAGACACACGCAAGAGTCACACACATACACAAAGCCCAGTGAAAATGCACAAGGGGTGAAGAAGGATTCGATGATTCTGGACTCTTTAAGAAATAAAAACAGGCAATTGTTTCCTTTTACATATAAGCAAAACATCCAAAGAAACTCATTTCAATTCGGTTCAGAAATGATTTTCAGAAAAGCAGTTGAATGTATATAAAAATGAGTCAGATATTTTTCTGAAATATATTTATGTAGGAGGGAGGAGAGTTAGTGCCACATTTTAAAATAAAAGTCTTAAGTGCAACTAGCAAAAATGCAAACCTGATTCAATTTTGTAGAGTGTATAAAATAAACTAAACACCACCTCTTTTTGTCTTGCCTATTTTCAGGTTATTCTGGTCACTCCAAAGTAAGTTTAAGCTCTAAAGGTAAGGTGGCCAGAGAACCGTGGCTAGACACAGGGATTTCCAGGCATAGAATGCGTGTTAATCAAACCTTGGCAAATACAAGGAATTCTTCTTAGTAATTATTGAGAATATGAAGTGCATGGAAAAATAACGTCTAATGAATAAGAAAGAGCATATGAATACATATGCAAAAAACTCTTTCTCACTGTGCAAAAAGCCCATTTGAATTTTTTGGGAGGGTCAACTGCATTGAACTGATGAGAATGTGCTCTCTCTAGAGACAGATTTGCATATGGAAATCACTTATCAGGACAGGTTTTCGAAGACTTACAGTGCTTGGCCATTTTCTGGCTCCATGATCTGGATCTCCATGGGGCTTTGCGGCTGCTTTCACAGCCTCTCCCACAATATGCAAACCAGGCACTGTCTAGGAACCACCACAGTGGAATTAATGTTCACATAAAACACCATAGTTGTTTCCTATCCAGCATGACAGTATGATATTTTGGCTTTGTATAATAAAAAAATGCTTTGACTTCTGTTGTCTGGGAAATCTGAGGGATACACCTGGCTTTTTTTTTTTCTTTCAGAATATTACAGGGGTACAAACGCTTTGGTTGCCTATATTGCCTTTGCACCACCCGAGTTAGAGCTACAAGCATGCCCATCCCCCAGACAGCACGCACCACACCTGTTAGGTGTGAATTTCCCTACTCCCTCCTCCTCCCTACTAGGCCTGGCTTTAAATGGATTCCAGGGTTCAGATGATAGAAGAGCTGTTCTCTCTGCTTGCATTTTGTTGTTGTTGTTTGTTATTGTTCTTGTGGTTGTTCCTTTTATTCTGCCTGGTTTCAGTTCTCAGGCTTATGAAGGTAGAAACTGTGATGTCCACTTTGCAGGTGAGGACACTGAGGCCCACAGAGATCAGGTCATTTTCCTGCTGAGGTGGAGTCTGTGGATCCCACTGCCCCATGAAACCCCCTTACATCTGTGCAGCCAACTCAGCTTTCCCTGTTTTGGTCAGGGCGCCCCCTGCTGCTCACCCAGAGAGTTACAAGGATCCCTGCACAGATCTCCTGCCTCAATCCATCGTCATTGACCCCTAGATGCTTCCTGACACCTGCTTCAACTCTGTCACTCAGAGACTAGCCTATCCCAAAATTTACAATCTCACTAAATAGAACTGATTACTACAGGACGTGGTTATTACTATTGATACCATTATTAGTGATGTTATTACTATTGTCAATGTCATTATTATTTTTCCTCACTCCACTCCCCTCTTCTCTGGGAGCTGATTGGGTACCTGCCTCTCACTTGCTCCATCCAGTTCTTACTTCTACCCGCAGGAGGTTGCATGCCAGCATCAGGGTTGCTGCATCACACAACTCCATGGCTCCCCCAGTGGTGTGATGCATCTGGGGTGATGGGGTTTGCCCAGACAGGGCCACAAGGAGTGGGGCTGGGGGCTGTCAGAATCCCACCCTGTGTACGTTCCTCAAGGACCCCAGGGGACCATTCCTTGGTCTCTAGGCCTGACGAACAAGGAGGAGTGGCTGTTTATCAACGTCCGCTCTGGCTGCACCAGGCAGACCTTTGACCTGGGAGGGACTGTGACAGTCTGCTCTCTTGATAAGAAGGTACAAAGCTGGGCTCCAGGAAGAGGATGAGGACTCCTTGGGGCTGCTCCCCAGTCTAACACCTGCCCCTAGGGGAGCACTCGATGTGGCCACTCCTGAATGAAGAGACAGGGTTGGGGACAAGATGCTCCAAGTCATGGGGGATTCTAGATAGGATGGATCAGGTCCAGCTCTGGGGTCCACCTGAGGGAATAAGAGTGAATCTTTGAAGCTCAAGGTATCCTCCAAGCCTGCACTACCTCCTGAGAGCAGGGTCCTCGTGTGTTTTATTGCATTAAACAGCTGGGTTCATGCCCTGAGCTCTGAATGAATTAGCACTTTAAATCTCCACCCTTGGGTGTGATTTTTACTATTAAAATGCAGAAAAGTTACTATAAGTTGGAGCTTAAGCCTGACTGTGTCTGCACCTGTGGGGGCTCTGGGAGAGTCCCTAGCCCTCTAAAGCAGGAACTTGTGTTTAACAGGTTTTTGGTCTCTTGCTTCTAATTGGCTAGAAATTCAGCAAAGCCTCAGCTTGAGGACAGAGCCTCTGCTCCCCTCCTCTGGAGCACATCAAAAGAGGAAAACAACCAGTCTGCATGTCTCACAGCCTGCATTCTCCCTTAGAGGCCCTATTGTTTACAATTGTGTTTGGTTGAAAGTAATAAAGTTCTGCCACCTCAGTCCTGATAGTTCAGACCAGGCATCATGTACAGTCTAGATAGGAGGGAGGGACATTTTTCTGCAATGACTTAGCACAAAACTCTATCTAAAATCGATGCTCCATGTTGGTGTCATCAAATAGATCCAATCAGATGCTCTCTGTGGAAGAGGTTGCTGGTCTCCCCTCAATATCCATCCCCACTTTTTCCTTAGTTATAAGGGCCTTACGTACACAGGAGCCCAGCTGAAAGAGACTTTACATTCTAAATTTTCCAGCTTCCCCTGCAGTTAGGTGTGGTGAGCTGTAAACATAACTGTTGTGAGCCATTCTCAGGAAGTGTCCTTCATTCAAGGGAATCTTTCCTACCCCTCTTGCTCATTCCTGCTGTCTGGTGTGTGGACATGTTGGTGGAGCTTGAGCAGCCATCTTGGGTCAGCAGGTAGGAGCCACAAGAATGACAGAGCAACAACACAGAGGGAGCCTGGGCCCCTCATAATTGTGAAGCTGCCCAACTCTCCTAGGACTTCATACCACAAGATTCTATATAAGAGAGAAATCAATATCTGTTTTTTAAGACACTTCATTTATTATTGTTTATTACTTTCAACCAAACACAATCGTAAACAATAGGGCCTCTAAGGGAGAATGCAGGCCGTGAGTCATGCAGACTGGTTGTTTTCCTCTTTTGATGTGCTCCAGAGGAGGGGAGCAGAGGCTCTGTCCTCAAGCTGAGGCTTTGCTGAATTTCTAGCCAATTAGAAGCAAGAGACCAAAAACCTGTTAAACACAAGTTCCTGTTTTAGAGGGCTAGGGACTCTCCCAGAGCCCCCACAGGTGCAGACGCAGTCAGGCTTAAGCTCCAACATATAGTAACTTTTCTGCATTTTAACAGCAAAAATCACACCCCAGGGTGGAGATTTAAAGTGCTAATGCTGCATGCAGTGCATGAAGACGTATGTAAAGCTACTGTGCAGGTGCTAGAAACACCCCTCCTATACATGCTTTGACATAACCCTTCCCTTTAGGAAAGCCCTATAAAACCCATCCCCACACTACCCTTGGGGAGCACCCCAAACTTTTCCTTTCTCAGTGCTGGTTTCCTTGGGCACAAGCTAAATAAACTTATTCTTTGCCTCTATATCTGGTGATGTCTCTTGATTTCTGTTCTGGGAGATTGCAAGAACCCAGGGACTTCAGTAACAGCTGGGTATATCCACTAGGGTCCTTATAAATGAAAGAGGGAGGCAGAAGAGTCAGAGTCAGAGAAGGAGAAGGCAAAATTTGGGGTGAGGCAACTTGGAGATGAAGGAAGGGCCACAGCCAAGGAATGCAAGAGGCCCTAGAAGCTGGGAAGGACAAGGACATAGGTTCTCCCATAGAACCTCCAGAAGGAACAAACTCTGCCAACACCTTGCTTTGATCCCCATGAGATTCATTTTAGACTTCCGTACTTTAGAATTAAAAGATAATAAGTTGTATTATTTTAAGTCACCAAGGTTGGGGTAATTTGTTATAGCAGCAATAGGAAACTAATACAGGTGTTTAGAGAACCTGGCACATGAGAGACACAGATTAGCCTTGTGAATACAATTTAAAACATGAAATTGAAGTAGCCATTTGCCACTTGTAGATTTTTGTTGAACGGTATGAGAGAGTCTTATTAAGTGAGTAAACAATAACAAGATGTTTATGAGAGCCTGAGTTCCTATATTTGTATATTTAATTAATTAGATTTATAAAGGAACATAAGTAACTGGAAAAATTGTGTTGTTCGGTCATGCAATTTAAGTGTTTCTAAACAATTCATGAAAGCAGTTTAAAATGTCTATGGGAATTTAATTAACCATGTTTGTAAATGTGAGTGGTTTTTTAAAAAGGATTTTTGTCTATTGACACTCATTTGTTCCACCTGTGATTATTAAAACTGATTAGGTCTAAGAACAAGGACAGTATTTTTATAATCAACTTTAAAGCTTTAGAACTACTAGAACAACAAGACCACCCTCACATTCGATGGTTTGCTCAGAGAACTAACAGAACTCGCTGAATGTTGTTATCCTTGTCTTATGGATTATCCCAGCGAAAGGGTGCAGATTAAAGTCAGCCAAGGTAAGAAGAGTATGGGGGCAAAGTCCAGGGGAATTCCAAATGGGGAGTTCCCAGCTGTCCTGTTCCAGTGGAATCACAGACAGCATTATCTCCTCCAGACGTTGCTGTGTGACAACATGCATAGAGTGTTGCCAACCACGGAAGCTCCCCTGAGCCTTAGTGTCCAGGATTCTTATTGGTTTTTCTCACATAGACATGGGTGACTGTCCACATGTCTGGCCTTAGTCACTGGCCCCTCTAGAGATGGAGTTGATACCACATTGTTACTGAAAGCTCAGCACTTGTCCCTGAGGCTGCATCAGAGGAACGAGGGCAAGTGGTTTGAGGAAAAGGAAAGAGAAGTTTATAATTTGCCAGCAAATGAGGAAAATGGCAGACTCTCGCCTTAAAGTACCATTGTCCTATCTATAAGCAGAAATACAGAGCTTTTAAAAGGAGTTTTCAGCTTGGGGCTATTGCTGCTTAACTATAGTTGGTGGTCCTGATCAACCCCATCTCTGGCAAAGACAATCTCATGACCTCTGCCTGGAAAGTTCGGTTCAGCCACCTCCTGTGGTACAAAGAACAAAGGACACTTCCCTGCCCCTCTGATTACTGGTTTCAGGCAGCGACGCAGGTTTTGATTCCCAAGAAGAGTTGGGGAGGGTTAAAGAGACAACTCATAAAACATTTTACGCTTTTTCAGGCTGAGTGGGAATCCTCTGCTACAACATGACGCAGGTCCCCACCATTAATCACATTGGTAGACAATCTGGTGGAGCCCAGGGCTGTCAGGAAAATGAAGACACTCTTACCAGGTCATGCATTTCAGGGGCTTAGACGTTCCCTCCCAGCAGCTTACAGCAAAGGCCAGACCTCTGTTTGGGCAAGGTTTAGTTCTTTACTACAAAAGTCCAACTTTGGTGATCATCACAGATCTACAAATGGGACTAGCCAAAAACTGTTCAAAAGAGTGGACCCTAATCTAAACTATGGACTTTGGGTGACAACAATGTGTCAAAGTAGGTTCATTAAATGTAACAAGTGTACCACTCTGCTGGGAGATGTTAATAATGGGGGAAGCTGTTGATGTGTAGGGGCAGGTGATATATGGAAAATCTCTGTAACTTCTGCTCAATTTTGCTGTAACCTAAAGCCACTGTAAAAAATTAAACCTATTTTTTAAAAAATTGAAAACCCTTAAATGCTCTCAAATAGAGAATTGGTTGAATAATTCAACCCATATCCAATTCAGTGGACTACTATGCAGCCATGAGTAATTATTAAATAACAGTGATAGTGCAGAGTCATGCTTCTCCTGTGGGAGTCCAGGACCCATGGGCAGAGGGTGGAGAGTGCTTCAGAGGCAGTGAAGACAGAAGATCCACTTTGCATATCTTCTGGGGTCATCATTTATACTAATATTTCTGGTGTTGGCCAATTAAACAAATTCTGTGGTAATGAATGCATTATTTTCCTATCATAACTAATACAGATGTATTTTGCAGTAGGCTTCAAATATTCATATGGGTTTTCAGGGTACAGCAGGACACACCAGAGATATTTTAAAAACCACTAGATACCCAGAGGTGTAGATTCAATTTCCTCTGGCTACATTTGGCTTTAAAGTTTGAACAGTCCTAATAGAGAAGGATATTTAATGATATAATTCCACTTTGGTAAAAAATATGCATATGTGCATAACTATACTGTGTATAACATACCAAAACTGAAAAGATACATAGAAAAAAGCTGAATGCATCTCTGGGTGGTCAATTTTATTGACCACATATTATTATATGTGATTTTAAAAAATAGTATTCATTAAACTGGAATAAATGATTTTATATTTATTTCATATAATTAATATTTATATTTTTATAAATGTAAAATCATGTACATGTATAAATACAGCTGACTCTTGAACAACACAGGCTTAAACTGTGTAGGTCCACTTACATACAGGTTTTTTCCAATAAATATATTGGAAAATTTTTTAGAGATTTGTGACAATTTGACAAAACTCACAGACGAATAGCATAGCCTAGAAATATTAAAAAAGTAATGAGCAAGTTAGGTATGTCATGAATGCATAAAATCCATGTAGATACTAGTATATGGTGTCATTTACTATCCTGAAATACCCCTGAGACAGCAAGACCAACCCCTCCTCTCCTCCTGCTCCTCAGCCTTCTCAGGATGAAGACTTTATAATGATCCAATTCCACTTAATGAATAGTAAGTATATTTTCTCTTCTTCATGGTTTTCTTAATAACATTTTCTTTTCTCTAGGTTTCTTTATTATAAGAATACAGTATATAATGCATATAACATATAAATTATGTGTTAATAGAATATATTATCAATAAGGTTGCAGTCAACAGCAGGCTATTTGTAGTTACATTTTCAGGGAGTCAAAAGTTATATGTGGATTTTCTACTGTGCGAGGGTGTCAGTGTCCCTAACCCCCACATTATTCAAGGGTCAACTGTGTATAAATATGTACAGGTTTAGAAATATATAGTAATTATTAATAATAATATTTATATTTCATTTTCTCAAGGACTTTCCAAATTTTCTATAGTAAATGTATTTCTTTTGTAGTTACAAAAGTAGTATGTGTTTTTATAAAAATGAAAGACAAACACATTCCCAAGTACAGTTTGAAAAACCTTGTGGATTGAACATTTCTGAGTTGCTGTCTCTCTCTCTGTCACTCTCTCTCTCTGAGGTCTCAACATGCTACCATCATTACATTTGTGCACAGCTCAACTCCTCCTCCCTCACTCCCGTCTGCAGGGAGCACACACACGCTTTGTTCCTAATCCCAGCATCCCCCTAATGGTGAATTTTAGGATGAGCCTAGAGCTTCAACAACAGGGAACTGGTTATACACCTTTGGTTCAGGTGTACAACAGCATGCCCTGCAGCCATTCAGAATGGCCATGGGAGAACATTTAATGATGCTGGAAAATAGCACACTGTTGAGGAGAAGAGAAGCCACTTGTAACACAGGATAAGGCAAATTAAAAGTTGGGCTAGCCAGGTGCAGTGGCTCGCCCCTGTAATCCCAGCACTTTGGGAGGCCGAGGCAGGAGGATCGCTTGAGGCCAGGAGTTAGAGGCTGCAATGAGCTACGATCGTGCCACTGCACTCCAGCCCGGGTGACAGAGTGAGACCCTGTCTCTAAACAAAATAACAAACAAAAATTGGGTGAAGCACTGAACACAACATTCATCAACAAGTCTTAGGTCTTATCTTTGTTGTGCTTTTCAGTATTTTCCAGTTTTCCCAACGGTGATCCTGTGGTGTTGTTTTTATAACCAGGAAAAAATATTAATAATATAAATAAATGTAAAAATAAGATAAATAAATAATGAATGAAGGTAACATAAAGCCATAAAGATAAGAGCTGACTCCTGCAGGCCCCACCCCTGCTGATCAGAGTCCACCCTGGGAGGAAAGGGCGCCCTGGATGGCTGGGGAGACACGACCAGCAGCCTCTGGGCCCTGAGACGCAGGTCTGTGAAGGACGGAGTGGGCCCCCGCGTGTCTGGAAAGACCCCTCCTCCTGGAGGGCCCCAGGCAGCACATGGACCTTTCCAGCCCCAGGAGCAGCCTGTGGAGGGGCCCCGTGCTCGTGGGTAAGAGAGCACTGACCGTGCTTCCCAAGGTTGAGGGAAGGGCAGCTGGGAGCAAGGGTGGGAAGGGGGCTAGGACCACCTCACTTAGGGGCACAGCCGAAACCCCCCAGTCAGGGGTGGGAGGGGAGGAGGACAGGGTCCTCACCAGGACTTTCATGAGCTCAGTCGCCCGGGCACAGCTCACCCATAGACACAACCTGCACAGACCCACAGACGTAGCATCACGCTCACTGACACATGTACACCTGTACACGGCTCTTTGAACATGGGCACACACACACAGGCACACACACCCTACAGATACATCATTTCCATCCACCTCCAGGAGTGATAGGCTTGGACCCCCACCCTCACCTCCCTGCAGTCACCTCCTGGATGCCCCCATCTGCCAAGATGCCCTCCCTCAGCTCTCAGACCAGATCCCTTCCCAACCCCACACCTTCCCCCAAGACCCTCTGTGCCCCCTGACATGCACAACTATCATGCTTCAGTGGCAGCCACAAGTACTGTCCTTGGACACGTCCATGTCCACACCCCAAGGCCTGGAGCTGGGGCCTTAGGCATCTCTGCCTCCTCCTCACATCCAGGACTTGGTGTTCACAGAGCAGGGGACACCTGCCCTGTCTTAGGTGATAATGGGTTCCTACCCACTCCAGTGAATTTGATACCAAATCATAGACATATCTAGACAGTCTTAGGGGTGTATTTATCACCCAGACAATCATTGCTGAACACTCCCCCTGTCTTCTGCCCTGTGCTCAGGGCAGCTGGGGACTCAGTGGTGACTGAGATAGCCCAGCCCTGCCCTCCTGGAGCTCACAGTCCAGTGCGAGATACAAATCTGTCACCAGACTCTGATGAGCTCCAGAGGCCAAGGCTGCAATGGGAGGAGCCCAGGAGGCCACCTGACCAGGCTGGGGAGGAGGAGACATCAAAGCTAGAACTGACAGATGAGTAGGAGTGAGTCAGCAAGCAGGATTCAGATGGGAGCAGGGAGCAGGGAGCAGGGATCAGTATGTCAGGAACAGGGAACAGTATGTGCAAAGCCTATAGTAAGGACAGAGTGTGGTGCATCAAGAGAGCTGTATGTATGACTGGGCACAGAGTGTGGAAATCATGTCTTCTGATAAAGAAATACGAGAATGAACAAACAAATGAATGTATAAGGGGGTGCATGGTGGGGATGGGATGGGGCAGGTTTTTCCAAAAGGAAGCTAGTGAATCATAAAGACCAGCTCTTGCTGAGAGTGTCTCATAAGCTGGCCTAAGAGTTTGAGCCTTATCATAAGAGAGTGCTGGGGAGCCATAGAAGGTACTACAGCAGAGGAGAGCGGGGTCACAACTTGGGCTTTATTAAGATCTACTTGACTGTCACGTGAGGATGGATTGGGGGCTGAGTGGCCAGGGAGGAGAGTGTGCTGGGAGAGGATAAGGACAAAATGGACCAGGGCAGGGGCTGAGGGGATGGAGGAAGGGACAGGCTGGGGAGTCCTCCAGAAACTAGAAACTTTTGCTTGCTCACCAGTGCTTCTGGGAGTCAGTGCCTGGATGGTGTAGATCTCTCCATGTGTCTTTTTTCCTTTGTCTTCCTCAGCCAGTCTGCTGGCCTGCGGGATCTGCCAGGCCTCTGGCCAAATCTTCATCACCCAATTCCTAGGGGTCAAGGGATATCGGAGCGTCCTGGCCCTAGAGAACATCCCTGAGAATGTCCAGGAATACAGCTGGTACCGGGGTACACAGGACAGCGCAGGAACTATGATTCTCAGCTACAAACCTCCCAATTCCCGGCAGCCTGGGCCCATGTATAGCGGCCGGGAGAGTGTGACCAGCACAGGCAACTTGGTGATCAAGAAGTCTATGTTAAATGACACAGGAAACTACACCGTTCGGGTGGACACTGGCAATGAGACCCAAACAGCAACTGGCTGGCTCGAGATTCTCGGTGGGTTGGCAGGTTGCCCCATTTCCCCACCCCAAAGAGAATTGGACCTGAAGGCCCTGGTAGTGAGATTCCCTGGAGATCATGTTGTCCAAGTCCTTCAGCCACCTCCAGATGACACAGGAGCCTTGGCAGATGGTCGTCCGGCTTCTTGCACAGAGACAGGTCACTCACTACCTTTAAAGATTTCAGTTTCTTTGTCAGATAGTGCATTAGTTTTCTACTTTTGTGTAACAAATAGCCACCAACTTAGCAGCTTAAAACAAGACCCATTTATCATTGCACAGTTTTTGGGGATCAAAAGTCCAGGCACAGCTGAGCCAGAAGCCCAGGCGTGGCTTTGCTGAGTCCTCTGCTCTGAGCCTCAAAAATCACTGGCCTGAGGTTGTTCTTATCTGGAGCCTTAATTAAGTAGGAAAGAATCTATTTCCAGGTTCATCCAGGTTGGTGGCCCAAATCATGTCCTTTTGGCTGCATGATTGAGGGCCCCAGCTGGCTGCTTACTGATTGTTGGTTCTTGAAGCCACTGCAGTTCCCTGCCATGTGGCTCTGTCCATGGGTATTTCACATCATGACTGTTCATTTCTTCAAGGTCGGCTAAGTATTCCTCTAGTCTGGTAAGACAGAGTCTTTCATAACAGAAGTAATGATGGGAGTGGCATTCATTAACCTTCACCATGTTCTACAGGTTAGAAGCAAATCGTGGGTCGCACTCACACTTGAGAGCAGAGGATTATGCAGGGCATAACACCAAGAGGTGAAAATCATGGTGCCATCCTGGAGTTCTGTCTCCTGCAGACAGTTCCTGGGCTCCACGGGCTGGGGGAGGAGAGTAGATTTTGAAGACAAGAAGTCTGACTCTGCATATACATACTATGTGGCCCTAGCCCATTTGTCTTCCCTCTGTGAGCCTCAGTTTCCTCATCTGTGGAGTGGGGGAAGTGTCTACCATTGTAGTTTGTTGTAAGGTTGTAGCGAGTATTTGTAAAGTGAATGGGACTCAAATAATGGGATCATTTATTATGTATAGTTCAAATGCCGCCTCACTCTGAACCTCTCAAATTCGGACCCTGGGATGAGGGTTCCTAGTTTTGGGGTTCAGAAATAACCGTCAGGCCACATGGCTATGCCAAGAGCTCATGATTAGTGAAGCTGACACCACAGTGATGGCCCAGGCAGGGCCCACAGCTCGGCAGCCTCACCGCCCACTGCCTACTGCTCTGCCCTCTCAGGCAGGCTGCTCTCCCTCCAAGGCCCCAGGCCTCATCACTCAGCTCTTGGCTTCTCTCCAGCGAACCCCAAAAATGCCCTGGAGAGGAGCAGAGCTCAGGGAAGCACCCCCTACTCCAATCTTCTCCCCCTTCCTGTTTCTCCCAGAGCTAGAGAGCAACCCGGGCCTCTCAGTCAACACCACCACCCTGGTGGAGAACATGGATTCTGTGGCCGCCTACTGCCACACCAACGTCACCAGTGTCACCTGGTATGTGAATGACATACCGACATCCAGCAGTAACCGGATAACAATTTCCCCAGACGGCAAGACCCTCGTCATCCACAGGGTCAGCCGCTATGACAGGACCCTGCAGTGCGTGGTGGAAAGTTTCCCCGAGATCTTTCAGAGAAGTGAGAGGATCTCTCTGACCGTGGCCTGTGAGTGATCTGGGGTCCTGGGAGTGAAGCTCAGGGCCTTCCAGGGACATAGCGATAGGACAGGCAGACGGGAGAGAGGTCCCGTCCTGGACGGCCTGCAGCCAGTGTGTCTGCGTTGGAATCCCAGCTGGGGCTCTTTGGCTGTGGACTGGGAACCGCCCTCACCACTCAGAACCACGCAGCACTCGATTTTAAAATGGGGAACCTAATCCCCACTTCTCAGATTAGAAATGGCCAGCGTGGGTTAGATGAGATTGGGCTTTTGTGTCAAGAGGGGACTTCTTACAACCAATTGTGTCTTAAATTGATACTCAATTTATTAAGTTTTCACAATCCTAGTTTCCCTTGAGCCTTCAACTTCTGCTGGATGATTTCTTTATTCTGTTCTTCTAAATTTAGTAAAATCGCCATCATTTCTTCTTTTACTCAAATTGAACTGACTAGTACCTTAGACAGTTTGATTTAAAGACTTTATGATGCATTCCCTACGTTCTGCCTTCTTTATAACTCTTCAAATGCCCAACCAGACAGTGTTACAACCCAGCAAGAGCTCCTCAAAGTGGCCAACAGTTCTTGTGAATCTAATACATTGAACTTATAACTTCGAGACCTGGATTCTTTGCAATGTTCCAGGACTGCTCACAGAGAGTATCAAATTCTTTCACATCTTTCAACTTAAAAAAAAATCACAAGTCTAAAATCATTTTCATATCTCCATCTGGAACCATTCTTGTGGTCCCTCCGATTTCTTAATTAGCAGGCTATGCGGACAGTCCCATGGAAGCCACGGTTGCAACGTGGACAATTTCTGACCTCCATGCAGCTGTTTACAGGTCAGAGGTTTGGAATCAAGATGCAGGAAGCAGAGGCTGCGGCTGCTCAGGACGATGTCCTGAGCCCTGAGACTTGCATAATCCTTCAGTTTCAGGAGGGGACTTAAACCCTAGTCCTCTCCTCTCAGCTCGTTTTCTGCATCTATAAAAGGATCGATAGTGGAACTGATCACATGAGCTGTCATGGGGATTAGACCTGTGCAGGGACATGTACCAAGCTTAGAAGAGTGCCTGGCACATAGTAGGCCCCATTTGTTTGCTTCCACTCCATGCCTATGTTATGGTGATGTAAAGGGCAGCTGTGAGACTGTCTCAGAGTAGGCGCCTGATCATGGGAGATGCTGTTATTGTTGCTACAGCTGCTGGCACAGCTGCCTTGCCTGGGTAGATCTAGGTCAGTTCGGGCTGCAGAGTAGGGGGCCCCCCTGGCTGGGGCAGGACTTCACGTGGATTGCGGGAAGGAGACGGGACCCTGAGGGGTCAGAAACAGATCCAGGTCTCCTGCCCTGTCCCTGCAGATGGGCCTGACAACGTGGTGCTGTTGGGCACGCCCGAGGTCTTCAATGGCATCCTTACTGCTGAGATTGGCTCCCAGGTGGAGATGAAGTGTGTCTCCATTTCCCTCCCAAGTAGCACATACCGCTGGGTCCACAACGGCTCCCTCCTGAACCTCTCGGATGCAAAGATGACCCTCTTGAGTCTGGCCTGGGAGCAGATGGGCCATTACCGATGCATCGTGGAGAACCCTGTGGCCCAGCTGACCTTGTACAGGAACGTCAGGATCCAGCCTCCCCCTAAGAGTAAGTGTGGCAGCTCCCCTTCCAGGCTCATGCTTTCCAAATCTTCCTGTCTCCATGCCTTTGTCTAGGCAGTGCCTGTCACCAGGAATGCCATCTTTACCTTACCACACCATGCACACAACATCTGGGTGAAATCCTCCATCCTCTGGGGTCTGGGTCCAAAGCTGCCTCCTCTGTGAATCCTCCAGAGCCCTCATATCAGAGTCAGGGTGGACCCCAGGTGATAGGTGTAGCTGACGATTACTAAACATTTAGTATGTGCCTGCCTCTGTTTAACCTGTGAGGCCCTCACTGTCTCCCTCTGCAGTAAGCAACTCTTATTAGCATTGCCTCCACCTTACAGGTGAGAAAACCGAGCCCCACAGAGTGTGAGTCCCTTACTCAAGGTTCTAGTTCTAACAGACAGAAGAGGCAGAACCCAAAGCCAGGCAGCGTGACCCCACAGCCTGTGCCTCCAGCTGTTCCCCTTGACTGCCTTTGACACGAGGAGGTGGGAAGACACAGGGAAAGGACGGATGGAGGGGAAGTAGAGAATTCTCATGGTCTTGGATTTAGAAACTTGGCTTGGGGGTGAATTTGTAAATGGGGAAAGCATCTTTTCAGCAACCACCTGTCCAATCTTCTGCATTGTGGAGAGAGGCTGATACTCTCAGGTCGAAAGCAGAGGAGTAGGACAGTGAAATGCAGGGACTCTGGAGCCAAAGTTCTGGGTTCAAATCCCAGCTCAGCTGCTGCCCATCTGCATGAGCCAAGGACAAGCAGCTTCACCATTCTGAGGCTCAGTTTCCCCATCTGTAGTGACAGGATAAGAGTCCCTGCATGACAGGGTTGCTGAGAGAATAAAATGAAACCATGTAAGCAAGTGCACAAGATAATACCAGCTATGGCCCAGAGACTTTGTTTCAGCCACACCGCACTACTTCCTAAGCACCTACTATGCACAGGACATGGTGTAAGTGTGCAACTCTCTGATTTACACCTTTCTCCTCCCCTGGACCATGAACTCTAGGAGAGCAGAGGTCAGGCGAGCTTTTTTTCACTGTTTGTCCCAGTGGTGGACAAAGTGCCTGGCACATAGTTGGTGCTTAGGGAGTATTTGGGCAGTGAGTTAATGCCCCTCTGTAACCAGCACTGCCCCCACCCCAGGTCACTCTCTAGCCCCTTACAAGGGTTTATTCTTCTCGGGAGCACTTATGGCTGCCTGCAGTATTCAGCATCTCTTGCTTAATTGTCCACTGTCTGCTTCCCAGCTAGAACGTCAGCCCCAGGAAGGCAGGGAGTTTGTTTTGTTCGCAACTGAAACCCTAGTACCTGCAACAATGCTTTGCATGTAGTAGGTGCTGAGAAATCTTTGAACAACAGAGGTGTGGATGAGTGAATGCATGCGTGAGTGGTGGTCCTGACCCCAGGTGTCCTCTCCCTCCAGAGCTCTTACCTGTGGTCCGCAGTGGTTTCTACCTCTCAGGGCCCGTGGTGGTGTTCCTCATCGTGCTGACAGCCCTGGGCAGTGTCTACTTCTGTGGAGTCCTGGTCTACGCTCTGATCAGCCGTCACTCAACCAGGTGCCCTTCGTTGCTCTGGGTCAAGGGTGGGGCATTGGCTGGGGCTGGGACTCAAGGGCCAGCACACCCTCCAGAGGGGGAGGCTGAGCCGAGGGGAAGGGACAAGCCATGGACCAGGGACGGGGTTGTCAGGGATCACCTGGGGCAGACAGGTCCCCAGGACCAGGAGCAGGTGGGAGAGAGGGAGAGCATAGAGCCAGCCATGCCTCTGAGGAGCTGTGGGGTTTCACCCAGCAACTTCCCTTCTGTCCAGCAGGATCCCTTCCCTTCACTTGCGTTTAAAAATGGATATTGAGTTTTACCTAGAGGGACAGGTGTGAAAATAAGAGGGGTGCATGTCAAGTATCTGGTACCTAGTAGTCACTTTTTACCAAGTGAAGTTGAGGAAACAAGTATCAGAGGTCAACCATGCAGGGAGAAGAGATTGGGTGGTGGGATGATCAAGGTCTGGGTTCAAACCCTAACTCTGCCACTGCTGGCTGAGGACCTTGGGCAGATCACCTCTCCCCTCAGATCTTCCTTGGCCCCACCTGGAGGATGCAAAGAGCAACATCTGCCCTGAATGTATGGATTAGAGACAAGTCTTAGATGATGAAGGGGTTAGCAGTGTTCCCAGCATAGAGTAGACCAAAGTTTCTCAACCTCGACACTATCAACGTTTGGGTCCAGATAATTCTTGGGTGGGTAGGGGAGGCAGTAAGCCTGTCCTGTGCATTGTAGAATGTTTAGCAGAATCCCTGGCCTCTACCCACTCAATGCTAATAGTAAAAGCCACCACCACCTCAGTATAGACAACCAGAGTATCTCCAGTCACTACAAAGATCCCATGGGAGACAAATTTGCCCTGGTTAAGCATTACCGGAGTAGATATTAAAAATATTATAGCAGTGATGCTGTTGATGACGGTGTTGTTAGTGATGGTGGTGATGTTGAAATTGGTAGTGATGGCACTGGTGATGGCGGCAGTGCTGACGATGGCAATGTTGGTGATGATATTGAAGGTGACGGTGGTGATGGTGGTGACAGTGGTGATGCTGGTGATTTTGGTGATGATGGTGTTGATGGAGATGATGGTGATAGTGGTAGCAATGGTATTATTGTGATGATGATGATTCTGATGATGGTGATACTGGTGACAGTGGTGATGGTGATGATGATGGTGATGGTGACGATGGTGATAATAGATGTTAGTGATGCTGGGGATCCTGATGAAGTTGGTAATGATAATGATGGTGATGGTGGTGATGAGAGTGACGATGGTGATGATAGTGATGGTGACAGTGGTGACAATGATGATGGTGGTGATTACAGTGATGATGGTGATGATGATGGCAATAATGGTGGCAATGGTGTTATGGTGATGGTGATGGTGGTGATGATGGTGGTGATGGTTATTATGACCATGATGATAATGGTAATGATAGTGACAATGGTGATGGTGTTGATGATGATGAAAATGGTGACAGTGATGACGAAGATGATGGTGGTATTGAAGATGATGTTGATGCTGATGACAGTGGCAATGGTGATGATGGTGATGATGGTGATGATGATATCAGTGATGATGATGGTGGTGATGTTAATGATGACCGCGATGGTGTTGAGATGGTGATGCTGATGATGGTGGTAACAAATGTGGTGTTGGTGGCGAGGATTGTGGTGAAGCATAATGCCCGTGAGCTCTGGGGAGACAGGCAGGACTCTGAGCTGTACCAATCCCAGACCAAGTGTCCAGCCAGGCCGGCAGCTTGCATCACTGTGCCCAAGAGGAAGCTAGTTTTTACAGGAGGTTTCCAGGACCAGGGACTCCTGCCTCCTTCCTACTAAGACTGGGGCAAGGGCAGCAGACAGATCTACTTTGAGCCCCCTGGTCTAGGGAAAAAGAGCCCTCATCTCTTGGGGCCAGTTTCCTCCATGTGAGATCACCACGCCCCATGACAGCTCACTTCTCAGGGACTCTCACATATATCTAGGTGTCCAGCAGATCAAAATTCTTCTTTATTGAACTAATTTTAAGTTTAAATTTAAAACCAAATAAAAATCTAATTGAAAGGTAAACTTTGAGATCAAAACTATATTGAAAGTTTGTCTAAAAGAAAGATCAATCATTAAACAAGATTTTAGTCCTGGATTTATTTAATGTCACATTTAATTTAAAACTTGAAGGGAGGGTCTCTAAGGTGAATTATCCAATATGGTAGTCAATAGCCCTGTGTGGCTATTTAAATAAAATGAATTATAATTAAATAAGTAAAAAATTCAGTTGCTCAGTCACACCAGTCACATGTCAAATGCTTGAGAGCTACATGTCATTATTAGCTACAAAATTGGATAGTGCAAATATAGAACATTTGAGTCACTGCAAAAAGTTCTAATGGACAATATTGCTGTAGGCCAATTATATAAAATGTCCTTAAAGAGTGAAAAAAATTAGAAAAATAGAGACAAGGAGAGTGATTTCTCCTCTGCCCCACCCCCTAAAAAAGTTTTTTCTATGGCAAGAGAGTAGGGCCCAAGGTGGACAGAGAATTCTCATATTCAGGGCACTGTGGAGAAAAGGAGGTTCCAAAAGAGACAGAGAGTAGCCAAGACATGCGGGGAGGAGCAGGGCAAGAACAGACACAGAAGCCTGGGAGGTCTGCGAGGTGAGAAATGCAGGGTTGTTGTCCAGTCAGCAAGGGAGGTCTCAGGACAGAAGTTCTCAGAGAGTTTAGCTGGGTAGGGGTGGGGGGGTCTTCCTTAGAGCAATCCTTCCTGGGAGCAGGCCCCTCCTGCACCTTCACCTATATTCCTCAGAGGGGTCTTAGCAGGTGCCAGAGTTTGGAGTGGGGTGGGGAACCCATGTGGGCAGTGATGCAGGCCCCCTCCTCACTCCCCTCAGAGCACAGCCATTTCTATCTTATATAACTGACTCCAACTCAGGGATGCATTTTTCTTTTGTGAGCTCCTTCTCTACAAAAATATTAAAAATTATATTTTTCAGCTGTGTTGATGTACAGATAGATAAAATTGAGAGGATGGGTTATATTCATTTTATTCTTCTGATTTTAAAAGAAATTAAAACATTTGGAGCCCTAAAAACATTGTGAGCCTTAGTTCCTCCATGCATAATAATCCTGCTTGCACTAGAATTTCTTCTGGGAAAAGGTTATGACTTGCTTTGAAGGAAAGTTAGACACCTCTGCTCTAGGCCAAAGCTAAACATTGGATGTCTCCATTAAGCCAACTTCAGTGACTCATTCATTTGTCATTTATTCATTCTGTCAGTCCCCACACATTTTACCAAGCTTTTTACCTGGCTTTATTCTTGGGGTTATGATGAACAAAAGGTGAACAAGTGGCTCTCCCTGCCCTCAGGAATGCTACAGCTTCCAAGATCCAGCCCCCTCCCTTGTGCAATCATACCTGTTCCTCACTACACACACCCCTGATTGCATCCTGGAGTTGCTCAAATTTTAATCATGACCGTGGCTGGATACCACCTGGAAGACACAGGAGTGATATATTCTAGAGTAAATGGTGGAGCAAGAACAGCTGAGGAGACGTGTAGCCTACGTATATGAATTTTTCAATAATATGTCATCTAAAGACTTCAGAAGGTAACATTTTTAATTATTTTAGGATTCAGACATTAAGACTATTTATGATCATTACATGGCCCCTTAACCAAGGAGCCTCCAGTACTGACCATACCATGTGATAGTACTCAAGTTAGCCTATCTGTGCTGTACTTGCCATCTATACAATGGGAGTAATACTGGTACCAATCTCACAGGGATATCTAATATGGGGATGAAGTAAGCTTTTACTGGTAAACAGCTTGGGACAAGGCTTGGCACACAGTCAGCACTCGATAAAATCTTATGTATTATTATTAATACCATCAAATTCAATGCACAATCCCAAACTGATTATGATAAACTCCAGAAAGTTGAGGAGTGTTTGCAAGAGAATATCTGGGTCACCTTTCCTTCTAGAACCTGGACAAATCCCCCTACCCTGGCAGAGCCACCTCCTCACAGGCAAAAACCAACCCAACGCCACTGTCCATTCCTGTTAAAGGTGCCACATTCTCCACGGTCTGAGGCTTCCAGTCTGGTATGACAGCCGGGGTCGCCAGGTTGAGAACAGTGGCCTCTGTTATGTTCTAACTGTGTGATTTGGGGCAAATAACTTCACGTCTATGAACCCCTATTTCTTCATCTGCAAAGGTGGTTACAGTGTCTATCTGGTGTAGCTATTGGGAGGGTTAAAGGTCATTTCTGTCTGCTATCACTTATAGCCTGGCATATAATAGGTGTGAAGTAAATTATTATTATCCCTGTTACTACCACCACTGGTAATTAGGACGGAGGTGCCAACTCCTTCCTCAGGTTCATGCAGCCTCTTTTCCTGCCCCACCCAATGGCATCTTCCTCCAGTGACCGTAAGGCCTCAGAAATCTCAAACGGTGTGGGGGATGCTGACGACTCTTGGTGCAGAGGTTAAGCCCCCAGATCCATCTCCTCCGCCTCCTGGGGTCCCCCATGGGGAGGGCTTGGGCCCCCTCATCTCTCCCTACGCAGGACCCGCCTAAGTCTCTTAAGCCTCTGAGATGTGACTTCTTCCCTGATTTGTCCCCATAGGACACACCGGGCTGCGTGAGTGTCCACCTCAGACCTGGAGGACAAGACCAGATGGGCAAGGAGGTGAGGGGACAGTGATGGAGAAGGGCTGAGGGACGCCACAGAGACCGGCTAGGCTGGAAAGAGTCCAGGGTCTCTCTGGAGGGGACAGTCAAGAGAGGGAACCCGCGCAGTCACACCGAGGTTGGGGGGCGGAGGCTCCTAGAAGTCTGGAGACCCCACTTAGGACCTGGGATGACGTCATGGGCAGCATGACCATTGGCCGCTCCAAATGCCAATCAGAGCCGGCCAATGGGATGCAGGCTGGGGCGGGCTATTCGCGGAGCTCTGGCTCTAATTCCAAAGGCTCCGCCCCCTCAGCGCCTGCGCTGCCAACTTGTCGGTTTCCCTCCCTGGGCTCCGTGGCTGCAAAGATGCCCATCTCGGCATGGCCGGGGACGGGGACACGGATCGACCTAAAAATGCCCGACAACAGGGAGTTGTTTAAATGGGGCACAGCGCACCTTGAGCTTACCTTTCATTGTTAGAAACCACGCTGGGGAAGGATGTCTCCTGCGCGCAAAATGCTCAAGACTTGATAGAAAGTTATACGTATGTAATGCAAAGCTGCATCTGACAGAATCATAGTTAGGAAAAAGTATAGGTTAACTGACAAAGACAGATATAATATGTACAGTACATTTATATGTTTTTTCCACAGTTTTATGTGTACACACACGTACAAAAAATTGTGGAAAACATTAACTATTAACAGTGCTATCTCTATTTTGACATTGTTCTTTATACGTTACTGTATATTTGAAAGTGTGTTTTTTTCACAAAGTGCATAAACAGTTTTTATAATCAGGAAAAAAAGTTAAAACAGCATGAAGTTACTTCAGAGTCAATAGTTCCGCTTCAGGAACTTTTTTGTGAGCTGTCTGTATGAATGTGCTCCAAAATATGAAAGCAGATTTATTCATCATAATGTCATCTATAATTGAAAAAAGAAAGAAAATGGGTAGGGGAGAGAAGGAGGGAGGAAGGGAGGGAAGGAGGGAGGAAGGGAGGACAGAGACTCTTTACTGGCTGAATCTGAGTCTATGTGGGCTGGAGTCCCTGCCCTTGGACCCGCTTGGCAGTTTGACACCCTCCTCATAGGATTGTAGTGAGGAAGCAGTGAGTAAATGTTCAGAAACAGCTAAGACCGTGCCTGGCACAAGGCCATCCCTCAGTTAGGTGCACCTCTGTGGCCCAGTGATAAAACCCCCTTTGTGGCCTTGGGGAAGCTGCCTGGATTCCACCTGGTCCCTCCACGTGTGGCCTGTGTGGCTCTGAGCAGCTCACCTGAGCCTCCTCTGTGACAGGGGATAGAGCCAACTCTCTCCAAGTGACTGTGAAGCCTGCGTGAGACAGGACAGGTGCAGGATCCCATGCACAGTAGTGCCAAGCAGGTGTATTGCCTTTACTGTATTGGCTTCTTAGGGCTGCTATAACAAATTGCCACAAACTTGGTGACTTAAAAGCACAAAAATTTATTCTCTCACAGTTCTGGAGGCCAGATGTCCAAACTCAAGGTGCCAGTAGGGCCATGCTCCCTCTGAAGGCCCTAGGGAAGACTTCTTTGCCTCTACCAGCTGCTGTTGGTTGCCAGCAATCCTTGGCATCCCTGTGGCAGCATAATTCTAATCTCTGCCTATGTTGTCATGTGGCCTTCATCCCTATGTGTGTCTCTGTGTCCAAATTTCCCTCCTTGTATAGGACACCAGTCATTGGATTCAGGGTCCATCCTAATCCTGTGTGGCCTCATATTAACTTGATTGCATCTGCAGAGACCCTATATCCAAACTAAGTCACATTGGCAGGTATAGGGGTTAGGACTTGAACATATCTCTTGGGGGACAAGATTCAACCCACAGCAGTGGGGGTTCATGATCAGGACTATGGGACCCCCTGATGTTTCCCAGTGTCCGTCGCCAGTCCTCCCCCTCCTGAGCTGCTGGATGCTGGTCTCCACGGGGACATCCCGGAGGCTCTGGCACATCCACCATGTGAATCTGTCCTCATTGTTCCCATGTCAGCCCTGCCCCCAACACCCGAGAGAAATGAGAACAAATCTCAACACAGTCTTGTGCAAGCATGTTCACAGCAGCTGTATTCATAACTGCCAAAAATGAAACCAAATGTTCATGAACAGAAAAACTTAGGTGAAGAAACCATGATTTACTCATACCATGGTATGCTACTCAGCGATAAAAAGCAACAGAATTTTGACACATACAACAACGTAGATGAATCTCAAAATATACAATGCTGAGTGGGGAAACAAAAAACAGACACAAGAATACATACTGTATAATGCCAATTATATAATGTTCAATGATGTGTAAAAGTAATGTCTAGTGACAGGGATCAGAGAGTGTTGGCTCTCAGAGTTGGGGATTGACTGGGCATGCGAACCAGGATCTTTCTGCTCTGATGGAAAATTTCTATATCCTTGATTGGGGTCCTGATTGGGGTACACAGGTGTACAAGCGTGGCAAGACTCATGGAACTGCACACTTAAGATTTGTGTATTTTATTGTAGGTAAATTTTGCCATAATTAAAAAAACAAATGATACTTTTAATTTTCAAGAAAAAACAAACAAATAAACTACTTTCTACTAAAAGAGTTAATAATTGGGGGATAACAAACAAATAAATAAAGACCTGCCAAAAAGCTTGGGCAGAGGTGCCCAGCCTTCATCCCTCAAGTGCACCTTTCTTGTCCCTCTTGTCCCTGAGACTCTGGGCCATTTACTGCCCCCTCTTTAGGAAATTTCAAGACCATTAAGGAATATTATTTCTTGCAAATTTATGGCCAAAGGGTGCATGGCCTGCTGGTTTCTTGACTCAATGTCGGATGAGAGAAGAGACCTCAGAATCAGGCAGGGTTTAATTTCCAGCCCTGCCCTGAGTAGCTGAGTGGCTTTGAGACAGCCCCAGTGAGGTTTACGTACATATATATGTTGTGGAATGTTTCAGATCAGGATAACGAACATATCCATCACTGTAACTGCATCAGATCGATCTGGTTCAACTTTTATGTAACAAGGTTGTGTGTGAGTTGTTTTGCAGTTACCACGGACCCCCAGTTTCAAGGTCACGAAACCTGAGTACGCCCTGAGCATGCAACCATAGATGGAACCTAAGTGCTTGGTCCAAGGAGTGGGGACTGAATTCAGAAGCAGACGACACTTGGAAGACCCCAGTTCCAATCAGATTGTGTCCTGGCATCACTCCCATGGCAGGATCCTATCACGCCTCATTACCCTCTGATTATAAAACTTGTCCTAACCCCCGCTCAGGGATACAGATTTGAGACTGACTCCTGTCTCCTTGTTTGGCTGGCTGGCAATAAACCTTTCTTGCTGCAAAAACCAGGTGCTTCCTTATTTGTCTTTCCATTGCGTGTGGCCAAAAGGACCCAGTTCAGTTTTGTAACACCAACACAAATATTATCATTTCTTTTTGGTAATAACATTTAAAATCCTCTCTTTTAGCTGTTTTGAAATATACATTATTCTGTCATTTGAGACAACATGGATGAAACTAGAGGACATTTTGTTAAGTGACATAAAGCACAGACAGACAAATACCCTATGATCTCACCTACACGTGGAATCTAGAATGTCTAACTCGTAGAAGTAGAAAGTAGAATAGTGGGTACCAGAAGCTGGGAGGTGGGGACGGGGTGGACAGAGAAAGGGAAGATGATGGTCAATGGGTATAAAGTTTTAGTTTCACAGGAGGAATAAGCTCTGGGGTTCTGTTGCACACCATGGGCTCTTGAGGGCTTTGATTCTGCAGGAATCAGCCTCTGATGTCTCCTTTGCCAGGAGGGGCTGGGATCCCTCAACCAGGACAGAGTATCTGCAGTTTCTCACTTGTGGATCTTGATCTCCGAGTACTCACTGGCTGTGGCCTCATGTCCCGGAGGGTCCTGAGGCTTCATCTTGTGGAAGCTGAGGGATGCATACTGGAGCTCTTGCTCCTGCCCTGAGAAGGGGGCAGCCACAGCGGGGGGAGCCTAAGATGGGGGGCTGCCATCTGCCTGGAGTTCAATCGGGGGACCCTGAGTGGAGAGAGACAGGAGGAAGCGAGGCTTCCAGGGAGGAAGCCCATGAGTTCCTTCATCCATTTGTGCTTCGTGCATTTTTGTTGGAATCTCCTTCATCCATGCTTTCTTTAAATATTTAATACTTAATGAGCACCGTATTTGGTGTTTACCGATTTCATTAACTTCTCACAACAACCCCATGACAAATATATTAATATTGTCTCCATTTTATAGATATGAAAACTAAGGCTAAACAGGAAGCAGCCTGCCCAATCCCTGTTGCACCAGGATCTAATCCAGTCAGTTCTCTCTGACCCCACAGCCTGGTGTCCCACAAAGGCCCCCGTGTGTGAGGCCCTAAGCTGGGTGCTGGGGTACTGGAATGCACATGGCAGATAAGGGCTCTGACCTCTTGCAGCTCACTCTGTAACTGAGGGAAGTGGCAATAAATGACTGTCATATTCGCAATTGTGAATTATTATGAGACACCCAAAAACACGGTATGGGAGAATTATAGGGCCTTGGTTCAGACATGGCACCTGCCCTTAGGAAGCTGACAGTTTGGTGAGGGGGGATGGAGTAGGGACAAACCAGTCAAAACAAGTATATCCCTCTGATAAGAAGAGTAACAGCTCACAAAGACATCCTCACCCTAACCCCCGGACCCTGTGAATATGTAACCTTACATGGCGAAAGGGATATCGCAGACTGAATCAAGTTAAGGATCTTGAGATGGGGAGATTGTCATGGATTACTTGGGTGGGCCCAATGTAATCACATGAGCCTTAAGAAAAAGAAACAAGGCAGGTAGAGAGTACAAGATGCTACTCCGCTTACCTTGTAGATAGCGGAGGGACCAGAGACAAGGAACGCAGCCACCTCTAGAAGCTGGACAAGGCAAGAAAGTGGATTCTCCCCTGCAGCTGCCGGAAGGCACCACCCTGCCTACCAACACCTTGGTTTTAGCCCTGGGAAACCCGCTGTAGACAGCTGACTACCAGAACTGTAAGATAATCTATTTATATTGTTTGAAGGCACTAATTTTGTGCTAGGTTGTTACAGTGGCAACAGGATATTAATATAGATTCACAGAGGCCACACAGGAGGCCTCCTCCTTCATCTGAGCCTTTCTCAGCTGCTGCCCTGGAGCACAGAACATGTCCACACAACTGTCAATGATTTTGCTCCTCCATTCTCTTTGATTATTCAAATTAAGATTCACACACACACACACGCTTGCACACACCACATTTCAGCACTACTATTATCAAGATCACCAATGATCTCCACTTGGCTAAATCCAAATGACCGTTGGTCAGTCTTCACTGTCCTGGACTTTGCAGCAGGAGGGGATGCAGTTGCACACCTTACCTGCATGAGGTGCTTTTTCACTCAAATGTATGACATCACACTTTTCCGGTCCATCCGACCTCCTTGGCATCCCCTTTGGCAGTTCCGCCACATCTCCCTGACCTCTAAATATCAGAGCTGCCCCAGACTCTTTACTTCTTCAACTTTGCTTTGTGATCTCACCCCCTAGGTTGGCTTCATGTCACCAATAGGTTGATGACTCCCAAATCCAGAATTCCAGGCCATTCCCCTCTCCTGGTTATAAACTTTCATCCAGCAGTAAACTTGAAACTCTGACTCCCTTGTCCAAAGGCACACAAAACTCAACCTATTTACACCAGACCTCTTCTATTCTCCCCCACACCTCTTTCTCCTTCAATATTCTCAGCCTCTGTGATTGGCACCTCTATTCTTCCAGCAGCTCAAGTCACAAATCTGGGAGACATCCTTCACCCTCTCTGTCACTCACACCCCACTCCTAAGTTATTAGCAATTCCCATGAGCCCTCACTTCAGAATCCGTCAGAAGCCAGTCCTGCCCCACCACCACTGCCATCCTGGTTCCAGCTGCATCATCTCCTGCCTGGAATGTCCACCAGCCTCCTCTCTAACTCTCTGCTTCTGTCCTTCCTCTCCCACACTTGATATCTTCTGCACAAAACTCTCCAGGTGCTCACAGTGGCCTGGGTGTTCAGACATGACGCACGCACAGCCTGGACTTCTCCATGCTCATTTCCTGCTCATGGCCCTTGCCTTACTCTGTCTAACCACACAGACCTCCCTGTGGCTCCCGCACTCCCTGGTCAGCCTCCTGTGTCTGAGCACTGCCCCTGCCCTTCCCTCTGTCTGGAGACTCTTCAGTCACACAATCAAATGCCAGACTCTGAGCCTCCTTCATGCTTTTGCTCAAACATCATTAACAGAAACCACAAGTCAACGTATGAACGGGAGAAAAAATTTGCAAACCATACATCGGATTAGAGGCTAATATCCAAAATATATAAAGAGCTCATATACCCCAACAGTGAAAAACAATTAATCCAGTTTAACAATAGGCAAAAAATTCTAGTAGACTTTTCTCCAAAGAAGATATATTAATGGCCTAGGAGCACATGAAAAGATGCTCAGATCACTAATTATAAGAGAAATGCAATTCAAAACTGTGGTGAGATGTCACCGCACACCCATTAGAATGGCCACTGTCAAAAACAAACAAAGCACAGAAAATACCAACTGTTAGTGAGCGTGTAAAGAAATGAGAACCCTTATATACTGTTGATGGGAACATAAAATGATGTAGCCACTATAGAAAGCAGTACGGCAGTTCCTCAAAAAATTAAAAAATTAAAAATAGAATTAACATAGGATCCATCCTTCCTACTTAAGGACATAAATCCAAAAGGTTGAAAGAAAGATCTTGAGAACATATGTGCACACCCATGTTCACTGCGGCATTATTCACAATTGCCAAGAAGCGGAAGCAACCCAAATGCCCATCCACAGATAAACGGATTTTAAAAAGTAGTGTACACGCACAATGGAATATTAATAATCATCCTTTAAAAAGAAGGAAATCTGTCATATCCTACAACATGGATGACCCTTGAGGATGTTTGTCGAGTAAATAAGCCAGTCACAAGGAGACAAATACTGTACGACTCCACTTACATGACATAAATCTCTCATCGTCAAATTCATAGAAATAGAAAGTAGAATGGTGGTTGCCAGGGTCCCATGGGGAAGAGGAAGGCCAGGGCGGGGAAGTGGGGAGTTGTTATTCAGTGGATATAGAGTTTCGGTTTTGTCAGATGAAAAAATCTGGAATCTGTTGCACAACTGTACATTTAAAAATGGTTAAGATGTTCAACTTTACGTCATGTGCTTTTTTTTTAAAACCAAGACAGAGAGACAGATGGATGAATGGGTGGAAGGATGGAGAGAAAGTGACGTGGATAAATGGTGCATGCACAGGTGATCTGTAGATCACAGGTAACAAAATACACCACAGGCCATCTCCTCAGCACTTCCTAGTTCTGTATCCTGGGTTTTCCCCAAATTATGTGTCTATGTTCCACATTTTCTTCATGTATTTCTTGTTCGGTTGGTTGGTTAATGATTGGTTTGGGTATATCCCTCTCTCTAAAATGAGACCTCACTGATCCCAGGATTTTTAAGTGCTTTTCATGGATGGGACCCTGGCACGTGCAATGCTTGCCTCTTGGTAGTTGCTCAATAATTTTTCCTGACCAAATTAATGAATAAAAGGATGTATGTCACTGTGCTGTCCAAAATCTTCTACAGGAAGTGAAATGAGGAGGGAAGAGCATTTTAGGATGGAGGAACAGCCCATGCAAAGATCCAGAGGCACAAATGACCTTGTTGTGGATGACAATAGTGAAAAGTCCAGCGTGGATGGAGCACGGAGCAGGAGGCAGGAAGTGGCTGGAGGGCGGGGCTGGGATGAGGGTGAAGAATTGTGGTACTTTCCAGAGTCCAAAATAAAAAAGCAGCCAAAAGTCTCAGCAATTGAGATGAAGAATATTTCAATGGAACATATTTAAAAATAAAATTAATGCTAAATATCCATGGAGAACAAAAATTTAAATAAACCCAGATTATCGAGTGTGCTTTCCTGAGCCAGTTGGTGCCTACGGCAAAAGGAAAATTTTTGTTGTATTTGTATGTTTTATATATGGTCCGTTTTTTTCCAGAACATTAAGTAATTGATATACTATTGAAAATTAAAAAGTGATGTATATAAAACACCATTTTAAGTTTAAAGATTTTATGTATACCCAAACTAGAATTTATTATATTATAATTTTGCTTTCCTGGCTCTACTGGAGGCAAAGCAGAGACAACATTTTCAAAATCTACTTCTTTGCTTCCCTCATGCCCAACTGAGAATGCTGGCCTGCTGGACAATTTCTCTTGATTGAATGATGATTTTAAATAACTATTAACTAACTTCAGTTCACTGGTCCTGTCCTTATTTAAAATTTTCATATTTTACTCATCATGAATTTTTTTCATTAATTTCATTAATTTAACATTAATTAATGTTAAAAATTCCATTAATTGCCTCAATTACTGGGATTTCTGACAACCCCTTAAATTTTGCATCCAAGTCAAGATTCTCACTCACCTCACTGTAATTCCATCCCTACTGGACACACAGGTGCTTAAGAGGCCAGAATGGCCAGAATGCTTAAGGGCTACAGGCTGAGGAGTTGTGGCTTTATTCTCTAGACCCAGGTGGGCAAACTACAGCCCTTGGGTCAAATCCCACCCACTGCTTGCTTTTGTAAATAAACGTTTATTGGAAAACAGCCACCATCATTCATTTATACATGGTCTGTGGCTGCTTTCATGCTACAAGAGTAGCTGCAGCAGAGACTATATAGCCCACAAAACCAAACATATTTACCATCTGGCCCGTACAGAAAATGTTTCTTGGCCTCTGCTCTAGACAGTGTTGGGGGGGGGGGACAGCTGTTCAAATGCAGAGGGACTGGGCAGTGATGGCTTTTGGACAATTCCTCCAGGTGGGGAAGGGGAGGTAAGAAGCAGGGAAGTGAGGGGGTCCAAGAAGAGAACCTGAGGCCTCAGCAATGATGGGAGTCAGGGTGGAGGGTGGGGACCGATGGCAGCTGTTCCTGGGGGGAAATGGACAAGACATGGTGAACTTTTGCCCATAGGAGAAGAGAGAACAGAGAGGAGGTAACTCTTCCCCTGTGCCTGGCCGCAGAGGAAGAAGAAGGGATGGACTTTCATGTTGTCAGCAATGTGGGGAATCCTGCAGGGGGGGCCAGCTTTTAGGTAGGAGGAGGAGATGAGGAGGCAACTTTGGCCATGCCCAGCTGAGCAATCCTGGAGGCCATCCTGTGGGAGGTGTCCATGCTGGAAACTGGATGTGGGGAAGTCCATGTCACTTACCCGAGAGCCTGAGCCTCTGACAGCATCTGCATTCTCCACACCCTTTTCCTCAACGCCCTCTGCTGGCCTTGCTGCCTTCCTCCTGAGGGACCTCACTCTGAGAGGAGAGACCAAAGAAACTTTCAGTCTGGACAGATCAGGGCACAGTGGGCAGACTGACCCCACATTTGTTTCCCAGTAAGGGGCTGGAGGGGTGACCGTGTGGGAGAGAGGTTGTCCAGTCCCAAGATCCTAATACCAAGAACACAGGCACCTCCCCCCTGGATAGAGGGGCCCCAGGTTTGCCATAGACTAGGAGCCCCCAAAACAAGGGCGCTCATGAAATTCTCACTGTGTGTCCCTAACCTTTCTTCTTGCCCTTGCTTCAAGCTCGTGACCCATGCAGGTCCCTCCAGCTCTGGCTTCAGGGACTCTGTTCCTGACCTGCTCTCCCCCCAGGGTCAATGCTTACACAATGAAGATGATGCAGAAGGACAGGAAGACCAGGGCTGTGGCTCCAGCTCCCCAGACAGCCCCCAGCGTCTCCCCTGAGACAGGCTGTACTTTGCCTGCAGACGCATGAGAGCTGTTCTTGTGATCCACCTCCAAGAACTGGGTCTCTTCTCCTCCCCCTCCCTGTAAGGCCCTCGACTTCTATTCCCCTCCCCCCTTCCCAAACACAAAGAAAAGGGACGGGAGGGAGGAAGGGGGAGACTGCTGGTGGGGACAGTGAGACATGGACGTGCTGGGTGCAGCCTTTCTTTATTCAGAATTTTGAAATTTTGTTCATCATGGAATTTTTTGCATTAAATTTTATTGTTTTAAAAAGACCATTGCATTGAAATATTACTTTGCTTGATTGCTGACTTGTTTGTCTTTTTGTCTTCTTAAATTTTGTGCCCAAGGTGAGTTCCTCACATGTCTCACCCTAGTCCCAGCCCTTGCAAAGCAAGGACCTTGTCTCCCCAAACACCCCTGCCCAGGCTCCAGCACCTCCCCTCCAAGGTTCACCTCCTCCCCTCGCCCCAGCCCATGCCCTTGCCCGGCAGGAAGAGGACAGCAATGCTGTGGTCACAGGGAAGTTCCAGGCCTCACAGCTGAGCTTCCCTTTGTAGCTCAGGGGGCTGCAGGGTAGACAGTGAGGGTGGGGAAGGTGTGTTTTCCTCTATTCCTCTGCAACCCACCTGTGTACTCAGTCTGTAGGGAGACGCTCAGGGAGACATGCTGGGAGCCCAGAGGGGCCTGAGCTCGGCAGGTGAATTCTCCTTCATCCCTGAGGTGCACCCGAGGCAGCTCCAGCAACACAGGGCTCGAAGGCTGCAAGGGGTACAGAGTCAGACTCCCCCAGGTCCAGCTCAGCCTGGCAGGGGGATTGCTGTTGACAGCACAGACCAGGCACAGAGACTGGCCCTCCAGGACTGACACAGATGAGCCATTCCCCAGGGTGTATACTGTAGAGAAAGAGACAGAGGGTCAGAGAGACAAAGAGATCTGAAGACAAGAAGGAAGGAAACAGAAAGAGACTGGTGAGGGGAACAGACACATAGACAAAGACTGAAATGGACGAAAACACACACTTTTACCCCCCGCGTTGGGAATGTAAACTCGTGCACCCTTGATAAAGAAACATTTGACCATATTTCTCATAATTAAAGAAAACTTAGGACCCATCTGTATTGTTTTTAGGAATTTATCCCACAGATACATGTGTGAAAGGAGATACAAGATATTCCTTACGGTGTGTCTGTTGGTAGGATAAAATAATGCCATGACTTTCCATTAGCATAAGACGTATATAGAATCAGAGTTCACCCATGCAGAGGAATATCACACAGTCCTAGAGGAGGATGCGGACAGTCTGCGCCACTGATGTCAAACCACCTCTGTCCTTCAGGTGAACAGACCAAGGCTCAGGGCAGCCTGTGCAGACACTGGTGGGTTCTGGGGAGGGGGATGGGCCTCTGAGGACAGACTCTGCTGTGCATTTTGAATTGTTGCCCGTGTGACTGTATCACCCATCCAGAGGTACATAAACTATTGGGGCAAATAAAAAGACGAGGCTGGAGGGGTATTCAGGAGACGGATGATAAGGGGCCCCGAGGCCAGTTCTGCTGTGAGAATGTCACCCTGTCTTTGTTGTGGGCCGAGGGCGTGTGGAGGAGTCTGAGGGGAGGGAGGGGCTCTGGGTCACCAGCAAGGGGGTGTCAGGTGCCCGGGGTGAGTCCAGGGTGAGGAGGGACCCGCCTGCCCTGACTGAAGAGGCCCTGATCCCACAGCCCAGGGAGGGGCCCCGTCCTACCTGTGCCATCTCCTCGGAGGACAGTCACGGTCAAGTTTTGAGGAGAGTCTGGGGCAGAAAGATACGGCAGCCCCACATCACTGCTGAGGGCTGCGTGGATGCTGGCCTCTGTCCCCAGGAGCCAGCATCCTCCTGACCCTCTCCGCCTTGACCCCGAGGCCCAGCACCCCGTGTGCAGCCCTGACCCCATCCCGCTGCCCTAGGGACTCCCCAGCAGGGTCCCGGGCATCCCGACCAGCTCTCACAGGACACGTTGAGATGGATGGTTCTCGTGCTGTTCACACCGGCCCCAGGTAAGGTCACCTGGCAGGTGAGGCTGGTGCCATGGTCCTGGGGTTTCGGGATGAGGGTGAGCACTGAGGAGCGGCCAATGGTGGGGCCCCAGGGGAACACGGAGGCCCCCACCCAGGAGATTGAGGGGGGCGTCCCCTGCTCACAGGCCCAGGGCACAAAGCAGGTCAGGTTCCCAGGGAGGCCGCGCTCCAGGATCCCCGGGAGGAGGATGTCGGGTGTGTGGGTCAGGGCTGGGGAGGAGAGGGGGACACGCAGGATCAGGAGGGAGGTGCAGCCCTGATGGGAGCTCAGGCTCTGGTCCAGCCCCTCCCCTGAGCCCGACAGGCTTCACCCCAACCCCTCCCAGGATGGGGGTCCCAGCCCTGCCCCCCCCACCCTGTGGGCACTCCTGGAGCCCCAGCCTTACCCGTCACACGCACAGAGAGCTTGTTTTGTACATAATTCCATTTTATGTCCTGTCCTCTCTCCACCCGAAAGAAGTATGACCCATTGTCCCTTCTCCTGGCGTCTGTGATGCTCAGGGAGCAGTTGTTCCTCCCCGGATCCCTGAGGAGGTGGAATCGGCCCTGGGTCTCCTCCTGCACTTTTTGATCTGGGTTGTTTGTGGCCACCAGAGCCTCCTGGTACGATTGGGCCCCTTCCCTGAACCAGTAGCCATGAAAAGGATCAGAGTTATTCCAGCCATCCTGGGGGTAGGAGAAGGAGCAGGGCACATGGACACACAGGCCCTCCTGCACCGTCACCACCCTCTGCACTTGCAGCGTGTAACCTTCCCTGTCCCCTCCCAGCCCCTCCACCCCCGCCCTCCCCCAGAGCAGGGCCAGCAGCAGCAGCAGCATGTCCGGGTGGAGATGCCAGGACCCGCAGGGGAAAGTCTGTTCCTCGGGGTTCTTCTCTCAGGAACTGAGACTCCTGGGGACCCTGGGGCCAGAGAGGGAGAGAGTCACCCAAGTTCCCACCCCATGTGGGGCCCAACTACATCTGCTACCTCCCTGTCAACACCCTTCCCCTCGGGGGACGTTTTCTGGAAGGTGACAATGGGTCCCATCTGGCCTGACCCCTGAGTCTCGGGCTGTGGGTGTGTGTGGAGGTCAGGGGTGGGGCTCAGGGACATGGTGATGGTGAAGGCCCAGGAGGGGTAAACAGCAGCCTCTCCTGCCCTTTCAGCAACCACGTGTGGGAGTCCTCTCTGCATATGGAGGTCAGCACACCAGACCTGGATGCTGTCCTCATAGAGTCACTGTCCAGGGGGAGACAACAATTCTCCTGACCTCTGAGCTCCCTGTGACAGGAGTCTCACAGGGGCGCACAGGCAGGGCGGGGGTCACTCCCCCCTAGGCTGGAGGTATAGTGTCAGGAGGACTGAGGGCAGGGACACGGGGCTGTGGGGTGAGGATTCCGTGTGTTAATACATGCAAGGACACAGAAGGGAGCCCGGCTCATGGGAGGTCTGGAAACCCGAGGCTGTGATTAGTGTTCAGTGTGATTTTACAAGAAAGAAATTCAGAAGGGAAGGGGTACATTTTTAAAGGGGTAGAAACTTCTCTTTTTGTCAAGACCTGGCCTCTGTCTTGACAAAGGCCTCTGGGCAACAGGTCAGATTTCCTCACCACTGTCACCTCACTCAGCCACACTTGTGGTCACTCCAGAGCATGATGGGTGGGCTGGCCCCCAGGGCTTTGCTGCAGGTTCTGTGCCCAGGAAGGTCCGCGTGATGGGAGACGAGGAGCGAGGAACAGCAGCCTTGAGGCTGTCCACCCTCAGGAATGGTCAGGGTTAAGTGGGAGAAGAAACTTGCCCTTGAATTCAATGGAAGATGATTTTAAACTGTGTGGTTAGAGGCTGGTGGAAGTGGGGTAAGCGGTAAGAGATGAAAAACTGACCCAGGTCAGTTTTTCTTCAAATTTTTTCTTAGGGGAAATATAAGAAATACAGATAAAAGTGCCCACAAATGAACCACTCCGTGATTTACAGAAATGAAAACCTTCTGAGAAGCACCCCAGGACCACCTATTTTTCCCCCTTCCTATTGCCACACCCACTCCCTCTTACAGGAGCCCCAGCCCCACTGTAATACTAATTATCTCCTTGCTTTTCTTTTTACTTTTATCATCTGAGCATGCTGCCCTAAATCCTGTGGCTTTGAGAAGATTTTTCTGAAGATGTCATATACATAGAAAATTGCAGCTTTTTTTTCCTGCTCAACTTCATGGATTTCCCTGTCCCATATTGTCCCTCTCCTTGCTCATAACCTGCAGTATCACCTGGCTGTGAAAATTGAGAAGGGAAGGTGCAGGGTTTGAGCAGGCATAGCTGCTCCCCTATCACCATTTCCTGCATTTCCAGCTGGTATCACCTCCTGCAGCCTCATCCCCCTGCTGGGCCCCCTTCCTTGGCCAGTCATGCTCTCCCAGTAGCAAAGTTGCACCATCTCAGTGATCAGAAGGTGAGAAGCCATGTGCTGTGGCTTCTCAGTTTCCCAGTGTCCCCAATTTGCCAATGAAATCAGAAAATCAGAACAGGAAGGAGAGACATGGGGAAGCCACATGGAATCTAACTGTGTGTGAAAGCGCAACTTATGATCCACTTGTGATCCAGGATGGCTGGGAGGCCCTCTAGCCCCACTACCCAATTTGGAGAGAAGACTCTGAGGTCCCAAATGGCAAATGCTATGGTTTGAATGTCTGTGTCCCCCCAGATTCATATGCTGAAGTCCTAACTCCAAAGGTAATGGCTTCAGAAGGTGGGGTCTTTGGGAGGTGATTGGATCATGACAGTATTGCAGTAAGTTTGGCACTTGTCCCCAAGGTTGCATTAGAAAAATAAGGACAAGTGGTTTAAGGAGAAGGAAGGAGAGATTTTGCCAGCAAATGATGAGGATGAAGACTCCTGTCTAAAATGCCATTGTCCTAATTATGAGCAGAAATACAGAGTTTTTAAAGGGAGGGTTTTCAGTTTTAGGCTATTGTTGTTCAACTATAGTAGATGATTATGATGTCCCATCTCCACTGAAGACAATCCCGTGATCTCTGCCCAGGGCCTCTGCCCAGACAGTTCCATTGAGCCACCTCCTGTAGCCCAAAGAACAAAGGACATTTCCCTGCCCCTCCTGACCACTGGCCTGAGGCAGAGATGTGGGTTTTAGCTCTCCAAAAGGAGTGGGGGATGTTTTTAAGAGACAGAAAACATTTTTTGTCATTTTTTTCAGCCCAGTCCCTCTGTTACAACAGTGGAACCCTCATGAATGGGATTTGTGCCCTTATAGAAGAGAGGGGAGCTTGTTTGTACCTTTCACCATTTGAGAACACAATGTAAAGGAGGCCCTTACAAGCTGCCAAATCTACTGATGTCCTGATCTTGCACTTCCCAGCCTCCAGAACTGTGAAAAATAAATTTCTATTCATTATACAAATAATCCAGTTTATGATATTTTGTTATAGCAGCCTGAATGGACTACGATAGCCACTGAATTGCCCAAATCACACGGGTACCCTGTCTCATGTTCTGTTGTCTGCTCAGGAGCCACTTCATCAAACTTGGTCTGTCCAGGATTGACTGGGCTGGGAGAGGGGAAGCTTGTGTTAGTTTGAAATGGAAGAATTGTCAAGTTTCTCCTGTGAGATGGGGGAAGAAATGTCATTCATTCATTCATTCATTCACTCAGCAGCCAGGTAGTGAGCATCCATGCTGTGCCTCGAAGTTTCCAGGAAAGGGGTGACTAAGACAGACCCAGTCCTTGCCTTTGAGGAGAGCAACATCTGGTTTGGAGACATACAATCACCTGACATTTCCAATGTCCGAGGGTAGGTGGCTGTGATGGGGAGGCACAGACTGGGGATGGAGGTGTGGATCTTGCTCTTCTGGAGTGGAAAGAGAGTTCTCAGAAAGGAACACGCACAGGAGTCTTGGTAGGAACTCTCAGGCAGTCATTGTGGATGTGAATTCCCTGGAACCCTGGGAAGCCCTGGACTCTCAGGTGCTGTGTTCCTAATCCATCTCACCATCCCAGTTCCTGGAGACCCTCAGGCAGGTACCAAGTTCTACCCTCTGTGTGTGACCAGCCCTACCTCTGCCCCAGCCGGGGTCAGGGCACCGCCCATACGGGGCATCCTTCTGCCCAGGACAGACTCTGGCTCCTGGGGATCCCTAAGCTTGGGTGATGGTGCTGTCTGTGGTGCTGATGTAGAGTTGAGCCCTGATTTTGGAGTTGTCTGCAGCTCTTGGGAGGGGCTGATCACAGAACAGTGGTCCTAGGTTGGAGTCAACATGTCAGATGTGCCTGGGAGAGTGTAGGTCCACCTGGAAGGAGGCACTTGGAAGAGGGGAAGGCTTCTGTTTCTCCACCTAGTCCTTCTGTCTCCCCTCAGCAATGTCCTATGGACAATGCTAGGCTGTTGTCATGCTCCAGGGGCAGAAAAGGTAAAAGCTCTGTGCAGCCCCTCTAGACACAAGTTCCCATTTCACTCTTTCAATATCCCTGACTGAGAGAGGCAATCCCCCTCATCAGATAGAGAAGGCATCTGACACTGAGATTGCTGAGTAGTTGTAGGAGCTTCTCTCCAAACACAACCCCAAACGATCGCAGTACTATGCAAGCAAAGCGTTCCTCTCATCACCAGACGGAGTTGATCATTATTATCATCTCCTCTTCTTGAATCTGGATTGGGCCCATGACTGCTTTGACCAATAGAATGTGGAGGACAAGATGTTCTGAGACTTCCATGGATCAGACAGTAAGTAGGTCTGGAAGCTTCCACCCCAGCCTTATGGATCCCAAAGCTTCTGTGTAAGCATATCAGGGTACTCTTATAAAGACACAGGGTACATGGAAAAGCACTGAGCTGTCAGACATCCAGCCCCAATCTAGGTCACGATTTCAATGTAACTGCCTGAAAGAGTCCAAAGAAAATCTAGTCAAGAAACTAGCCAACGTGCAGCACCATGAGATATAGTAAAATGATTGCTTTGGCCACTGAGTTTGGGGATGGTTTGATGTGCAGCAATAGACAACTAAAACAGAAGCCCACACAAATCATAGCTAATAGGAAATAGGTAAAGTTGGGGGTTTACTTGCCTGACTAACTTATCTACATACTGCATTTAAAGGATTACTTGTAAATGGTAATTTAAAGCCTTCAGTGAAGCTACCTGTGGAAACTTTGGACTCCATCAACTCAGCCAGGCTGGAGCCACATTTCCCAGAATCTTCTTTCCCTTCTGCATTTCCTTCCAAGTTAAAGTTGACATAAGAGAAAAAGGAAATTGAAGCAGGAGCCATGAGGCTCTGAGTGTCAGTGGACAGCCAGGTGCTACTGCAGCTCTCACACATTGTAGCTGATTGCTTGTCCGCCTCGTTGGTGAGGCATAATAGCCGCTCAACTTCTGGGCAGCAAGGAGGGTGCTGGGAACGGCCACTGTCTGGGCTTCAGGGAGCAGAGAATCATTGAGTCTTGGCACATGCATTGGTGACACAGGGTGTCCAAGAGAGTGTGCAGTGACATGCAAAGAATCCTGGAAAACTACATCCTTAATATCTCTGTCTTCCTAACACATTGTCTCAGGTCCTCTTTGACCTGACAACTAGAGCCATTTGCTTATTCGTGGGAGCCCAATCTTCCCAGGGCAAAGGGCAGGAAACGCCTCAGTACTCAGAACGCTTAACGTCCAGGTGTGTGTGTTTCTGCAGGAGCACGTGGGTGTGAGGGAGAGAGAGGGGAGGGAGACTCTGAATGTGTAGGAGAGAGAAAGTGAGAGAGATCACGTCTGTCTGTGGGTCTGTGAGTCTGTCTGTATGTGCTGAGCGTTGGCTTCCTAGGACAGTGTGACAGTTAATTTTATGTTTCAACTTGATGGGCCAATGAGGTGCTCAGATAAAACATTATTTCTCGGTGTGTCTGTGAGTGGGTTTCCAGGTCATATTAGCATTTGAATCAATAGATTCCTTAGGTGGATGGGCATCATCTAAACTTTTGAGGGCCTGAATAGAACAAAAAGTGAAGAAAGGCAAGATTCATTTTTTCGTGTCTTCTTAATTCAGCTGGAACATCAGACTTCTCCTGCCCTCAGACAAAAATTGACATCACAGGCTTTCCTGGGTCTTCAGCTTGCAGATGGCAGATTGTGGGGCATCTTGGCCTCTGACATTGCCCAAGTCAATCCCTAATAATAAATTTTCATGTAGATATGTACATATATACGTGTGTACATATATGTATCCCACAATGCGAGGGGTTCTGTTTTTCTGGAGAAAACTAATACAGCCTTAAGGGGAAAGATAGTGAGGGACGTCTCATGGGCCGATTTCCTAGTTTGACATTATTTCCGTGAGAAATAGGAGCCAGCGAAGTGTCGTAAGCACGAGAGCCAGGGGGTGACACGGTCATATCTGTGTTTTCAGGCGTCCACTCTGGCTGCCCTGGGGAGAGGAGGCAGGACAGGCAGCTGGAGGGAGCCAGGAGAGCAAGCAGGAGTCTGGGGCCACCTCTCATCCCGTACGTTGTGGACAAGGATTCCCATCACTAAACACAGCACATCCCTCATTCACATTTGTAACCCCTGAGAACACTGGGCCCAGCTTTGCCCACAGTAGGCGATACAGATGGAGAAATTCAAAGCACAGATTTAGGGGAGAAAGAGAACAAATCTGGTATACAATAGGAACCAAGTTTTGAGTGAAAACTGTATAATGTTAACAAGGTAACTTTTTTTCCTGTTTTCTTTTTTTTTCTTTCTTTTTTTTTGTAAGACAGGGTCTCCCTCTGTCGCCCAGGCTGGAGTGCAGTGGCCTCATCATAGCTCACAGCAACCTCCAACTCCTGGGCTCAAGTGATCCTCCTGCCTCAGCCTCCCGAGTAGCAGGGACTACAGGTGCGCACCATGACGCCTGGCTAATTTTTCTATTTTTAGTAGAGACGGGGTGTCGCTCTTGCTCAGGCTGGTGTCTCGAACTCCTGAGCTCAAGTGATCCTCCTGCCTCTGACTACCACAGTGCTAGGATAACAGGCATAAACCACTGTGCCTGGCCACAAGGTAACTTTTGAGTGGTGGGAGGAAAAGGTCCTGAATTCTTGGGCCCTCATCAGAGGGCTGGGACAGGGGACAGGAGGGAACAGGAATGGGCAGGGGAGGGGGAGGTACACACATGGGAAGAGGGACAGGCAGGACATAAAAGGGCAGTCGGTGGGATATGACTGGAAAGTTTCCAGAGAAAAGCTGACAGTGATGTCCCACGTCTGTCCCTCAGGGCTTGGTGTCCACACCTCAGTTCTGTCTTGAGAAGGAGGGGCTGAGTCAGGCCTCCCAGCCCTGCTTCCCTGGGGGCTCCACACCTGCACAGTCCACACGGGTCTCAGATCAGAGTTGGTCAGTTTAATTCTGGCTCCAGGTGGGTCAGGACAGCTCAGCCCCATCTGGAACTCAGAGGCCAATCACTGGATTTTCCTGGAAAGAGGCAGCCTGCTCACCTGGTACAGTAGATCCAGGTGAGGCCATAGGTGAGGAGGAAGCCAATCCCCACGAGGGCCTGCCAATCAGGGTGAGGACCAGGGCCCAGGAGCCCTCCTGCTCCCCAGCCACACATCTGTAGCCAGAGGGGCTTCCTGGGGAAGGGGAGAGGAGGTGACGTTCTGTCCCCAGGCCTCAGCCCCTCCCAGAGCCCAAACACTGACCAGGCTGCCCACCCCAGCGCCTCCACCTCCATCCCCTACGTGGGGCAGCTCCAGGACCCTGGGTGCAGAGAGCTGGGAAGGATTCGGGGCTTTTCCCTCCTGGGACCAGCTCAGTGCAGTAGGGGGGTTGCTGTCAGCCACACAGACCAGGTGCAGGGCTGACCCTCCTGACAGGCAGGGACGTGCCATTTTTCAGGGTCTTTGGGGCTGGGTGAGAGACAGAGAGAGCAGGAGGCTGAGATGGGAGGCCTGTCTCTCCCTTACCTCCCACTCAAACAGAAACAGAAGACACCTGACTATTTGAGCCATACTCACGAGTCCATGAGTCCACAAAGCTAACAGCCCCTGGAGGGGAAGAGGCTGAGCCGAGGTTGGAAGGAGGGGAGTTGGTCACGGAGCATCTTGGGTGGAGGAGAGAAGCCACCCAGGCTGAGACAGCCTGGCAGAGGAAGGGACCTGCAAGTATATCCGCGGTCTCCTGGGGGGACGCGATGGGACATGGTGAGCTGAGGAGCTTGGACTGAGGGTGCTGGGAAAGCACGGGGGGCTCTGAGCAGGGAAGGGACAGGGTGGGCTCTGGGTGCAGGAAAGTCTCTCTGGGCTTGTGTTGTGAGGGACACAGCGTGAGGGGAGGGGCTGCAGGGGGAGGTTGGGGAGGGGGAGGGAACCATGGCCAGGACAGAAAAGGGGCTGGCCATGGGGATGGAGGGAGGGGACGGGGCAGAGAAGGGAGGAGGATGGGTGTGAAGGGGGACATTTTTCAGGAATGAAGGTTACAGGACCCACTGACTCCTGAGCAGTGTGGGTGGAAAAAGGTGACGTCTGTGATAAGTCTCGGGTCCTGCCCAGGGTGACTGGGGGGTGGAGGTGCCATGTGCAGGAGGAAGCTTGAGGAGCAGCATCTGGGGGAGGCATCAGGACAGAGCTCAGAGCTGAGCCAGAGGAAAGGACAAGCTCCCTGGGTCACACGGATGGTCAGGGGCAGCCCAGGGCACGTGCAGGCACTGTCGTCAGACTGTCTGGTCACAGGGTCACTCAGTGTGGGAAAAACAGCCTGGAAAAAACAAAAGTAAACCTCAACAGGAAGGCAGAGGTTGTGGACAAAACGGTTATTGTGCACATGAAGGCAGCTGCAAACCCACTGCTAACAGAGATAGGAGGTTCTTGAAGATGAGGCTTCCCCACTTCCTTCCTCTGCAGACCTCAGCAAGGTACAGAGAAAGCAAAAGACTCCCTAAAGTCATGCTGGTGCATGCGTCTCGCTTACTTGTAAGAGTTTATGAAAAATTGGAATTATTTCTGCCTTGCACATGCAGAAGAAATTGCCAGTGAATTTTTTACCTGGAAAGAAATGTTTGCTACTAAATCAATTCCATAGTGAATAAAGGGCTATTTGGGTTGTTTTTTTCCTCTTGAGGTAGTCAAAGTTAATTATGATTTTCCAATAGTTTTTATATATCATCTAGATTTTACATTTAATTAGCTTATGTTTGTGTGAAGTATCCTTTTGTAGTGTTTTAAGACTAAAGATATTGGAGCAGAACATACATAGAGAAACCTGTTCAGATCATACATATATGTTTGATCAATTTTCATGAAATGAATACATTCTTGTAATAGTGACCCAGATTAAGAAGCCCCACCAGTTCCCATTCCTAGTTACTACCCCCTCCCTGCAAAAGAAACACTATAACGACTTTTATTTTACATAATTGTAATTTTTCTGTGTGTACTCTTCTGCGTCTGGCTTCTTGTGCTCACTTTTGTAAGATTTATCCACACTGTTCACACATCAGTAATTCTCAGTGCTGAAAGAATTTCATTGTGTGCATGTACCACACAGGATGTAACCCTTCTACTTTAGAGGGGTATTTAGATAATTTCCAGTTTGAGGCTTTTATAAGAGCTGCTATGAACATGTCTTCTGGTATGTATATGTACTGTTGTTGGGTATATTTTTCGGAGTGGGATTTTTCAATAAGCTCAACTAAAAACAGGGTGATGGAAGACGGTGAGCTCTGCTAACCCTCTGATGTGGCCCCTGTGGTATGTGAGGATACTCCTATGAAATTCTAGTCATTCATTTTAGCCAGGTCTGTCCACTCAGATGAGTGAGCCTGTGTTCATACCAGATGATCTCAGTGAACATCCTCAGGGTTATCGCAACCCAAGTTTCTTTCCATAGTCCTGCTTCTGGGGAAGAGGTAAGTATTTAGGGGTAGAGACTTTTTAGAGCCACCCCACAACCTTCAGATTCTTTCCTGCCTGATTTATTTAGAAGTGTATGGCATTATGTTTTATTGATGCCTGGTTTAGATTGTTGCTGGTGAAATTTTAGTTCCTGTTATTTCAATGTCATGTGTTCATTTAATACACCAAGCGACTTGGCACTCCTGGCATCAGGACACGTTGACACAGGACCTTCCTACTCGAGGGGAAAGGAGCTAGCACACCAGGAACCCACACCTTGTACTGGGACCTGCATAGGGTGGTTTACACGTGTCACACCAGCCCTGTGAGCTGGGGCTTATTATTCGCCACTTTGTAAGCAGGTGACTGAGGCACAGAGAGGTGAAGGGATTTAGTAATCAGGATTGAATCCAAGTTTCTCTTACTCTATTGCATGTATTTTTTTCCTATACTAGAGAATTCCCCAGAAATAATTTCTCATTTAATAAGTAGAGGTACATTTACTCTGTAAGAACAAGTGTGTGAAGTGTCCCTTCCCCAGAGAGGTCTTGCGCTCCTGGACCAGGCCAGAAGCCCTGGGTGGTTCCTCACCAGCATCTGTCCTCTGGGTACAATTAAAATTGACATCACATATTTCCTTCTACTATTATAATGTGACTGCTGGAAATTTTACATTATGTACGCAGCTCACATTCGGCTAGAGTCATACTGGGAGCCTACTGGGTAGAAGACGGAGCAACATACAGAGACACACAGGCCCTACTGCACTGTCTGGCACTTCCAGCCGGAATCTCAAATCCTGAGCCAGGGCCCCTGTGGGGAAATGAGGATTGCCCAGGCCAGCCCCCCACCTCACCACCCTCCCCAGGGCCCACTCACCTGCCCACAGCAGCAGCAGTGCTATCAGCATTGTTGGCATTGAGGCTCACAGAGCTTTGGTGCCATAGGTCCCACAGGAAGGCTAGCGGTCAGGTCAGAAAGGTAACTGAGCACACAAAAAGGGTCTTTGCTCCTACATGCTGGCAGAGCTATTTGGCCCTTGGTGAGGAGCCAATTCCACTTTCCAGACAGGCTCCCAGTGGGGGCCACACAGCAAGGAAGGCCCAACCTGCAGCTCTGGGCTTTGTCCCCAGCCTTTCCCTTCCACACCACTGTCCACCTCAGTAAAGCAGGCACTGCCTGGCCATGCACAGCCTCCAGATGCTCAGGAGGGTCAGTCCTGTCAGGGGTGGGACACAGGAGGGTCTAGTGGAGGAACCTCCAGGCATGAAAGAGGGGGAAAGGGGACCCTGGGGTGAGACAGGGGACACCTAATGCATGAGTACAACAACCATATCACAAACATCTACTCGTTTTGGGGGAGTGGGGACAAAGGGGAACCTGGGACAGACTCTGTGCCTGGGATGTTCTCCAGTGAATAAGGAGGCAGAGACACCCTCAGCCATCCCAGCTCCTGTTAGTGAGGGCGTGATGCTGGAAACACAGGTGAGGGATTGTGGAGACCCAAGTGCCTTGTGCAGCCAGAGGGTGAGTTCTCAGGGATAGACGAGAGAGTGGACTCTGAGGGGGTCACAAGGATATGTCCCCACAGGGGGTCCTGGGGCTTCCTAAACTACTAAACTGACCCTGCCCCAGGCAGCCCTGGTGCTGACTGCACAGACAGGCCCTGAGAGCCCGGTATGGGAGCAGGGCTGACAGCAAGATGCTGGGGTGCCCTGGCTTTGGAGTCGGTTGGTCCTGGCCCCTCTCCCTCCAAGTCTCAGTTTCCTCATCTGTCATGTGGAGGGATCATAACACCCACCTTCAGTGCAATGGAGAATCCAATGCGAGGAGGCGAACATTCTCTGCAGACTCAGGCGTGACCTTCTTGGCCCTGAGAGTCCAGATGTCCAGCCCTGACCATCCTCAGTGGTCACTAGTCTGAGTCATGCCCTCAGTGAGAAGCTCCTGCTGGTCCCCACTGCCCCAGGCCTTCCTCATCTGAGGCCTCATGGCAGGGGTCGGGGTCAGGGGTGAGGCTCTGAAGCCAAATGGCCGTGGGCTTGAGCTTGGGTCTTTAGGGCCCACTGTGCTGCCTTGGGAAGGGGCTTATCCACTTTGTGCATAACCACTTGAGGGCCTATGCTCACAGGGTGAATTGTGTTCTGGCCTCAAATTCATATGTTGTAGTCTTAACCATATTTGGTGTTAGGGGCCTGAAAGGGGTGATTAAGTTAAAATGAGGCCATTAGGATGGGCCCTAATCCAATAGGACTTGTGCCCTTATTAGAAGAGGAGATTATGACTCAGACAGGCACAGAGGGAAGCCCATGTGAGGACAAGGGAAAGGTGCCATCTACAAGCTAAGGAGAGAGGCCCACAGAGGATCCAACCCTAGGTCTCAGACTTCCAGCCTCCAGAGCCCTGAGAAAATACATGTGTTGTTTAAGCCACTCAGTCTGTGCTCCTTTGTCACGGCAGCCCTAGCAAGTACACATGGAGTCATGGGGAGGGTTCAGTGCGTTCCTGCAAGTGCAGTGCTCAGAACGGCCTGGTCTGGCCCACGGTGGACGTCGCAGCGCACGCGTGGTCAGCGGCCAGTCTGTAAGACGGGGCGGCTCAGAGGACGGAAGGAGAAAAGGGGAGCCAAACCTCTGCTGCTCCTCCTGCACCAGCTCTGATTTCTGCGTGGCTGTGACCTCCCCCGGCCACGTGCGTCCTCCCCCCCCCCCGGGACACGGCAGGTCGCTCTGCTGGCCGTGGCCCTCACTCTCCCGCACCCGGGCCACGGGCCTCCCATCTGCGGAGCGGAGTCTCCCGGGGGCCGGGCTGAGGCGAGGCGGACCCGGGAGGGCACCCGCGGTGCGGGGGAGGCGGAGACACGGTCACAGCCTGGCGTGATCGGGCTGAGCCGGCGGGGAGGACGGGCCGTGGGAGCCCAGCGGAGGGAGTGAGGATCTGCCTGGAGGACGGGACAGTGAGCAGGGAGGTGGAAGGTGAGCGCGGTTGTCAGGGACGCGCGTTCACACCAGAGCAGCGAGCGGGAGGGATGGGGCCGACGACCGCGGAGGAAACGAGAAAAAACAAGGCCAAAAACTCTGCCCACAGTGAGCTCACGTCCTAGAATAACTAAGTTGCAAAAAGTGTTGCAAAGTGTGCAATGAGGAAAGTGTGAGAAAAGTAAAGCAGCGTTAATCGAGAGGGACGGAGAGGTCGGGGTGGAGAGCAGCGTGACTTCATCAGCGCGGTCGCGAGCGCAGCGGCTGCAAAGAACAAGGCGCCCAAACGCCCATGGCACCGCCCACCGCTTCTGATTGGCTCAAGCCCTCATGAATCTGCTGGGCTCCAACTGGGGGGAGGGACTTGCACTTGCAGCTCCTGATTGGCTCTGGCAGCTGTGTGTCAGCTCCCAGAGCCACGTGACTGTGGGCCCCACTTCCATGCGCCTGACTGGCTGAGGAGAAGGTGCATGCAGCCCCTGATTGGCTGCAGGTAGGCCCATGCAGTCGCGGATTGGCTACAAGGTACGTCTATGCAGCCACTGATTGGCTGTGGGGTGGACGCGCTCACAGGCAGGACCCTGAGTGACAGTTGGGCGTCCACACCACTGTCCCTGTGCGGAGGACGGGCGGTGATGGGCCCCATGGGGCCCTACCTGTCTTCCTGGGGTCCCTGGCATTCGTCGGGTGAGGGACCTGTCTTGGGGCTCCGCAAACTGGGCTTCTGGAGAGCGGGGCTCCTCCGTCAGTCAGGGTCCCTCACTCGGACCATCCTTGAGCCGCGAGGCGGCCGCAGGTCGGTTGGGCCAGGGGGGCCCCTTGGGCGACCGAGGCCGATTCTGCGTCAAAACGCGCGAGACCGCGGACTAGTCACGAGCTCACCAGGGGCCGGTGTCTGTGCTCCTCAGCCGGTCCCCACGCCTGTCGCCGGGTCAGCGCGGAGGGCAGCCGGCGTCCTCTGTCCAGCAGGGGGCAGCGATGAGGTGAGCGCCCTTCTCGGTCTGAGGTGAGTTCGCGTGCGAGTCAGTCCATCAGGTAACCCGCCCGTTGTCGGTGAGTTAGGCTCCCACCAAGCCAGCCCGTTAGTGACTCTGTCCCCCACAGGGCACTCGGTCAGTCCCGCCGCTGTCCCGTGTGTGCCGGTTATCGGTTTCCCGCCGTTCGTCGCTGGTTTCCCTAGAAAGGCAGCTTGTCGGCCAGTCATCCGTCAGTCAGCCACTGCCTGGCTGCAGCCCCCACCCACCCCTTGCCCCTTTGGCCCCTTTGGCCTCAGGCCCGTTCTTCCACCTGTCTGCTGCACGGTCCGAGGAGGTCCAGGTTTGAACCGCTCACGACATCTCCTCCTACTCCTCTTTTGGGGAGCGGGTGGTGACGGAGCCAACAGAACTCATTGGTGTCCATGCAGGGGACTCTTCCCTCCTCACCCGACTCGGCTTCCTGTCTGTCTTTCCTAAGGCCCAGAGATGTTCCCACCTTCCTGACAAAGCTCACGGGCCCTGCCCGTTCCCCAGCAGTCAGTCTGAGTGTGGATGCAACTGCTGCTGCAGACACAGGCCAGCACCAGGGTGGCCGGGCCGGCAGGATCTGCTGGACCTCAGGCAGCAGGGACAGGGGGATCGTGACATCAGTGGGCAGAGGAGGTGGGTACTGAGAACTAAAAGGTCACCCAAATGGCAGAAAATGGTTGCCCAGTTTCATGAGCAACACTGTTCTTTCTCTCCTGCCGGGACATTGGGTCTGGTTGGACTGAGAACCAGGGCTCCAGTCTTCCCAGGGCAAAGGTACCAGGGGAGAAGCCATTCTAGGACCCAGGGTGGCTGATGCCCCGTTTTGTGTGTCTGTAGTGTGAGTGTGTGTGTTTCCTTGGTCAGTGTTTGTACATCTGTGGTGTGTGTCTATGTATATGTATGTGTCATTGTCTCTGTGTGTGTCTGTGGACTATATGCATGCATCTGGGGTGTGTGTTTGAAATATGTATGTGTCTGTGTGGGTGTGTCTATATATGTGTATCTGTGGTCTTCGCATGTCTGAGTTGTGTGTGCGTCTGCGTAAGTGCCTATAGTGTGTGTGTATATGGATGCACACTCAAATGTCAGTTTCTTAGTGATGACATCAAGGACAACATATTGAAGACTATAATCCATCTCATATTTCCTATATATCTTTACTGTCTTGTTTTTCTCCAAACTTCTTATCGCCAATCAATATAATATCATCTGCTTAATTATTCTTTACCAGCCTCTCCCACTATTAAAATGTAAGCTTCATGAAGGATTTTGTATCTCTTTTATTTACTGCTGAATCTTCCCTTTCTTGAAAAATGCTTGGCATGTATTAGGTGCTCATTTAAATATTTGGCAATTGTAAGGAAATTCAGAAGAAGCAAAATAAGAGTGGAGAGTTATAATGTTGGAGGGCATGTCAGGGATGTGCTCAGTGGTGGGGTTTTGAGCAGCCAGTGAGACTGACATGTTGCTGATACAGTGTATGTGACTGTACACACTGTGCCTCTGAACCAAATGTCACTAACTAAAGGAGTAGTAACTAATAGGCAGGAAACTCTCACTATGCCCCAGGACTGGTGTTTTCCATGTACATCCTTATTTAATCCTCACAGAAACCCTGTGAGATAGGACATCTTGCACTCATTTTACAGAGCAGGAAATCAAGATATGGAGGGTAAAGTAGCTCACCTGATGTCATGCTCTTAGCATACGAGAAAGCACAGATTTTTTCCCGGGTCCCTCTGATGACAAAGTCTAAGATAATGTCAATATAACAGGAAACTCACATACGGTCTGTAAAGTTATTTCACGTAGGGTGTTAATTCTCCAAGAATCAGCCTTTGGTCTCCCTTCCCATAGAGGACGTTGGATCATCTGGCTCAGACCAATGCTCTTGTCACTTTCTCACTGGGTCCTGATCTCTGAGTAGTAGCTGGAGGTGTCCTCTGAAGGATTTATCCCAGGGAAGCTGAGGGAGGCATAATGCAGCTCCTCCTCCATCCCCACGGTGGAGGGCGCCCCCAAAGAGCTTGACGGGTCAGTGGGGCCATGGAACTTGGACCTCTTCTGGCGTTCCTGTGTGGAGAGGAGAGAGGGGGGCCACTGGGGAGGGGGGTCGGGGGAAGGCAGAGAGGGTCCACGAAATGAATCTGATTCTGAGAGGACATTTATTCACCTTCTATTCTTTCATCAAACGTTTCTTAAGATCCTACTTATTCAGTCAGTGAACACATAGAACACTTATTGATTGATTTCCAGTTCTCCTGAACACTCACACAGACCTATGTGGAAAACACTATTATTTTACCCATTTTACAGACAGGGAAACGAAGTCTCAGAGAAGTTAGGTGCTTCCCAAGGTAACACATTTATTGACCATGAACTCAACCTCGGAGGTCTCTGAGACCCCCTATGTCCTGGGAACTAGATCCACAGGCAGGGAGCAAAGCAGAGGTGGACCCTGTGACCTCCAATACTGGAGGGGATGAAGACAGAAGCAGACTGGTAAGAAACATGCAACTGCAAATTGTGACACCGTGCAGGTAAACAGGAGAGAGTAGAAGAACGGAGGTCTAATCAGACCCAACATCGTCCTCGTGGAGCTCACAGTGTGGTGGGGAAGCCACGGAAATACAGTCACCACAGGGGCTGAAAAGCCCTATGCAAATAGGCCCACGTGGTGTCATGGGAGATAGGCAGTGGGATTCTGCCGGAAATGGCAAAGGTTTAGAGAGTATAGCAAGAAATGCGGGCACATTTCTTGTCTCTAGATTTACTGCAACATTTCTCAAAAGAGTCCTTGGCACTCACAGTTTCTACTTCCTCTCCTTCCATTCTCTCTTGAACTCTCTGCAATCAAGATATACCTCCACTAGGCTACCAGATCTGCTTTTGACAAGATCAGCTTTGATACCACTTAGTTAAATTCAGATGGTCATTCTCAGCCCCTATCTTACAGGACTTATCAGTATTTGAAACAAATGACCAGTCTCTCTTCCTTGGAGCTTGATTGTCCTCTTGGCCACCAGGACCCAACCCTGTACTCCCCTGGTCATTCATCCCTCCTCTGTAGTGGCTCTGTCTCAGTCTTCTTGTCGTTTCCACCTCATTTCCCTGACACTAAAAGCTGGAATTTCCCAGGGCTTTGTTTGTGGAACCACAAGGAGACATAGGGACTTTCATGCATACAGTGTGAGTTAACCAAAGCTTGATAAGTACAAGGAATTTTGTCCTACTAATCACTGAGAATGTGACATGCATAGAAAAATACCTTCTGATGAATACGAAAGAGCACATGAACACACATGCAAAAAACCCTTTCTCACCAGGCAATATCCCATTGGAATTTTTTAGAAGGATCAAGTGCATTGAATGCGTAGGAATGTGCCTTTTCTGGAGACAGGTTTGCATGTGGAAATGTCATCATCACTTGTCAGGACAGGTTTTCTAAGACTTACATCCCTTGCCCATTTGCTGGTTCCGTGATCTTGATCTCCAGGGGCTTTGTGGCTGCTTGTACAGCCTTTCCCACAATATGTAAATCAGGCACTGTCCAAGAACTGCCAGATGGAATTAATGTTCACATACAACATCATAATTGTTTCCTATCCAGCATGACAGTATGCTTTTTTGGCTTTGGATTAAAAAAAATGCTTCGACTTCTGTTGTCTGGGAAATCTGAGAGATAGACCTGGCTTTATATGTGGATGGATTCCAGGGTTCAGATGATAGAAGAGCTGTTCTCTCTGCTTGCATTTTGTTCTTGTTTGTTGTTGTGGTGGTTGTTCATTTTATTCTGCTTAGTTTTAGTTCTCAGGCTTATGAAGGTAGAAACTGTGATGTTTACTTTGCAGTTGAGGGCACTGAGGCCCACAGAGATCAGGTCATTTTCCTGCTGAGGTGGAGTCTGTGGATCCCACTGCCCCATGAAGCCCCCTTATGTCTGTGCAGCCAACTCAACTTTCCCTGTTTTGGTCAGGGTGCCCCCTGCTGCCCCGTCAGTCCCCAGAGAGTTTACAGATCCCTGTCACCACAATCTTCTCTCATCCTCGTCATTGACCCCAATCTTCCGAGACACCTGCTTCAAACTTGTCAATCACGAGACTAGCTATCTCAAATACAGATTATCTATAATAGAACTGATATACAGGATGTGTTTATTATATGTCCATTATTATGTTTTCTATCCACCCCTTTCTTGGGAGTTTGTGCTCACTCCTCCCTGCTCCTCGGGTCTTATTGGCTCAGCGTTCATTGCCCATCAGTTGCTCACTTCAACCTCATGGGCTTCCATGGCTCGTGATGCTGGATCACGATATGGGTTTGCCCCGGGCAGGGTGGCTCGGGGTGTGGATCCCACAGGGCCAAAGTGGGGCTGGGCAAGGACCCAGGTACCATTTATGGTCTCTAGGGACAAGGAGGCCATGCTATGTTTAGCGTGACCCGGAGGTGGCGTGACAACTTTGCCCTGGCAGGACGTGCATTTGCCCTGGAAGACGACATTTGCCATTGAGACACAAAGTGGACAGGAAGAAAGCTGCTCCCTAGTCTTCCACCAGCCCCTAGGGGAGCACTGGATGTGGCCAGTCCTACTGGAGAGACAGAGTTTCAGAGCAGAGGCTCCAAGTCGTGGGGGATCTGAGATGGGATGGGCCAGGCCCGACTCTGGGGACCACTTAAGGGAATAAGAGTGAGTCTCTGAAGCTTGAGGTACCCTCCAAGCCTGCACTACCTCCTGAGAGCAGGGTCCTCATGAGAGTCTCATTGCATAAAACACCTGGGTTCGTGCCCTGGGCTCTGAGTGAATCCAGTTCTGCCATCTTGGTCCTGATTGTTCAGACCAGGCATCATTTACAGTCTGGATTGGAGGGAGGGACATTTTCCTGCAATGACTTGGCATAAAACTCTATCTATAAAAGGGATGCTCCATGTGTGGCCAAACAGATCCAATCAGATGCTCTCAGTGGCAGTTTGCTGGTCTCCCCTCAGTATCCATCCCCCCTCTTTCCTTAGTAATAATGGCCTTAGACACATAGAAACCCAGCTAAGAAGGATTTTACATTCTACTTTTTCCAGCTTCCCCTGCAGTTAAATGTGGCTCCATGATTATGTTTTGGGCAATGAGCTACAAGCATAACTATTGTGAGCCATTCTCAGGAAGTGTCCTTCTTTCAAGGCACTATTTCCTAACCCTCTTACTCCTTCCTGCTGTCTGGTGCATGGACATGTTGGTGGAGCTTGAGTATCCATTTTGGATCAGGAGGTGGGAGCCACAAGAATGGCAGAGCAGCAGCACAGAGGGAGCCTGGGCTCCTTATGATCATGAAACTGTCAAACTCGCCTGGGATTTCTTATCACTAGACTCTATATGAGAAAGAAATCAACATCTGCTTTTTAAGACACTTCATTTATTATTGTTTTAACTTTCAACTGACCATAATCCTCAACAAAAGGGTCTCTCGGGGGGATGTAAACTGGATGTATTCCCTAGAGTCCTTATAAGTCAAAGAGGGAGGCAGGAGAGTTAGTGTCAGAGAAGGAAAAGTGACAAACTGGGAGTGAGGCGATTTGGAAATAAAGGAAGGGGCACAGCTAAGGATCACAAGAGGCCCTAGAAGCTGGGAAAGACAAGGAAATGGGTTCTCCCCTAGAAGCTCAAAAAGAAGCAAACACTGCCAACATCTTGATTTTATCCCCGTAAGACTTATTTCAGACTTCTGGTTTCTGGAATTGGAAGATAATAAGTTGTGTTGTTTTAAGTCACTGACATTGGGGTAATTTGTTACAGCAGCAGTAGGAAATGAATACAGGTGTTTAGAAGATCTTGGCACATCTGAGACACAGGTTAGCTTTATGAATACAGTTGAAAACATGAAATTTAACTAACTATTTGTGATTTGTGGATTTATGTTAAATAGTTTAGGAGAGTCTTATTAAATCAGTAAACAATATCAGGATATTTAAAAGAATCTGACTCCCTGTGTGTATATGTTTACTTAATTACATTTATATAGAAATTTAAGTACCTAAGAGAATTTTGTTGTTAGGTCACCCAACTGAAGTTATAAAAGCAAAAAATGGTGGACTAGAAGCAGCCTGCCACCATGCCACTCCCAAGGAAAGAAGTGAAAAATGCAAGCAGCTGCCCACATACCGATCACTCTTCTCTGAAGCAACAATGTGAAATTACAGAGAAGCAATGTGGGACATCCAGTGTGGAAAAAAAAGGTGATGGGGTGATATATATATAGATATATAAAAAACAAAATCAAGGAAGGTGAGGGGAAGAATAGAAGGATAGAGTGCTGGGGTGCCGTGCTCACCTTGCTGGCACAATGCGAGTTGTGAGATGGCTCCCTTCACTGCCACAGACCTCTACCTGGTCAGACCGGGTACTTGCCTGGAGTCTGTGCAGAGTCATTGCACCAGACAGTAGGTGTGGTGGGGAGCATGCAGCAGCTAAGGCCATCCTGAGCTCTCAGGTGCACAATGCCAGGTCCACACTGGGCTGGGGAGGGAGTGGGCTAACTGGTGGCTTCCCTGAGCCATACCCTGTGACTGCAAGCCAAGTGCTTCTCCCCTACAATGCAATGGGATCTGAGCACAGGAATTGACTGGGGCAAAGCAGGCTCCGACCTGAAAGGCTTTGGGCAACTGCTTAGGCAGGTCCTAGGTGGGGTGGGGAGAACTCTGTGGTCTCTGAACTGCTGGAACCAACCTCTACCTGCATGACTTGGTATCTGCAGGGTCCCTGAGGCTGTGGAACAGCCTGCCAATTGCTCGGCCCTGACCCCACCCTTCAGGTGGGATGAGCCCCACCACCTGCATGGCACTGCTTCTGGCTCAGAGGCCCTGCTCAGAGGCCCTGGTTTGGGCTCCTCCCCAGTCCCAGCTCTGAGGCTCTTACGCTGGAGCCCAAGGCTCTGCCTCTAGGCCTCCAGAGCTCCCTCCAGGCCCAAGACACCATCTCCAAGACTCCAGTGCTGCACCTGGACCCCAAGACCCCTCCCCAGAGCCTCCACCACCACCGCAGAGCCAGAGGAACTGCTCTGAAGCCCAGTGCCCCACCAGAGACCCCATAGCCTTGAGCCACCAGTATACCGCAACCTGGTTTGAGCAAACGCCCACAGCCCAGGAACCCACAACAACCACCTAGATAGCCTCACCCAGCTGCTACTGTCACTTCTGCAGGGAGACCCTGCAGAGAGTAGAGCAATCCTCACAACACCAGCCTGGGTGAAGGGGGTAGGGTCTTGCCCAGCTCCCAACTCGAACATCCTACAACTATCTGGTGAACAGCTCAACACCCAACACAAAGAGCATTTGGCACAGGCTTGAGCAGAGACAATCACAGGTGAACAGAAAAAATCAGAACAGCTGCATTACAGGCTTCTAGAGCACTTGCCCCTCCTCTGCCATGTCAACATTCCAGAGTAGGGAATAAAAGAGCCATCTAGGGACTTTCCCTTCTTCTAATCAAGCAGGAGAGTTCCCAGCAAGGAACAGGTGCCCTACAAACCTATTAACCCTTGAGTTGAGAAAAGAGGTTTCAGATGAGAAGAAACCAGCCTGGCAACATGAAAAATGAAAACAGATTGACACCCCCAGGGGATCACAATGGAGCTATAGCAGTGAACTCCAACTACAAGGAAATTGTCAAGATGACAGAAATGGAATTCAGAATATGGATGGCAAATAAGGTGAATGAGAAAGCGGAAAACCAACAAAAAGAAGCCAAAAAATATTTCAAGAAATTAATGAAAAAGTCAATAAAGAACTAGACGACATAAGGAAGGATATAATAGAACTTAAAGAAATGAAAGAGTCATTTAAGTAATTTCAAAACACAGCAGAAAGTTTCAGCAACAGATTAAACCAAGGAGGAAAAAAAAATCTCAGAGCTTGGAGACAAGGCTCTCAAGCTAATCCAGTCATTAAAAGAGGGAGAGAAGAGAACAAAAAAGGCAGAGCAATCACTTAGAGAGATATGGGACTATGCGAAGTAAAATAACATATGAATTATAGGTATCCCTGAGGGAGAAGAAGAAAAAGCTAAAGTCATGGAAAATCTATTCAAGGGAATTATTGAGGAAAACTTCCCTGGTATCATCAGAGATCCAGACATCCAGATACAAGATTGTCATCGAACACCGGGAAGGTTCATAAAAAATAGAACATCTCCGAGACATATAGTAATCAACCTGGCCAAAGTCAAAATGAAAGAGAAAATTCTACAAGCAGCTAGACATAAGCAACAACTGACCTATGGGGAAAACCCATCAGGCTAACAGCAGACTTCTCAGTGGAAACTTTACAAGCCAGAAGGGAGTGGGCCCCCATCTTTAATCTTCTCAAACAGAACAACTGCCAGCCTAGAATCTTGTATCCTGCAAAACTAAGTTTCACAATTGATGGAGAAATTAAGTCTTTTCCAGAGAAGCAAACATTGAGGGAATTTGTCATGACCAGACCTGCCCTACAGGAAATACTCAATTGCATTATACATGAATCAGCATAATTCAGTGCAAAATCACCCAAAATAGCCAAAGCTCACAAGTTTTATAAAACAATAGCACAAGAAGAAAAACAAAGCAACAAGATACTACCCATTATGATGAACAGAACAGCATCACACATATCAATTCTATCTCTTAACATTAATGGCTTGAATGTACCACTCAAAAGACATAGGCTGGCTGAATGGATTAAAAAACACAAATCAAATATCTTCTGCCTCCAGGAGACACATCTAAACCACAAGGATGCAAACAGGCTCAAAGTGAAAGCATGGAAAAAATATTCCACACAAATGGAAATCAAAAGAGAACAGGAGTAGCCATTCTCATATCAGACAAAGTTGACTTTAAATCAACAATTATGAAGAAAGACAAAGATGGTCATTATATAATGGTAAAGGGAGCAATTCAACAAGAAGACAAAGCAATCCTAAATATATATGCACCTAACACAGGAGCTCCCAGATACATAAAACAAATTCTACTAGAGCTAAGCAAGGAAATAAATAATAGCATCATAATTGTGAGGGACTTCAACATCCCACTATCAGAGCTGGACAGATCATCAAAGCAGAAAATAAATAAACACTGGATTTAAATGGGACCCTAGAACAAATGGACCTAACAAATATTTACAGAACATTCTACCTAACAACTACTGAATATACATTCTTCTCATCAGCACATGGGACATTCTCCAATACTGATCATATCTTAGGCCACAAAACATATCTCAACACATTTAAAAAAACTAAAATCATACCATGTATTTTCTCAGACCATAGTGGATTCAAACTAGAAATCAATTCTAAGAGTAATACTCAATTCTACACAAAGTCATGGAAATTACACAACCTGCTACTGAACGATTACTGGGTCAATAATGAAATTAACATGGAAATCAAAAGATTTCTTGAACCGAACAACAAAGGAGACATAAATATCAAAATCTATGGGACGTGGCAAAAGCATATCTAAGGGGAAATTCATAGCTTTAAATGCCCACGTCCAAAAGTCAGAAATATCACAAATTAACAACCTAATATCACATCTCAAGGAACTAGAAAATGATGAGCAAACAAAACCCAAAGCCAGCAGAAGAAAGCAAATAACAAAGGTCAGAACAGAACTAAATGAAATGAAAAATAAACAAAAAAATACAAAAACTCAGTGAAACAAAAAGCTGGTTCTTTGAAAAGGTAAACAAAATGGATAGACCTCTTGATAGATTAACCAGGAATAGAAGAGAAAGGACCAAATAAGCTCAATCAGAAATGAAAGAGGAGATATCATAACTGATAGCACAGAAATAAAAAACATCATCTGTGAGTACTACAAAAATCTCTACGCACATAAAATAGAAAATGTAGAGGAAATGGACAAATTCCTAGAAACACACAACCTTCTAAGACTCAATCAAGGAGAAATAGAACTCCTGAACTGACCAATAATGAGCAGTGAGATTGAAGCAGTAATAAAAAGTCTTCCAACAAAAAAAAGCCCTGGACCAGATGGATTCACACCCAAATTCTACCAGACCTACAAAGAAGAACTGGTACCCATATTCCATAACACTGAGGAGGAAATCCTCCCCAACTCATTCTATGAAGCCAGTATCAACTTGATACCAAAACCAGGTAAGGACACAACAAAAAAAGAAAACTACAGATCAATATCCCTTATGAATATAGATGCAAAAATCCTCAATAAAATGCTAGCAAACTGAATTCAACAACACATCAAAAACATAATCCACCATGACCAAGTGGGCTTCATCCCAGGGATGCAAGGATGGTTCAACATACGTAAATCAATAAATGTGATTCGTCACATAAACAGAAGCAAAAACAAAGACCATATGCTCATCTCAATAGATGCAGAAAAAGCATCTGACAAAATCCAGCACCCTTTCATGATAAAAACTCTCAACAAACTAGGCATAGAAGGAACATATCTCAAAATTATAAAAGCCATATCTGACAAACCCACAGCCAACATCATACTGAATAGGGAAATGTTGAAAGCATTCCCACTAAGAACTGGAACAAGACAAGGGTGCCCACTGTCACCACTTCTATTCAACATAGTTCTGGAAGTCCTAGCCAGAGCAATCAGGCAAGAGAAAATAATAAATGGTATCCAACTAGGGAAAGAGGAGGTCAAATTATCGCTTTTTGCTGATGATATGATCTTGTATTTAGAAAACCTCAAAGACTCCACTAAGAGTCTCCTGGAGTTGATAAACAAATTCAGCAAAGTCTCACGATATAAAATCAATGTACACGAGTCAGTAGCCTTTCTATATACCAATAACAGTCAAGCTAAGAGTCAAATCAAATACTCAATACCATTCACAAAATACCTAGGAATATACTTAACCAAGAAGGTGAAAGATCTCTACAAGGAGAACTGTGAAACACTGAGGAAAGAAATTACAGATGACACAAACAAGTGGGGAAACATATCATGCTCATGGATTGGTAGAATCAACATTGTTAAAATGTGCATATTACCCAAACTGATTTACAGATTCAATGTAATCCTCATCAAAATGCTAATGGAATATTTCACAGATCTAGAAAAAATAATTCTGCATTTCATTTGGAACCAGAAAAGAGCCCAAATATCCAAAGCAATCCTAACCAAAAAGAACAAACCTGGAGGCATCACATTACCAGACTTCAAACTATACTATAAGGCAATAGTAACCAAAACAGTGTGGTATTGGCACAAAAATAGAGACATAGACTAATGGAGCAGAATAGAGAACCCAGATATAAAACCATCTCCTACAGCCAACTGATCTTTGTTGTCTGACAGAGCAGTAATGCACACTGGAAAAAAGAAGCCCTATTCAATAAATGGTGCTGGGAAAATTGGATAGCCACGTGCAGAAGAATGAAGTGGGACCCCTATCTCTCACCACTCACAAAAATTAATTCAAGATGCATAAAAGACTTAAATGTAAGGCATGAAACCATAAGAATTCTAGAAGAAAGTGTAGGAAAAACTCTTCTAGACATTGGTCTAGGCAAAGAATTTATGACTAAGACCCCAATGGCAATAACAGCAGCAAGAAAAATAAATAAATGGGACTTGATTAAATTAAAAAATCTACACAGCTAAGGAAATAATCAACAGAGTAAATAGACAACCTAGAGAGTGGGAGAAAATATTTGCAATCTACACATCTGATAAAGGTCTAATAACTAGAACTTACAAAGAACTCAAACAAATCAGCAAAAAAAAAAAAAATTAACAACCCTATTAAAAAGTGGGCAGAAGACATGAACAGAAGTTTTTCAAAAGAAGATAGACAAATGGCCAACCAGCATATGAAAAAATGCTCAACATCACTAATCATCAGGGAAATGCAAATTAAAACCACAATAAGATATAACTTTACTCCTGTTAGAATGGCTTTTATTAAAAAGTCTAAAAACAACAGATGCTGGTGTGGATGCAGAGAGAAAGGAATGCTTATACACTGTTGGTGGGACTGCAAATTAGTACAACCCTTATGGAAAACAGTATGGAGATTTCTCAAAGAACTAAAAGTAGATCTACTATTTGATCCAGCAATCCTACTACTGGGTATCTACCCAAAGGAAAAGAAGTCATTTTATCAAAAAGACACCTGCACTTGAATGTTTTATTGCAGCACAATCCACAATTGCAAAGATGTGGAATCAACCCAAGTGCCCATCAATTCATGGGTGGATTCACAAAATGTGGTATATGTATACCGTGGAGTACTACTCAGCCACAAAAAAGGATGAATTAATGCCTTTTTCACCAATTTGGAAGGAACTGGAGACCATTATCCTAAGCGAAGTATCTCAAGAGTGGAAAAACAAACACCACATGTACTCTCTAGTAAATTGGAACTAACCGATGGGCACACAAGTACCCTGAGGAAAGTAAAAGTCATTGGAAATCAAGCAGGGGGGAGTGAAGAGGGGAAAGGGCAAAAACCCACCTAACAGGTACAGTGAACACTATTTGGGTGATGGGCACATTTATAGCCCTGACTCAAGCCACGTATCAAAAACATCTGTACCCCCGTAATATTTTGACATTAAAAAAATAATAAAAACAAACAGAAAATTTATAAAAGCAGATTAAAATGTTTATGGTAATTTAATTAGCTGTGTTTGTAAATGTCACTGATCTTTTTAAAAGGATTTTTCTTTTGACATTCATTTGGTCTACCTGTGATTATTAAAATTTATTAAGTCTATGAACAAATATAGAATTTGTACATTGAACTTTAAAGCTTAGAACAACTATGTTTGGTGGTTTGTAACTTTAATAAACAGTATTGATTTGAGAAACCAATATATCCTCGAACAGACTTTTCTGTACATAGTTGCCATCCTCAGGGTTTTGAAGGGTTCACACAGACAACCCAGCTGGGGGATTCCTCACCAACTGCATGGACACTCATTTCTTGCCACCGCATTCACATATGTATGATATTAAGAAATATATATTTGGTTTTCATCCCTATTTCCTGACATACAGCTCCTAAAACCCTGGTAGATAGGGGCACTAGGAGAACTTTTTGTTCTAATATTTGGTCTTTGACCCCTGGTTGATGCAGAGCACCTGAGACCTTTTTAATTTTCTGCATGATAGGAGGATCTTTTGTACTGAGATGACTGTTGGTGGGTTCCTGGATAGCTTCAGGAGGGGGGCTGTTTGCCAGGGGAAGCAATCATGTGATTAGAAGGCTGTAACTTTCAACACCGCCCCCAACAGCCAACCCCTGGGGAGGGAAGAGGGACTGAAGGTTACTAAATCACCTATGGTCAATAATGTAATCAATTATGCCTAAGAAAACTTCCATAAAAACCCCAAAGGGCTGGGTTCATCGAGTTTCTGGAGAGCTGAATACGTGGACCTTCCTGGAGGGTGGTGCACCTGGAACAGGCATGGAAGCTCTGCACCCCATCTTCCATACCTTGCCCTATGCATCTCTTCCATCTAGCTGTTCATCTTTATCCTTTATTATATCCTTTATTAATAACCAATAAATGTAAGTAAATGTTTCCCTGAGCTTTGTGAGCAACTCTAGCAAATTAATCCAACACAAGGAGGAGGATGTGGAACCTTAATTTATAGCTTGTCAGTCAGAAGTACAGGTGGCAACCTACTATTTGGGACTGGCATCTGAAGTGGGGGCACTCTTGTGGGACTGAGCTCTTCACTTGTGGGTCCTGATGCTATCTCCAGGTAGATAGTGCCAGAATTAAAATGAATTCTATATCTTCTGCTAATTTTGCTGTGAACCTAAAACCACTGTAAAAAATTGTCTCTTATTAAGAAATTGAAAAGATTAAATGCTCTCAAATAGAGAATTGGTTCAATAACTCAAACCATATCCAATTCAGTGGAATGCTATGCAGCCATGAGTAATTAACAGTGATGGTGCAGAGTCATGCTTCTCCTATGGGAGTCCAGGACCCACGGTGGGGGTGGGGGGTGTTTCAGAGAACCTAAAGACAGAAGATCCAATTTGAATATCTTCTGGGGGCATCATTTATACTCAAATACTTGGGCAGACAAATTAAATAACTTCAGTGGTAACTAATGCATTATTTTCCTATCATAACTACACAGATGTATTTTGCAGTAGGCTGCAAATATTCTTATGGGTTTTCAGGGTACAGCAGAAGACTTCAGAGGTATTTTATAAAACATTAGATACCCAGAGATGTAGATTCACCTTCCTCCAACTAACTTGGGTTTAAAATTTGAGAAGCCCTAATATATTAGGATATATTAGGATATTTAATGCATCATTCCACTTTGTTAAAAAAAAGGGATATGTGCATTAGTATATATAACATATGAAAATTTAAAAGATACATAGAAAAAAGCTGGGTGTATCTCTGTGTGGTTAAATTATGACAGGTGATTTTTTAAAATTATATTTATTAAATTATAATGAATCATTACAAAGCCAATATCACCTTAATACCAAAGCCAGGAAAGGACACAACAAGAAAAGAAAACTACAGACCAATATCTCTTATGAATATAGATGCAAAAATTCTCAATAAAATCCTAGCAAACCGAATTCAAATATACATCAAAAAAATAATTCATCACGATCAGGTGGGCTTCATCCCCGAGATGCAGGGATGGTTCAACATACGCAAATCTATAAATGTAATTCACTGCATAAATAAAAGCAAGAACAAAGATTATATGATCCTTTCAATAGATGCAGAAAAGGCTTTTGACAAAATCCAGCATCCTTTTATGATAAGAACTCTTAACAATATAGGCATAGATGGCTCATACCTCAAAACTATTAAAGCCATATATGATAAACCCACAGCCAATATCATACTGAATGGGGAAAAATGGAAAGCATTCCCCCTTAAAACTGGAACCAGACAAGGTTGCCCACTATCTCCACTTCCATTCAACATAGTGCTGGAAGTCCTGGCCAGAGCAATCAGACAAGAGAGAGGAATAAGCGGTGTCCAAATGAGGGCAGAAGAGGTCAAGCTTTCACTATTCGCAGATAATATGATATTATACATAGAAAACCACAAAGATTCAACCAAGAGATTACTGTAATTGATAAATGAATTCAGCAAAGTCTCAGGATACAAAATCAATGCACACAAATCCATAGCCTTCATATATGCTAATAACAATCAAGCTGAGAAACAAATTAAAGATGCAATACCTTTCACAATAGCACCAAAGAAAATTAAATATTTAAGAACATATCTAACTAAGGAGGTGAAAGACCTATATAGAGAGAATTACAAAACACTGAGAAAAGAAATAGCAGAGGATGTAATAGATATAAAACCCTACCATGCTATTGGCTAGATAGAATCAACATTGTAAAAGTGTTTTTGCTACCTAAAGTGATTTACAGAATCAATGTAGTCCCTATCAAAATACCAACATCATTTTTTGCTGATCTAGAAAAAATAATTCTCTGCTTCATGTGGAACCAGAGAAGACCCCATCTAGCCAAAGCAATCTTAAGTAAAAAGAACAAATCGCGAGGCATTTATCTACCAGACTTCAAACTATACTACAAGGCTATACTAACCAAAACAGCATGGTACTGGCACAAGAACAGAGACATAGACCAATGGAACAGGACTGAGAACCCAAATATAAAACCAAGCTCGTATGGTCATCTGATCTTTGACAAATTCCACAAAAACATACACTGGGGAAAAGATTCCCTATTCAATAAATTGTGCTGGGAAAACTGGATGGCCATATGTAAAAGACTGAAACTAGACCCACACCTCTCACCTCTCACAAAAATCAACTCACGGTGTATAACAGATTTAAACCTAAGACGTGAAACCATAAGAGTTCTCGAAGAAAACGTTGGAAAAACTCTTATGGACATTGGCCTAGGCAAAGAATTTATGAAGAAGACCCCCAAAGCAATCACAGCAGCAATGAAAATAAATAAATGGGACCTGATCAAATTAAAAAGCTTCTGCACAGCCAAGGAAACTATCACTAGAGTGAACAGACAACCTACAGAATGGGAGAAAATATTTGCATGCTACACATCTGATAAAAGACTGATAACCAGAATCTATACAGAACTTAGGAAAATCAACAAGAAAAAATCAAACAACCCCATTAAAAAATGGGCAAAGGACATGAACAGAAACTTTTCAAAAGAAGACAGAATAATGGCCAACATGCATATAAAAAATTGCTCAACTTCTCTAATCATCAGGGAAATGCAAATCAAAACCACAATGAGATATCACTTAACTCCAGTGAGACTGGCTCATATCAAAAAGTCCCGAAACAACAAATGTTGGCGGGAATGCAGATAGGAACACCCATACACTGCTGGTGGGACTGCAAATTAGTACAACCTCTATGGAAAGTAATATGGAGATACCTCAAAGAATTAAAAGTAGAACTACCATTTGATCCAGCAATCCCACTACTGGGTATTTACCCAAAGGAAAAAAAGACATTCTATAATAAAGACATCTGCACACGAATGTTTATAGCAGCACAATTCACAATTGCAAAAATGTGGAAACAACCCAGGTGCCCATCAATACACGAGTGGATTAATAAAATGTGGTATATGTATACCATGGAGTATTACTCAGCAATAAAAAACAACGGTGAATTAACACATCTGGTATTATCCTGGTTGGAGCTAGAGCCCATTCTTCGAAGCGAAGTGTCACAAGAATGGAAAAACAAGCACCACTGGTACTCACCATCAAATTGGTACTAACTGATCAACACTTACGTCACACATAGCAATAATATTCATCAGCGGGCGGGCAGGCAGGAGGGGGGTGGAGGGGATGGGGAAGACTCTCACTGAATGGATGTGGGGAGCAGTTTGGGGGATATCCATGATTGTAGCTCTGACACGGGCAGTGCATGGGCAATATATATAGCCAAAGTGTTGTACCCCCATAATATTCTGAAATTAAAAAATAAATAAATAAATAAAAATAAAAAATAAATTAATTATAATGAATCATTTTATATTTATTTCATATATTTCATATTTATATTTTTATAAATGTAAAAATATATACATGTACAAATATAGGTGACCCTTGAAAACATGGGTTTGACATGCATGGGTCCACCTATACACAGATTTTTTTCCTATAAATATATTGGAAACATTTTTGGAGATTTGCAACAATTTAAAAAAGTGTGCAGATGAACCACATAGCCTAGAAATAACAAGAAAATTAAGCAAAAGTTAGGTATGTCATAAATGCACAAAATCCATGTAGATGTTAGTATATTGTGTCATTTACTACCCTAAAATACCCCTGAGACATTAAGACCAACCCCTCCTCTCCTCCTCCTCCTCAGCCTATTTAGGATGAAGACTTTATGATGATCCACTTCCAGTTAATGAATTATAAATATATTTTCTTTTCCTGGTGGTTTTCTTAATAACATTTTCTTTTCTCCAGCTTAATTTATTATGACATACAGTATGTGATACATATACAAAATATGTGTTAATTGTTTATGTTATCAATAAGGTTCCAGACAACAGTAGGCTATTAGTAGTTAAGTTTTTAAGGAGTCAAAAGTTATACATGGATTTTTGATTGCATGGATGGCTCGGTGCCCCTAACTACGTGTTGTTCAAGGGCCAACTGTGTACAAATATTTATACATTTATTCATATATAAATATTCTTACATTTATAAATATATAGTAATTATTAAAATGTTTTGATATTTTTCTTTGTTATTTAAGGACATTCCAAATTCTATAGCAAATGCATTCATTTCATAATTTAAAAAGACGTATGTGTTGTTATTAAAATGAAAGACAAGCACATTCCCAAGTTCAGTTTGCAAGACTTTGTCAATTGAACATTTTTCTCTCTGTCTCTCTCTCTCTCTGTTAGGTCTCAACATGCCTATACATTACTATATCTGTGCATGGCTCAACTCCCCTTCCCTCGACTCCCTTTTGCAAGGACCGCACACACCATTTGCTCCTAACTCACAAACTTACCCCTAATGGTGAATTTTAGGATGAGCCTGAAGCTCCAAGAACAGGGAACCAGGTTATACACGCTTGTTCAGGTGTATAACAGCATGCCCTGCAGCTGTTCACAATGGCCATGGGAGTATATTTAATGAAGCTGGGAAATAGTATACTGTTGAGGGGAAAAGAAGTCACATGTAACACAGGACAGGGAAAATTAAAAATTGGGTGAGCCACTGTGTGGGAAAACCAAACGAAAGGAGAACAGGACAAACATGAAAAATTTCATGTCTTGTCTTTGTTGTGCTTTTCTGTATTTCCCGGTTTTCTCAACAGTGAGCCTTTTTTTATAACCAGGAAAAAATAATATAAATAAATATAAAAATAAGATAAATAAATAGTAAACGAAGGCAGCATAAAGCCATAAAGATAAGGCTGACTCCCAAGCGCCCTCCTCCCCCAGGCCCCACCCCTGCTGATCAGAGTCCGCCCTGGGAGGAAAGGCCGCCCTGGACGGCTGGGGAGATGCGACCAGCAGCCTCTGGGCCTTGAGATGCAGGTCTGTGAAGGACAGAGGGGGCGGCTGCGTGTCTGAAAAGACCCCTCCTCCTGGAGGGCCCCAGGCAGCAGTGCATGGACCTTTCCAGCCCCAAGAGCAGCCTGTGGAGGGGCCCTGTGCTCGTGGGTAAGAGAGCACTGACCGTGCTTCCCAGGGCTGAGGAAGGGCAGCTGGGAGCAAGGGTGGGAAGGGGGCTAGGACCACCCCACCTAAGGGCACAGCCAAAACCCCCCAGGCAGGGGTGGGAGGGGAGGAGGACAGGATCCTCACCAGGACTTTCATGAGCTTAGTCACCTGGGCACAGCTCACCCATAGACACAACCTGCACAGTCCCACAGACGTAGCATCACGCTCACTGACACATGTACACTTGCACATGGCTGTTTGAATATGGGCACACACACACAGGCACACCCACCCCACAGATACATAATTTCCATCCACCCCCAGGAGCGATGGGCTTGGACTCGTACCCTCACCTCCCTGCAGTCACCTCAGCCTTGGTGCCTCCATCTGCCGAGGTCCCCTCCCCCAGCTCTCACACAAGGATATCTCCTGTGCCATAGGAGCCCTATAGGACCTATGGGGATAAAGTAAGCTTTCATTGGTAAAGAGCTCGGGGCCAGGATTGGTATACAGTAAGCACTCCATAAAATCTTAGGTGTTATCATTAATACTATTAAATTATTCAATGCACAATCCCAAACCAATCATGATAAACTCCAGAAACTTCAAGAGTGTTTCCAAGAGAATATCTGGGTCACCTCTTCTTCTAGAACCTGGATGAATCCCCCTACTTGGCAAAACCACCTCCTCACAGGCAAAAACCAACCCAATGCCACTGTCCATTCCTATTAAAGGTGCCACATTCTCCATGGTCTCAGGCCTCCAGTCTGGTATGAGAGCAGGGGTCTGGGAGTCAGAGAAGCCAGGCTGAGAACAGTGGCCTCTGCTGTGTTCCAGCTCTGTGACTTTGGGCAAGTAACTTCATGTCAATGAACCCCTATTTCTTCATCTGCAAAGGTGGTTACAGTGTCTATCTGGTGTAGCTATTGGGAGGGTTAAAGGTATTTCTGTCTGCTATCACTTATAGCCTGGCATATAATAGGTGTGAAGTAAATTATTATTATCCCTATTACTACCACCACTGGTAATTAGGACGGAGGTGCCAACTCCTTCCTCAGGTTCATGCAGCCTCTTTTCCTGCCCCACCCAATGGCATCTTCCTCCAGTGACCGTAAGGCCTCAGAAATCTCAAACGGTGTGGGGGATGCTGACGACTCTTGGTGCAGAGGTTAAGCCCCCAGATCCATCTCCTCCGCCTCCTGGGGTCCCCCATGGGGAGGGCTTGGGCCCCCTCATCTCTCCCTACGCAGGACCCGCCTAAGTCTCTTAAGCCTCTGAGATGTGACTTCTTCCCTGATTTGTCCCCATAGGACACACCGGGCTGCGTGAGTGTCCACCTCAGACCTGGAGGACAAGACCAGATGGGCAAGGAGTGAGGGGACAGTGATGGAGAAGGGCTGAGGGACGCCACAGAGACCGGCTAGGCTGGAAAGAGTCCAGGGTCTCTCTGGAGGGGACAGTCAAGAGAGGGAACCCGCGCAGTCACACCGAGGTTGGGGGGCGGAGGCTCCTAGAAGTCTGGAGACCCCACTTAAGACCTGGGATGACGTCATGGGCAGCATGGCCATTGGCCGCTCCAAATGCCAATCACAGCCGGCCAATGGGCTGCAGGCTGGGGCGGGCTATTCGCGGAGCTCTGGCTCTAATTCCAAAGGCTCCGCCCCCTCAGCGCCTGCGCTGCCAACTTGTCGGTTTCCCTCCCTGGGCTCCGTGGCTGCAAAGATGCCCATCTCGGCATGGCCGGGGACGGGGACACGGATCGACCTAAAAATGCCCGACAACAGGGAGTTGTTTAAATGGGGCACAGCGCACCTTGAGCTTACCTTTCGTTGTTAGAAACCACGCTGGGGAAGGATGCCTCCTGTGCGCAAAATGCTCAAGACTTGATAGAAAGTTATACGTATGTAATGCAAAGCTGCATCTGACAGAATCACAGTTAGGAAAAAGTATAGGTTAATTGATAAAGGCGGACATAATACGTACAGTTTCCCACAGTTTTATGTGTATGCACACACGTACAAAAATTGTGGAAAATGTAAAATATTAACAGTGCTATATCTCTATTTTTATTTCCTTTTTTGTACTTTACATGCTAAAGGGTTTTTTTTTCCTCATGAAGTGCATAAGTTGCTTTTATAATTAGAAAAAACAACAATAAAGTTGAAACAGTAAGAAGTTAGTTCAGAGTTCATAATACCATGTCTGGAACTTTTTTCTGAGCTGTCTTCTTGAATGTGCTCCAAAATATGAAAGCAAATTTGTTCATAATAATGGCATTTACACCTGGAAAAAAGTAAGAAAGTGGGGAAGGGAGAGAAGGAGGGAGGAAGGGAGGGAAGAAGGGAGGGAGGGAGGACAGAAGCTCTTTACTGGCTGAATCTGAATCTATGTGGGCTGGAGTCCCTGCCCTTGGACCCGCTTGACTGTTTGACACCCTCCTCATAGGACTGTAGTGAGGAAGCAGTGAGTAAATGTTCACAAACAGCTAAGACCGTGCCTGGCACAAGGCCATCCCTCAGTTAGGTGCACCTCTGTGGCCCAGTGATAAAACCCCCTTTGTGGCCTTGGGGAAGCTGCCTGGATTCCACCTGGTCCCTCCACTTGTGGCTTGTGGGGCTGTGAGCAGCTCACCAGTCATCCTTGGCGTCCCTTGGCTTGTGGCAGCATAACTCCAATGTCTGCCTCTGTTGTCACGTGGCCTTCATCCCTATGTGTGTCTCTGTGTCCAAATTTCCCTCCTTGTATCAGGACACCAGTCATAGGATTTAGGCCCATCCTAATCCTGTATGGCCTCATATTAACTTGAATGCATCTGCAAAGACCCTAATTCCAAACTAAGTCACATTGGCAGACATAGGGGTTAGGACTTGAACATATCTCTTGGGGGACAAGATTCAACCCACAGCAGTGGGGGTTCATGATCAGGATTATGGGACCCCCTGATGTTTCCTAGTGTCCATCTGCAGTCTTTCCCCTCATGAGCTGCTGGATGCTGGTGTCCTGGAGGCTCTAGAGGATCAGCTATGTGAATCTGTCCTCATTGTTCCCATGTCAGCCTTGCCCTCCAACACTCGAGAGAAATGAAAACAAATCTCAACACAGTCTTGTGCAAGCATGTTCATAGCAACTGTATTCATAAATGCCAAAAATGAAACCAAGTATTCATGAACAGAAAAACTTAGGTAGAGAAACCATGATATACTCATAGCATGGAATCCTACTCAGTAATAAAAAGGAACAGAATGCTGACACACACAACATAGATGTATCTCAAAAAACACAATGCTGAGTGAAAAAAAACCAGACACAAGAATGTATAATGCCAATTATATAAAGTTCTAGGACATGGAAAAGTAATGTCTGGTGATAACAATCAGAAAGTGGTGGCTCGCAGGGTTGGGATTGACGGGGAATGGGCACCAGCATCCTTCTGGAGTGATGGGAAATTTCTATATCCTTGACTGGGGTGTTGGTTACACAGGGGTACACACTTGGCAAAACTCATGGAATTGCACACTTAAGATCTGTGTATTTCATTGTGGGGAAATTTTGCCTCAATTGAAAAACCAATGTTATTTTTAAATTTCAAGGAAAAACAAACAAGCAAGCTGCTAATAAAGACTTTTTTAAAATTGGGAGGAAAACAAACAAATGAAGACCTGCACTTTTCTTGTCCCTGAGACTCTGGACATTTACTACCCCTTCTTCAGCAAATATCAAAGCCCCCAAGAAGTATTATTTGCTGTAAACTTAGGGTCAAGGGGTACCCAGCCTGCTGGCTGCTTGACTCAATGTTGGATGAGAGAAGAGACCTCAGAATCGGTGGGATTTAAATTCCAGCCCTGCCCTGAGTAGCTGAGTGGCTTTGAGACAGCCCCAGTGAGGTTCCCGTACATTTTTACATTGTGGAATGATCACATCAGTGTGTTAGCATATCCCTCACCTCAAATACTTATCATTTCTTTTTGGTGATAACATTTAAAATTCTCTCTTTTAGCTATAGTGAAATACACAATACATTATTCTATCATTTGCAAAAACATGGATAAATCTAGAGGGTATTATGTTAGGTGAAATAAGCTGGCACACAGAAACAAATACCATATGATCTCACTTATATGTGGAATCTAAAAAAGTCAAACACACAGAATTAGAGAGTAGAATATTGGGTACCAGTGTGTGAGGGTTGTGTACAGGGAAAGGGGAGATATTAGACAAAAGGTACAGTTTCAATTAGACAGGAGGAATAAGCTCTGATGTTCTATTGCACAGCATGGGGCTCTAGAGGGCTTTGATTCTTGTAGAATCAGCCTCTGACATCTCCTTTGCTTGAGGGGATGGGATCCCTCAACAAGGGCCAAGTCGTCCTAGTTTCTCACTGTGGATCTTGATCTCCGAGTACTCGCTGCCGATGGCCTCCTGTCCTTGTGGGTCCTGAGACTTCATCTTATGGAAGCTGAGAGTTGCATAATGAAGCTCTTGTTCCTGCCTTGAGGAGCTGGCGGCCCCTGCTAGGGGAGGCTGGTCTGGGGGGCTGTTGTCTGCCAGGGGTTCAGTTGGGAGGCCCTGAGTGGAGAGAGAGAGGAGGGGGCAGCACACAGCAGAGGGAGTCCAGGGAGGAAGCCCGTGAGTTCCTTCATCCTTTGGTCCCACACACATTTTTGTTGAACTCTCCTTCATTCACCCTTTCCTTAAATATTTAATACTTAGTGAACATCTTATTTGGAGTTTACCAATATCATTAACTTCCCACAAGACCTCCAAGAGGGAGATGTTCTTATCTCTGTTTTGTAGATATGAGAACTGAAGCTGAAGCAGGAAGCAGCCTGCCCAACCCCTGTCACACCAGGGTCAAAGCCAGTCAGTTCTTTATCACCCTACAGCCTGGTGTCCCGCCGGGGACCCTGTGTGTGAGGCCCTGTGCTGGGGTGGACACAGTACACATGGGCTCTGACCTCTTGCAGCTCACTCTGTAATTGAGGGAGGTGGCAGTAAATGACTGTTCGCAGTGGCCTGGGTATTCAGACATGATGCATGCCCAGCCTGGGCTTCTCCACACTCACTTCCTGCTCATAGCCCTCGCCTCACTCTGTCTAACCACACAGACCTCCCTGTGGCTCCACCACTCCCTGGTCAGCCTCCTGTGTCTGAGCACTGCCCCTGCCCTTCCCTCTGCCTGGAGACTCTTCAGTCACACAATCAAATGCCACACTCTGAGCCTCCTTCCTGCCTTTGCTCAAACATCATTAACAGAAACCACAAGCCAAACCACGAATGGGAGAAAAAATTTGCAAACCATACATCTGATTAGAGGTTAATATCCAAAATATATAAAAAGCTCATATATATCAACAATGAAAAATAATTAATCCAGTTTAAAAACAGGCAAAAAATTCTAATAGACTTTTCTCTAAAAAAGATAACAAATGGGCTGTGAGCACATGAAAGGATGCTCAGATCACTAATTATTATAGAAATGAAAACCAGAACAATAGTGAGATGTCGCCTCACATCCATTAGAATGGCCACTGTCAGAAACAAACGATTAACAGAAAATAACAAGTGCTGGTGAGAATGTGAAGAAATGAGAAGCCCTGTGCACAGCTGGTGGGCTTGTCATATGATGAAGCCTCTGTGGAAAACAGTATGGGAGCCGTCAAACAATTTAAAACAGAATTAACATGGGATCCAGCAATCCTATGGGCATAACCCAAAAGAACTGAAACACGATCTTGCTAAGATATTCACACACTCATGTTCACTGCAGCGTTACTCACAATAGCCAAGAGGTGGAAGCAACGCAAACGTCCATCCACAGAAAAATGGATAAAGAAAATGTGTGTGTATAAGCACAGTGGAATGTTAATCACTCTTTTAAAAGAAGGAAATTCTGTCATATCCTACAACTTGAATGAACTTGAAGACATATGTTAAGTAAATAAGCCAGTCACAAGATGACAAACAGTGTATGACTCCAGTTGTGTGAGGTATCTAGAGTTGTCGAACTCACAGAAACAGAAAGTACAATTAGTGGTTGCCAAGGGCTGGTGGAGGAGAGAAGGGCAGGCGGGGAGTATTGGTCAATGGATATAGAGTTTCAGTTTTGCAAAATGAAAAAGTTCTAGAGCTCTGTTGCACAACTGTACACGTAAAATGGTTAAGATGGTGAATTTTATTTTACTTGGTTTTTTTTTGTTACCGTGATAGAGAAAGAGAGAGAACAAAAATAAACTCACAAAGCATCTCCTCAGCACTTTCTATTTTCTGTACCCTATATTTCCCCCAAGAATCTATCTTTTACGCTGTGTTTATTCCTTTGTTGTTTTCTTAGTTGTTTGATTGGTTGGTTGGTTGACTGGTTTCTTTACATTCTTCTGTCTGGAATAAAACTTCATTGAGCCCAAGATTTAAAAAATATTTTTCATAGAGGGGTCACTGGAGCCTGCACTGCTAGTCTCTTGTTAGGTGCTCAATAATTTTTCCTGAACAAATTAATGAATGAAAGGACACATATCACTCTGCTGCCCAAAACCTTCCACAGGCTTCCAGTCACACTCTGAACACAATCAATAAATGACAAGTGCAACATTTACATTGGAGCATGAAGGATAAACATGAACTAGAAGTGGAAGAGGGGAGGAAAGAGCATTTGAGGAGGGAGGAACAGCCCATGCAAAGATCGAGAGGCGCAAATAACCTTGTTCTGGGTGATGACAGTGAACAGTCCAGGGTGGGTGGAGCACAGAGCGGGAGGGCAGGAAGCGGCTGCAGGGCAGAGCTGGGATGAGGGTGAAGTAAGTGTTGCACTCGCCAGAGCACAAAATCAAAAGAGTGCCCCAAATCTCAGCAACTGAGATAAATAATATTTTCATACAATATTTTAAAAAGCAAAATTAATGCAAAAAATTCATGGAAAGCAAAAATTTAAATAAACCCCGGATTAGAGAAACAGAGTGCTCTGTTGACTCAATTAGAGCCTGAGGCAAAAGAAAAAAAAGTATGCCTCTATTTATATGTTGTTTTTATATATTTTTAATGGTCAATTTTTTCCAGAACGTTAATAACTGAAATACTATTGACAAATGAAAAAGTAGTATGTATTAAAACATCACTTCTAGTTTGAAGATTTTATGTATACTCAAACCAGAATTTTTTTTTACAATTTTGCTTCCTTGGCTCTACTGGAAGCAAAGCAGAGACAATATTTTAAAAATCTATGTCTTTGCTTCTCTAATTTTCAACTGAGAACGCTGCCCTGCTTGACAATTGACTTCATCTTTTGACTAAGTGATGATCTTAAACAATTTTTAAGTAACTTCAGTTTGCTGATCCTGTCATTATTTAAAATTTTGATATTTTGTTCAGCATTGACTTTTTAAAACTAATTTTGATGTTTAAAAAACGTAGTACATAAAAACTTTATTTGTCTTAATTACTGAGATTTAAATTTTGCATTCAAAGGAAGTGCCTCACTCACCTCATCCCAATTCCTGCCATACTGGGGAGGGAGGTGCTTAAGAGGCCAGAATGTGCAGGGCTACACGCTGAGGAGTTTGGGGTTTTTACTCTAGATCATGGGTTGGCAAACTACAGTCCTTGGGTCAAATCCCACCCACTGCTTGCCTTTGTAAATAAAGGTTTATTGGAAAGCAGCCACCATCATTCATTTACACATGGTCTATGGCTGCTTTCATGCTACAATGGCAGAGTTGATTGAGCAGCTGCAGGAGAGACTATATAGCCCACGAAGCCAAAAATATTTACCATCTGGCCCTTGTAGAAAAAGTTTGCCAGCCTCTGCTCTAGACAGTGTTGGGGTGGAGGAACAGCTGTTCAAATGCAGTGACAGCTGGGCAGTGATGGCTTTGGAAAGATCCCTCCATGTAGGGAAGGGGGGGTGAGAGGCAGGGAGGTGAGGGGTCCAAGAAGAGAACCTGAGGCCTCAGTAATGAGAGGGGTCAGGGTGGAGGGTGGGGACCAATGCCAGCTGTTCTTAGGGGGAAATGGACAAGACATGGTGAATTTGGAGCTATAGAGAAAAAAAGGAGGGGAGAGAGCAGGTAACTCCTCCTCCAGGCAGGCCTGGCCTGGGGGAGAGAAGGGGACGGTGTTGTCCTGATGTCAGCAAGATGGGGACGGCTGCAGGAGAAGCTGGCTTGTGGGTGAAGGAGGAGATGAGGAGAGACACTTTGGCCATGCCCAGCTGAGCAATCCTGGAGGCCATCCTGTGGGAGGTGTCCAGGCTGGATGCTGGATGAAGACAGGCCGATGTCACTCACCTGAGAGGCTGAGCCCCTGACAGCGTCTGCATCCTCCGCACCCTTCTCCCCAACGCCCTCTGCTGGCCTCGCCGCCTTCCTCCTGCGGGACCTCACTCTGCAGGAAAGACCAGAGAGCCTTTCAGTCTGGGCAGATCAGGGCACAGTGGGCAGGGCCGACCCCACCTCCCCAGCCTATGAAAGGGCTGGATAGGTGACCAAGGTGGGAGAGGGGTTATCCAGTCCCAGAGACCCCAGTGTTGAGAACACAGGCTCCCCTCTCCTGGACAGTGAGGCCCAAGGTTGCCACAGACTCAGAGCCCCCCCCACAGGCCCAGGTGGAATTCTCAGCATTCACACATGACGTCCTTCCTGCCCTTTGCTCAAGCTCGAGACCCATTCAGGTCCTCCCAGCTCTGGCTTCAGGGACTCTGTCCCTGGCCTGCCCTCCCCCCAAGGTCAATGCTTACATGGTGAAGATGACGCAGAAGCACAGGAAGACCAGGGCTGTGGTTCCAGCTCCCCAGACAGCCCCCAGCGTCACTCCTGATACAGGCCATACTTTGCCTACAGACGGTTTGGAGTTGTTTTGTGAATCGCCTCTGAGAACTGGGTCTCCTCCTCCCACTCTCAGTAGGGTCCTAGATTTCTATTCCCTTCCCCCCTTCCCAGACACAAAGAACATGGTCCAGGGGGGAAGAGGGGGAACTATTCCTGAGGCCAATAAAGCCAGGAAGTGCTGGGTGCAGCCATCTTTATTTAAAATTTTGTTCATAGTGGAATTATTTTGCATTCAATTTTGTTTTAAAAAGATCATTACATCACAATATTACTTCCTTTGATTGCTGACTTGTTTTTTTGTCTTCTTAAATTTTGTGCCCAAAGTGAGTTACTTACGTGTCTCACCCTAGTCCCAGCCCTGCAAAACAAGGACCTTGTCTCCCCAAACACCCCTGTCCAGGCCCCAGCATCTCCCCTTCAAGGTCCACCTCCTCCCCTCGTCCCACCCCATGCCCTTGCCGGGCAGGAAGAGGAGAGTGATGCTCTGGGTCACAGGGAAGTTCCAGGCCTCACAGCTGAGCTTCCCTTTGTACCTCAGGGGGCTGCAGGGTAGACAGTGAGGGTGGGGCAGGTGTGCTCTCCTCCCCTAGACCCTCCCCCACCCACCTGTGTCCTCAGTTTGCAGGGAGAGGCTCAGGGAGACGTGCTGGGAGCCCAGAGGGTTCTGCGCTCGGCAGGTGAATTCTCCTTCATCCCTGAGGTGCACTCGAGGCAGCTCCAGCACCCCGGGCCTCAAGGGCTGCGAGGGGCACAGGGTCAGGCTCCCCCGGCTCCAGCTCAGCCTGGCAGGCGGGTTGCTGTCAGCAGCACAGACCAGGCGCAGGGACCGTCCCTCCAGGACTGACAGAGATGAGCCATTCCCCAGGGCTGTGGGTGCTACAGAGAAAGAGACAGAGGGTCAGAGAGACAAAGAGATGGAGACAGGAAGGAAGGACACAGAAGGAAACTGGTGGGGGGAACAGACACACAGACATAGACTGAAGTGGAGGAAAACACACACTTGCACCCCTCCCTGTTGGGAATACAAACTTTTGCACCCTCGATACAGAAGCACTTGACCGTATCTCTCAAAATTACAAAGAACATATGACCCAGCTATATGTTTTTAGGAATTTATCCCACAGATATCACACATGTTTGTGAGAGACAAGATAATTCACTACAGTGTTTCTCTTGGTAAAATGAAATTAATGCCATGACTTTCCATTAGCATAAGACGTATATAGAATCAGAGTCCACCCATGCAGAGGAATATCACACAGTCCTAGAGGAGGATGCGGACAGTCTGCGCCACTGATGTCAAACCACCTCTGTCCTTCAGGTGAACAGACCAAGGCTCAGGGCAGCCTGTGCAGACACTGGTGGGTTCTGGGGAGGGGGATGGGCCTCTGAGGACAGACTCTGCTGTGCATTTTGAATTGTTGCCCGTGTGACTGTATCACCCATCCAGAGTACATAAACTATTGGGGCAAATAAAAAGACGAGGCTGGAGGGTATTCAGGAGAGGATGATAAGGGGCCCCGAGGCCAGTTCTGCTGTGAGAATGTCGCCCTGTCCTTGTTGTGGGCGAGGGCGTGTGGAGGAGTCTGAGGGGAGGGAGGGGCTCTGGGTCACCAGCAAGGCGGTGTCAGGTGCCCGGGGTGAGTCCAGGGTGAGGAGGGACCCGCCTGCCCTGACTGAAGAGGCCCTGATCCCACAGCCCAGGGAGGGGCCCCGTCCTACCTGTGCCATCTCCTCGGAGGACAGTCACGGTCAAGTTCTGAGGAGAGTCTGGGGCAGAAAGACACGGCACCCCATGTCACTGTTGGGATGGCTGCAGGCTGCCCTGTCCCAGGAGCCAACATCCTCCTGACCCTCCCTGCCTGGACCCCGGGGCCCAGCACCCAGTGTGCAGCCCTCACCCCATCCTGCTGCCCTGGGGGTCCCCCCAAGCAGGGCCCCAGGCAACCCGGGACAGCTCTCACAGGACACATTGAGATGGACAGTCCTTGTCGTGGTCACACCGGTCCCAGGCAAGGTCACCTGGCAGGAGAGGTTGGTGCCGTGGTCCTGGGGTTGTGGGATGAGGGTGAGCACCGAGGAGCGGCTGACGGTGGGGCCCTGGGGGGACACAGAGGACCCCACCCAGGAGATTGCAGGGAGCGTCCCCTGCTCACAGGCCCAGGGCACAGAGCAGGTCAGGTTCCTGGGGTGGCCAGACTCCAGGGTCCCGGGAGAGGATGTGGGCTGTGAGTCAGGGCTGGGGAGGAGAGGGGGACACAAAGGATCAGGAGGGAGGTGCATCCCTGATGGGAGCTCAGGCCCTGGTCCAGCCCCTCCCCTAAGCCCGACAGGCTTCACCCCAACCCAGCCCAGCCCCGCCCTGCGGCCCCTACCACCTCCCCTGTGGACACTCCTGGAGCCCCAGCCTTACCCGTCACATGCACAGAGAGCTTGTTTTGTACATAATTCCATTTTATGTCCTGTCCTCTCTCCACCCGAAAGAAGTATGACCCATTGTCCCTTCTCCTGGCGTCTGTGATGCTCAGGGAGCAGTTGTTCCTCCCCAGATCCCCGAGGAGGTGGAATCGGCCCTGGGTCTCCTCCTGCACTTTTTGATCTGGGTTGTTTGTGGCCACCAGAGCCTCCTGGTATGATTGGGCCCCTTCCCGGAACCAATAGCCATGAAAAGGATCAGAGTTGTTCCAGCTGTTCCAGGGATAGGAGAAGGAGCAGGGCACACGGACACACAGGCCCTCCTGCACCGTCACCACCCTCTGCACTTGCAGCGTGTAACCCTCCCTGTCCCCTCCCAGCCCCTCCACCCCCGCCCTCCCCCAGAGCAGGGCCAGCAGCAGCAGCAGCAGCAGCATGTCCGGGTGGAGATGCCAGGACCCGCAGGGGAAAGTCTGTTCCTCGGGGTTCTTCTCTCAGGAACTGAGAGCTGCAGGACTTAGAGGAGGCCCCACAGGAAGACGGGGGCGAGGTCAGAACTGTGACCCTGCTCAGAGGAGGAACTTCACACCCAGACACTGTCAGGGCTGGGGCAGCCCTTGGAGATCGACCTTCACCTCCCACATCCACTCCTGGGGACCCTGGGGCCAGAGAGGGCAAGAGTCACCCAAGTTCCCACCCCATGTGGGGCCCAACCACATCTCCTGCCTCCCTGTCAATGCCCTTCCCCTCCGGGCATGTTTTCTGGAAGGTGACAATGGGTCCCATCTTTCCTGACCCCTGAGTCTCGGGCTGTGGGTGTTTGTGAAGGTCAGGGGTGGGGCTCAGGGACACGGTGATGGGGAAGGCCCAGGAGGGGTAAACAGCAGCCTCCCCTGCCCCCTCAGCAACCACATGTGGGTGCCACCTCTTTGCACATAGAGGTCAGCACACCGGACCCAGATGCTGTCCTCATGGAGTCACTGTCCAGGGGGAGACAACAATTCTCCTGACCTCTGAGCTCCCCATGATAGGAGATTGAGTGGGTGACACACAGGCAGGGTGGGGGCCACTCCCCCTAGGCTGGAGGTGTGGTGTCAGGAGGACCGAGCACAGGCACGAGCAGCTGTGGAGGTGAGGAGTCCGTGTGTTAACACACGCCAAGGACACAGAGGAGGCCTGGGAAACTGAGGCTGTGGTTATTGTACGGTGAGGTTTGGTAGTAAGTAAAGCCAGAGATGAAGGGCAGAAACTTCTCCTTTCCTGGAGGTGCTCTGGGCACCAGGTCAGATTTTGTCACCATTGTTATCTCACAAAGCCTCCTTCCTCCAAGGCATGACGAGTCCTCCAGCCCCTGGGGCTTTGCTGCTGCAGGTTCTGCTCCCGGGGGTCCAGACGAACAGGAGACATGGAGCGGGGAACACCCGCCTTGGGGCTGCCCACCCTCAGGGAAGGTCAGGATTATGTACAAGAAGAAACATGCCCCTGAATTCAACACAAGATGATTTTCAATTGTGTGGCTAGGGCTGGAGGAAGTAGGGGGACCCTGGGAGGTGGAGCTTCCTTTAACCCAGGTCAGTTTGTCTTGAAACATTTCTTCAGGGAAATGTAACACACACAGAGAAAAGTGCCCCCAAAAGAACAATTTAGTGACTTACACAAAATGAACACCATCTGAGAAGTAGAACATCACCAGCACCCCAGGGCCCCCAGGTGTTCCCCCTTCCTATGGGCCACACCCCACTCCCTCCTGAAGGAGCCCCTAGCTTCACTGTAATGCTCATTGTCTTCTTGCTCTTCTATGTATTGTTATCATCTGAGCATGCTGCCTTGAACACTATGACTTTGCGCATCTTTTTCTGAAGACTTTGTATACACAGAAAATTACAGCCCACCTGCTTGCACTCACCTTCACGGATCAGCCTGTCCCGTGTTATAGCCTCATTGTCTATAACCTGGAATAGATCAGCTTTGATAACTGAGGAGGGAAGGTGCAGTGCTTGTGCAGGCATAGCTGTGCCCGCCCCCATCACCAGTGCTTGTGTTTTCAGCTGGTATCTCATCCTGCAGCTGCTCCCCCCACCTGAGCTCCCCATCCTTGCCCGATCACTCTCTCCCAATAGGGGCAGTTGCAGCATCTCAATGTTCAGAAGGGCTAAGGCATGGCCCATCTGTTTCTGACGGTCCCCAGTTTGCAAAGAAGAAAAGAAAAATGAAAAGGAGAGACAGAGGAAAGCCAAAGAGTCTAACTGAGTGTAAACCAGGTATTTAGAACCAACTTACAACCCAGAAGACCTGGGAGGCCCTGGAGGCCCACCGCCTCAATTTGTAGACGAGGACACCAGGTTTCAGAATAGCAAGTGCTATGATCTGAGTGTTTGTGTCCCTCCAAAATGTGTATGTTGAAATCCTAACCTCCAAGGTGATGGGATCAGGAGGTAGGGTTCTTTGGAGGTGATTATATCATGATGGTGGAGCCCTCATATTGGAATTTGTGCCATTATAAGAGAGACCCCAGGGAGTTTGTTCACCCCTTCCAGCATGTGGCCACACAACTAGAAGGCATCATCTATGAGAAAAGGAGGCCCTCACCAGGCACCAAATCTGCTGGAAACTTGATCTTGGACTTCCCAGCCTCCAGAACTGTGAGAAATAAATTTCTGTTCATTATAAGCCACCCAGTTTATGGTATTTTGTTATTGCAGTATGAATGGACTAAGGTAGCAAGTGAATGTCCAGAATCATACAGGGACCCTATCTCATGCTCTGTTGTATACCTAGGGAGACACTTAATGGATCTTGTTGGTCCAGGATTGATTGGGCTGGGAAAGAGGAAGCTTATGTTAATTTGAGAGGGAAGAGTTGTCAAATCTCTCCCATGAGCTGAGGAAAAAATTCACTCATTCATGTGTCTACTCATTCATCCACTCAGCAGCCAGGTAGTGAGCATCCATGCTGTGGCTTGAAGTTTCCAGGAAAGGGGTGAATAGGACAGACCACATCCTGGCCTTTCAACAGAGCAATATCTGGTTGGGAAACAGACAAGTTACCTGACATTTCCAACGTCAGAGGATAGGTGGCTGTGATGGGGAGGCACAGACTGGGGATGGAGATGTGGATCTTGCTCTTCTGGAGTGGAAGATGAGTTCTCAGGAAGGAAAAGGCAGAGGAGACATGCTAGGGACTCTCAGGCAATCATTGTGGATGTGAATTCCTTGGAAATCTGGGAATTTCTGGACTCTCAGGAATACTCTCCCACTGTACTGGAGACCCTCAGGCAGCTACCGAGTTCTGTGAAGTATGAGACCAACCCCATCTCTGCCCCAGCGGGGGTCAGGGCACCACCCATAGGGGGTGTCCTTCTGCCCAGGACAGACTCTGTCTCCTGGGAATGCCCAGGCAAGGGTGATGGTGCTGTCCATGGTGGTGACATAGAGTTGAGCCCTGACTTTGGACATGTCTGCAGGCAGCTCCAGGGAGGGGCCTGACCACACAGAACAGGGGCTCTAGGTTGGGGTCAGATAGTCAACATGTCAGATATGCTGGGGAGAGTGTAGGTCCACCTAGGAGGAGGCACTCAGGAGAGGGACAGACTTATGTTTTTGTGCTTTGTCCTTCTGTCTCCCCTCAGCAATGTCCTATGGACAATGCCAGGCTGTTGCCACCAGTCCAAGGTCAGAATGTTGAAGCTCTGTGCTGTCCCTCTACACACATGTTCCCGTTTCATCCTCCCGACATCCCTGAGAGAGGCAATCCCTGTGATCAGATAGAGGAGGCATCTGACCCTCAGACAGCTGCAAGGAAGTAAGTAGCTGCAGGAAGTTGTCTCCAAAGACAACCCCAAACAATCACACCCCTCCCTCTATAAACACAGTTCCCCTCTCATTGCAAGATGGAGTTTTTTATTATTATTACTGTTACCTCCTCTTCTTGAATCTGAATTGGGCCCTTGACAGCTTTGACCAATAGAATGTACAGGACAAAACATTCTGAGACTTCCATGGATCAGATATTAAGGAGTCCTGGCAGCTGCCATTCCAGCCTCATAAATTCCTAAGCTTCTGTGCGTGCAATTTGAGTTACTCTTATGGAAAGACATGCCACCTGGGGGGTCAGACGTCCAGGTCAGTCCAGGCCTCCATCTCAATGCAACTACCTTAAAGAACACAAAGAAAAACTAGGAATAAAACTGCCTAGCTGGCTCCCAGCCAATTTACAACACCATAAGGGGTAGTAAAGTGATTGTTTTGGCCATTGAGTCTTGGCGTAGTTTGATGTCAGCAGTAGATAACTGAAGCAGTAGCATATAGTAATCATAGCTAATAAAGAAGAGGTAAAGTTGGAGGTTTACTTGTCTAATTTTTCTACATACTGTATTTAAATGACTACATTTAAACAGTAATTGAAGCCTTCAGTGAAGATGCCCGTGGAGACTTTGTTCTCCATCTTAGCCAGGCTGGAACTACATTTCCCAGAATTGCTTTCCCTATTTGCTCCGAGGTAAAGTTGACCAAGGGTGGAAGTTGAAGCAGCAGCCACAAGGCTCTGGGGGTCGGTGTGGGGCCAGGTGATATTGCAGCTCTGCACATTGTAACTGATCATCCACCCACCTCCTTGGTGAGGCATAATAGCTGCTCAACTTCTGGGTAGCAAGGAGGGTGTTGGGAACAGCCACTGGCTGGGCTTCAGGGAGCAGAGAATCATTGAGTCCTGACACATGCATTGGTGACCCAGGGGGACACAGGTGGCCAGAGAGAAATGTATAGTGACATGCAAAATGATACAGGAAAACGGCATTCCTAATATTTCTGTCTTAGTAAAGCATCATCCCTGGATGTCTTTGACCAGACAACTAGAGTCATTAATTTATTCATGGGAGCCCCATCTTCCCAGGGCAAAGGGCAGCATATGGCACATGTCAGTACTCACAATGCCCAACGTCCAGGGGTGTGTGTGTGTGTGTGTGTGTGTGTGTGAAGGGAAGACAGTGATACTTTGTGTGTATATCTGTGTGCTTCTGTCCGTGAGTCTGCGTGTGCTGAGCATTGGCCTCCTTGGACAACATAACAGTTAATTTTATGTGTCAACTTGACTGAGCCATGGAGCGCTCAGATAAAATGTTGTTTCTGGGCATGTTTGTGAATGTGTTTCCAGGTCAGATTAGCATTTGAATGAACTTCATAAAGTAGACTGCACTCCCCAAGGTGACTGGGCATCATCCAATCCCATGAGGACCTGAATGGAACAAAAAGTGGAGAAAAGGGGTGGACATTTCTTCCTGCCTTCCTACTTGAGCTGGAACATCAGACTTCTCCTACCTTTGGACAGGAATGGACACCACCGAATTTCCTGGATCTCCAGCTTGCAGACTGCACATCTTGGGACTTCTCCATCTCTGTGATTGTGTGAATCAATCCTCATAATAAATTTCCATATATATACACACATACACACACACATACATATCTATGTATATGTGTATATATATCCCATTATCCTATTGGTTCTGTTTGTCTGGAGAAAACTGACTAATACAGCCACAAGGGGAAAGATAGATTAAGCAAAATCTCATGGGCTGATTTGCTAGTTTGACACTGTTCCCATGAGAAATAGGAGCCAGTGAAGTGTCGTAAGCAGGAGAGCCAGGGGGTGACACGGTCATATCTGTGTTTTCAGGCATCCACTCTGGCTGCCCTGGGGAGAGGGGGCAGGAGGGGCAGCTGGAGGGAGCCAGGAGAGCAAGGGGGAGTCTGGGGCCACCTCTCATCCCATATGTGGTGGACAAGGATTCCCGTCACTAAACACAGCACATCCCTCATTCACATTTGTAACCCCTGAGAACACTGGGCCCAGCTTGGCCCACAGTAGGCGATAAAAATGGAGAAATTCAAAGCACAGATTTAGGGGAGAAAGAGAACAAATCTGGTATACAATAGGAACCAAGTTTTGAGTGAAAACTGTATAGTGTTAACAAGGTAACTTTTGAGTGGTGGGAGGACAAGGTCCTGAGTTCTCATCTCTTCATGAGAGGGCAGGGACAGGGGCCAGGAGGGAACAGGGATGGGCAGGGGACTGGGAGGTGCACAGATGGGGTGTTGGGGAGGCAGGACACAAAGGGGCACTCAGTGGGGTATGAGTGGGCAATTTCCAGAGAAAAGCTGACAGTGATGTCCCTTATCTGTCCCTCTGGGCTCAGTGTCCACACCTCAGTTCTGCCTTGAGAAGGAGGGGCTCAGTCAGGCCTCCCAGCCCTGCTCCCCTGGGGGCTCCACACCTGCACAGCCAACATGGGTCTCAGATCAGATTCGACCACTTTAATTCTGGCTGCAGGTGGGTCAGGACAGCTCAGCCCCACCTGGAACTCAGAGGCCAATCACTGGGTTTTCCTGGAAAGAGGCAGCCTGCTCACCTGGTGCAGTAGATCCAGGTGAGGCCATAGGTGAGGAGGAAGCCAGCCCCCATCAGAGCCTCCTAATCAGGGTAAGGACCTGGGCCCAGGAGCCCTCCTGCTCCCCAGCCACGCATCTGCAGCCAGAGCGGCTTCCTGGGGAAGGGGAGAGGAGGTGAGGTTCTGTCCCCAGGCCTCAGCCCCATCCACAGCCCAAACACTTGACTAGGCTGCCCAGCCCAGCACCTGTCCTGCAACTCACTCTGCACAGAGCGGCTCAAGGAAGCATGCTGGGAGCCCAGTGGGTGCTGAGCCTGGTAGGTGAATTTCCTTCCTCCATCCCTTATGTGTGGCAGCTCCAGGACCCTGGGTGCTGGGAGGTAGGAAAAATTCAGGGGTTTTCCCTCCTGGGACCAGCTCAGTGCAGTAGGGGGGTTGCTGTCAGCCACACAGACCAGGTGCAGGGCTGACCCTCCTGACAGGCAGGGACGTGCCATTTTTCAGGGTCTTTGGGGCTGGGTGAGAGACAGAGAGAGCAGGAGGCTGAGATGGGAGGCCTGTCTCTCCCTTACCTCCCACTCAAACAGAAACAGAAGACACCTGACTATTTGAGCCATACTCACGAGTCCATGAGTCCACAAAGCTAACAGCCCCTGGAGGGGAAGAGGCTGAGCCGAGGTTGGAAGGAGGGGAGTTGGTCACGGAGCATCTTGGGTGGAGGAGAGAAGCCACCCAGGCTGAGACAGCCTGGCAGAGGAAGGGACCTGCAAGTATATCCGCGGTCTCCTGGGGGGACGCGATGGGACATGGTGAGCTGAGGAGCTTGGACTGAGGGTGCTGGGAAAGCACGGGGGGCTCTGAGCAGGGAAGGGACAGGGTGGGCTCTGGGTGCAGGAAAGTCTTTCTGGGCTTGTGTTGTGAGGGGCACAGCATGAGGGGAGGGGCTGCAGGGGGAGGTTGGGAAGGGGGAGGGAGCCATGGCCAGGACAGAAAAGGGGCTGGCCATGGGGATGGAGGGAGGGGACGGGGCAGAGAAGGAAGTAAGATGGGTGTGAAGGGGGATATTTTTCAGGAATGAAGGTTACAGGACCCACTGACTCCTGAGTGGGGTGGGGAAAAAGGAGGCATCTGGGGTAAGTCCCAGGTCCTGCCTGGGGTGACTGGGGCGTAGAGGCACCACATGCAGGAGGAGGCTCGAGGGAAAGCAAGTGGGTGGGAGGGCATCAGGGCAGACCTCCGAGCTGAGCCAGAGGAAAGGATGAGCTCCCTGGGGCACACAGCTGGGCAGGGGCAACCCAGGGCACAGGCACCAGGCACTGTCCTGGGACTGTCTGGTCACAAGGTCCCTCAGTGTGGGAAGAGCAGGCTGGGAAAAACAAGAATAAACCCCAACGGGAAGCCAGAGTATGTGAACAAATCTGGAATTGCACACATGAGTGCTACTTCAGACCCACCGCTGCCAGAGATGGGAGGTTGTTGGAGATGAGCCTTCCTCACTTCCCTCCTCTGCAGGCCTCAGCAAGCTCTGGATAAAGCCAAAGACTCCTTAAAGTCATGCTGGTGGATGGGTGTCTCATACTCAGAAGAGTTTTATCAAATTGGAATTCTTTCTACCTTGCACATTCAGAAAAACTTGCCATTTAATTTCCTACCTGGAAAATCATGTTTGCTGCTGAATCAAATCCTTTATGGAAACATGTGCCTCCATAAGGTACTCACAACATGACCTCTGGCTTTATCAAAGTGACAAAGCAGGAGGGAGCAAGAGAGAGAACGAGGCAAAAGACACTTTTTTTTTTTGTAATGAGATTTTGGATGTAACATTTAACAGCTTTACTGTGTTCTGTTCATTAGAAGCAAGTCGCTAGGTCGCCCACACTCAAAGGGAGGAGACTGCACAAGGGCATGAACACCAGGAGGTGGGGGTTCTTGGGCTGCCACGGAAGGACTTGTCCCTAGTGGAGGGTGGGCACTGTTGGGGGGTGACCCCTGAGGGGCCTGGTTATGTGGAATCCTGAAGAGCAAGCTGGGGGATGCAGAGAGGAGCACGTGTGAGCATCCAGGGGAGAGCAAATGTGGCCTGAACTAGGACGACAGCCAGTGGAATGGAAATTAGCACCATGTGAGAGATATTTAAAGACAGCAGTAGAAGTAATTAGACAAATACTGAATATTACACATTCTGTAAACCACCGCACATTCTTTTTCACACACACAAAAAATTCAACATCATGTGAAAAAAAAAGATGGGGGATGTTCTAGACATAACAGGATATAGGAACGAAACCATCGCATGCAGTGTGGGGACACCTGCTCCCAGGAGGATGTAAGAAGTCATGGTATGAAAACGCTCCAGTGCAAAAGGTGGGGCACAATTTGAGGTGAGCCAACAATATCCAGCCAGTTCTGCGTCTGAGTTTGCCCAGATGATTTGAGGCTTGTCCAGGCAGACAGCTTCTTCTGCAGGAAGGAACAATCAACAGAGCTCTCAGCATTCTGGGAGGGCTGATGTGACAGAACGAAATGCAAGGAGGCTCAGGGCATGCGCAGTGTAAAAGACAGTGGGCACTGCTTGCCACGTCCTAGGGTTTGGGAGACAGACTCTTGCCTCAGGCACACCGATGTCCTCTTCCTCAGGACAGTTGCCAGATTTTGAAGCCAACAGTGATTACAGGGAGAAAAAGAACCTTTCGAAAGAGTTACTTTAAATGAATTGTGTTATGTGAATTTTCCCGAAGCCCTTAGTCGTATGTGGTTCCTGGATCAGGCTGGGATGAGGGGCAATCCTGGTGGTGAACACATGGAGGCCTCTGACTGACAATAAGACCCAGAGACCTGATGCGAAGGACAGATGTTCATTCCGAGTTCAGGAAGAAAGGGGAAAACTATGTAGGTGAGGTCAGATGTCAGGAAGGGGCTGGGGTGGGACCATGGGACAGAGGGAGAGACACAGAGTCGTCCTTGGAGACAGTTGTTGTGACTGCACAGAGCTGGGCGGGGAGTCCAGCCTTATCCTGGATGGAGACTCTGCCTTATCAAGGATGGAGGGCATCTGCAGTCCCCTCCACCGGCTGCCATCCTGAAGGGAGAACGTGGACCTGAGTCCACGAGTGGATGGTGTTGGGTTGATTCTTGCGTAGGATACCCACTGGGATGATGGGAATCCACTCTGGGCCCCCTAGGGGTGAAAGCACATGCCAGCTCACCAGGTGATAGATCCGGGTGGAGCCAGAATCCATGAGGGCTCCCCTGAGCAGAAGAGGACCAGGGGCTCCTGCTCCTCAGATATAGGGAGAGGGACATGGGACAACTGGGTGGGGGAGCGGGGAGAAAAGGAGAGGACAGGAGAAGGAAAAGGAGAAAAAGTAGGGGCAGGAGGAGGAGGAGGGGGAGTGGGGCTCCTGTCCCCAGGCTTCAGCACTGCCCACAGCCCATCCAGGACTCAGGTGTCCTGGCCCCATCCTTCCACTTACTGTGAACAGAGGGGCACAAAGGAACATCTTGTGGGTCCAGTGAGTTCCAAGCTTAGCAGGAGAATTCTTTGTTGTTTTTTAAGATAGCTTTATTGAGAGGTTTAATTACATACAGCAAATTGCATATGTGTAAAATGTAGACATTATTGAGTTAGAAAATATATATACATCCATGAATCAATCATCACAGTCTAGATAAAGAACATATCAACTGTCTCCCTAAAGCTTCCTCATGCCCCTTGGTAATTTCTCTCTCTGCCCCCCTCCTCCCATCCCAGCCACTGCAGTTTGAATGTTTGTCTCCCCTCCAAAATCAGGGTGTTGCCAATGTGATAGTGTTAAGAAGTGGGGACTTTAAGAGGTGATTAGGCCAAGAGGACTCCTTCCTCGTTAATGGGATTAAGGCCTTTATGAAAGAGGCTTCCCACAGCATTCAGCTAGCTTGATAGCTTCCCTTTCTGCCTTCTGCCTGTGAGGACTCAGCAAGAAGGCCCTCACCAGACACCAGATGCTGCTGCCTTGATCTTGGACTTCCCAGACTCCAGAACTGTGAGAAATCAATTTCTGTTCATTATAAGTTACCCAACCTCAGGTATTCTGTTATAGCAGCATAAATGGACTAAGACATCCAGGCAACCACTGATCTGCTTTCTGTCACAGCACATTTGTTTGCATTTTCTAGAATTTAATATAAATTGAAACAGTATGGGCTTTGGGCTTTTCTGGGTTCTTTCACTCCACATAATTATTTTGAGATTCATCCCTGTAGTAGCATGTATCAGCACTTTGTTCCTTTGTGTTGAGTAGTATTCCACAGATGGATATGCACAACTCCATCTGTGGTTGGACATATGGGTTGATTCCAGTCTGAGAATTACATATAAAGCTGCCATAAATATTTGCATACAAATATTTATGTGGACATATGCTTTCCTTTCTCCTGCGTAAATACTTAGGAGTAGGATTTAACAGGTCACATGGTAGGTATGTTTAACTTTTTAAGAAATGGCCAAACTGCTGTCCAAGGTGGTTGTACCATTTTACATTCCCACCAGGAGTGTACAAGAGTTCCAGTTGCTCCACAACCTCTACATCACTTGGTATGGCCAGTCTTTTTCATTTTTGCTATTCTTGTAGTGGTATCTCATTGTGGGTATATTTTGCCTTTCTCTGAGGAATAAAGACATAGGGAATGTTTTCAAGTAAATACCTAACATTTTTAAATCATAACTATGTGTTGAAATGCATATAATAGATATTTCCCAAAACCTCATTTGAATTATAGAAAAATTAATACATATTGAGTTAGTCACTGCCTACACCCATTAACAGAGGTAAGCGTGGATACTATCTCTATATGTAAACTTCTAGCTCACCATCTTACAGTTTTTATTAGAAATGGCTATTGAGAAGGGCACAGTGGCTCATGCCCATAATCCCAGTAACTCTGAAGGCTGAGGCCAGAGGGTTGCTTGAGGCCATGAGTTCAAGCCCAGCCTGGCCAACATAGTGAGACCCATCTCTTAAAAACAATGGGAAAAATAGCTAGCTGGACATGGTGGCTGAGGCGGGAGGATCACTTCAGCCCAGGAGTTCTAGGCTGCAGTGAGCTATGATCATGGCACTGCACTTCAGCCTGGGCAACAGAGGGAAACCCTGTCAAGAAAGCAAGAACGAATGAACAAACAGGGAGGGAGGGAGATGGCTAAATTTTATTGAAGACTTTTCATCATTTTTTAAGTTTTTAAATATATTTTTTCATCAAAAGTAAATTTACATACAGTGAAGTGTGCAACGTGTGATTCAGTGTTTTGATAAATGTATATACCAAGTAACCCCTATCCCAGTCAAGGTATAGAATATTTCCAGCACCCCAGAAAGTTCCCTTGTGTGCCATTCAAGTTAATCCCCAGCCACCCCCCACCCCACAAAACAGAGGCAGCCACTGGTGAATTTCTGTCGTTATGGATTAGTCTTGCCTGTTCTTAACTTCATATAAGTGGAATTATAGAGTATGTACTCTTTTGATTCTGGCTTCGTTCATTCAATGTGTTTTCAAAATTCATCCATGTTGTTGCATGAATCAATAGTTCACTCCTTTATATTGATGGGTATTATGCCATTACATGGTAACACCACACTTTGGTTATTCATTCACCTGTTGATGGATATTTGAGTTGCTTCCACCTTTTGGCTATTATGAATATTGCTGCTGTAAACATTGATGTCCAAGTTTTTTCTTGGGCATTTGCTTTCACTCTGCTTGAGTAAGTACCTATGGGTGGAATTGCTGGGTCATAGGGCAGAGGTATTATGTTTAACTGCATATAAAACTGCCACATTTTTTCCCAAAATGGTTGTAGTATTTACATTCCCACCAGAAATATATGAGAGTTTCATTTCCTCCACATCTTCTCCAACATTTGGTGTATTCAGGCTTCTTAGTAGTAGCCATTTGAGAAGATGCGATAAAGCATCTCACTGTGATTTTAAATTTTATTTTCCTGACGTCAATAGTGTTGAGCACTTTTTCATGTACTTATTCACCATTTGGATCTCTTCTCTTGTTGAAGATGTGATTGAGTCTTGCCCATTATTAACTTTGGGTTGTCATTTGCTTATTAACTGGTAGGAATTATATTTATAATTTAAGTTCAAGCCCTTTTTCAGGCGTGTATTATATATTAAGTGTATATAAAATTTTCTTCCAGATGTGTCTTGCCTTTTCATTTTCTTAATCATGTCTTTTGATGAACAGATATTTTTAATTTTGATAAGATCCCATTTATATTTTTTTCTTTCATGCGTAGTATGTTGAATGTGCTCTAAAATCTTGATGCATAGATTCTCTAAGTTTTCTCCAGAGCACTTCCAGTAGAAATATAATGCAAGCCATATATGTAATTTTAAATTTTTTAGTAGCCACACTAAAAAATTTTTAAAAAGTGATATTACTTTTAATAATATTTTATTTAATAAAATATATCCAAAATATCATCATATCAAATGTAATCAATATTAAAAATTAATTAATTAGATTTTTATTTGTTTCTGCTTACTAAATGTAGGATATTTCAAGTGCTCAATAGCCATATGTGGCTAGCAGCTACCATACTGGTCAGCACAGTTGTAGGAGCTCTACAGTTTTCACTTCTACTTTTAGGTTTATGATTCATCTCAGACTAATTTTGTGTGTATGATATAAGAAAGAGATCAAGGTTCATTTTCTTCAAAGCTTATTTCACTTCAACCAACATTTATCAAAAAGTCTTTCTTGTCCCAATTAAATAGATGTGATGCTATTCAATTGACTGAATATGGGTGGGTCCATTTATATAGACTGTTCTATTCCCCACCATACTCTGTGTTACTCTAGCTTTAAAGTCAAGTCTGGGCTGGGCACAGTGGCTCGTACCTGTAATCCCAGCACTTTAGGAGGCCAAAGTGGGAGAATTACTTGAGGTCAAGGGTTTGAGACAAGCCTGGGCAACACAGCAAGACCCCATCTCTACAAATAAATTTAAGAGTTGCGGCCTTAGCCGTGCCTATGAGCCGCTAGGCAGGAGGACTGAGCCGAGGATTGTAGAGCTAAAATTGAGGTATATACTAAGCACTCACCACAGCACCAGCCAAGACCGTTCCGAGAAATCTAAAAATAATAAAGTAATAAGTCAGATTATTGGTGTTCTTTTCCAAGATTATTTGGCTGTTCTAGGCCTTTATATTTCCATAAAAATTATAGAACCAACCCATCAATTTATAAATATATATGTGTGTATATATAAACTTACATTTACATACATAAATACATATACAATTATATATACATATATATTATATATATGTTAGAATTTTGACTGGGATTACTTAAGTCAACATGGAGAGAACTGAGATCTTAACAATATCTGTCTTCTAATCCATGAACATGGTATATTTCTTCATTCATTTGGGTCTTCCTTAACTTCTTTCAGCAATGTTCTGTATTTTTCAGTGCAAAAGTATTTGATGTTGTCTTAGTTCATTTGTATTGCTATGAAGGAATACCTGAGGCTGCGTAATTTATAAAGAAAAGAGGTTTATTTGGATCACAGTTCTTCAGGCAATAAAAGCAGCATGGCACCGACATCCCTTCTGGTGAGGGCCTCAGGAAGCTTCAACTCAAGGTGGAAGGCGAAGGGGAGCTGGCATGTTCAGATCACATGGCAGGAGAGGAAACAAGAGAGAGGGGAGGGAGGTGCCAGGCTCTTTTTAACAACCAGCTCTCAGAGGAACTCTCTGGGAACTAATAGAAGGAGAACTCACTCATTACCATATGATGGCACCAAGCCATTCATGAGGGATCCACCCGCATGTCCCAAACACCTCCCATTAGGCCCCACCTCCAACATTGGGGATCAAATTTCAACATGAGCCTTGGTGGGGGCCAAACAAACCACAGCACATGTTTTTCTAAAAAAATTGTTCCTTGGTACTTTATGTTTTTTGATGCTCCTATAAATGGGCCAGAGTCCAGATTTAGGAAACTTTTAGTGCCTCATCCAGTCCTTTGATTTCTTTCCATCAAGGCTACTTTATTAATATAAAGCAATTGCTCTGAGGTACACCTTTCCTTGATTGGGTGCCATATGTAGGCGAATTTTTTTATCAAGTTGTTTCATTCATCAGATAATCCCGTGATCCTTTGGAAACTTTTCTAACCCACTCGGTTGGCTTTAGAGGAAGGGATCCTGAGCTGCAGCTTCACTCTCTTGTTCATCTCAACCCAGAAGTCCAAGCTTTGAACTCCGCCTTCAAAGACACAGGCAGGTGAAGGCCCAGCCAGAGGGCATTCTAGGAGGAGGGTCCTCCACGAGCAAGGACCGAGGTCTGTATTAGCAGAGCAGGTCAAAAATGCTGTAGAAATGCCAGAGTGATCTGGGGGTCAAGCGGAGGATGGGGGGCTGGGTGGAGTGACATCATGGGGGTTGTGATGGCTCATCCAGCATCTGGGAGCCACGGGCAGGCTGTGAGCAGAATAGAGAGAGCTCTTTGTGCCCCTGTGGTCCCCCTCTGGACTGTGTGCAAGATGCACAGGCTAGTGAGAGTCAAGAGGCCTGGAGGCCAAAGGGAGGGAATGAGGAGGCTGAAGAGGTGAGCAGGGCCTAGGTGCTGAATGGACCTGGTTCTCCGGCCAAGATGATTTCCTGGAAAGCTGGAAAAAAGCTATTCATAGGCAAGTGGCACAGACATGTAGAAACTGGTCACCACCAGAGTCAGGAGAAATTCCCCACAGGATCTTTCTGCTCAAAGCACAGGGATGTGGTGTGTGCTCAGCAAACACTCTGGGCCAGGGGCTGTGGTGAAATTATACTCCTGTGATTCTCACCACCACCCGCAGGGAGTGTCTGCAAGGGAGTGTCTCAACCACATCTTACGAAGCAGGAGATGGAGGAACAGAGAGGTAGGAATGTGTCTGCCACTTACTTAATAAAGGGGCAGAGTGTGGATTCAGACTCGAACTTTGATTCGAAAGCCTGTGTTCTTTCCACTATTCGTGTAGTTCATCCCCTAGAGGGCTTTGATTCTGCAGGAATCAGCCTCTGACATCTCCTTTGCCAGGAGGGGCCAGGATCCCTCAACCAGGACCGAGTCTCTGAAGTTTCTCACTTGTGGAGCTTGATCTCCGAGTACTCACTGCCGGTGGCCTCTTGTGTCTGCAAGTCCAGAGGCTTCATCTTATGGAAGCTGAGAGTTGCATAATGGAGTTCTTGTTCCTCCTCTGAGGATGGGCTGGCCACGGCCGGGAGAGGCTGGTCTGGGGGGCTGTCATCTGCCAGGGGTTCAATTGGGAGGCCCTGAGTGGAGAGAGAGAGGAAGGAATCAGAGCAGAAGAGGGGGCAGGACACAGCAGAGGGAGTCCAGGGAGGAAGCCCGTGAGTTCCTTCATCCTTTGGTCCCACACACATTTTTGTTGAACTCTCCTTCATTCACCCTTTCCTTAAATATTTAATACTTAGTGAACATCTTATTTGGAGTTTACCAATATCATTTACTTCCCACAAGACCTCCAAGAGGGAGATGTTCTTATCTCTGTTTTGTAGATATGAGAACTGAAGCTGAAGCAGGAAGCAGCCTGCCCAACCCCTGTCACACCAGGGTCAAAGCCAGTCAGTTCTTTATCACCCTACAGCCTGGTGTCCCGCCGGGGACCCTGTGTGTGAGGCCCTGTGCTGGGGTGGACACGGTACACGTGGGCTCTGACGTCTTGCAGCTCACTCTGTAATCGAGGGCGGCAGCAATAAATGACTGTCAAACAAATAAATATCTAATTGACAATTATGATGGGCAGGAAGTGGGTGAGTGAGAGAATTATAGGGCCTTGATTCAGACATGGCACCTGCCCTTGGGAAGCTCACAGTCTGGTCGGGTGGGGAGGGAAAGCCAGTCAAAGAAATTCTATCCCTCTGATAGAAGACTAATGTCCATGCCCTAATCCCCTGGACCCTGCAAATATGTAACTTTACATGGCAAAAGGGACTTTTCAGATGGAGTTAAGGATATTGAGATGAGAAGCTTATCCTGGATTATTTGGGTGGACCCAATATAATCACATGGGTCTTTACAAGTGAAAGAAGGAGGGCAGGAAGAGATTGGAAGATGGTAGGCTGCTTGCCTTGCAGACAGAGGAAGAGAACTGAGCCAAGGATTACAGATGCCTCTAGAAGCTAGAAAAGGCAAGAAAGTGCGTTCTCCCCTACAGCTACCAAAAGATACCAGCTCTGCCTGCCAACATCTTGATTTTAGCTCAGTAAAACCCATTTTGGACGGGCGACCTTCAAAACGGTAATATCCTACATGTACAATGTTTGAAACCACTAAATTTGTGCTAATTTGTTACAGCAGCAACAGGAAACTATACAGACTCACACAGTGTAGAGTGATAGAGGCTGCCCAGGAGGCCTCCTTTTTCATCTTAGCCCTTCTCTGCTGCTCCCCTGCACCACAGAAAACGCTTACAGAATGGTCAATGATTTTGCTTCTCCTGCTCTCTCTTGGTTATTCAACTTAAGATCCACACATACACACCACTTCTCAGTACGGCTATTATCAATTGCTATGTGCATTTAGCTAAATCCAAATGACCGTCTTTCCATCTTCACCGTCCTGGGCTTTGCAGCAGCAGAAGACACAGTTGCACACCTTCCCTGCGTGGAAGCCCTTCTTTACTCAACTGCAGGACATCATACTCTCCTTAATCAACCTTACTTTGTGATCCCACCCACTACATTTTCTTCATGTTGTCAGTAGGCTGATGACTCCCAAATCCATGTCTCCAGCCCATTCCCCTCTCCTGACTATAGACTTTTATCAATGGTGTAATTGAAACCTTCACTCCCTAATCCCAAAGATACACAAGACTCAAACTATTCAAATTGAACTTCTTTTGTCATCCAAATCTCTTTGTCCTTCAATATTCTCAGCCTCAGTGATTGGCACCTCCATTCTTCCTGCTGCTGAGGTCAAAAATCTGGGAGACATTCTTCACCCTCTCTGTCACTCACACCCCACTCCTAAGTTATTAGCAATTCCCATGAGTCTTCACTTCAGGATTCGTGAAGAAGCCAGTCCTGCCCCACCACCACTGCCATCCTGGTTCCAGCTGCATCATCTCCTGCCTGGAATATCCACCAGCCTCCTCTCTAACTCTCTGCTTCTGTCCTTCCTCTACCACACTTGATATCTTCTGCAGAAAACTCTCCAGATGCTCACAGTCACCTGTACATTCACATGTGATTTACAGTGTGGGGAAAGGGTAAGTGAGAGACCCCAACCATTCTATATCACCACCTTGGACTTCCACAACCCTAGCCACAGGAGAGGCCCTTGACCCTCACAGGCCATGAAACCCACCAAAAAAGCTGCCTGGAGATCATGGGACAGCATTGCTCCAGAGAGGGAGCTCATACCAGGTCCCACACATCCTGAGACCCAAGCAGCTGCAGCACAGTGCCATTTCGAGAACCCAACCCCCACAAGACTCCATGTGGCCCTGGAGCCCAACAGGCCTGACCCACCTAACACTGCTCCCCCAGTGCCTGAGTACACTGCCAGGAGACCTGGGGATCACTGTGCCCCATCCACCACTACTGCATCCATGCACTTCTCCTAGGGGCCTAAGGATGGGCCTGCCCAGCCTACCACCACCCCTACCACCAGCATGCACTTGTGCACACCACCTGGGGACCTGGGTACTTGTCTGCCCAGCCAGTTGTCACCACCACTAACATCAATGTATGCTGCCTGGGGACCTGAAGGTTGTCTGACCACTGCTATTTCCATGGCCTATGCCATGTACACTGCCCAGGGTCCTGAGAACATGACCACCCATACAGCCCATCACTGCCACTGCCAGCATCCAAGAAAGCCTCTTGGAGACCCAAGAATCAACCCACATGGACCCACTAGCACTGGTGCCCACATACACCACCTGGGAGCTCAAGGACAGACATGCTTGCCCTGCCACTGCCACCACTTGGACCTGAGAACTGGCCCACATGGCCTCTCTGTCCCCAGCAAAGATTCACCATAGCCTCCACTAACAAACAAAGCTTAAGCCACTGAGGAAATCACAGATACTACTGATGCTGTTTACAGCCAAAGAACTCATACAGAGACTACATTACTGCTCAAGTCCAGAATCCAGAATCAAAGCTAAAGTGCCCTATCCAATCAATACCATAGATACACCTCCAGGAAGAAGTCTTGCCCTGTGAAAGCCAATCAAAAAATTTGGAAAGAGTGACTATTACACCAGATGTGCAGATATCAACATAAGGACAAAAGAAACATGAAAAAGCAAGGAAATATGACATCTCCAAAGGAACACAATAATTCTCCAGCAATAAATTCCAGTTAAAAAGAAATTTATGCAATTCCTGGAAAAGAAATAAAAATAATGATATTATGGAAGCTCCATGAGATATAAGAGAACACAAGTAAAGAATACAGCATATGAATGAGAAATTCACCAAAAAGAGATATCATAAAAAAGAATCAAACAGAAGTCCTAGAATTGAATAATTCAATGAATTAAATTCAAATATACAGTTGATAGCTTCAACAATAGACTAGATCAAGCAGAAGAAAAAAATTTGGAACTTAAATTCAGGTCTTTTGAAATAACTCAGTCAGACAAAAAGAAAAAGAAAAAGGAAAAAACAAAGAATAAAGAAAGCCTACATGACATTTGGACACCATAAAATGACCAAATATTTGACTTTTGGGTATTCCAGAAGGTGAAGAAAAGAGCAAAGACTTAGAAAACCCATTTAATGAAATAATAGATGGAAACTTCTCAAGTATAGCAAGAGATTTAGACATCCAGAGACAGGAAGTTCAAAAATCTCTAAATAGATACAACCCAGAAAGGTCTTCTCCAAGGCTCATTACAGACAAACTGTCAAAAGTCAAAAACAAAAAGAGAATTCTAAAAACAGTAAGAGAAACATTTCTAGTCATATGTAAGGGAACCACCATCAGACTAACAGCAGATTCCTTAGCAGAAGCCTTACAGGTCAGGGCAGAATGTGATGATACATTCAAAGGGCTGAAATTTAAAAAAAACAAAACAAAACTTTAAGACAAAAATACTGTACCCAGCAAAGTTATCCATCAAAAAATATAGGAGAAATAAAGTGTTTCTCAGACAAGCAAAACTGACAGAATTCATCACCTCTGGACCAGCCCTACAAGAAATGCTTAAGGAAGTCCTACACCAGGAAGCAAAAGGATGATATCACCCATCATGAAAGCACACTGAAGCATAAAACTCACTGGTAGAGCAAACACACAAATGAGGAACAGGAAGGACTCATATGTTACCACTGCACAAAACCACCAAACTGCAATGATAAACAAAAACAGAGAAAGAAAGGGGCAAATAATATACAAAACAACCAGAAAACAATTCACAGAATGACAGAAATAAGTCCTCGTTTATCAATAATAACCTGGAAAGTAAACAGATTAAATTTTCCACTTAAAAGATACAGACTAACTTTGATTGTTGTTAGGATTCTTTAGAAAAAAGAAAGAAAGAAAAGAAAACATATAGACTGGCTGAACGATAGAAAATAAAAAGAGAAGGGATAGGAAAAGACATTCCACGTAAACAAAAACTAAAAGTGAGCAGGCGTAGCTGTACTTATATCATATAAAACAAACTTTATGTTAAAAACAATAAAAAGAGAAAAAGAAGGTCATTATATAACGACAAAGGCAACAATTTAGCAAGAGGATATAACACTTGTAAATATATATGCACCCAACACCACAGCACCTGGATATATAAAGCAAATATTATTAGATCTAACGGGAGAGTAGACTCCAATACAATAATAGTTGGAGACTTCAACGCCCGATTCTCAGCATTAGACTGATCATCTAAACAGAAAAACAACAAATAAACATTGGATTTAATCTGCACTGTAGACCAAATGGACCTAACAGACATTTTACCCAATAGCTACAGAATACACTTTCTTCTCATCCGCACATAAAACATTCTCCGGGATAGATCATGTGTTAGGCCACCAAACAAGTCTCTAACAAATTCTAAAAAATTTAAATAATATCAAGTACTTTCTCAGATCACAGTGGAATAAAACTAGGAATCAATAATGAGAGGAACTTTGGAAAGTGTACATATATATGGCAATTAAGCAACATGCTCCTGAACAACCACTGGGTCAATGAATAAATTAAGGAAATAAAAAAGTTTCCTGAAACAAATGAAAATGGAAACACACTATACCAAAACATATGAGATAAAGTAAAAGCAGTACTAAGAGGGAAGTTTATAGAAATAAACACCTACATTAAAAAAGTAGAAAGATTTCAAATTAAAAAAAAACCAAGATGCACCTCACGGAAACAGAAAAGCAAGAATTATCCAAACATAAAATTAGTAATAGGAAATAAATAATAAATATCAGAGGAGAATCAAATGAAATAGAGACTTAAAAAATACAAAGGGCCAATGGAAGGAAAAGTTGGTTTTTTGAAAACAAACAAAATCAATAAACTGCTAGCTAAACTAACCAAGAAAAAATAAGAGAAGATCCATATAAACAAAATCAGAAACAAAAATGGAGACATTACAACTGATATCACAGAAATACAAAAGATGATCAGAGACTAACATGGATAACTATCCACTAACAAATTGGAAAACCTAGGGAAAAAATGGATAAATTTCTAGACACATAAAACCTACCAAGATTGAATCAGAAAGAAATAGAAAATAGAAAATCTGAACAAACCAATAAAAAGTAACAAGATTGGATCAGCAAGAAAAACCTCCAAACAAAGAAAAGCCCAGGACCAGTTGACTTCACTGCTGAGTTCCCCCAAACTTATAAAGAAGAACTAACACCCATTCTGCCATTCTCCCCAAAGTATTTCAAAAAATTGAAGAGGACAAAGTTCTTCCTAACTCATTTTACAAGGCCAGCATTACCCTGACACCAAAACCAGACAAGAACACAACAACAACAAAAAAAGAAAACTACAGGCCAATATCCCTGATGAACTACACACACAAATTCTCAACAAAATACTAGGAAACTAAATTCAACAGCACATCAAAAAGATTACACACTATGACCAAGTGGGATATATCCCACAGATGGAAGGATGGTTCAACATACACAAATCAATAAATGTCATACATCACAATAATAGAATAAAAGACAAAACCCATAGGAACATCTCAACAGACACAGAAAAAAGCATTGGATAAAAGTCAACATTCTTTCATGATAAAAAATCTCAAGAAACTAGGCACAGAAGGAACATATGTTAACATAATAGAGGCCACAGCTAATATCACACTTAATGAGGTAAGCCTGAAAGCGCTCATCTAAGAATTGGAAGAGGATAAGCATGCCCACATTCACCACTTCTATTCAACATAGTACTGGAAGTCCTAGGCAGAGCAATCAGGCAAGAAAGAAATAAAGGGCATCCAAATTGGAAAAGGGGAAGTCAAACGTCCCTCTCTGCAGCTGACATGATTTATATCAAGAAAAACCTAAAGACTTCACCAAAAACCTCTTAGGCCTGGTAAACAAATTCAATAAAGTTGCAGGATACGAAATCAACCTACAAATATCAGAAGCATTTCTATACACCAATAACAAACTAACTGAAAAAGAAATGAAGAAGGCAATACCATTTACAATAGCTAAAAAATAAAATAAAATACCTAGGAATAAATTTAACCAAAGAAGCAAAAGGCTGCTACGAGAATACTACGGGGGCAGGGGACAAGAGGGCTGACTAGAGACATCGGTCACTAGATCATCCCAAAAAGTAGAAAAAGTTTCAGGCAAGAAAGTATTCCAGGTGAAATACTGAGGGAAAGGTGCCAGAACCTACCCTTACTAGAGATCCCACAGGAAGAAGTTGTGGAGCAGAACAAGAAGCAGCAAGATTTTGGCAGAGACCAACACCCAGAGGATTCAGAGTCTGGCAGAAAGGGTAGGTGGGTGTGTTTACTTTTCTCCTTTCGCACCTATGGCAGTCTGCCAACTCCTGATCTGTCAGAGAGCCCTTGCACCCTGACAAATCCAGGCCCTGCTGCCATTGCTTCTTGGGAGCAGAGCACTGGACTGCAGGCCCACATAGTTTCACTTCCCCCACACACAGACCTGAGCTGAAACGGTGGGTGCCATAGTGCCTGCGCACACACTGGGTGCCTCTCTCCGGAGGCGAAGTCACAGCCCCTCAGTCTCCCTGTCAGTGGATCCCACACAACATTCTCCAGCACTCACTTGGACTGTGACAACCACAAAGAAACCAGGAGACACAGGAGAGCAGCAGTGTTCCTGGAGTTCTGACCCACGTGGTGGGCTTCCCCCCAAGGGTACTGGGAAGTGCCATGAATGCTTTCTAGGACAAAGGAAGGGGGAAAATGCACTCTCTTGTACCAGAGAGCCCCTGGCTCATGATCCAAGGTTGTCTGCACCTCTCCCAGTAGAGACATGACGGCAGAGAGGAGTCCATAAAGTAGGAGAGTGTCCCCATCCCAGAGCAGAGGCAGCAGCAAAGCCCAGGAAGGGACGTGGAAACAGGAACCTCCCCCTCCTCCAACCACTCAGTGCTGTGGACACAGCCTTTTCCACTCCCAAGCATGAGCTTTTGGTGCAGGTGAACTGTGGGACAGCCAGTTCTAGCCTTGCAGGGAGGGGTACAACCCTAATAGTACCCTGCTCACCACACCCAGGGTCTGCATGGAGGGTACAGCTCATTTCCCTCCCTTCACAGACAGGCAGTGTTTTTGCAGCTGTCCTGACCTGGGAGTCTCAGTCCCTGGGTCTCTAAATCGCTGAATGCAGAAACAATGCTCCCAAGCACCCACTCAGACTGCAGTAGCCTTGGGGGATTTGTGGGTCCCAGGGGAACTGTGGGTCTCCCAGAGCTTGGGCATTCAGGGCAGTCTGTGTCCAGCTGAGATGATAGCACAGCATGCCAGAGAGCCCCTTAGGACAAAGGGGACCAAGGAACAAGCTTCCCCCCCAATTCAGGGCCTCCACTGCTCCTCCCCTCCCCCACCCACTGCTGCTCAGGAAGCCAAAGCTGTTTCTGCTTGAGACCAGAGCAGTTGTCCCACCTCTAAGAGAGCACCTATTACACCCAGCGTGGGGATCACTCCTTTCCCTCTAAAAAGCCACAGCAAGCACTTTTGTGTGCCCCAGACCCGAGAGCTATCACCTCCCCTGAGGGGGGGGTGGGGTTATCAGTCCTCTCCCTGAGCTGCCTGTCCCTCCCTGGAGGCACAACCCTGGCACAACCACACCTCCCCTGCTGGAACACGTCAGCCACAGCCACAGCCAGTCTGGCAGCCCTGCACAGAGTGAGTTGAGCTGCCTCCACCCGCTCTGCTGCAGCTGGGCCAGGGTGGGAGAGGGAATCTGGGTGCTTTTGTGCCCCCAAAGGACAGAGGCCACTGTCGTTGCCAAGAGAAGGTGGTGTGAGCAGCTTGGGAGTCCCCACAGGTGCCTGCCTCTGTTAATCTCATCAAGAGGGGCCCACCCCTCCTGTCACAGGCTCCCAGTGCATCTGCCATTCTCCTGCCTGAGCATTCTTCCAGAGCAGGAGATCACCCCACCCCTCACTATCACAGCGAGCACCTGAACTCAGGGAGGCTTGAGGGTAAGTTTGCAAGCCCAGATTCAGTCTGGTCCCCCAATGACTCAAGCACACAATCCAGGGGCTTGGGAACTGCGGATTATATAACCTATCCACCACCAGTGCCGCCTGAATGCTCTCCAAGGGGTCTGAGGTACAACTGACCCAAAGTGCCAGCAACACCATAGTGGGTACCTGGGCATGACGAAGGCCAGCCAGTGTACCTCTCCCTCCTACCCTGAGCGTAGCAGCTTCTGCCCAGCAGAGGAGAACAGGTGAACTGTAAAGCTGTCTATTTTGAGCTGAGGGAAGAGGTTCCAGATAAGAAGGAACCAACATGAAAACTCTGACAATATTTTAAAAAAAGGCTGTTTCAACACCCCCAAAGTATCAAACTAGCTCTCCAGCAATGGGCTCCAAACAAAAGGAAATATTTTAAATGTCAGATATGTAATTGAAAATATGGATTGCAAGTAAACTCAAAGAGATCAATGAAAAAGTCAAAAATCAATACAAATAAATCCCCCCCAAAATCAAAACATGAATGAAAAATTCACTAAAGAGATAGATTAAAAAAAAAATTGACCCAGGCACAGTGCCTCACTCCTGTAATCCCAGTGCTCTGGGAGGCGAAGGTGGGAGGATCACTTGAGGCCAGGAGTTTGAGACCAGCCTGAGCAACATAGTGAGACCCCATCTCTACAAAAAATAAAAAATTAAAAAAATAAAAAATTAGCCAAGCATGGTGCTATATACCTGTAGTCCCAGCTGCTCAGGAGGCTGAGGCAGGAGGATCACTTGGTTCCAGGTGCTGGAGGTTGCAGTGAGCTATGATGGTGCTCTACACTCTAGCCCAGGCAAAAGAGTGAGACTTTGTCTCAAAAAAACAAAAAACATAGAAAACTTATTTGAGGGAATTATGGAGGAAAACTTCCTTGGTCTTAGCAAATATTTAGACATCCAGATACAAGAAGGTAATCAAACTCCCAGAAGATTCACTGCAAATAGGACATCACCAGGACACACAGTCATCAGTCTGGCCAAACTCAAAGTGAAGGAGAAAATCCTACAAGCTGCAAAATGAAAGCACCAAGTAACTTATAAAGGAAAACCCACTAGACTAACAGCAGATTTCTCAGCAGAAACTTTACAAGACAGAAGGGATTGGGGTCCCATCTTCAGTCCTCTTAAACAGAATAACTGTCAGCCAAGAATTTTGTATCCTGCAAAACTAAGTTTCATAAATGAAGGTGAAATAAAATATTTCCCAGACAAACAAACACTAAGGGAATTTGTCACCACTAGCCCTGACCTACAAAAAATGCTCAACAGTGCTCCAAATACCAAAAAGAATGGTTGATACTCACCAATGTAAGAAAAGTAAAAATGCACAACTCTTATAAAACAGTAACACAAGGGAAAATACAAAGAAATTAGGTAAAACAATCAACATGAATAGTGGAACATTATCTCACTTATCAATAGTAACATTGAATGTAAATGGTCTAAATGCCCCACTTAAAAGATACAGCTTGACAGAATGGACAAAAACACAACCCAAATATCTACTGTCTTCAAGAAACCCATTCAATTCATAGTCTCATAAATTCAAGGTAACGTAGTGGAAAAAGATATACCATTCAATGGAAATCAAAATCAAGCAGGAGTAGCTATTCTTATGTTACATAAAACAGACTTTAAATCAATAACAGTAAAAAAAAAAAGACAAAGATGGTCATTATATGATGATAAAGGAATCAATGTAACAAGAAGATACAACAATCCAAAATGTATATGTGCCTAACACCACAGCTCTCAGGTTCATAAAACAAAAACTAATAGACCTTAGGAATGAAATAAACAGAAACATAATAATAGTGGGGGACTTCAAAACTCCACTGACAGAACCAGACAGATCATCAAGGCAGAAAATCAACAAAGAAACACTGGACTTAAACAGGACTCTAGAACAAATGGAATTAACATTTACAGAACATTCTATCCCAAAACTGAAGAATATACATTCATTTCATCAGCACATGGAACATTTTAAGATATACCATATGTTAGGCCGCAAAACAAGTCTCAGCAAATTCCAAAAAATCAAAATCATTCCATGGATCTTCTCAGACTACAATGGAATAAAACTAGACATCAACTTTAATAGGAACTCTATACACAGAAATTAAACAACCTGATTCTGAATGATCTTTGGATCAATGTTGAAATCAAGATGGAAATTTTAAAAATGCTTGAATTAAATGACAATGTCAATACAAGCTACCAAAATCTATGGGATACAGAAAAAGCAGTGCCAAGAGGAAATTTCTGAGCACTAAATTCCTACATCAAAAAGACAGAAAGATCACAAGTCAAAAACATAAAGTCACATTTCTGGGAGGTAGAAAAACAAGTACAAAGCAAACCCAAACCTAACAGAAGACAAGTTAAAAACAAAAACAAACTACAAAGGATCAGTGAAGTGAAAAGCTGATTCTTTGAAAAGATAAACAAAATTGATAGCCCAATAGCTGCATTAACCAAGAAAAGAATAGCAAGGATTCAAATAATATCTGTCGAAAATGAAAAAGACGACCTTACAACTGATACCACAGAAATACAAAAGATCACCCAAGATTACCATGAACACCACTGTGGACACAAACTAGAAACTCTAGAGGAAATGGGTAAATTTTTTGAAACACATAACCTCCCAACCTTGAATCAGGAAGAAATGGAAATCCTGAACAGACCAGTAATGAATAGCAAGATTGAATCAGTAATAAAAAAAAATCCTAAAAAAAGAAGCCCCGGAACAGATGGATTCACAGCTGAATTCTACAAGACCCAAAGAAGAATGTGTTCCTATCCTACTGACACTGTTTCATAACATTAAGAAGGAGAGAATCCTCTCTAACTCATTCCATGAAGCCAGTATCACCCTGACACCAAAGCCAGGAAAAGACACAACAAAAGAAGAAAAACTAGAGACCAATATCCCTCATGAACATAGATGAAGAAGAGAGCCAAGATGGCTGGCTAGAGGCATAGCTTGTTGGATCATCCTGACAGAAGAGTAGAGTGTTGGACTGAGGAGAGAGGAGAACAATTACTGAATGGATACAGACCACAGGGCGAGTCCAGGGACCCCACCAAGGGGAGCTGTGAAGCTGAGAGAGAAGAGGATAGAAAAGAGAGATCAGTGGCACAAATCAAATCCAGAGAGGCCCAGAGCCCAGTGAAAGGGTAAGGCAGTCTCCCCTCTCCCACCCAGGTGCCTCAGGCCAGTAGAGGGACACAGGGCTCTCATCCCATGGGGGAGTGCCACAAGGGATCAGAGAGCCAGCATTCCTGCATCTGGACACATCCTCCTCTGCCCCGCCTTCACTCCTGGCATCTCAGAAAGTAATTTTGGCTCAAGCCAGCTTGTAGCTGCAGCCCCTTCCTCCCCATAGCAACTGCAAAAGTGCTCCACGCTGAGAGACTTATCTCCCTGCATTGGGGGTGCATTCCCAGCTGAACCCACCTCAGAAAGTGTAGCCGCAGTTGTGGTGGCTCAGACAGGCAGGAAGGACCCAGTGTCCCTCAGATACGAGAGTGGTGCAGGGAGACCCCAGCCCCTCCCCCCATCTTGGTGGCTGCTAGAGTACTCTATGCCAAGAAACCTTACTGCTTTTCAGTACCAGGGCCACCCCCACCTGAGCCAGTGGGATAGCTGCACTTTGTGATCTTCTTGTCCACAGGCATTTGCCACATTCACCCTTTGGTGGCTCAGACAGGTGGCCAAGCCTCCTGCCCCCTGGTCACAAGAGTGGGGTGGGGAGATGTAGGTGAGAGTTGGCAGTTCCAGGCTCAGGTAGCAAGAGAGCCCTCATGTCCATACCCAATGGGAGGATATGGAGGAGCACAGAGGAGCAGGGGGATGTGACCACACCCCATCTCCCACCCCCAGCTGGAGAATTACCATACTGGAGAATGCTGCAATTAGCATAGCCCCTGGTTCCCATGGCAACCGAATGCCTCCAGTGGGTAGGCTGAACAGGAACGGTGGACCCTCCCGCCACTCACTTCAATAGGGAATGCAGCTTGATCCCAGAGACTCATGAGCAGCCACTACTCCCCTGGTGGGAGTGTCCCTCTGGTAGAGACCTCTGTGGACAGAGAGGTCTACCTCCTTCACCTGGGGATCTAGTGGTAGAAAAGGGGTACACAACTGGAGATCCCCCTACCTGCCAGCGTCACCCAGAGATGTATGCCAGCAGGTCAGACACATGAATAGTGGAGTAGCTTGAGAGCCAGTCTTGAGTGGAGAGGGAACTCACATGGACTGATCAGAGGGATGAGTGCTGTGGAGCTCCCGGGGACAAATAAGGAGGGTGCACAACCAGTCCCACAGAGAAACCAGGCTAGTGGATAGGGACAGAAAAAGCCTGGCTAAGGGCCTTAGCAATCACACAATTAGGCCCCTGCTATCAGGAGCAGCTCTCCAGGCTTGGAGAGATAGCCCTGAACTCCATAACTGCAGCTCCCCCTAGTGGCCAGATAAGCAACCTCTGAGCCACATTCCAGCCACAATCTATCTTGCTCCTCCCCCACGTCAGGGGAAGTAGGTACCAAGCAACCCCCTGGGAGCTACAGGGCCCCTCCTAAAGCTTGGGGCATTTGTGTACCTCACCTGGGGGATCAGAGCCTACCACAGGCACAAAAGATTACCTCAGGAGCTGGCTCCTCCATGCAAACTACAATCAATGACAGTGGGAACAACCCCATAGCTAAACATAGTGCCTTCCAATTCAAGCAAGTAGGGAGCAGCAGATTCATACCCACAAGTACAATCCACCAGCTTGGAGATTAAGCTGGGGGACCAAACTCACTACACTCCATTGGGAAGAGGGGAAGACAATAGGTCAGAGGTAAACTGAGAGGTTCATCAAACCTGCTGAAACACCCCAAAGTAAACTCAGGACCAGCCCTGCTCTCCCTGCCACTGTTAGGAATCGATATTTGGGGACTCGGAGACAGGGCCATAAGCCAGCCAAAGCACTCCCAGCTCTTGATAAAGAGACCAGATGAGAAGAAATCAGTGAAAGAACTCCAGAAACATGGAAAATCCGAGCAAAAGGACACCCCCAAAAGAAATCAATAATTCCTCACTGATGTATACCAACCTACACGATATGGTTAAAATGACAGATGAAGAATTTCAAATATGGATTGTAAGAAAGCTCAGTGAAATACAAGAGAGAATAGAAACCCAACACAAAGAAGCCACAAAAACAATGCAGGAAATGAATGAAAAATTCCCTAAAGAAAGAAATTAATCAATTCCCTAAAGAAAGTATTCAAGAAAAACCAAACAGAAATTCTGGAAATGAAATATTCATTAAAGTAACTATAAAACACAGTGGAAAGCCTTAAGAATAGGATCGATCACACAAAAGAAATAATCTCAGAACTTGAAGATAACACCCATGAGCTAAACAAATCAGTTGAAGAGAAAGAACAGAGAAATAAGAGGAACAAACAAAGCCTATAAGAAATGTGGGATTATGCAAAGAGGCTAAACATAAGAATCATAGGCATCCCTGAGGGGGAAGAAGAAAATACACAAGGGTTGGATAATTTATTTGAGGGAACAATTGAGGAAAATTTCCCTGGCCTAGCTACAAATCTAGATATCCAGGTACAAGAAGCACACAGGATTCCCAGGAGATTCATCCTGAAAAGGCAATCACCACATCACATGATTATTAGGCTGGCCAAAGTAAACGTGAAACAGGCATTCCTGCAAGTGGTAAGGCAAAAACAGCAAATAACCTACAAAAGAAAACCTTTCAGACTCACTGCAGATTTCTCAACTGAAACCTTACAAGCCAGAAGGGACTGGGACCCATCCTCAGTCTTCTAAAACAGAATAATGGCAGTCTAGAATTTTGTAATCTGCAGAACTAAGGTTCTTATATGAGGGAGAAATAAAGACTTTCCCAGATAAGCAATCACTGAGGGAATTTGTAAAGACCAGACCTGCCTTGCAGGAAGTACTCAGACCTGCATTATACATTGATCAGCACAATAGACACTCAAAAGTGTAAAATCACCCAAAAGCTAAAGTTCAGAACCCAGATACCAGAATGGCTCGAGAAGTAAAACAAAGTAATAAGGGTTTACCCAACAGAAAGAACAGAAATCCACCCCACTTATCAATTCTTTCAATAAATGTGAATGGCTTGAACTCCCCACTCAAGAGACATAGGCCAGCTGAATGGATAAAAAAATACAAGCCAAGTATCTGCTGTCTCCCAGAAATGCATCTAACCCACAAGGACTCATTCAGACTTAAGGTGAAGGATGGAAAAGAATATTACATGCAAATGGACACCAAAAGAAAGCTGGTGTAGCCATTCTCATATCAGATAACATAGACTTTAAATGAACAAAAGTAAAGAAAGACAAAGACAGTCATTATATAATGGTGAAGGGAAAAATTCAATAAGAACATTTAACAATTCTAAATATTTGTGCACCTAACACAGGAGTGCCCAGATTCATAAAGCAAATCCTACTCAATCTAAACAAAATGATAAACAGCAGCACCATAATAGCCAGGGACTTCAACACGCCACTGATAGAATGGGACAGATCCTCCAATCAGAAAATAAGCAAAGAAACAATGGACTTACGCAGAACTCTAGAACAAATGGGCCTAACAGATAATTACAGAACATTCTGCCCAAGAAATACTGAATATATGTTCTTCTCATCAACTCATGGAACTTTCTCTAAAATTGATCACATCCTAGGCCACAAAACATGTCTCAAGAAATTTTAAAAAATAGAAATTATACCATGTATCTTCTCAGACCACAGTGGAATAAAATTAGAAATCAATTCCAACAGAAATACTCATCTCTACACAAAGTCATGGAAACTAAACAACCTACTGCTGAATGCTTATTGGGTCAAGGGGGAAATTAAGATGGAAATCAAAAGAGTCTCCAAACTAAATGAGAGTGGGGACATAAGTTATCAAAATCTTTGGGATGCAGCAAAAGCAGTCCTGAGAGGGAAACTCATAGCATTAAATACCCACATCTAAAAGACAGAAAGATCACAAATCAACAATCTAATGAATCATCTCAAGGAACTGGAGAAGGAAGAGCAAACCAATCCTAAACCCAGCAGAAGAAAAGAAATAACAAACATCAGAGCAGAACTAAATGAAATTGAGAACAAAAGAACTATACAAAAAATTAATGAAACAAAAACTTGGTTATTTGAAAAAATAAACAAAATTGACAGGCTTCTTGCTAGATTAACCAGAAAAAGAAAGGAGAGGACTTTAATAAGCTCAACCAGAAATGAAAAGGAGAAATCACAACTGATATCACAGAAGTACAAAACGTCATCTTTGAATACTATAAAAATCTCTATGCTCTTAAACTTGAACACGTGGAGGAAATGGACAAATTCTTGGAAACACACAACCTCCCTAGGCTCAATCAGGAAGAAATAGAATTCCTGAACAGACCAATGTCAAGCACCAAAATTGAAGCAGCAATACAAAAACCTTCCAACCAAAAAAAGTCCTGGACCAGATGGTTTCACACCCAAATTTTACCAAACCTACAAAGAAGAACTGGTACATATACTGCAGAAATTATTCCATAATATTGAGAAGGAAAGAATCCTCCCCAACTCATTCCATGAAGCCAATATCACCTTGATGCCAAAGACAGGAAAGGACACAACAAAAAAAACAAAACTACTGACCAATATCCCTTATGAATATAGATGTAAAAATTCTCAATAAAACCTTAGCAAACCGAATCCAACTGCACATCAAAAAAATAATTTACCACAACCAAGTGGGTTTCATCCCAGAGATGCAAGGATGGTTCAACATATGCAAATCTATAAATGTAATTCACCACAAATAGAAGCGAAAATAAAGACCATATGATTGTCTCAATAGATGCAGAAAAAGCATTTGACAACATTCAGTACCCTTTTATGATAAGAATGCTTAACAAAGTAGGCATAGATGGGACATACCTCAAAATGATAAAGGCCATATACAACAAACCCACAGCCAACATCATACTGAATGGGGAAAAGTTGAAAGCATTCCCACTTAGAACTAGAACCAGACAAGGTTGCCTTCTATCATCACTTCTATTCAACATAGTGCTGAAAGTCCTAGCCAGAGCAATTAGACAAGAGAAGGAAATCAAGGGTATCCAAACAGGGACAAAAGAGGTCAAACTATCACTCTTTGCTCATGATATGATCTTATATTTAGAAAACCCTGAAGATTCAACCAAGAGACTCCTGGAACTGATAAATAAATTCAGCAAAGTCTCAGGCCACAAAATCAATGTACACAAATCAGTAACTTTCATAAACACCAATAACAGCCAAGATGAGAATCAAATCAAAGATGCAATACCTTTCACAATAGCAACAAAGAAAATAAAATACCTAGGAATATATTTAACTAAGGAGGTGAAAGATCTCTATAGGGAGAATTACCAAACACTGAAGAAAAAAATTGCAGAAGATGTAGACAGATGGAAAAATATATCATGCTCATGGATTGGCAGAATCAACATTGTTAAAATGTCTATACTGCCCAAAGTGATTTATAGATTCAATGCAATCCCCATTAAAATACCAATGTCATTTTTTTGCAGATATAGAAAAAACAGTTCTACACTTTGTATGGAACCAGAAAAGACCCTGAATAGGCAATACAACCTCACATAATACGAACAAATTGGGAGGCATCACTCTACCAGATTTCAAGCTATACTACAAGGCTATAGTAACAAAAACAGCATGGTACTGGCACAGAAACAGAGACATAGATCTATGGATCAGAAGAGAGAACCTAGATATGAATCCATCCTCACATTGCCATCTGATCTTTGACAAAGCAGACAAAAACATACACTGGGTTAAAGAATCCCTATGTAAGAAATGGTGCTGGGAAAATTGGATAGCTACATGTAGAAGGCTGAAACAGAATCCTTATCTCTCACCACTCACAAAAATTAATTCACAATGGATAACAGACTTAAACTTAAGGCATGGAACTATAACAATTCTAGAAGAAAATGTTGGACAAACTCTTATAGATATTGGCCGAGGCAAAGAATTCATGAAGAAGACCCCAAAAGCAATCACAGCAACAACAAAGATAAATAAATGGGAACTGATCAAATTAAAAAGCTCTGCACAGCCAAGGACACAATCAATAGAGCAAATAGACAACCTACAGAATGGGAAAAAATATTTGCATGCTATATATCTGATAAAGGGCTGATAACTAGAATCCATAGAGAACTCAGGAAAATCAGCAAGAAAAAATCAAACAACTCCATTTAAAGTGGGCAAAAGGCATGGACAGAAACTTTTCAAAAGAAGATAGACTAATAGCCAACAAACACATGAAAAAATGCTCAACATCTCTAATCATCAAAGAAATGCAAACCAAAACCACAATGAGATATCACCTAACTCCAGTGAGAATGGCTTTTATCAAAAAGTCCCAAAACAACAGATGCTGGCATGGATGCAGACAGAAAGTACACTTATACACTGTTGGTGGGACTGCAAATTAGTACAACCTCTATGGAAAGTAGTTTGGAGATACCTCAAAGAACGAAAAGTAGACCTACCATTTGATCCAGCAATACCACTACTAGGTATCTACCCAGAGGAAAAAAAGACATTTTATAAAAAAGACACTTGCACTCAAATGTTTATAGCAGCACAATTCACAATCACAAAGATGTGGAAACAACCCAAATGCCCATCAATACACGAGTGGATTGATAAAATGTGGTATATGTATACCCTGGAGCACTACTCAGCCATAAAAAAATGGTGATCTAGTATCATTTGTAACAACCTGGATGGAACTGGAGACCATTCTTCTTAGTGAAGTATCTCAAGAATGGAAAAACAAACACCACATGTACTCAATACTAAATTGGAACTAATCAATCAACACTTATGTGAAAATATGGAAGTAAAACTCAAGGGAAATCAAGTAGGTCAGAGAGGGGAGGAGGGGATGGGTAAATTCACACCTAACAGGTACAATGCACACCAACTGGGTGAAGGGCACACTTATAACTTTGACTCAAACTGTACAAAAGCAAATTATGCAACCAAAACATGTGTACCCCCATAAAACTCTGAAATTTAAAAAAATAAAAAAACAACATAGACACAAAAATCCTCAATAAAATACTAGCAAACTAAATCCAATAGCACATCCAAAAGATAATTCACCACAATCAAATGAGTTCATCCCAGGGATGCAAGGATGGTTCAACATATACAAATCAATAGATGTGATCCACCACATAAACAGAATTAAAAACAAAAGCCATATGATCATCTCAATAGATGCAGGAAAAGCATTTGATAAAATCCAGCACCACTTCATGATGAAAAGCCTTAACAAATTAGACATACAAAGAAAATACCTCAAAATAATAAAAGCCATATATGACGAACCCACAGCCAACATCATACTGAATGGGGTAAAGTTGAAAGCATTCCCCCTAAGAACAGGAACAAGACAAGGGTGCCCACTCCCACCACTTCTATTCAACATAGTACTGGAAGTCCTAGCCAGAGCAATCAGACAAGAGAGGGAAATAAAGGGCATCCAAATAGGAAAAGAAGAGGTCAAACTATCCCCGTTTGCCGATGATATGATCTTATATTTGGAAAACCCTAAAGACTCCTCTAAAAGACACCTAGAATTGATAAATAAATTCAGTAAAGTCTCAGGTTACAAAATTAATGTACACAAATCAGTAGCATTTCTATACACTAATAATAGCCAAATTGACAATCAAATCAAGAACTCGATACTGTTTATAATAGCTACAAAAAAATAAAATAAAATACCTAGGAATATACTTAACCAAGGAGGTGAAAAATCTCTACAAGGAGAACTATAAAACACTGATGAAAAAAATTATTGGTGACACAAACAAATGGAAAAACATCCAACGCTCATGGCTGGAAGAATCAATAGTGTTAAGAATGTCCATACTGCCCAAAGTGGTTTATAGATTCAATGCAATTCCCATCAAAATACCAACATCATTTTTCACAGAATTACAAAAAACAATCCCAAATTTCATATGGAATCAAAAAAGAACCCAAATAGCCAAAGAAATCCTAAGCAAAAAAGAACAAATCTGAAGGCATCACATTACCCTACTTCAAATTATACTACAAGGCAATAGCAACCAAAAGAGCAAGAGACTGGTGTAAAGGCAGACACATAGATCAATGGAACAGAATAGAGAATCCAGAAATAAAACTATCGACCTACAATCAAATGATCTTCCACAAAGCAGGCAAAAACATACACTGGGGAAAGGATGCCCTGTTCAGTAAATTGTGCTGGGAAAATTGGACAGCCACACGCAGAAGAATGTAAGAGGATCCTTATCTCTCACCAAACACAAAAATTAGCTCAAGATAGATTAAAGACTTAAATGCAAGACCTGACACCATAAAATTTCTGGAAGAAAATTTAGGAAAAAACTTCTGGACATTGGCCTAGGCAAAGAATTTATGACTAAGACCCCAAAAGCAAATACAATAAAAACAAAAATAAATAAATGGGACTTAATTAAACTAAAAAGTTTCTGCACAGCAAAAGAAATAATCAACACAGTAAATAGACAACCTACAGAATGGGAGAACATATTCACAAACTATATGTTTGACAAATGACTAATATTCAGAATCTACAGGGAATTCATACAAATTGCAAGAAAAAAAAAACCCTGTTAAAAAGTGGGCAAAAGACATGAACAGACATTTTTCAAAAGACAATATACAAATGACCAAGAAACATATGAAAAAATGCTCAAAATCACTAATCATCAGGGAAATGCATATTAAAAGCACAATGAAATACCACCTTACCTTGTCAGAGTGGCCATTATTAAGAAGTACAAAAACAATAGATGTTGGCACAGATGTGGCAAAAAGGAAACACTTATACACTGTTGGTGGGAATATAAATTAGTACGACCTATACAGAAAACACTATGGAGAGTCCTCAAAGAAATAAAAGTAGACCTACGATTTGATCTAGCAATCCCACTACTGGTATCTACCCAAAGGAAAAGTAGTCATTATATCAAAAAGACACACACACTCGTATGTTTATCACAGCACACACACTAGGGAAAGGACACCCTGTTCAGTAAATCGTCTGGGAAAATTAGATATCCATATGCAGGAGAAGGAAACTAGACCCCTGTCTCTCACCATTTACAAAAATCAACTAAAATGGATTAAAAACTTAAATGTAAGACCCGAAACTGTAAAACTACTATTAGAAAACATGGGGTAACACTCCGGGACATGGTCTAAGGAAAGATATTATGCCTAAGACCTCAAAAACACAGGCAACAAAACCAAAAATCGACAAATAGGAATATATTACACTAAAAGGCTTCCACTTAGTAAGGGGAAAAAAAGCAACAGAATGAAGAGACAACTAGCAGAGTGGGAGAAAATGCTTGCAAACTATTCACCTGACAAGGGATTAATATCTAGAATATATAAGGAACTCAAATAACTCAACAGGCAAAAAAAAAACAAAAAAAAAAAAACCAATAGTCCCATTAAAAAGTGGGCAAAGAATTTGAATAGACATTCCTTAAAGAAGACATACAATGGCCAACAGGTATATGAAAAAACGTTCCACATCACTAATCATCAGGGAAATGCAAGTCAAAACCACAGTGAGATATCATCTCACCCCGCTTAGAACGGCTATCATGTAAGAAAAAAAATAACAGATGCCGGCGAGGATGCAGAAAAAAGAGAATTTTTATACACAGTTGGCGGGAATGTAAGTTATTACAACCATTATGGCAAACAGTATGGAGATTTCTCAAAAAACTAAAAACAGAATTACCAGATGATCCACCTCTGGGTATATATCCAAAGGAAAGGAAATCAGTATATCAAGGGATACCTGGGCCCCCACGTCTATGGCAACACTATTCACAATAGCAAAGATCAACCTGAATGTCCGCCAATGGATGAATGCTGAAGAAAATGTGGTATATACACACAATGGAATACTATTGGCTGTAAAAAAAAGAATGCAATTCTGTTATTTGCAGCCACATGGATGGAACTGGAGGTCATTATGTTAAGTGAAATAAGCCAGGCCCAGAAAGACAAATATCACATATTCTCACTCATAGGTGGGAGCTAAATAAGTTGGTCTCCTGGAGGTAGAGAGTAGAATGGTAGTTGCCAGCATCTAGGAAGACTGTTGGGGGTGGGGGATGTGATAAAGAGAGGTTGGTTGATGGGTACAAACATACAGTCAGATGGAAGAAATAAGATCTAATGTTCAAAAGCAGAATAGGGTGACTACAGTTAACAACAATGTTATATACACTTATATATTTCATGATAGTTAGAAAAGTGGTCTTGAAATTTTACCAACACATAGAAATAATAAATGCTCGAGACGATGGATAAACTTAAAACCCTGACTTGATTAAACATTCTATGCCTGTAACAAAATATCACATGTGCCCCATAATATGTACAAATCATATCATTATTTGTGCATATTATGTACAAATGTGTATCAATTTTTAAAAATTAAAAATAGAATGAATATGATCCAGCATTCCCACTGATGGGTATACATCCAAACGGATTGAACGCAGGATCTTGACAAGCTCTTTGCACAACCATGTTCACTACATGGATGGCACCCTTTTAATTTTGTGCTCTGGCGAGTGCGGCACTTACTTCATCCCAGCTCTGCCCTGCAGCACCTTCCTGACTCCCACTCTGTGCTCCACCCACCCTGGCAGAAAGACAACAAAAGTGAACCGACTGGCCATCTCCTCCATACTTCCTATTTTCTGAGCTCTGCGTTTTCCTTGAAGTATGTGTCTATCTTTTATATTGTATTCATTTATTTGTTGTTTGGTTAGTTGTTTTATTGGTTGGTTGGTTGGTTGGTTGATTGGTTTTGTTATATCCCTCTGTCTAGAATAAAACTTCATTGAGCCCTAGACTTTTAAATGTTTTTCATAGATGGGTTCCTAGCACCCACTATGCTAGTCTCCAGGTAGGTGCGCAATAATTTTTCCTGAACAAATTAATGAATGATAGGACACATACCACTGTGCTGCTCAAAACCTTCCATGGTCTTCCAGTCACACTCTGAATACAATCAACAAATGATAAGAGTAGCATTTACATTGGAGCATGAAGGATAAACATGAACGAGAAGTGGAAGAGGGGAGGGAAGAGCATTTGAGGAGGGAGGAACAGCCCATGCAAAGATCCAGAGGTGCAAATAACCTTGTACAGGGTGATGACAGTGAAAAGTCCAGGGTGGGTGGAGCACAGAGTGGGAGTCAGGAAGGTGCTGCAGGGCAGAGCTGGGATGAAGTAAGTGCCGCACTCGCCAGAGCACAAAATTAAAAGGGTGCCAAAAATCTCAACAATTGAGGTGAATAATATTTTAAAGCAATATTTTAAAAATCAAAATTAATGCAAAAAAATCCATGGGGAACAAAAATTTTTAAACCTCATATCAGTAAGAGTTCTCTGCTGAGCCAATTGGAGCCTGAGGCAAAAGAAAAATGTGTATGCCCCTATTTACTAGTACGTTTTCATGTATTCTTAATGGTCAATTTTTTCTAGAACATTAAAATAATTGAGATACTATTGACAAATTGAAAAGCGGTGTGTATTAAAACATCATTTTAAGTTTAAAGATTTTATGTATACCTGGACCAGAATGTATTATAATTTTGCTTTCCTGGATCTACTGGAAGCAAAGCAGAGATGACATTTTCAAAATCTACTTTTTTGGTTCCCTCATTCTCAGCTGAGAATGCTGCCCTGCTTGACAGTTTATCCTAAGTGATGATTTTAAATAATTTTTAACAAATTCCAGGTTATTGATCCTGTCATTATTTAAAAATTTGACTCATCAATGCCTGTTTAATTAATTTTGATTTTTAAAAAATACTGCATTAAAACATTATTTGTCTAGATGACTGAGATTTTTTAAGCCCCTTAAATTTTGTACCCAAAGCAAAAGCATCACTCACCTCACCCTAATCCTGCCCTACTAGAGAGGTAGGTGCTTAACAGGCCAGAATGTGCAGGGCTGTGGGCTGAGGAGATTGGGTTTTTACTCTGGGTCAGGGGTTCTCAAACTACAGCCCTTGAGTCAAATCCTGCTTACTGCCTGTTTTTGTAAATAAAGTTTTATTGGAACACAGCCATACTCATCATTTCCATGTGGTCTACTGCTGCTTTCATGCTACAACAACAGAGTCGAGTAGCTGCAGCAGAGACTATATAGCCTACAAAACCAAACATATTTACCATCTGGCCCTTGTAGAAAAAGTTTGCCAGCCTCTGCTCTAGACAGTGTTGGGGGTGGGGGGGAACAGTTGTTCAAATGCAGAGGACTTGGGCAGTGAGGCAGCAGGTAGGGGGAAGCAATGACAGGGGTCAGAATGGAGGATGGAGGACCGATGCCAGCTGTTCTTAGGGGAAATGGACAAGGCATGATGAGTTTGGGGCTACAGAGAAGAAAGGGAGGGCAGAAAGAAGGTAACTCCTCCTCTGTGCCTGGCAGTGGGGAGGGTGTTGTCCTGCTGTCAGCAAGATAAGGAATCCTGCAGGAGAAGCCAGCTTGAGGGAGGAGATGAGGAGAGACACTTTGGACATGCCAAGAAGAGCAATCCTGGAGGCTATCCTGTGGGAGGTGTCCAGGCTGGATGCTGGGTGAAGACAGGCCCATGTCACTCACCTGAGAGGCTGAGCCCCTGACAGCATCTGCATCCTCCGCACCCTTCTGCCCAATGCCCTCTGCTGGCCTTGCTGCCTTCTTCCTGCAGGACCTCACTCTGCAGGAGAGACCAGAGAGCCTTTCAGTCTGTGCAGATCAGGACACAGTGGGCAGGCTGACCCCACCTTTGCTTCCCAGTAAGGGACTGGAGGGGTGACCGTGGTAGGGGAGAGGTTGTCCTGTCCCAAAGATCCCAATACTGAGAACACAGGCACCTCCCTCCTGGATAGAGGGACCCCAGGTCTACCATAGACTAGGAGCCCCCAAAACAAGGGCACTCATGAAATTCTCACTGTGCGCCCCAACCTTCTTAACCTTGTTTCAAGCGTGTGACCCATCCAGGTCCCTCCAGCTCTGGCTTCAGGGACTCTGTTCCTAGCCCACTCTCCCCCAAGTTCAATGCTTACACGATGAAGATGATGCAGAAGGACAGGAAGACCAGGGCTGTGGCTCCAGCTCCACAGACAGCCCCCAGTGTCACACCTGATACAGGCCTCGGTTTACCTACAGACGGATTGCAGTTGTTTTGTGAATCACTTCTGAGAACTGGGTCTCTTCTCCTCCCCCTTCCCAGACACAAGAAGCAGGGCACTACCGGTGAGGTCTGTGAGACATGCAAGCACTGGGTGCTCTTGTCTTTATCTACAATTATGATGTTTTGTTCATCATGGAATTTATGTTGCATTTTTACAATTGTTTTAAAAAGATTATTGCATTGTGATATTATTTCGCTTGATTGCTGACTTTTTTTTTTTGCCTTCTTATTTGTCTCACCCTAGTCCCAGCCCTGCAAAACGAGGACCTTGTCTCCCCAAACACCCCTGTCCAGACCCCAGCACCTCCCCTCCAAGGTCCACCTCCTCCCCTCGCCCCACCCCATGCCCTTGCCCGGCAGGAAGAGGAGAGTGATGCTCTGGGTCACAGGGAAGTTCCAGGCCTCACAGCTGAGCTTCCCTTTGTAGCTCAGGGGGCTGCAGGGTAGACAGTGAGGGTGGGGCAGGTGTGCTCTCCTCCCCTAGACCCTCCCCCACCCACCTGTGTCCTCAGTTTGCAGGGAGAGGCTCAGGGAGACGTGCTGGGAGCCCAGAGGGTTCTGCGCTTGGCAGGTGAATCCTCCTTCATCCCTGAGGTGCACTCGAGGCAGCTCCAGCACCCCAGGGCTCAAGGGCTGCGAGGGGCACAGGGTCAGGCTCCCCCGGCTCCAGCTCAGCCTGGCAGGGGGGTTGCTGTCAGCAGCACAGACCAGGCGCAGAGACTTTCCCTCCAGGACTGACAGAGATGAGCCATTCCCCAGGGCTGTGGGTGCTACAGAGAAAGAGACAGAGGGTCAGAGAGACAAAGAGATGGAGACAGGAAGGAAGGACACAGAAGGAAACTGGTGGGGGGAACAGACACACAGACATAGACTGAAGTGGAGGAAAACACACACTTGCACCCCTCCCTGTTGGGAATACAAACTTTTGCACCCTCGATACAGAAGCACTTGACCGTATCTCTCAAAATTACAAAGAACATATGACCCAGCTATATTGTTTTTAGGAATTTATCCCACAGATATACACACATGTTTGTGAGAGACAAGATAATTCACTACAGTGTTTCTCTTGGTAAAATGAAATTAATGCCATGACTTTCCATTAGCATAAGACGTATATAGAATCAGAGTCCACCCATGCAGAGGAATATCACACAGTCCTAGAGGAGGATGCGGACAGTCTGCGCCACTGATGTCAAACCACCTCTGTCCTTCAGGTGAACAGACCAAGGCTCAGGGCAGCCTGTGCAGACACTGGTGGGTTCTGGGGAGGGGGATGGGCCTCTGAGGACAGACTCTGCTGTGCATTTTGAATTGTTGCCCGTGTGACTGTATCACCCATCCAGAGGTACATAAACTATTGGGGCAAATAAAAAGACGAGGCTGGAGGGGTATTCAGGAGACGGATGATAAGGGGCCCCGAGGCCAGTTCTGCTGTGAGAATGTCGCCCTGTCCTTGTTGTGGGCTGAGGGCGTGTGGAGGAGTCTGAGGGGAGGGAGGGGCTCTGGGTCACCAGCAAGGCGGTGTCAGGTGCCCGGGGTGAGTCCAGGGTGAGGAGGGACCCGCCTGCCCTGACTGAAGAGGCCCTGATCCCACAGCCCAGGGAGGGGCCCCGTCCTACCTGTGCCATCTCCTCGGAGGACAGTCACGGTCAAGTTCTGAGGAGAGTCTGGGGCAGAAAGACACGGTAGCCCCACATCACTGCTGAGGGATGGGCGGATGCTGGCCTCTGTCCCCAAGTGCTGCCTCAGGGGGGAGGGGGGAGCCAACATCCTCCTGACCCTCTCCGCCTTGACCCCGGGGCCCAGCACCCCGTGTGCAGCCCTCACCCCAACCCGCTGCCCTGGGGGCCCCCCTAAGCAGGGCCCCAGGCAACCCGGCCCAGCTCTCACAGGACACGTTGAGATGGACAGTCCTTGTCGTGGTCACACTGGCCCCAGGCAAGGTCACCTGGCAAGAGAGGTTGGTGCCGTGGTCCTGGGGTTGTGGGATGAGGGTGAGCACCGAGGAGCGGCTGATGGTGGGGCCCTGGGGGGACACAGAGGACCCCACCCAGGAGATTGCAGGGAGCGTCCCCTGCTCACAGGCCCAGGGCACAGAGCAGGTCAGGTTCCTGGGGTGGCCAGACTCCAGGGTCCCCGGGAGAAGGATGTCGGGCATGTGAGTCAGGGCTGGGGAGGAGAGGGGGACACAAAGGATCAGGAGGGAGGTGCATCCCTGATGGGAGCTCAGGCCCTGGTCCAGCCCCTCCCCTAAGCCCGACAGGCTTCACCCCAACCCCTCCCAGGACAGGGGTCCCAGCCCAGCTCCGCCCTGCGGCCCCTACCACCTCCCCTGTGGACACTCCTGGAGCCCCAGCCTTACCTGTCACATGCACAGAGAGCTTGTTTTGTACATAATTCCATTTTATGTCCTGTCCTGTCTCCACCCGAAAGAAGTATGACCCACTGTCCCCTCTCCTGGCGTCTGTGATGCTCAGGGAGCAGTTGTTCCTCCCCGGATCCCCGAGGAGGTGGAATCGGCCTTGAGTCTCCTCCTGCACTTTTCCATTTGGGATGTTTGTGGCCACTGGAGCATCCCGTCTTATATTGGCTCCTGCTTGGAACCAGGAGCCATGAACTGGGTCATTGTATATCCAGCCGTCCCAAGGGTAGGAGAAGGAGCAGGGCACATGGACACACAGGCCCTCCTGCACCGTCACCACCCTCTGCACTTGCAGCGTGTAACCTTCCCTGTCCCCTCCCAGCCCCTCCACCCCCGCCCTCCCCCAGAGCAGGGCCAGCAGCAGCAGCAGCAGCATGTCCGGGTGGAGATGCCAGGACCCGCAGGGGAAAGTCTGTTCCTCGGGTTCTTCTCTCAGGAACTGAGAGCTGCAGGACTTAGAGGAGGCCCCACAGGAAGACAGGGGCGAGGTCAGAACTGTGACCCTGCTCAGAGGAGGAACTTCACACCCAGACACTGTCAGGGCTGGGGCAGCCCTTGGAGATCGACCATCACCTCCCACGTCCACTCCTGGGGATCCTGGGGCCAGAGAGGGCGAGAGTCACCCAAGTTCCCACCCCATGTGGGGACCAACCACATCTCCTGCCTCCCTGTCAATGCCCTTCCCCTCCGGGTATGTTTTCTGGAAGGTGACAATGGGTCCCATCTTTCCTGACCCCTGAGTCTCGGGCTGTGGGTGTTTGTGAAGGTCAGGGGTGGGGCTCAGGGACACGGTGATGGGGAAGGCCCAGGAGGGGTGAGCAGCAGCCTCCCCTGTCCCCTCAGCAACCACATGTGGGCGTCCCCTCTCTGCACAAGGTCAGCACACCAGACCCAGATGCTGTCCTCATGGAGTCACTGTCCAGGGGGAGACAATAAGTCTCCCAGCCTCTGAGCCTCCCATGATAAGGAGATTCAGTGAGTCACACACGGGCAGGGTGGGGGTGTGGCTTCCCCCAGGCTGGAGGTGTGGTGTCAGGAGGATGGGCACAGGGACATGCAGCTGTGGAGGTGAGGGCTTCGGGTGGAGAGAGGACATGTCCTTAATGCATGCCAAGGACATAGAGGGGAGCCTGGATGGTGGGGGGCCTGGGAAACTAAGGCAGTGATTATTGTACAGGGGGATCTGTAAGGGAGGAAAGTCAGAAGGGAAGGGGCAGATTTTGAAAAAGGAGGATATTTCTCCCTTCCTCACCATTGCCTCAGTGCCAGGATGGATTTCCTCATGACTGTGGTCCCCTCAGCCATACTTCTGGTTTCTCTAGAGCATGACAGGTCCCCAGCCCCCAGGGCTTTGCTCCTGCAGGTTCTGCTCCCAGGAGGCTGGGTGGACAGGAGATGTGGAGCAAGGAAGACCAGGCTGGAGGCTGCCCACCCTCAGGAATGATCAGGATTTCATACGAGAAGAAATGTGCCTGAAATCAACAGAAGATCATTTCTAACCACGTGCCTGGGGGCTGGGAGGCAGTGGGGGAATTTCCAGGAGGTGGAGACTCTTTATGTCAGGTTTCGGGCTCTGAAACTTTGGTTCTTGACACGCTCATGGCCGAAGAATGACCAGATGCACCAAAGTAAGGCAAGCATGAAAATGAAGTTTATCGAGGAGAGAAACATAGGATTATAGAGAAAGAGCAAGATATAGGTTTACGGGGTGAGATACATACACCACGGATGATGACCAGAACCACTGTCACAGCAAAGGGAGAGCAAGGGGAAGGGGCAGAAAAGGGGGGGAAGGGGCCTGGTTATGGTCTGCGTCTTGTTTTATAGAGCCTGGATTTGGACCTCATCTGGCTGCTTCCTGCTGAGTAGGGGCAACGATCCCTATTAGGGTGGCCTCTTGTAAGTTCTCCAGGGGTCTCTCCATGGGACTTTGGTATATATTCTCAGTAGGTTGTTGTAGTTATAGGTGTGAGGAGGAGGTAGGTGCCAGGGCTGGCAGAGAATGTAGGACCATTTGTAGCTTAATGGCCTCTAGATGGGGTGAAATAAATTTATTTAGAAAACTTATGAGGATCAGCCTCAATATAAGAATTCTCAGGATGCAACGTAGTACCCCATTACTTTGGTAAAGGGAATTATCAAAGACACCCACCAGGGCCTAGAGGTCTCGCCTCGTGTCTGGACATTGGAGATGGACTCTTGGATGGCCTTGATGTTGTCCTGAACCTGTCCTGACTTGTTCACAAAGAAGCAGCACTATTCTTTTAAGAACAAACAGGTGCCCCCTTCTGCAGTTAGAAGATCAAGGGCCCACCTATTTTGTAAGGCGACCCCTGCCAATGAATCTAACTGTTCCTGTAAGAGGGCAAGTGTATGGCTAGTTTTCACCATGGTTTGTGCTGCCTCTGCAGCCAAGGACTGCTGCAGGCCCAGAGATGTGCCTCCTGTGGCTACTCCAGCAGAGGCTGCTGTTCCTTTTAAGGCAAAAAGTGACAGTTTGGTTTGCCAGGGCAAAAGGTATCTTGCCCATGGATAACAGTTTGTGTTACTTATCTGAAGGAGCCCCAGCAGGAGTCCACTTAAAAAGGTACCAGAGGTCCTCCAAGGGAGTACATGAGTGTTTGTCTCCGGTGTTGGAGTCCTTGTCCACGGGGGCCTGATGAGTTTCATTTTGGTCTTTTCATGGCTTCACCCAAGAATGATGGATTCAAGTAGGTATTCCAGTAGGTATTCCAGACCTTAATAGCAGTTGGGGTAGAAAGTAAGACCAGATAAGGACCTTTCCACACCGGGGTTAGCTGGGATGTTGGGGGCCCATCCTTTCACTGTTTGATGAGCACTGAGTTCCCCGGCTAACAGAGAGGACTAGGGGAAGGGTCTCTAGGTAGTAGCTTGTATTATTGTAATGTCTGCAAGAACTGAGCTATTTGAAGGGCGTGTTGGTGTCCAGCCATCTCCTGAAAATAAAAATCCACAGTGATCACAGAAAATGTTCGGCCATGCAGCATTTCAAAAGCACTCAAAGAAAAGGGGGCATTAGCCACAATGTGTAGACACAGACGAGTGACTGGGAGAAGTTGTAACCAACTGAATCTGGTCGTCTGGGTCATCTTGCTGAGGGTGAGCTTGATGCTCTGGTTAACTCGCTCCACCTGGCCTGATGACTGAGGCCTCCAGGTGCAACGCAGATAGTACCTCCTGACAGAGGTAGAGACTGCACCACCTTCCCTTTGTAGAGTCCCCTTCAGGCCTCCCTGGGTAAGGGGGCAGCTCAGAACAGGTAGGAACCTGAGGAGGGTCTCTTAACACCATAGTCTTACTTGGTTCTGTACACGTCTTGCAACACCAAGGATTTTCCCGCAAATAAAAGAAAGCTTATGTACACAGTATTTTGGGCCCATTCTCCTTCCCTTTTGCAAAAGAGGTCTGATTGTAAGATGGTGGGGTGATTTAGAGTCCCATGTGGTGGCCACTGTTCTCTGCTCTCCAGCTTGTACTGTGGCCAGGCAGTTGTGCAGAAGATCAAATGTTAGAGTGTCTAGATCAAACTTGTCCCAGTTTGAGGGGAAAAGGGTAGCACCTGGGGTCATCAGAGCTGGGTCTCCCCAGTTAACGACCTGGACCACATGGCCGAGGGAGGAAAAGGGGAGCAACTTCCCTAAAGAGAAACAAAATGAAAGACTTCTCCCCTACCACGAGGGACAGGTTCCCAGACTCCTTATCTCACACCGAGTCTGGTCAGGAAATCAACCCTGCAGTCAATGGCAATGGTGGAAAACCAAAAGCCAGAGCAGGAAGACGCAGAGCAAGGCTTGTCCAGAGAGACATCCGAGTCATGGCACCAGATATGTCAGGTTTCAGGGTCTGAAATGTCGGTTCTTGGCACACTCATGGCCAAAGAATGACCAGACGCACCTAGGTAAGGCAAGCACGAAAATGAGGTTTATTGAGGGGAGAAAGATAGGATTGTAGAGCAACAGCAAGAGCAAGATATAAGTTTACAGGGTGAGATACATACGCCACGGATGACGACCAGACCCATTGTCGCAGCAAAGGAAGGGGCCTGGTTATGGTCTGCGTCTTGCTTTATAGTGCCAAGATTGGGGCCTCCCTCATGGCTCAAATGTCACCATGGAACCACTTTGATTGGACAGTTAGGAGTTGCATGACCTGAGCCTTACCAAGCATGCAGATATCCCACGAGCCTCTCTGAAAGTCCATTGTGGGGGGTGAATCGCAGCAGCACCCACTTTCATCCCTAGGAGACCCAGAATCCCTCACTAGCTACCTAATATTTAGACCCATGTCAGTTGTTCTTGAAACAATTTGGGGGTAATTACCAGACATATAGATAAAAGTGCCCCCACAAGAACATCTTAGTGATTTACAGAAAATGAACACCATTCAAGAAATACCACATTGCAAGCACTTCAGGACCACCCCTTTGCTCTCACTTCTTACGGGCCACACCCCACTTCCCCCTGGAGGAGCCCCCAGCCCCACTTTATGCTAATTTCCTCCATACTTTTCTATGTAGTTTTATCACCTGAGCATGCTGCCTTGAATCCTGTGGCCCTCCTGGGCCCCCATCCTTGCCCAATCACTCTCTTGCTGTAAGGGCAGTTGCAGCATCTCAATGGTCAGAAGGGCTGGACCTTGGGCCATCTGTTTCCCACAATCCCCATTTTGTAAAGAAAAGCAGAAAAATGAGAACAAGAGGCAAAGAAACTACAAAAGAGAAACTTATAACCCGCTTATGACACAGGCGAGCTGGGAGGCCTCTAGTCCCACTTCCCCAATTTGCAGAAGACACTGAGGTCCCAACTAGCAAATGCTATGGTCTAAATGTGTCCCCCCAAAATTCATCTGTTGAAATACTAAGCCCCAAGTTGATGGTATTAGGATGGTGCCATTATAATGGTGGAGGCTTTATGATGAAATTTGTGCCCTTCAGTTTGGGAGACGACCACAATTGTGGCTCTGACACGGGCAGAACAGGGGCAATGTGAATGGCCAAAGTGTTGTACCCCCATGATATTCTGAAATTTAAAAAATAAATTAAAAAAAAAAAAGTTAAAAAAAAAAAAAAAAGAAATTTGTGCCCTTGTAATAGAGACCTGAGGGAGACTGTCCGCCCCTTCCACCACGTGGGAACATAATGAGAAAGACCACTTAGGAGAAAGGAGGCCCTCACCATGCACCAAATCTGCTGGAAACTGATCTTGCACTTCCCAGCCTCCAGAACTGTGAGAAATAAATTTCTGTTCGTTATAAGCCACCCAGTTTTTGATGTTTTGTTATAGCAGCCTGAATGGACTAAGATAACCACTGAATTGCCCAAATCACACAAGTACCCTGTCTCATGTTCCATTGCCTGCTCAGGAGCCTCTTCATCAAACTTGGTCTGTCCAGGATTGACTGGGCTGGGAGTGGGGAAGCTTGTGTTAATTTGAGATGGAAGAATTGTCAAGTTTCTCCTGTGAGATGGGGGAAGAAATTTCATTCATTCATTCATTCACTCAGCAGCCAGGTAGTGAGCATCCATGCTGTGCCTGGAAGTTTCTGGGAAAAAGGTGATTCGGACAGACCTATTCCTTGCCTTTGAGGAGAGCAACATCTGGTTTGGAGACAGACAAGTCACCTGACATTTCCAATGTCAGAGGGTAGGTGGCTATAACGGGAAGCACAGACTGGGGATGTGCCTACTGGAGTGGAAGATGAGTTCTCAGGAAGGAAAAGGCAGAGGAGACATGGCAGGGACTCTCAGATGTGAATGCTCTGGAACCCTAGGAATTCCTGGACTCCCAGGTGCTGTGTTCCTAATCCCTCTCACCTTCCCACTGTCCTGGAGACCCTCAGGCAGGTACTAAGTTCTGCCCTCAGTGTGTCCAACTCCACCTGTGCCCCAGCAGGAGTCAGGGCACCACCCCTAGGGTGTGTCCTTCTGCCCAGGACAGATTCTGGCTCCTGGGGATCCCTAAGCTTGGGTGATGGTGCTGTCCATGGTGCTAATGTAGAGTCGAGCCCTGATTTTGGAGTTGTCTGCAGCTCTGGGGAGGGGCTGATCACAGAACAGTGGCCCTGGGTTGGAGTCAACATGTCAGATGTGCCTGGGAGAGTGTAGGTTCACCTGGAAGGAGGCACTTGGAAGAGGGGAAGGCTTCTGTTTCTCCACCTAGTCCTTCTGTCTCCCCTCAGCAATGTCCTATGGACAATGCCAGGCTGTTGCCAGCAGTCCAAGGTCAGAATGTTGAAGCTCTGTGCTGTCCCTCTACACACATGTGCCCGTTTCATCCTCCTGACATCCTGACTGAGAGATGCAATCCTCTTGGTCATATAGAGGAGGCATCTGACACTCAGACAGCTGAGTAGCTGTAGGAACTTGTCTCTGAATACAATCCTAAAATATCCCACCCCTCCCTACACAAGCATTACATGTCTTTCATTACAAGATGGAGCTTATTACTATTGTCTCCTTTTCTTGACTCTGAATTGGACTTATGATTGCTTTGACCAATGGAATATAGAGAGAAAGATGTTCTGAGAATTCTGGGGCTCAGACAGTAAAGAGACCTTGCAGCTTCTATCCCACCACATGGATCCCTGGGCTCCTGTGTGAGCAATTCAGGGTGCTCTGAAGGAGAGAGGTGCTCCATGGAGGAGAACTGAGGTTCCAGACATCCAGCCCCAGTTCAGACCACCATCTCAATGCAACTGCCTGGACGAGCCCAAGGAAAAACCAGTAACGAAGCTGCCTATCTGGGCCCCAGCCAATTTATAGCACCAAGTGATATAGTAAAATGATTATTTGGCCACTGAATTTGGGCCAAATTCAATGTGCAACAATAGATAATGGAAACAGTAGCCCACACAAATCACAGCTAATAAGGAAAAGGTAAGGTGGGAAGTTTACTTGTCTAATTTTTCTACCTGCTGTAGTTAAAGGATTACTTTTAAACAGTAATTTGAAGCCTCCAGTGAAGACACTCGTAAAGGCTTTGTTCTTCATCAATGTAACCAGGCTGGAACCACATTTTCCAGAATCCCCTTCCCCATTTGCTTCAAGGTAACACAAAAGAGGGGGGAAGTTGAAGCTGCAGCCACAAGGCTCTGAGGGTCAGTGTAGGGTCAGGTGTGACTGCAGCTCTGCACATTGTCCCTGATTTTTCAGGTCACCTCATTGGTGAGACATAATATCTGCTTAACTGCTGGGGAGCAAGGATCACACTGGGGGCACTGGCTGGGCTTCAACAAGCAGAGAATCACTGAGTCCTGACACGTGCATTGGTGACCCAGGTGGACACAGGTGGCCAAGAGAGTGTACAGTGACGTGCAAATGATCCAGGAAAGCTCCATCCCTAACATTTCTGTCTTCCTAAGATCCCTTTGAGGATCACACAGGATCTCTTTGACCTGACAACTACAGCCACTTGCCCGTTTGAAGACTCACCCAGCTCAGAAACTACAGATCATGAGAATATCTTGGCCTCCAAGATTTGTGTGAATCAATCCCTAACAATAAATTTCAGGGTGTGTGTGTTTGTGTCCTATTGGTTCTGTTTCTCTGGAGAAACCCAACTAATACAGCCAGTAAGGGGAAAGACAGACTAAGCAAGGTCTCAGGGGCCATATTTCCTACTTTCACAATATTTCCATGAGAAACAGGAGCCACTGAAGTGTTGTAAGCATGAGAGCCAGGGGGTGACAGGGTCATATCTATGTTTTCAGGTGTTCACTCTGGCTGCCCTGGGGAGAGGGAGCAGGAGAGGCAGCTGGAGGGAACCAGGAGAGCAAGCAGGAGTCTGGGGCCACCTCTCATCCCGTATGTTGTGGACAAGGATTCCTGTCACTAAACACAGCACATCCCTCATTTACATTTGTAACCCCTGGGGGTGGTAGGCCCAGCTTTGCCCACAGTAGGCAATACAAATGGAGAAATTCAAAGAACAGATTTAGGGGAGAAAGAGAGCAAATCTGGTATACAGCAGGAACCAATTTTTGAGTGAAAACTACACAGTGTTAACAAGGTAACTTTTGAGTGGTGGGAGGACAAGGTCCTGAAGTCTTGTCCCTTCATCAGAGGGCTGGGACAGGGGACAGGAGGGAACAGGGATGGGCAGGGGAGGGGGAGGTACACACATGGGGAGAGGGGCAGGCAGGACACAAATGGGCACTCAGTGGGGTATGAGTGGACAATTTCCAGAGAAAAGCTGATAGTGATGTCCCATGTCTGTCCCTCAGGGCTCGGTGTCCACACCTCAGTTCTGTCTTGAGAAGGAGGGGCTGAGTCAGGCCTCCCAGCCCTGCTTCCCTGGGGGCTCCACACCTGCACAGCCAACATGGGTCTCAGATCAGATTCGACCACTTAATTCTGGCTGCAGGTGGGTCAGGACAGTTCAGCCCCACCTAGAACTCAGGGACTTATTACTGGGCTACCCTGGAGAGAGGTAGGTCTGTTCACCTGGTGCGATAGACCCAGGTGAGGCCATGGGTAAGAAGGAAGCCAGCCCCCATGAGAGCCCCCTAATCAGGGTGAGGACCAGGGCCCAAGAGCCCTCCTGCTCCCCAGCCACACATCTGCAGCCAGAGGGGCTTCCTGGGGAAGGGGAGAGGAGGTGACGTTCTGTCCCCAGGCCTCAGCCCCTCCCAGAGCCCAAACACTGACCAGGCTGCCCACCCCAGCGCCTCCACCTCCATCCTCTACATGGGGCAGCTCCAGGACCCTGGGTGCAGAGAGCTGGGAAGGATTCGGGGCTTTTCCCTCCTGGGACCAGCTCAGTGCAGCAGGGGGGTTGCTGTCAGCCACACAGACCAGGTGCAGCACTGGCCCTCCTGACAGGCAGGGACGTGCCATTGTTCAGGGTCTTCGGGGCTGGGTGAGAGACAGAGAGAGCAGGAGGCTGAGATGGGAGGCCTGTCTCTCCCTTACCTCCCACTCAAACAGAAACAGAAGACACCTGACTATTTGAGCCATACTCACGAGTCCATGAGTCCACAAAGCTAACAGCCCCTGGAGGGGAAGAGGCTGAGCCGAGGTTGGAAGGAGGGGAGTTGGTCACGGAGCATCTTGGGTGGAGGAGAGAAGCCACCCAGGCTGAGACAGCCTGGCAGAGGAAGGGACCTGCAAGTATATCCGCGGTCTCCTGGGGGGACGCAATGGGACATGGTGAGCTGAGGAGTTTGGACTGAAGGTGCTGGGAAAGCACGGGGGGCTCTGAGCAGGGAAGGGACAGGGTGGGCTCTGGGTGCAGGAAAGTCTCTCGGGCTTGTGTTGTGAGGGACCGCGTGGGGGGGGGCTGCAGGGGGAGGTTGGGGAGGGGGAGGGAGCCATGGCCAGGACAGAAAAGGGGCTGGCCATGGGGATGGAGGGAGGGGACGGGGCAGAGAAGGGAGGAGGATGGGTGTGAAGGGGGACATTTTTCAGGAATGAAGGTTACAGGACCCACTGACTCCTGAGCGGGGCAGGTGGGAAAAGGAGGCATCTGGGGTAAGTCCCAGGTCCTGCCTGGGGGGACTGGTGGTGCGGGGCGGAGGCACCATGTGCAGGAGGAGGCTTGAGGGGCAGCAAGTCGGGGGGAGGCATCAGGGCAGAGCTCAGAGCTGAGCCAGAGGAAAGGACGAGCTCCCTGGGGCACACAGAGGGGCAGGGGCAGCCCAGGGCTGACCCGGAGAACACCCACCCAGGTCCGTGGGGAAGATTAGGATAACTTGGCCAGCAGAATTGGCAAGGACAAGATAGGGAAGATGGAGAGGTTGGTGGCAGTGGAGTTGACAATGAGGAGGTGACAGTGGCCTGGAGACCTAGTAGGAGGTGGGGAAGGGGTATGAAATGGGGCAGAAGCCAGACAGAAGGGGGCTGAGGACTGGAGGGGGCTTCTCACGTCAGACTTAAACTTCACCTGATTTCAACTCTAATTTGAGTCTCCTGCCCTGAGCTGGAACCCCCCACCCTCATCTCAGCCCAGAAAGGCATTTTTCCTAGCTGTGCAATTTCCCCAGAGGACACTGACGGTCACCGACTGTGGCGCATGTGGGATAGAAAGATGGAGCGGTTCCTACTTCAGTCATTAGGCATGGTGCAGACATTGGCTTTACCCACCAGGAGCAACAGAACCTGGGAAGAGGGTGGTGTGGGGGGCCTGCCTCAGACCTTCCCCAGCCTGGTCTCTAGGTCCTCAGCATCTGGAACCCCAGATTCTGGCATCCCTCCCTCCTGATGCCCACTGTCCTCAGGGACCCAGGAGTCCTGGCCCAGCACTCACAGGAGACATCAAGCCGGATGGTTCTCTCCATGGTCACACAAGCTCCGGGGACAGTCACCTGACAGGTGAGGTTGGTGCCATGGTCATGTGGCCATGGGATAAGGGTGAGGCCTAAGGACTGGGGGATTTCAGGGGCTGTAAAATTGGTGGCAGCCCCTGTCCAGAAGAAATTTGGTGGAGTGCCCTTCTCATAGGCCCATGATGCGGTGCGAGTCAGGTTTCCAGGGTAAGTGGATTCCAGCACCTCTGGGACATGGATCTCAGGTGTTTGGGTCAGGGCTGGGGAAGAGGAAGGGGTGACCTCAGTTTCTGGAGGGGCACTCCCTGTGCTGAAGCCCCCAGGGTCTTTGAATGCCTCCCACAACCTTGAATGACAAGGATAGGGTCCTTTTCTGGGACTTTCCCCTACTTGTCACAAGCAAGAACAACTTCTCATTTTTGTAACTGTATTTCATGTAATAACCTCTCTCTATTCAAAATAAGTACATCCCTGTATCACCCTTATTTACATCTCTGATACTCAGGGAGCAGTTGTAGGTCTGGGAATCACCAACAAAGTGGAATCAGTCCAGGGTCTTCCCCTGCACTTCTCAGCTGGGGTTGTTTTAGCCATTACAGCATCCCTTCCAGGAGTGGCTTCACGCTGGTACCAGTAGCTGTGAGCAGGGTCAGATTCTACCCAGTCATACTTGGAGTAGAAAATGGTACAGGGCACAAGGATGCACATTCCCTCCTGCACTGCAACCAGCTCCTGCACTTCAAGGTCATATCCTGGATCCTGAGCCAAAGCCCCTGGGGAGATAGGGAGGGACTTGGATTCCAGCCCTGCTCCCTGCTCTGGACCCCTCTGGCTCCTGGTCCACTTACCTTCCCACAGCCTGGACCATGGCTGCACCAGCAGCAGCAGAAGCATCTCTTGAGCCATAAGTACCAGGCACTGCCCTGGGACAGTCTAGTCACCAGGGTCCCTCATTGTAGGAAGAATAGATTGGGAAAAACAAGGATAACCCCAAGAGGAAGCCAATGGGTGTAAACAAAACATCCTACCCATCACTGCTAGAGATGGGAGGTTCTTGGAGATCAGCCTGTCCCACTTCCCTAGTGGGCAGAACTCAGTGGGGTCCAGGGAAAGCAACAGACCCTCCAAAGTCATACTGGTGGGTGTGTCTTCATACCTGGAAGCATTTATGAAAAATTGGAAATATTTCTGCCTTGCATATTCAGAAAAGCTTGCCAGTGATTTTTTTCCTTGAAAATTAATGTTTTCTAGTGAATCAATTCCTTTATGAATATAGATGCTATAGTTTGGATGTTTGTCCTCCTAAAACTCATGCTGAAATTTAATCCCAATGTTGGAGGTGAGGGCCTAATGAGAAGTGTTTGTGTCTTGGGAGTGGATCCCTGGGGAGTGGGGGGTGGGCCAGTTTTCACTCTATTAGCTCCTGCAAGTGCTGGTTGTTAAAAAAGAGTCTGGTCCCCATAATATTCTGAAATAAAAGAAAAAAAGAAAAAAGAAATAAAAATAAAAATAAAAAAGAGTCTGGCACCTTCACCCCACTCTTGCTTCCTCTGTTACCATGTGATCTCTGCACACACCAGATCTCCTTCACCTTCCATCATGAGTGGAAGCAGCCCGAGGCCCTCACCAGATGCAGATACCAATTCTTGAACTTTCCAGCCATCAGAATCATGAACCACGTGAACTTTTTTTTTCTTTATAAATTACCCAGCCCCAGGTATTCTTTTATAGGAATATTAAATGGTCCCCTACGACAATGGGGCTATTTTGGGTTTTTTGTTTCTTCCTGAGATAATCCCAGTCAATTATATTTTTCCAATAATGTTTATACATTATTAAATTTTACAATTAATTAGCAGGCTGGGCACAGTGGCTCACGCCTGTAATCCTAGCACTCTGGGAGCCTGAGGGGAGAGGATCACTTGAGGTCAGGAGTTTGAGCCCAGCTTGAGCAAGAGCAAGACCCCATCTCTACCAAAAATAGAAAAAAATTAGCCGGCTGTGGTGGTACATACCTGTAGTCCCAGCTACTCAGGAGGGTGAGGCAGGAGGATCACGTGAGCCGAGGAGGTTGAGGTTGCTGTGAGCTACGATGACACCACTGCTCTCTACCCAGGGTGACAGAGCGAGACTCAAAAAAAATTAATTAGCATATATTTGTGCGAAGTATCCTCTTATAGTGTTTTTAAAGTAAAAGATATTGAAGCAAAACATATATAGAAAAAGCCACTCAGATTACAAAGATATACTTGATCAGTTTTCATAAAATGAATACATTTTTGCAGCAATGACCTAGATTCAGAAGCCCCGTCAGTAGCCAGTCCTAGTTACTACCTCCTCCCCACAAAGTAACCACTATAATGACTTCTATTATCATTAATTAGTTTTGTCTTCTTAAATTTTATGTAATTTTGATCTCTCAGCGATGTACTCTTCTGTCTGGCTCCTTGTGCTCACCTTTGTCAGATCTATCCCTGCTGTTTCACACGCCAGTAATTTATTCATTCTCACTGCTCAAAGAATTCTATTGTGTGCATGCACCACACACCACTATGTAACTCTCTACTTTTAATGGACATTTAGGTTTTTCCCAGTTTGGGGCTGTTATGAAAAGGGCTGCTACAAATGTGTCTTTGGTATGTATATGCACTTTTGTTGGATATATTTTTTAGAGCTGAATTTCTCAATAGCCTCAACTAAAAACAGGGTGATGGGAGATGGTGAGCTCTGCTCCCAACCCTAAGTCTTGTCTGGAATTTTTTTCATTGATTTTATGCAGGTCTGTCCACTCAGATGAGTGAGCACATGTTCATGTCAGATGGTCTCAGTGACAATTCTCAGGGTTATCTCAGCCTGACTTTATTTCCATAGTCCTGCTTCTGGGGTAGAGATAAGTATTCAGGGGCATAGAATTTTTAGTGCCACCCCACAATCTTCAGTTTCCTTCCTACTGGACCCCATTTAGAAGTGTATGGGGTGATGTTTTATTCATTTACTGCTTTAGATGTTGCTGATGAAATTTAGCTCCTTTTATTTAAATGTCATGTGTTCATTTAATACACTAAGGGACTTGGTATCACATACTATCCCTCACCTTACGAGCAGGAAACTGAGGCACAGAGAAGTAAAACGACTTTCCAATTTTCACTATTTTAGCAAGTGGAGATATCATGAAATCATTTGTAATCTATTAGTTAGAGATACATTTACTCCATGAGAGCAAGTGTTGAAGGCATTCAACAGGCCAGAGCCCTGGGTGTTCCTCCCCAGCATCTGTCCTCTGAGCACTTGATGCTGATGCAACCATCCCTCAGTCCCCAAGGCTTCAACTGGTGATACCTGAGAGAGTTCCAGTGGTGCTCCTGGGTTGATTATGGTTTGATTGGGAAGATTTGCAGGCAGAAACCTGACTGTGGAAGAATGTTGTTGGGTCTCATCCTTCCCATTGTGTGAGCCTGGGAGTCCAGCTCTGCTGTGGGTTGGCAGAGACCCCATTCCCAACCAGCTCCAGAGAATATAGATGCTTTCTTATCTGTACTATTTTCTTGAAAGGCAATGATGTCCAAGGGAATAGAGTGTCTGGGACAGAAACATAACAGTTCCCACTTCAGTGTAAGGGATGGAGTGGGTGGTGGCCCTCCTTTCTTCTACAGCCACAATAACAGCAAAGAAAGTGGGTTCTGGAATACCTCCTGACCCCTCTCCTCAGTGTGATCCACAGCAACCAGGCACTAAAGTATCCCAAGTCCTGAACTCTTCTTGCATTCCCTCCCTATTGTGTTCAGTGTCCTGGGAGTCCTGCCTCCCCACGCCCAAACTCAGGAAACATTGAGTTGCATGGTTTTCTATGACCACACAAGCTCCAGAAAACATCATACATCAGGGTAGTTGATGCCACATCCCTGGGGTTATGGGATGAGGACCTAGAAATGAAGTATCTGCCCAGATCCTTTATTTGCTATGATACAGTGAACTCTCTCCGCCTTCCAGCCTTACCTTGAAACAATTTTCCTGGGGTGCAGATGAAGAAGGCTCAGTACACGAGAGGATACCATCCTCCCGAGACAGATCAGACCTGGTGAGCCCCAGGTAACAGGGATGCTGCTGTCAGTGGTGCTGCAGGCTGCTCAGGGTCAGGTCCTGAGCTCAAGTGTTACCCAGCTCTGCAGAGGGGTCTGACCCCACGAGCATGGAGCCCAGTCTTCAAGCCAGGAGGGCAGCTGTGTAACGTGGGCTGGTGGAAAGGTCTGACTTGCCTGAGATAGGAGGACTTGAGGAACAAGCAGACAGTCTCATCAGTGAGTTGGGCTTCTCTGAGCTCCTCCTCTCTGCCTCTCTACCGGTAAATCCTCAGGGACTCTTCTGGATGTCTGCCTGTCCCTGCTCAGGTAAGGACAGTGAGACTACAGGAAAGACCTGGGCCTAAGATTGAGGATCCCAGCGGGGACCTGGAGGGATATTGATCCCAGGAGAGTATCGGGCCACATGCAGAGAAGCTGAGACCAGGAGTGACAGGGACGCCCATCACTTTTAAGAACTAAAGTTATGATAGCAAGAACTATGTGTTAACTCTGATTTACTCGCTGTTGTATTTCAGGAAAGATTTTTTAAACTATGTTTTCTCATAAGACCTTTCCAGGTATGGTTTATACTTATTAAACAGAATATTTAGCAGATCTTGGAGTAACCAGCTGACTTTCACTCACCCTGAAGTGTTGGTTGAGGACCCACTTTGTGCCAAGCGACATCCTACACATGAGAATACATGGTGCCCAACAACAGTCTGTAGCATCAAAGCCGGGTCCTGCTTCCCAGAGCCAACAATGCTTGATCACCATTGGGGTCCACTTCCTTTTTTCTGGGTATTTGTTTTCTGTCTTATTTCAATCCCTATTGGAGGCATGATTTTGTGCCCTTCTATTTCATTTTTCTGGGTAATTATACAGCCTTCCTAATGTCATTGTCAGTGTTTCTTCAGAGCAGATGTGCTATATTTAATTAACCCCTCAAGTGAGGTTGGGCATTATTTCGGGAAAATCCTGGGACAGTATAGACGCCCCCCCCCCCCAGACTGAGATGGAACCAAGAGATCAAAGAATGACTCAGACAAGTCCAACTTGGCGAGTTAGATGAGTTTATTACAGGTTATGTATAAGGGAGCTCATTCCTGGTCAGGACAGGAGCTCTCTAGGTACACACTCCTGGGCGGCTGCAGAAGTTCTTTATAGAGTAAGATCTTCACCGCCTACCCATGATGTCACCTTATTTCTCTTCCCAGTGAGCGATGCAGAGCTCTTACCTTGTATCATCACATGTTCACACTGAAACAAATCAAGCATGGGCAGTGCAATTATCATGCGCCATTATACAATCCATGTTATGTTAATGATATTATAATTCTCCATTAGGCAGAGATTTTAGTATTACAATTAGCTAAAGGGTATTATAGGTCAGTTAAGGCAGTTCTAAAGCAGTCAGGGCTGGTTTACACCGATTGCCTCTGTCTCAAGAAAGTGCTGAGGCACATCTCTTGTGCCCAGTAACTATCTTTGGGCATTTGCTTAGTCTATTTTGTAACAATTTTCTTGAGCACTCCAAGGTAGCAGAGTACAGTGTTTCTTTGTGTGAACACTTTGTGGTAACTTGTATTTTTCCCTCAGGCGTTTACTTTGTTTCCATTTTATCTGGACTGAAAGTACTTTCACCACCTCTGGAGATCATAAGCTTGTCCAGTTCTTTCTCATTGGGAATAAACTTTCCAGAACCAAAACCAGTAGAGCTCACGCCCTGATTAGAACTTTTTAATGGTGCACCCCCTTCTTTCCTCTACAATAGTATTACTCAGGCCATTTCCAACCTGAACATCCACAACTGACCAAGTTCACACAAGAATCCCACCCACCTGGAGTCCACGTCCTTTGAGGCACCAGGAAGAGTTGGGGAAAATAACCAAGGTTTGGCTTCTGTTAGAAGGTGCCATGGATTTACAGTGTCTGACCAAGAAAAGAGGCTGTATATAACCACATTGCCATTATCTCCTTTTTCAACTTCCTCAAACAAGGTATGAAGAAAGAGAACACAGAATTGTGAAACTGAGCATTGGGGTTTCTCTGTTCACTGCATCCCCCTGGTTTCCTGATTGGGGAGCCAGCCAAATGCTCCAGACGTGTATACTCTAATAATATGTTGGTCACAGCAACAGAATCTTTAGTCTATCCTGGTAAAAGAGAATTTGATGAGAGGATTTTGAGGTTTTCCACATCATTAAAGAAGAGCAGAACAGCCTGTTGGGAGGGACAGCTCTCCAAGAGTCTCTCACACTCCTGCGAGTCCTGCCCAAAACCTCATGCTCCGAGTTCTCTCTAGCTGGTCCAGTTGCAGGGAGCAACCTTGAGGGATAAGGTGACTTCTTCCCCCAGGACAGAGTAGGTTCACTTAACTGCCTGGTGTAAAGAAGCTAGGTTCTCCAATGTGCCAAGTTTTGCCTCTTGGGGATCTGTCAACCTGAGACAGATGGAGGTTTCCCTGAGCCTTATCTGATCAACAAGACTTACTGAGCCACTCTAGGAGGCAAAACAGACCCAATTTCTGTCCCCATCAGCTCACCCTCCAGCAGGGTGGGGAGCATTGAAAATACCCTTACGGACAACAACAGGGAAGTCCGGAGAGTGCTGGGGTCAGAACCAAGGCCTGGGCTAGAGACAGAGAGTTGGAAAGCAAAAGCTTCATTTTTAATTTTCAAAAATACAGATTGAGAGTTGATGATATGTCAAGTACTATTCTTGTTGAATAAAATAGACAAAAATACCTTCACCCAGTATCACAGATCAGGCAAAGTCTTGCCCTGGGACTGGGCAGTGAGGAGCATTGTTCAGAGTCCCAGAGCTGGACACAAACAGGTGAAGGGGAAGGTCAAGGCTGGGAGACCAGCTCCCCTCTCCAGGACCAGGCTACTGGGTGACCAGAATTCAGAGATGTGGGCTGTGGGGTGGATCCCAGAGTTATCAAGGTGTGATGACACTGGAAGGATAGGTGGGAGCCAGATCTTGCGGAGCTCACAGATCACATCGAAGAGTTTGGGCTTTGTCTTAAGGGCACTGGGGAGCTGCAGAAAGGTTTAAAGCAAGGGAGAGGCAGGATCAGTTCTTGGTGTGAGAAAGTGTCCCTCTGGGGTGATGTGAGGAAGACGTCAGGGAGAGGAAGAGAGTGGGTGCTGAGAGGTCAGGGAGAAAACCAGAGTGACGGTCTGAGCAGCAGAGGAAGAGGAAGGGACATGATTTGCAGAAGAGGCCACGGGATGTTGGAAGGGGAAGTGAAATGAACCGTTTGCAGGAAGGGAAGTTTGCAAGACTCATGATTCACAGCTCGTGGTGGGTAAGAGGGAGACATCTATATGACTCTTGGGATCCTAATTTGAATATGAGGGAGGTTCCATCACTGAGAGGGGAAACATGCTTGTCTGGGGCTCAGAGCAGACTGGGATGGACAGAAAGGTGCGAGAGCCATCAGGGGAGAGCCAAGGGACCTGTGCAGAGAGAATAGGTGGCCCGGGGCAGAGCTGTGGAAACTCACACAGAAAAGGCTCCTGGGGTGAGGAAAATAAGAGACAAGTCTAGAGAAGCAAAGAGCAGCCTTCAGAGAATGCTGCCAAGGAAGGAGGGAGCAATGTCCAGGGAGAACGGGAGATGTTTTCTCATTTCTGACCTCAGGCCTCCAGGGGTCCCAGCTGTGCTCTGATTTGGGTGGCATGCCATGCCCTACCACTGCCCTTTCACCAGAATGTGCTGCTGGCCAGTTTCCGGGAAGCATCCAGAATAGAAATATTTGGCAGCAGGGAGTTGGTGTGGACCCCGTCCTCCCATCCAAGAATTGGGGATGTGGGGACCAAATGCTTCCTGCTCAACAATAGTTACAAGGATCCAGACACAAAGCTCCCCAAGCCCTGGCCCCCATCTGATTCCCTCTGCCTTCAGGGACCTGGGAGTCCTAAACCGTTCTTTACAAGAAATGTTGGGCAGGAGAGTTCTCTCTATGGTCTTTCCAACTCTGTGGAGTTTACCCAATGGGTGAACCCAGGATTTCACAATTACAGGGGGAAGATGTACACTGAGCCACATGGATTCCCTGGATCTAGACATAGGAGGGTGGCCTCCACCTACGGGAAGGTGGAGGAGGTGCTCTGTCAGAGGGCCCTGGTGTGGGGCAGGTTCCTGGGGTAAACTCATTCCAAGTAAACAAATGCAGGTGTCTGGGTCAGGGCTGAGGAGGAGAGAGGGAGTGTACTGGGCACTTGAGGGGGACGGCAGGGTGTAATCTTCAGAGTGGCCTCTGTCCTGGGTTCTGAGCTCTGTGACTTCTGGATCCTGAAAGGAAACAAGATAAAATACAGCCCACCCATGGCTCACCCATCTACTCCACTCTTGGCTCAGGCCTCTGCATACTTCTTCACACCCCCATGTACCATAATGAAAATTGGAGTTGTCCTGTCCCTTGAACACTTCTGGGCCCCCAAATCCTGGAATCCTCCTCTCAGGACACAGGTCACAGGCCCACCTGAGCACAACAATGACAGAGGTACAGATTTTTGGAGCTCAGGTGAGGGATCCCACCTGGGGGAGCCAGGGAGGCCTTCTCCTGTGGGAACAGTGTGGTTGCCATAATAAAGGATGAGAAGACCCCTGGGTGGGGAGGCTGTCCCAGACAGCAGGATGTACATGTGCCAAGGCCCAGAATCATCAAAGCTCTCAGCATGGACAGTGTATGAATTATCTACTGCTGGGTAACAAATCACCTCAAAACTCAGTGGTTTATGGAAATGTTTATTCTCTCACAGTTCTTGAGGTCTGGATTTGGAGCACAGCTTAGTGGGCCCTACGGCTCAGGGTCTCTCACAGGCTGTAACCAAGATGTCAGCTGGGGCCAAAGTCATTTCAGGGCTTGAGGGAAAGGATCCACTTCCAGGCTTACTGCATAGTGGCTGGCAGGGGCTGGTTCCCTGAAGCTGTTGGGCTGAGGGTTTCTCACTGGTCGTTGGATTAAGGCCACCCTCAGCTCCTCCAACCACGAGATTCTCCATAAAGCAGATCACAGTGTGACTTAAGGCTTCATCAAAGGGAGAAAGCAAGAGACAGAACAAGGCAAAAGTTACAGTCTTTTGTAATGTGATCTTGACAGTAACATTGTCACCATCCTTTCTGTTCCTTAGAAGCAAGTCACTAGGCCACCCACAGTCGAGGGGAGGAGACTGCACAAGGGCATGAACACCAGGAGGTGGGGCTGAGAAGGCTGCCTGCCACTTTGGGAAGAAGCAATAAGGACTTGTCCCCAGTTGGAGGCTGGGCGTGGGGGTGGGGCAAGTGACAGGATATGAGAGTGAAGCCTGCTTGAGGGCAGAGAGGAGAGGAGAAGGAAGGAGGAGAAAGAGGAGGAGGAGGAGGAGATGAAGGACGAGGAGGAAAGGAGGGAGCAGGAGGGGGCTGGGGCTCCTGTCCCCAGGCTTCAGAGCTGCCCATGGGCCCATCCTCAGGACTCGGGTGTCCTGGCCCCATCCTTCCACTTACTCTGAACAGAGGAGCTCAAAGGAACATCTTATGGGTCCAGTGAATTCCACGCTTAGCAGGAGGAATTCTTTGGGCTTATCTGTTTAGATAGTTTTATTAAGGTATAATTGGCATGCAGTAAATTGCATATGTTTAAAGCGTACAATTCTGAGGTTTCAAATATGTACACACCCATGAAGCCCTCATCACAATCAAGGTAAAGAACATATACATCACTCCCCAGGGTTTCCTCGTGCCCCTTAGGAATCCCTCCCTTCTGCTTCCCTCCTCCCATCCCCAGTGCTGCAGTTTGAATGTTTGTCTCCCCTCCAAACTCTGGGTGTTGCCAATCTGATAATATTAAAAGGTGGAGCCCTTAAGAGGTGATTAGGCCAAGAGGACTCCTTCCTTGTTAATGGGATTAAGGCCTTTATAAAAGAGGCTTCCCACAGCGTTCAGCTAGCTTGATAGCTTCTGCTTCTGCCTTCTGCCTGTGAGGACTCAGCAAGAAGGCCCTCACCAGACACCAGATGCTGCTGCCTTGATCTTGGACTTCCCAGACTCCAGAACTGTGAGAAATCAATTTCTGTTCATTATAAGTTACCCAACCTCAGGTATTCTGTTATAGCAGCACAAATGGACTAAGACATCCAGGCAACCACTGATTTGCTTTCTGTCACAGCACATTGGTTTGCATTTTGTTGAATTTAACATTAATTGAACACATACAGTATGGGCCTTTTGTCTGGGTTCTTTCACTCTGCATAATTATTTTGAGATTTAGCCATGTCGTTGCATGTATCAGCACTTCACTTCTTTGTGTTGTTGAGTAGTATTCTACTGATGGATATAAACAATTCCATCTGTGTTTGCATGTATGGGTAGATTCTAGTCTGGGCTATTACATACAAAGCTGTTATAAACATTTGTGTACATATATTTATGTGGACATATGCTTTCCTTCCTGGGTAAATAGTTAGGAGTGAAATTAACAGCTCATATTGTAGGTGTGTTTAACTTTTTAGGA